>CM019064.1:151558662-152758662 GCA_009667805.1 Leptobrachium leishanense | reverse complement strand
ATTGTCCTCATTATTTCAGGAAAAGCCGCTTATGGCGTATAAGCGTTCAAACAACTTGGGAAATCATCTGATCAGAAATTTTAAGGCTACTGGGATTATTTAAAAACGGGAGAATCAGATCTGGTTACCTAAACCCGGTATGTATCGATGTGGACGATGCACCGATTGCAATGGTGTCCTGACGGGTCAAAATTTTCACATCCCCGTTCGGGCAAGGAATATTGGATCAAGTCCCGAACAGACTGTCAATCGGATTATGTGATCTATTTACTAAAGTGTCCCTGTGGCTTGGGGTATGTGGGCCAGACCCATAGGGCCTTTACAGTTAGAATTCGTGAGCATAAAAGCAATATTCGCACTAAATGGATACAATCTCCTGTAGCTCGGCATTTTCATGAATTTGGACATATAGCCGCTCAGTTGAGATATACTATAATCGAGAGGGTTCTTACTCCAGAGAGAGGGGGGAATAGATTGACTTTATTGAAACAACATGAACTCCACTGGATATACGAGTTACAAACTATGGCTCCACTTGGACTAAATGAGGATAAGGATTTGAGTCCATTCTTGTAAATGGATGGTATCAATTTCGGCTTGTTTTTCTTTTATTTATTTGCTTTTATTCTTTCCCCTTTTTTTCCTATTAGGAATATTTTTTTCGAACCGAGGAATACTGAGGGATGCCCGGTGTGAATATTGGATTTTGGATCTTATTGAAACGAACCACATCGAAATGAAATCACTAAAGATGTTTCTCTTTGTAATTATTACTAGCTAAATATTGAGTAATATCTGTTAACATTTTGGCAAATTGATATAGAGTGTTGTTTAGTATATGTTTTTATACGTTTAGCGTCATTACTAATATAAAAATAAAGTTAGTCACTCTTGTAAAAAAATCTATTTTCTCGCAAAAAATCTACTTGTACAATTGGGATGGATCATGAGAAGCATTCTATGTTTCTGTTGCTTAAAAACAGAAATAACTGTCTTTTTGCTGTGTATTAAGTAATATTTATTAACATTGTGGAAAATTGGTATGGAGTGTTTTTTGTATGTGCTACTGTACACTTAGTCTCCTAAATAATATAGTGGCAAAATATAGTGTCTTTTTTATAAATTTATTTGTATAAATTATGATGGATTAAGAGAAATACTCTGTAGGAATGTTTTTGTTGTTTAAGAACAGTTAGGGTTTATGTTACAAATAGTTTTTTTCTTTTTATGACCAAACATGATTCATGCCCCTTTGTGATCTTATTGCTTAATGTTGAAATATACAATCAAGTTCTGATTATATATAATTAGTATCATCCCTGCTGGGTATGTTTGTCAGAATTGCTTTGTTTTTGTGTGGTTTGACGTTCTTTAAACCTATTTACGGTTTTTATCTCATCCAAGTGTTTTTCAGACCTTCCCTTTCTCTTTTGGATGTCTACTGCGCATGCGCCGTTCAGGCGCATGCGCATAGCATCCTTGTCAACACCGGACTCTCGTGATAGTTTTCTGCGCGAGTCCAGGTGCCTGACATGGCGGCCGCCATCATTTTGACACAGGTGTGTGGGCATTTCATTTCCTTGGCGATTGGTTCACATGGGGAATTTATGATATATATATGTGTGACACTTATACTTACCTTTATCCCTTGACAAAGACTGAGGTCGAAACGTTGGGATCCCTAGTGCTGCTCTCTACTATCTGTTTTTTCCTAAAGTACCTGGTAACTTTTCTATACTCATTACATGTTGGTCTTAGGTTTGGATTATTGATTCTTTCATTGTGATTTTGTAGTATTGGGCTATACATTTATATGTCATATTTTACTTTGTTATATCAGATACCAGATCCCCATCCACTGCAGAATTAAGTTCAAAGTCCTTATCCTTACCTACAAAACCCTCACTAACTCAGCTCCCCACTACCTGTCCTCATTAATCACCAAATACACCCCAGCCCGCTCCCTAAGGTCAAACAGTGACCTGCGCCTAGCTTCTCCCCGCATCACCTCTTCCCATGATAGACTGCAGGATTTCTCATGCGCAGCCCCCACTCTCTGGAACGCTCTCCCTCGTACTGTCAGACTTTCTCCTAACTTCTCTTCCTTCAAACGCTCCCTTAAAACGTTCCTATTTAGGGAAGCCTACCACCCAACTCACTGACGCAACCATCAATCACTCTCACCTTACAGTCCTCTCCTCCTGTTTCCAACCCCAACCCTCCTAGATTGTGAGTTCCTACGGGAATAGGGCCCTCATCTCCTCCTGTACTGTTTGTCAAATGTTGTTCAATATATTGTAACCCTGTCTATACTGTGCCTATTGTACAGCGCTGCGGAATATGCTGGCGCTTTATAAATACAGAATAATAATAATAATACCAATAAATTGTATTTTTTTCTACTGGAGTGCATTCTATTTTGATTATTTGCCCATGTCAATTTGTCACCTTGTTAGGTGATGTGGGTAAGGAAAGCACGCACTTCTAAACCTGTATACTCCAGTCCATATGCCATCTTCTAAGAGGTTTAATGGGAGACCCTGCTGCTTGGTTGTTTTTTTTAACCAAATAAGTATTCATTTTGAATTGAATCCTAATATATGCGTCACCTGCAGAAATAAGGTTGGGTTTGTCATTAATCTGACAAAACATTGCTTCTGAAGTCAACCGGACTAACAAAGCTTTGTTTCTAGTTTTTCAGGAGAGACTCACTGATGCTAGCTCCTCTGAAATTACCAAAGAAGTTGGATGATCTTATAGAGTAATGTGTGCAGTCAAATGATCTGATCAGGGATAGAGCAACTTTTTAGGAATATTGGTTAATAATGGAGCTAAGCAAAGTATAGGCTTTTTGGGTCTTTCCCTGAGGCCAACCATCCCAAGACCATACTAGATTTGCAGAGCAGTAGAAACAGCACAGATATAGAGAGGGTCTGTTCATACATTGTGGAGTCAATGGCCATTTGTTTCTCCACTGTCCAATCCATCCTACTAAAGCTGACCCATCAGAAAACTACTGTACCCAAGGAAGCTCAGGCCTTTGGTGTAGCATCTTTACCCATCAAATTTCAAAACTCCGTGTACTCCTATTCGCTTAGGACTAACAAGTTGTTAAAAGGCATGGCCTTATAGACTCTGGTGCCGTTGGCAATTTATCAATGCTGGTTTTTATGTAGAGGTAAGATGTGCTGGAGTTGGCGCATCTTTTCAATATCACATAGCAAGGAGTGCAAATAAGGTCAAAATGTTGTACTCACATGTACTGGTGTCTCATCAATCAGCCACCAGATTTACAGGCAGCCGGTGACTTCATAAAGTACACCGGATCACCTATCAGCCTCAGCCACCCCCTCGATGAACGAAAACTTCCAGGACCCAGGATAGGTGCATGAGCCTGATGTCATAGTCACGTGATATGCATTCCAGCAAGACGCAGATGCAACTTAGGGTCACAGTTCATGCAGATCAGTAATTAAACAACGCTTTATTTATCAAACATTACTGCATTTGTAGAGAGTATAGAAGTGATTGGAATGTTAGAATGCAAGTGCACCACGGGTCCTATTAACCCCTTGTGTGCAATATTGTCAAAATGCTATTACAGACAATGCCGGTTAATAAAACAATTTGTGCATAATAAAATATTGCCTTTATTAAAATTAGGTGGTTCAAGATCATGTGCGTCCTTTAGGTCCCACCTAGAGGATCGCGAGTGACACGCACCGCCATCTTGGAAGGTGGAACGCCCCAGTATGTTGCATATTGGCGAGCGCTTCAGACTGGGTTTTTTACCTTCTTTTGGTTTAACAGCAGTAGGTGATGAGCGAAAGTCTGAACCCGATGGACACATGTCTTTTTTCAGCCTATGTAACACATAAGTAACATGCAAGCACCCCCCGTCCACTCCCACCCGACTGCTGTCAAAGTAAACAACCAAACCCTGCAACACCCTAGATGTTGCAAATGCCTTTAATAATTATTTTGTTGGGTGCACCACCACCCTAATTGATAAGCTAACGAATGACACACCTACAGAAAGGCCGCACGCAGGTCCCTGCACTTAAAAACTCCGGTATTGGTGATCGCACGCTAACCTGGTTTGAATCGTATGTATCCGACCGATCGCAACATGTGTCCATTTCTGGCAGCTCCTACCTCCCCCTCCCAGTCACGTGCGGTGTACCCCCAGACTTGATACTCGGCCCCCTGCTATTCACAATATTTAGAAAAGATCTGCCCAATGTCTGCAAAGCCTCAACTGAACATATGTACGTAGACGACACTGTAATCTATACCAGCAAACCAAATCTCCCGCAGCTGGAGGCCATGCTGCAAGAACAATTCACAGAGGTAGAAAAGTGGATCACAGATAACAAACTTTTTCTAAATACTGACAAAACCGTAACAATGCTCTTTTGAACAGCACCTAAACTGCAAAATACCCATCTACGTGTCAGGACAAAATAAAATAGCACGCTGACCACAGTCACTTCTCTCATATATCTAGGTATGTGGTTAGACCCAAATCTATCCTTTGGTGACTGGCCGTCGCTGGAATCTAGACGCACCCTTCACCTTTCCAACATAGTTTTTAAGAGATTTCCTGGGAAGCTACCACCCTACCTGAATAGGCTGCTTCCCCTAGCAGTTCCCTCATCCTATAACCTCCAATCCAGGACCACCACCTTACTTGCAGTACCACAATACAAAAAGGAAATGGCTTGATGCTCATTTTCCTACAGAGCACCGCAGTTATTGAATAACCTCCCAGACGCCATCAAATCTTCCCCCAGTCTTAAGTCACTCGAGCTCCCTATTAACAAAGAATGCACCTGTAAACATGGAACATGATAACTATATTACTTATACAGATTAACACAGAAAATAAATATGTAAGTATATTTGTGCTTTGTTCTTAATATCTTGCATTTATTACTTTGAAATTTTAAAGTTGTTACAGAAATACAATGTTCTTGAAACCAGGACATACTTGAAAACGAGAGAAATCGCAATGTATCCTTACTGGTAAAATACTTTGCAAATAAATAAATAAATATCACGTGACTATGACGTCACGCACATGTGCAGTTTGAACCGCGGTGGCCATCTTGGATCCTGAGTAAAACATTGCCAAGGTCACTAGACACACCAGTGACGTGCGGTGAGGTCAGTGGCTGGTGAGGCACTGGTTAGTATCAGATCCAGATATACAAATGCAAAACAGCCAGAAAACCTCCTAGCTCCCAAAGAGGAGGCTTCAGGCATTTAGTACATCAGAAGGACAGACACTGCGAGTAAGGACTGACTGGAAGCCGATTCTGTTCCCACAGACCTCTCGTTCGTTTTTACAGAACAATTATCTTACAACATGCCTTCTAAATTGCATTGGCAAAAACTTCTTAAATGAAGAATCTACAGTCCTGGGTCCTTGTACCTGGACTTGTTTTCATACAGGGTTATTCAGAGAGGTGACAAGCAGGAGAATGACTGCAGAATGGAAAATTCTAAGTCAAAATAGTCAAACCAGAAAAATTCTCCCATTTATCTCACTTTCCAGATCTGCTCTTGACCTAGAATTTTCCATTCTCCAGTCATTCTCCTGCTTTTTACCGCTCTCTGAATAACCCTGATACAGGGCTATTCATAAAGAGGTGAAAACCTTGAGAATGAGTGGAGAATTGAATTCTAGGTCAAAATAGTCAAACCAGAAAAATTCTCCCATTTATCTCACTTTCCAAATTGGCTATTTGTTAATACTCCTGCCAATTCAAGGTTTTCACCTCTCTGAATATCCCTGATAGTGTAAGCTATAGTGAGTCAGCACAATGATTCAATAATATCAGGGTTATTCAGAGAAAGGTGAAAACCTTGAGAATTGGCAGGAGAATGAACAATCTAGACCAGGGTTTCTTAACTCCAGTCCTCAGGACCGACTACAGGATAGATTTTTCAGATCACCTTGGGAAAATGCACACTGAATACTGCAATCACTGAGCAGCAAATCATATCACCTGTGCTGTGCTTCACATATATGGCAAACCAGGCCGTTAGTGAAAAATCGAAAAATCTAGACCAAATAGCCAATTTGGAAAGTGAGATAAATGGGAGAATTTTCCTGGACTATTTTGACCTAGAATTTTCACTTGTCCAGACATTCTCAAGGTTTTCACCTCTTTCTGAATAGTCAAACCAGAAGAATTCTCCCATTTATCTCACTTTCCAAATTGGCTGTTCATTCTCCTGCCAATTCAAGGTTTTCACCTCTCTCTGAGTAACCCTGATTTCAGGCTCATAAAAAGGTTAACCCAACGCTTGCCCCTGGCAAAACACACACACAGATTGGAGATATAAATATACATACACACAGCATGTGAAAGAAAGGGTGTGTGTAAAGAGACTGGCACTGTAAGAACACACACACACTCTATATACTGCCCCTATAACAAAGAATTATTAAGAGGAGCCTGGCCACATCCATTAGGGTTCCTTAAAGCACCTATACATTTTGCGTCATTCATATTATACTGAAGGGAAAGCAAGCCACTGACCCAACTGGAAAACTGACCCTACCTGACTTCTGCACACTGCAGGACAGCACTTTCAGGCACTGACCAGGGAGCAAAATGGAGATCTGACACCCCAGCCCAAAGCCAGTGACCCATGAAGCACACGCTGTGATCTGACAGCCCTGGTAGAAGATGAGTTGAGAGAGTCTTGCTGGCAACTTTGCATCTGCTGAGTCCCCCACCTGTCCTGTCCTGCCCCTCCCCAGGCAGCCTGGCTAGAGGTACAATACATCATACAGATTGGCAGCTAAGCACTATCTGAACATCAGGAAATCAGCACAGAAGAAAACCATGGCCTCTTCCCCCCCCCCCCCGTGAGGTCACTTACCTTGCAGCTGGGCAAAGAGGGCTTCCTGCTGCTGCTTGAATTTCAAAGGCTGCTGCACCCCCTCAGATCCCTCCTGGGGGGCAGATGTGTTGTCTGCTAACTGGGGCTGGAAGAATGGACAATAACCAGCCTGGGGTATAACTGGGCATCCCCAACTGATGCAGATCTGAGTGGCAAAGCAGGGCACCCCTGTGCCAGGCTCCTGGACTGCAGCTCCCCATGCAGCCAGTCAGGGGTTGTCCATCATGCAATCTTTTCACAGCCTGTATTGGAGGGCTGCCTGGCCTATCATTGACAGGAAGGGGCAGGGCCGCCATCAGGGCATTACGCCCCATGCTGCCGTAAGGGGCCCGGGGGTCCCAGGGCCCCGTCGGCAGCGGCGTCGCCCTTTTACAGCTCTGGTATCGGTCTCGATGAGTCCGAATCCGGAGCTGTGTCTCTGCTACAGGAGGTGGAGGAGACATTGTCTCCTCCTGCTCCTGGCAGCTTCACTGGCTGGCTGGGTGGGGCCAAGCAGCGTGTGGGGGTCTCCCAAGCACGTTGCTTTGGCTCCGCCCCCTCCACTCAGTGAAGCTGCACGCCTGAGACGAAGAAGAGAAGAGCAGAAGAAAAGAAGATTGAAGAAAAGAAGAGCTGAAGGAAGGAAGACAGCGGAGTGTTGAACCAGGGCCCAGCCCAGACCCCAGACCCCAAGGCTCAGACCCAAGGCCCAGACCCCAATGCCCAGACCCAAAGACCCAGGGCCCACCCCAAGACCCAGGGCCCAGACCCCAGACCCACTAGGGCGGCACCCTAGGGTGGCACTCTCCAGGGGGCGGCGGCCCGCCGGGTGGCCCCACCCCTAAACTTTACTTTTGCAAACTATTTTACCAGGAAAGAAACATTGAGATGTCACTAATTTTCAAGTATGTCCTGGGTAGGCAACGCCTAGGCTTTCACTTTCCAGGGGGCAACAAAAAACCTCACCACTAATTGGGTTACTCACAGAGCACCGAAATGACGCCAACATTTTGGTGTTCTGTAGTTCCCTGCAATTAGGAGAATAAAATTTCCCCACCCTGCAGTGAATTCACCATTCACCGCAGGGTCCCCAAAGTGCATGGAGTCGGCCGCTGTATGCTGCCACCGCAAACCCATGGCCTGCTGTTTTCAAAAGAACTACTGAACGAAAATGTCTGGAATTTACATATAAGATTCTATGATTGATAATAAAAAGTTCTGTTACAGAAAAAGAAGAACCGATATTAAAAAAAAGGGGGGGATTTTGCCAAAAAAAATCTGAAAAATTACTAAATGGTACTAAAAAAAAAAATCAATAAATAAAGACTTTTTACTGCAGATTAAAATAACAAGTGGTTTATTAGATATTGCATAACCCCTTAAGGGCCGCTGACGTACCCTGTACGTCCTGTCCTCGGGTCTCCCTTAGACCCGCGGACGTACAGGGTACGTCAGCGGCGCCTAATCCCCCTCCCGCCCGATACTCACCTCCCTCACTGGATCCCTCGGCGATCTGGCAGGGAGGAAGCCTGCCCATGTGATTTACATGGGCAGGCGAGGCTGATGACGTCGCCACGCTGCGTGGTGACGTCATCAGCAGGCGTCCCCATGCAAAGCAATGGAGGGGAGGGGGGGCTCCTTCGGAGCCCTCTATCTCCCCAACCATTGCAGCTTTTTACACCGCTGTTTACACTGCTGTTTCGCCGCCGGATCACGTTTCGGCGCCAATTGGCGTCAAAACGCGATTCGAACCTGGAGGGGGCTGACATCTTGGATGTCAGCCAAGCCTCCAGGTCCCCCCCACCCACTGACAACCTCACTATATGTGTGAGGATGTCAGTGGGCCAGTTAACCATCTAGCTGCCATGTAGAGATAAGGGGATCCTAAGGATCCCTTTATCTCCCGATCCATGGCCTGATTATGGCCTTTCAAATGATACCAAACATGACCGGGTTTGGTTTAAAAAAATAAAAATAAAAAAATAATAAAAAAATGAAATAAAATAAAAAATGTTTTTTTTTTTAAAAGTTTTTTTGTCTGGGGGGGGTTTAATTAAATAGGACCTAGGCTGTCATCTAAAAATAATTAGCACAAAATGGTCAGAATGAGCGCAGCGCACATAGGTGAACTGTCTCAGCAGTGAAGGGGTTAAAAAGCAAACGCATGTAAAAATTGGGTATTTCTTGTCTCGGGACAAAATTTTGAACCTATTTAGCCAGGGTCTTTTTGGGTGGTTGTAGATTTTGGGGATTAAATTACGAAAGTGTGTGTTTTTACCATTTTTTCCTCATATTTCATATTTTTTTTATAGTAAATTATTCGATATGATGGAAATAATGGTATTTCTAGAAAGTCCATTTAATGGCGGGAAAAACTGTGTATAATATGTGTGGGTTGAATAAACGAGTAAGAGGAAAATTTGACCTAAACACTAACAGCGCAGAAACGTAAAAACAGCAGCGGTCACTAAAAGACGGATTTGTGTAAAACCGCCCGGTCACTAAGGGGTTAAAAACGGGAATATTTTTAACATTGAAACTTATGGGGTTCGCCTGAATACCTGAACCTGCTGATTGAAACCACCGAACATCAGGGTATTTCACTGACATTTCTCTGCTGTTTGGTGTTCTCTGAATAGATTAACCATTACTTCTCCATGGGGATTTGCACTGCCTTCAAACAGCACCGTACTTGCTGGCAGTTCGCCAAACTTGTGTGTGAGCATATCACCAGAGCAGTGGTGTACTTAGGAGCGGCGGAGGGCGGGCCGCCCCAGGTACCAGTGATTATTGGGGTGTCATTAGGGGGTACTAGGAGGTGCCACTGTCACTGTGTGTCAGCTTTGAGCTGTGTTCTCAAACAACGAGCAGCGGAGCATGGCGTTTGCATACGGAATAAAATCGAATAGAATAAAAATCCCCCTCTCCTCCCTCCATAGCTCCTCCCCTGCCCCACAGCAGCTCTAGGAGGGGGATGTGATTTGTGTCCAGAGAGAGAAGATGACAGTAAACGGCAGGTAAAGAGGGGGGGTGGTATCAGCAGAATATGAAGCCCTGTCTGCTTACTGCTGTTTAAAGTGGACCTTTTCTTAACCAGCACTGCAGTGATAGAAATTTGTCATTGAGCTACCTGGCTTCTGGTGAGGCTGCGTGCGTGAAGGTCACACTCGGTCTGGCCAGTCAGGTGGTACTGAGTCTCAGTACCACCTGACTGGCTGAACCACGTGACACGCACGCAGCTGCCCACCCTTTCGTTAACATGGACTGTCACTCTATTCTAGACTGAACACCCACCAGGAAGGGAATCAAAGCCACGGTGCACCCTCTGGCAGTGGCACCCCACTGCTGACAAGATGGCTCCACGCACAGGCACAGCCGCGATCCTAACGTGGCCTGGAGGGACCACCTGCTGAGTCTGTACACAGTCCCTGCTGACTCTGCCCACAGCCCTACCGCGAGACGGAGGCCGGTAAATGTAGA
Source organism: Leptobrachium leishanense (assembly GCA_009667805.1). Classification (NCBI taxonomy): domain Eukaryota; kingdom Metazoa; phylum Chordata; class Amphibia; order Anura; family Megophryidae; genus Leptobrachium; species Leptobrachium leishanense. The sequence continues at coordinate 152,748,288 of CM019064.1, read as the reverse complement.
ATAAATAATTGCTGTGTGCTCATATACACTCGGTTTGCTGGGAGTTTTATTGCAGTGAATTCTGATGCACTCATACACACCACACATTGCATTGCTTGGAGTTTTATTGCTGTGGATTCTGATACGCTGACCCGCACATTGCATTACTGGGAGTTTTATTGCTGTGGATTCTAATACACTCATACACACTGCACATTGTATTGCTGGAATTTTTATTGCTGTGGATTCTGATACGCTGACACACACCAAACATTGCATTGCTGGGAGTTTTATTGCTGTGGATTCTGTGATACACACTGCATAGTACTGTGAGTTTTATTGCGTTGGAGCTCTGGGATACACTCATACACACTGCACATTACTGTGAGTTTTATTGCTGTGCAGTTCTGTGATATGCTCATTATGACGGAATGGGATGTTGTTCCGCCTGCGGGTGTGCTCAATCTGCGTGACCCCTTCGCTTACCGCTGGCCCGACTACCGAGTGACGCGCACTCGGCGTCTCGTGCGGCCTGGCGTGACCCTGGGGAAGGGTTAGCGGGCGGTGGAGGGGACCCCTGCCTAGAACCAGCCCGACCACTGAGCCATACAGCACTCAGCGTCCCGAGCAGCTGGTTCACTGACCTTGCGGGTGTGGGACGTCTGTGGAGATCGGATCTGCCGCGGAGGAATATCGGATGTGGGAAACGTTTCGGATCTTGCGGGAAACGTTTCCGATCGCGGTGCGGGTAACTTTTCGGATCTCGGTGGACGACTCTTCGAATCGGATCGAGGCTGGATGAATCTTCGGATCTGCCGGGATGGGCGAGAGATTCGGATCGCACCGCAATCCCTCGCAATACCGAAGCGCGGTACACGGCCGCGCCCTTCGGTTCGGATCTCCGTCTCTCTGAGAACCGAATCTTCATGCGCTGCGCCTCTGCCCTGCTACACGATGCAGGCACAGAGCGCTCGCTTCGGTTCGTACCTGAATGGACACCGTACTCCGAGATCGCGGGGGACTCTCAGATACGAAAATACGGTGGAAATAAAGACACACCAGTCAAAGCTGAATGCACTGCAGGATCTGCCTTTATTGTTTACAGTACAGCTTTTATTACTTCTTCTCATAATTAGAATACAATGGGACTCCTTGCCCGCCCTCCCAGGACCCATTGGCCCTTGGCCTTCAGGGAGTCGCCAATTCGGACCGGATGGTCCGAATCGGCCATTTTACGATCCGAACCGGATGGTTCGAATCGGCCATTTTCCGAATCGAAATTCCAACTGCGCCACAAGGATCGGAAAATGGCGGTGAGCAAGGCAACAAGGGGAAAATACTTTACACAATAAACCAACGGGGAACACTTTATTACACCACACAATGTCACCTCTAAATAAAAATACTGGTAAAACGGGGTGCGTGCCACCACACCCAAGTGTCCATGTCACCACTGTCACTGCGCGCCGCCCCTGGCTGAGGGTGCTGGGCCATCCCGTGACACTCCTCCCCTCCCCCAGTTCGACGCACCTGGTCTGACCCCACCGGGTCATACCGGGGAAGTCGGTGCTCCCAGGCCCATAGTCAGTCTGGGGAGGCCGGGTCACCAGGCCTCTCCATTTGGCCTTGCGGCCGTGCCAGCTTGGTCGGGACCCCATGTCCTGAGGGTGTCCCCGGCTGGGCGAGAGGACGCGCCTCTGGGCCGGAGGGCCTCCGGTGCCCCCCCCAGGATTGTCACTCACCTGGGGACCCGGGTGCTAACTGCACACGCCCCAGGTGCCCAGGTCAGCCGTGGGACAGGACCGTGGCGGTGTAAGGCTCCCGAGCCCAAAAGTTGCAAAAATGGGCAGAGGCCAGCGGCGCTCTGCCCCGTTGCCAGCTCTTCCACTGGAGGGCCAGGTACGGACATGGCAACTGAAGGAACCACAAGAGCCAAACCTGGCTGCTCCTCCAGCCAGCTGGAAGGGAGAATCACGGGATGCAACGGCAGTCGCCCAGGGTCATCCACGCTCTGCCCCTCGGGGCGAATCGGGCGGAACGGCCAGAGGCCAGCGGCTCTCTGCCCTGGCGTCAGCTCTTCTGCTGGTTGGCCGGGTACGAAAACGGCAACCGGGAGGACAAACGGGGTCAAACCCGGCTGCTCTCCCTGGCCGCCGACGAGGGGACTGGACCGCTGCCGCGGCAGTCGTACAGGGTCATCCTCGCGCTGCCCCTCGAGGCAAACTGAGAGGGATGGGCAGAGGCCAGCGGCGCTCTGCCCCGTGGCCAGCTCGTCAGCTGGGCGAGGATCTCCCTGCGGGAGGATGGTTTCTTCACCCCCCGGGGCAATCAATGGTTGCGCACAACCCGTCCCGGGGAACCATCCGTCTGCTCCTCCGGGCCGACTTTGAGTAGTGGGCAGAGGCCAGCGGCGCTCTGCCCCGTAGCCAGCTCTTCTGCTGGCGAGAGATCTCCTTGGAGAAGGATGGCTGCTTCACCCCCCGGGACAACCAAGGTTGCGCACAACCCATCCCGGGGAACCATCTGTCTGCCCCTCCTGGCAGACTTTGGGCAGTGGGCAGAGGCCAGCAGCACTCTGCCCCGTAGCCAGCTCTTCTGCTGGTTGGAGATCTCCTTGGGGAAGGATGGTCACTTCACCCCCCGGGGCACTCGACGGTTGCGCACAACCCATCCCGGGGAGACCATCCGTCTCCTCCCCCGCTGGACCCGTGGCCTCGGCCACCCTGTCCTCTTGCGGGGTGAGGGGGGTAACTTCCTCAGACGACCCCCCACGGGCACCCATGAGTCCGCCTCGGCTTCCCATAGGTCCCAAACCTGGGGACTGTCGACTTCCTCCGTCGACCCGTCCCACCACGGGGAGCTCAGGCTCGACTGCGGAACGCCGTCCAACAGTCTTCGATAAGCCACCTCGAGCTCCCACTCTCGCTCAGCGAGGGACTCCAGCTCCTCAAACACTGAGTCCCTGCTGTCTGACGGGATCTCCAGTTCCCGTCGCTCCAGGATGTCCTCCATCCGTTCCTCGGTCTCCTCTCCAAAATCGGGGTCGGCGGCCATGCTCGCGTAGAGCAGTCCTGTGCCTCCGTAGCGAGGCCCTGCAACGGAACTGCCTCCCAACGGCGTACTGCCGGAGCGGCGGTTAGCCACCGGAGCGCGCGGTACGCGGCGTCCAGTGCGACCTCCTCCTGCACCAGACTCCAGAGCTCGGCCTCCCACTCTTCTGGGCCCGGCCCTGCAGGAACGCTGCCCGCACAGCGTACTGCTCCCGATAGACGTCAGCGTCGGAAGGAATGTCCACATCATGGCAGTCCCGCTCATGGTCCAGGGCCTCGTACCACAGTTCCTCTGTGGACCCCTGGTCCCGCTCTGGACCCTCCTGCAGCCTTCTTGCCAGCACGACCTTCATGTCTGCGAAGGTGCCGGCACAGGAGCACCGCTCCTCAATGGGGAATATGGCGTCCTCAGATGCAGCTCCAGGCGAGCTGTGAGTCTCCATCCGAGGGTCGCTGGGATGAGTGATGTCCTCAGTACAGGCTCCAGACGAGCTGAGAGTCCCGCAAGCGTCGTCACTGGGGGTTGTGGATTCCAGGGTGAAGCTCCAGACGAGCTGTGAGTCTCGACCCAGGGTTCCACGGGGTAGGGTTCGGGGTCATTGTACTCAGTTTCTGCTCCGCGGAGCTCTGCCAACCGCAGCTGGTGCTGGCGTTCCTTCTCCAGCTCAACTTCCGGTAGAACTCCCGAATCACCTTACATCGGTCCTCTGTCGTCGGGGCATCTCCAAGCAGTGCGATCCGACGCCGCACCTCTCTGAGGTCAGCGCCTTCCTCCACCTCTGCGTGGACAGGGCTGGGGACGGGCGTCGTCGCCTCGTCCTGATCCATCCTGGCCAGCTCCTTGATCAGGGTCTTCCTTTTCTTGTTACCCGGCGTTCCTCCCCGGTTCTCCAACATCCCACGCAGGGTGTCCCGGTTGTAGGGGTGTACACCGCCATGGCGTAGGTCTCCCAGGGGTCTGCAGAGAGCGATCCCACCGCTGCCACCAGTATGACGGAATGGGATGTTGTTCCGCCTGCGGGTGTGCTCAATCTGCGTGACCCCTTCGCTTACCGCTGGCCCGACTACCGAGTGACGCGCACTCGGCGTCTCGTGCGGCCTGGCGTGACCCTGGGGAAGGGTTAGCGGGCGGTGGAGGGGACCCCTGCCTAGAACCAGCCCGACCACTGAGCCATACAGCACTCAGCGTCCCGAGCAGCTGGTTCACTGACCTTGCGGGTGTGGGACGTCTGTGGAGATCGGATCTGCCGCGGAGGAATATCGGATGTGGGAAACGTTTCGGATCTTGCGGGAAACGTTTCCGATCGCGGTGCGGGTAACTTTTCGGATCTCGGTGGACGACTCTTCGAATCGGATCGAGGCTGGATGAATCTTCGGATCTGCCGGGATGGGCGAGAGATTCGGATCGCACCGCAATCCCTCGCAATACCGAAGCGCGGTACACGGCCGCGCCTTCGGTTCGGATCTCCGTCTCTCTGAGAACCGAATCTTCATGCGCTGCGCCTCTGCCCTGCTACACGATGCAGGCACAGAGCGCTCGCTTCGGTTCGTACCTGAATGGACACCGTACTCCGAGATCGCGGGGGACTCTCAGATACGAAAATACGGTGGAAATAAAGACACACCAGTCAAAGCTGAATGCACTGCAGAATCTGCCTTTATTGTTTACAGTACAGGCTTTTATTACTTCTTCTCATAATTAGAATACAATGGGACTCCTTGCCCGCCCTCCAGGACCCATTGGCCCTTAGCCTTCAGGGAGTCGCCAATTCGGACCGGATGGTCCGAATCGGCCATTTTACGATTCGAACCGGATGGTTCGAATCGGCCATTTTCCGAATCGAAATTCCAACTGCGCCACAAGGATCGGAAAATGGCGGCGAGCAAGGCAACAAAGGGGAAAATACTTTACACAATAAACCAACGGGGAACACTTTATTACACCACACAATGTCACCTCTAAATAAAAATACTGGTAAAACGGGGTGCGTGCCACCACACCCAAGTGTCCATGTCACCACTGTCACTGCGCGCCGCCCCTGGCTGAGGGTGCTGGGCCATCCCGTGACACTCATACACAGTGCACATTTCTGTGGGTTTTATTGCTGTGCAGCTCTGTGATACGCTCATATGCAGTGCACTTTTCTGTGGATTTTATTGTTCAACCAATTAGAGCGGCTGTGATCCAGTATACTTAACATGCGTGGCTGTTCTTTGTAAAAATGCTTGAATTTAAACATTTCATAATTTTATTTATCTCAATAGATACATTTGAAATGGTATACAAAATATACAAGTAGGCATTTGGTATCCACTTTTAATATAAAGAGAGGAAAAGGCGTAGCTCTAAGAGGAAAAGGTGGAGCTTAAAGAGGAAGGGTGGCGATTAACCAGGAAGAGGTGTGGCCTTGACAGGAAGGGGTGCCTCAAATTTAAATTAGGGGGTGCACGAGTTTAGTTAGGCCTAGGGCAGCACAAAACCTAAATACACCACTGCCCAGACCCCAAGGCCCAGACCCAGGGCCCAGGCCAGACCCAGGGTCCAGACCCCAGGGACCAGGCCCCAGGCCAGACTCACGGCCCAGACCCCAGACCCCAGGCCAGACTCAGGGCCCAGACCCCAGGGACCAGAGCCCAGACTAGACCCCAGGGTCCAGGCCCAGCCCAGACCCCAAGGCCCAGAGCACAGACCCCAGGGCCCAGACCATAAAGCCCAAACCAGACCCAGGGACCAGACCCAGACCCAAAGGCCATCATATACAGCCCGTTACTGTGAGATTTATTGCTGTGGATTCTGTGATACGTTCATACACACTGCACATTACTGTGAGTTTTATTGCTGTGGATTCTGTGATACGCTCATACACACTGCACATTACTGAGAGTTTTATTGCTGTGGTGCTATGTTATGTCCTTTTTTTTTGAAGGGGGAGAAAAGCTGTTAGGGGTTGAGGGAGTGCTGGGGGGGCCCATCATGAGGTTTAGTAAGGAGCCCCATCATTTCTGATGGCTGCCCTGGGAAGGGGCATGTCTAACTGCTAGATGTGCCCCTTCCTGTCAATCGGAGGCAGTCCTCTAATGCAGGCATTTTCTGGGAATAGCTTGGACCAATGGTGCTTTCCCATTGGTCCAAGCTTTTCCAATGCTCTATCAGTGCCTGTCAGTCTGTGCGGCACTAATGAGCAGTGATCATGAAATAGGCAGCACTTGTCTCTGACGTGTGCTGCACACAACTTGAGCAGTTTACTCAATTAATGTAGCGGGAAACGTCCTGCTATGCATATTGCATAGGCTGGGAAAACTAATGCCTGCAGAGGCAGAGGATGGAGCTGACAGCGGGGGAGCAGGTGAGTTTGTTTTTAGTTTATTAACTTATCACTTAATAGCAGGTGCGGCTCTGCCTCCACTGACTGCACGTCCCTGAGACACACTACAGAAGGAAGAATAACTATTTAAAAGGACCCACACAAAAGAACGGACTTACAGCAACACCAACTAAGGAAGCTATATAAGCTAAATGTGTTTTGGTGTACTGTTAATACGTTTGCTTCGCTATTCAATAAAATATGCCCTTTTTTGCACCTATCCTGGGTCCTGGATGTTTTTGTTTGATGAGGAAGTGGCTGAGGCTGATAGTGGCTGCCTGCAAATCTAGTGTCTGATGAGACACCAGTACATGTGAGTACATTTTTCCCTTAGAGCAATATCGCATAGCAAGGCGTGCAAAGGAGTTATTTTGCTTTGAGGGCTACAGATTAGGTTAACCCCATAAGGAACCCTGTTTGAGCCCCGGAGTGCACCATAAAAGGAGACACTAATAGGAAAACAGGCACCAACTCCAGCACATCTTACCTCTACATTGATTTACAAGGTGGGAAAGGGATATACCACTGAGTGGGCTGAAGAGGCAGTCGAATCCACCAAAAAAAGTTTATTTTATTACGCACTTAAGTGTTTGTGGTATGTGCAGATCTTCTCATCATGGGATATACAGGATAAGACTTGACATACAACGCCTATTATTTTAGTAACTTTTGTCCAACTTGCACTGTTTAACTTACAATGAATTTTATTGAGGTTGTATTGCGTTATCATCACCAGGTGGCGCCAATGACGCAGACTATCATTGTCTCTGCATATTTTCTAAAATTATGTAGGATACCATGGAAGTCCAACTTATTACAAGATCATCTCTTTCACCTAATCTATGTCCCTCCATGTCTCATTTTGGAGTTTCCATGGTTTACTGAACCTGATTTTTAGACCGTATGAACGGAAAGATGCTCTCATTGACCAAATAATGTACCAAATGTTTTAAACCAGGTTAAAACTGAGAGGAACGTCGAGCTTGCGGGAGGCAGGTCTACAAGATAGCCGCATCTTAATCGAGCTCTGCTGACAAGGACCACAGCCAGGTGAATTTATTGCTCCCCACGTGCCTCCTTGTCGATAGGGATGAGCTGTTCGGTTAGATCGGTTCGGAGTTCGCATCGAACATAGTCTGTTCGCATGTTCGCGAACTACGAACATTTCCGCCTGTTCACCACGTGTTCGCCCACAATGCACCACAATGGACCACAATGCACTTTTCCACTGGCCTGAAGCTTGTAATTGGCTACAGCCTTGCTTTGTTTGGTATTAATATTTATGGTATTAATCCTCCGTCTTTCTGTGGCGGACCTTGACAGATGGCAATAATGTGGCTTTATAACCATTCTGGTTTAGTTGAAGCCGCGATTTAAAAGCGTTAATACACGGCTGTTTGCTGTTCCAAGATGATGAATTTTTTTTAAATTCCGCTGAAGGAGGAGCAATTTCTGCCACTAATGGTAATATTATATGGTCATAATGTGTATTGGTCTAATGCAATGAAAGTAATGTTCCTATTGCATATACCAATCTCCCGCCGAATTAGACTGCTTGGATTGGTTGGCAGTTAACAACAATGGGTTGGGGGAATGAAAGTTAGCCAGCTGAGGAAGCCTTTAATATATTATTGCATTGGTGAAACGCATTCTGGCGTTCATCTTATTTGTTTTTATTTGTATTAAAAGTTTTAGCTCTGCAATTGGAGTCATTTTTCTTTGAAAATTCCAAAATATCTGGAACAGATATCAAGCTTCACCTCTATCCTGATCTTGGATTTTCTATCTGGATGCAGTGAGCTTCTTCCGAAAGGGCATTTGGGAGGCCGGTAAATTCCCTAAGGCAATATACCCAGAACCAGGAGGGTTCTGTCATATGTGAGTGCCATTGTCCATTCATTTATATATTTATATGTTTATGGGTCGCACTATGATGTACTTCTCCTGTGTTTTTTCCAAGGGATACTAAAGAGGAGGACCTTAAGAATAGAACATCAGGACCTCAACTCTATCCCAGGGAGGACATAGATATCGCTACACCACCAACTGACTTTTGCTACTTTCAGGGAATGACTTGCAATGCAAAGCCAAGTTGCACAGGGGAGGATTCTCTTTTATTGACAGACAGACAGGAGAGTGTGGTGTGTGTTAGGGGTTAACCAAAGTGTAAACACCAATCAGTGCTGGCAAGATCTGAGGCAGCACTTTACATGGTTAGCACTGATGTAGGTCTGGTTGTTGCACACACGGGTGCTGATCCCTGACACACTCAAGGCCACAGTCTTTATGCCGACAGCATTCCTGCGGTTCCTCAGATCAGACAGGAGGAGGATGAGGAGGAGGAATATTTAAGCTGTGGGGGCATTGAAGGTGGGGATTCCTCAAGGGAGGGTTTTGTGTCCCCAGAAACCCAAGGACAAGTACGTGGCTGGGAGGAGGTAGTGCACGATACAGTCATCCTCAGCGACCAGGAACACTTGGAAGCTAATGCCACGTCCAACCTATGCTGCATGGGCTCCCTGATCCTGCAAAGCCTGCTAAAGGACCCCAGGATTCGTGCTATCAAGCAGAGGGATCATTACTGGTTGGCAACCCTTCTTGATCCATGATACAAGGGTAAAGTTGCAGAGCTCATCCTGCCCGCACAGAGGGAGCACAGGATGAAAAAACTTGAAGACGCTCTGAAGCGACACTTGGTAACCTACCAGTGCCTGGAAAGGTGTTACACAAGTGATGACACAGGTGCTTCTGAGGCTGCGGATGATCAGAGGAATAGTGGTGAAGGCCAGGGCCACTTGACTGATGCCTTTTAAAAAAAATTTAGTCCACGACGCCCAGGGACGTCAAATGTAGGCACCCATTGCCAGCGTCTTCACCATATGGTGCAGGACTACCTAGGGGCAAGGGCAGACCTGGATACCTATCCAGCAGATGATCCACTGGCTTACTGGGTGTTGAGATTGGATCACTGGCCAGAACTTAGCCAATATGCTATGCAGCTACTAGGTTGCCCTTTATCTAGCATGCTTTCTGAAAGGACGTTCAGTGCCGCTGGAGGTTTTGTCACAGACAAAAGAGTGCGTCTGTCCACCGACTCTGTAGACCGGCTGACATTTATAAAAATGAATCAGTCCTGGATCAGCAGCTATCAATCCCCTGATGCTGACGTAACTGAATAGATCCGGGATGTCTTCTGCAGTCACAAAACCTCCAGCACTGAACTCTTCCACAATACCACAAAGGGGTTACGGTGTGAAGGCACTTGCTGCCATGAAAGGCACAATATTTGGCTGCACTGACGCCTGTGCCAGATTTATATCTTTTTAATTTTTTGAACCGCATGGTCCACCCCTGCACTCTTCCACAATACGACAGAGGGGTTACTGTATGATGGCACTTGCAGGCCTGGCACCAAAAGCACAATATCTTGGTGCACTGACGCCTTTACCAGATTCATATCTTTTTAATATAGGTCCGCATGGTCCACCGCTGCACTCTTCCACAATACCACAGAGGGGTTACTGTATGATGGCACTTGCTGGCCTGGCACCAAAGGCACAATATTTGGGTGCACTGCAACTGAAGCCTGTACCAGATTCATATCCTCAGAGGGGTTACTGTGTGACGGCACTGTTGCCGACGCTAAAGGCCCAGTTTTAAAGCACCTATTGTTACTTTCATCCAAAGCCTGCATAAGTTTCAACACAATTTAGCCAAAAAAATCACTAAACTTTTTCTGAGCGTCCTAAAATGTCTTTTCATACAGGCTGCCGCCAGGGCCGGATTAACGTAGGGGTGGATGGACCGGCCGCTCCTGGCCCCCACCTTAAAATAGGCCCACAGTCAAGAGGATGTGCTGCTGGCTGGCGTTCTGACAAATTTGGCAATTTGTCAGAATCACCGGCTAACAGGCTCCGGCCGCTTCTGTTTGCCTGTAAAGGGGGGCAGGGGGTGGTACCACACTGGCACTGGGCTGCCCAGTGCCCGTAATGTAAACTGAGTGATCCTGGTCGTGAACACAGTATGTGGTGCAGCTGCGGCCGTCCACCGGAAATCACAGCAAGTCATATCCGGTGGCTAAATCCCAATCTCTCCTCAGCTCCTCCAGGATGCGGCTGCGTGCAGACAGCTGTGAAGATCATTGCTGTCACGTGAGTGGAAGGGGACCAGAGGAGAGACAAGGCGGCTGGGCTCAGTAAGTAATGAAAGGGGGAGGGGGCATCAACAGTTTGCCTCCAGAGCTCACCGGGGCCACACAGTTTGATGGCTACTGTGATGGTCACAGTCTCTTTCTGGCTACTGTCCTGTAGCCTAAGGGGGGGGTCTCTGATGTAGCAGGAGCAGAGGGGGATCTTGGGGAGATGTGCTGGGAGCAGGAAGCGGCGTTTGGAAGGTTCTCCTATTACCCTACAAAGACTGTTACATTTCATTATGACAGTCTGAGCCGACAGGAGAGAATTTTGCCGAGGGACTGGAGGAGGAAGGGTGGGAGCTGGGAGAAGGCAGCTGGAAGCAGCACAGGGCACTCAGCATGTCTGTCTGCTTGCTCTGTCCACCAATAGCCCTCAAATGGACTTGTAAAATCAAGGTAGCCTGCTCACCATGAAACTCCTTTCTTTCAAGTTTTATGCCTGCCCCCTCCCCTGTTCAGCATAACAGCAAACCCTGCCCTGCTGGGACAATGTTGCCAGTGCAGGGGACATCAACAGCATCCTGTAGCAGCACACTAATCCTGGACAAGTGTGAATGCTGGAGGTTACATACACACACACACACACACTTGCGTGTATGTGCCTGTATGATTCCGTATGTGTGCCTGAGCTGTGTGTGACAGATTGATAAACATATATAAAAAAATCACGTGTACGTGGTGATACCTTTTTTAATTGGACCAATTAAAAAAGACAAGCTTTCGAGAGTATTCCGCTCTTCTTCAGGTCTGGACGCTTTACTGACCAAAAATCATAGATAAACGTCCAGACCTGAAGAGAGATACTCTGGAAAGCTCGTCTTTTAAATGTACCGTTAGTGCAATAAAAAAAGGTATCACTACGTACTGCTATACTCATGATTTTGGCATCTGGACTAACATGGCCTACCTAATCTAATATATAACACACAGCTCAGACACATACACACATATACACAGCCCATGTGTGATATTTATAAAGTATTTTACCAGGAAGGATACATTGAGATTTCTCTCATTTTCAAGTATGTCTTGGGTATATATATATATATATATATATGTGCTGTGTGTGTCAAAGAAGGCCAGTGTTTGTGGATCTTTCAAACAATAGCGACAAATTTGGGTGTTTCACAATAGGATAATCCAAAAAGCTACAGGGGAAGTTTCATGTTGAAGCTTCTCCTGCCACAGTTTAGATTTCCCTATTGTGAAACACCAAACTTTGTCACTATTGTTTGCAAACATTTGTGATCTTTCAATAAGTGTGTGTGTGTGTTACATATCTGTGTATAGGTTTTCATTATACATGGGGTGACTGACCACTGCCGGGTGAGGAGACTGACCCTGCTAGAGCCAGGCTCCCCCAGGAAGGCCTCTGTGCCCTGGGGAAAGTCCATTCACCCAATCATGACCCTTCTGACCAGACAATGAGCTCTGCTGACAGAGAGCTATGAGAGAGTACATCTGAGATTTGTATGTGATTCTGTCTGCGAGATCCACAGTTTATGACATATCATGTCTGTGTGATCAAGTTTGTAGAAAGCCAATCTTAGTGAGCTGTCAGTGCTCACAGTGACCCACACAAATTAGGCGATATAGGCTTCTTGGTCACACATTACTGTGAGTTTTATTGTTGTGAAATCGGTGATACACTTATACGCACCGCACATTACTGTGAGCTTTAGGCTAGGGTCAAACAAACGTATTATTCGCATCGACCGTCAAAAAGTGCGTCTGAGAGGGCAGACGTGTCTTTGTGGAGCTCTGAAGGACTCTCCTGTTATGGGCGTTTTTTAGCGTGATTTTCTTTTGTGGATAGTGCACCCGTGGAGACCCTGCACGGCTGGCCATTACGGGGATTGCTCCGGGGCCTGTTATTGCCCCCTCCGCCAGAGCACAGCCGAGTTTTATGTGAATATACCCCGGTGCTGCTGATCGGCCGTCGGCCATTTTGAGGCCTATCTTTTACTGCCTGCACATCTCGCTTTTTGTTGGCACCCTTGCTGAGGACCTGTTGGTGTCAGACTGCGGGGATGGAGGGCCCCCATCCTCCTGCTGCGCCTGCTGTCTCCTCGTCGTGGGTTCTGGAGAAGCGACCGGAGCAGCGATATTTGGACCATCCCCTGCCTGTTAGTAAAATGGAGGCTTGGTTTGAGGCCTGTCTTGATCGTATTCCGGGGGACGAAGAAAATCTACTCACCTGCGGTTCATGGCGGCGGCTGATGGCGTTGCTGGGAGCTGACCGGGAGACTGAGGACCTGACAGAAGAGATCTTGGGAGATGCTGTGTTTGACGGCTGCCTGGATGGAGCTGCTGTTCTGCGGAGTGGTAGGCCGGAGGACCTGGATCATGGACTGCGCCTGCCGTCGGTGTGCCGGAGGGGGAGCGTGGCCGGGAGGCATGTGTGTGTGGCTGATTCTGCACCGATGGATGTGGCGAAGTCTGTTTTGGGGATTTCGCTGGATGCACCAGCCGGGACTGTCGGACTTTGTGCTGATGGGAGGCAATGTGGGTCATGGTCCCGCGGCCTGGCTGGCGTTTCTGATGGGTTGGCCTGGGGTCTAGACGCCCATGATGTCCGCTGCATGGGCTCCTGGCCTATGCGGACCTCACTATGCATCCTTGATAGTGCTTTTGCTGCCCAGCCTGGCCTGAAAGGCGTAGCCCTGCCTGTCTTATGTCAGATACCACTTAGAGATACTGGCTGAGGGTAATACTCCAGGAGCCGTTCCGCCTTTTTGATGTTTCCCCTTTATTTTTATATATTTTTGTTTTTTACGGTTTTTATGTGAGTACTTTATGGCTTTTTAATTTTTACTGCGATATTATATGAGGACATATCTGCGAGTTCCCCTCACCCCCCCTTTTTGATTCAGAGACGCTTCGACTACCATTTTATTTTGTTTATTTTTTTCCCGCTCTTATTCCCCGGCTGGGGATAGATTTGAGACTTTTTGGTTTTATTTTTTCTGAAATGTTTTTTGACGACTTTTGTTATAACCCCCCTCCCACCCCTGTTTCTCGACATTTTGCAGATTTTTCATGAGACACTCCCCCCCTTTTTATGTTATCTGTGTTTCTTATGAGCGCATAACATTTGGCCCTGCGAGGCCTACTATGCTGGTCAGTCTGTGATCTTTTCTTTCTGAAAATAAAAATCTTAAATACAAAAAGTGCGTCTGAACGCATTGACGTATTTTTTCACGGAATGCGCGAAAACAGTCATACGATACGCATTTTTGTGCGTGATTTTTTTACAGATCGTCAATAAAACACTTTTTGCGTCTGGACATTATGTAGGCTGGACATTAGCAGCGTCTGACATCTCCGAATCACGCACACACGCCGCTAGCGGACGCAGCGCACTCTGTACGTCAGTACTAGCGGTTCTGCGTTCTCGAAAAAATGCGTTAATTTTCCACTTGCATTACGCGGCCGGACTTTCGTGTGGCCGTACTTCGTATATTGGCCGTCATTGCCCGTCATTTGCTGCTACTACGGCCGTGATTAAGTGCGCCTAAAAGCACGTTAAAAATGCGTTAGTCTGACCTCAGCCTTATTGTTGTGGAGCGTTGTGATACGCTCATACGCACCGCACATTACTGAGCTTTATTGTTGTGGAGCTTTGTGATACGCTCATACAAACCGTACATTACTGTGAGCTTTATTGTTGTGGAGCTTTGTAATACGCTCATACACACCGCACATTACTGTGAGTTTTATTGCTGTGGAACTCTGAAACCCTCTTATTTTCTGTGTTTTCTTAACACCGAGGGACGCACTATCCTGTCCCTGCGTTTGGTGGGTCTAAACGTTGCGGGGCGGCATAGCACCTGGCCTGCTGCACCTGGCCTGCCCACCGGTAGGTGCGTTATTTGCCACTGCGGGACGACTTGAACTATGATGTTGGCATAGTGGGAGATGCACACAGTGCGTCACCTGAGTCTCTAAATGAGAAAGCAGCACGTACCGATTGTTGCCTCATTATCTATAAAAAGGCCCACCAAAATCCTCAGCACCAGGCCCATGATAATCTTAATCCGGCCCTGGCTGCCGCCCCAAGCAGTTGTTTATGAATAGATTAAAGGAAAAGCATTTACCGTCTATTTACAGTTTCTATACATCCTAGAAATCCGCCACGTCACGGGCAGGTTATGGGGACCTCCTAGGCACGATATTTGAAGGAATTTTTTGTTTTTATTTTTAACCCTTATTTCATGGAAAACTCACTGTCCCTTTAAAAACTTTTTTTTTTTTACTTTTTGTCCTTGTTTCCTGTCCCCCAGGGCACTACCCGGACCCCCATACACCTTTTATGGCAAATATCTAGCATATATAGCCTCTTGGAGGGCACTCTAAAAATCGAATTTTGAGTACCATTGACTTGTATTGAGTTCGTGTTCGAGCTCGAGTTCGAACATTTGGAAAGTTTGAGTTCGATTGCGAACCGAACTCGGGGGTGTTCAGCTCATCCCTACTTGTCGACCTCTGGTGTGCCCTCAACTCCCACACTACCTGGGACCACATAGCTTCTTCCCCCTCTAACCCCGAAAGTATCAAGGAAGAGATTCAGCCGTTTCTGAACCCGCCCATTTGGTGGGTGCGCAGCACTCCATTTGCTCAGGCCGGAGCTTGACACAGTCGGCGCTTCCCACCCGCCCGATGGAGCCACAGGGAGGTGATCTGCCGCCTGTCCGCTCATCATCTACAGGTGCGCCCATCAATTGGCCCGAGTTGTGGCCTGCACGAGACGCCTACGCATGCGGCGCCACGTGCTGCAGCCTTCTAGACAGGCTTCTGAATCCTCGGCGCGGACGGACGTACCCACATCTGTTATGGACAAGAATATGTATCTGCTTTAATAATATTCAAAGGCCTAGAAAAATGCTCATTTAAGTTTAATATGTCTTTAAAAGATGATTAATACAATTGTCATTTTAGAGAGAATCAAAATGTATCTTGCGTAACTCCGCTTTTCGACAGAATAAGCTAACCACAAAGTCATGAGGAGTCTTATTCCGGTATCAAGCCCATCCTGCATCCTAGAACAAAACATCCACACACCCATGATGTAGAAAAACGTCTGACTACGCTGATGACGCATGATACTTTGGAAATAGCTGAGGTTTGATTCTCATTTATTTAATAAAATAATCTGTATGTACACAATTTTATGCTGAATTTGACTAAAATGTTAAATTGACTCCCACTCGCTTACGCAGCAAACTACTATAAAACATGTATTGAAACCTATCATTAAACAGAGAGATCATTGGCTTTGACCAGAGATGCCGCATAGACCCCTTCGTTGTCTGTGTGATTTCTTTCTTTAAGCGTGTACCTTAACTTAGCTGGTTTCTCCACCGATTAGAACAGAGACTGGCATCCGAGGAAGAACTTTATTGTCCACTTCAATTTGGCGCCTGCAACGTGGAGCCCTGGGTTAAACGTCTTTGCCATCGTGCCACCACGAAGGATTTCCTGGCAGGACCACACCAGAACCGGAGCCTGATCAACTTCGCAACCTCACATACCTTTTGATATCTTACCGGTGACATGTTCTGGTTTGTGATCCAACCCCGGGAAACCCCAGTGTGACACTTGGGAAAGGCATCAAAAGTGGGGTTTTATTTAACTTTGCCCAGGTGCCCGTTATACTGACCCACGAATCGTATGCCAGTTGTCTGTTTGTACGTCTGTTCCTGGTTCTTTGAATTGACGGCATATTTTCTGATAAAGCTTTGTGGTTTGGTTGTTAATCAGAGAGATTATCGTGATCCTGTGGTAACAAGTGGGGTGTACCTGGTTAGCTATCTCCAGGCGATAACAGGTGATGTGATGTAATAGACGCATACCTGGTAGGACTTTCCTAACAGTAACAGGTGAACACAAGCTGGTAGTAGGACGCAATATATCTCTGATTGATAAATCTATATTTGGAATATAGGAGAGGACGAGACGCTTTATTGTCGTGGTTAAAATAGGACACGATAGATATAGGTCTATCCTCATTTCTGACTGTTGATAAACTACGTGAATGTGAAATTGATCAGGAAAAGAGCTAACGATCAAAGAATGGGTAATGAACAGAGTAGCCATGCTGGATTATGGAATGTAGACCCCATGTAAGTTAGTTGAGGAAAGAACAGGAAAACGGAATGTGATGAAACTTCTCGGTAGAAAGCAGAGGAATGGGGAAGTTTATTGAAGAATAAAAAAGGAATGTTGATAGATAATGGATTATGGAATGTAGCACAGGCATGGTATAGGGTTGCAAAGGAGATTGAGAAGGAGGGGTGGATAGAAACATAGGAAAATAGGAAGGGAAAAACTAATTACTATTATCTCACCCCAAGATCTGAGCCTCCTTCCTATGGTGAGGTATCCAAAAAGAAAATAATAAACCCAACCCAAACGACAACTGCCCAAAAACAGCCGACAGGTCTCTACCCTGTCTTACGCATCGATGGGTCGTACTACACCCCTCGTCCTGTCATGTCCTTATTAACAGCCACAAGCCAGGTGCTGACAATATCCCCTATTATGCCTCATTTGTCCAATTTAGACACCACCTACCCTTCTCACCAAAACACCCAGGAAATACCCCCTACGCCCAAGAATAATGTCACCTGGACACAGCAGCCCACTCTCAGTATAACAGCAGGCACCGTGGAAGGGGAGCCTGGTGGGGAGGGGGGCGTCCACCAAGAACCTGTTTTAATTGTGGAGAATACAGCCATTTCAAACTGGATTGTAAAGCACCCTGCAGGCGACAGCCCCCCAAAGGCCAGATGCAGCCAATGGCCCTTAGCAGGATACTGCCATTGTATCTGATAATTTCCCACCACCCACAATCCCTGGTTTAGGCCTTTCCACCAAGATGATGTCTGACCAAGCAACTACTATAAATGTAATCTATATATATGTGTATATAGTGTGTGTATTTGTATATATGGATGTATATGTGTATGTATATAAAGTATGAGACGAAAAAGGTATAAATTTAATTGGCGGTTGGACAGGGACGCCTGTTCCGACTCGAGTAAATGGATACAAAATATGATGAATTTTTATAAGTGAGATGAAAGTTATTTTACCAGAATCTGATAATCTATAGGATGCGAATGATAGTTTATGAGTCAATGTGAGAAGAGGTTATCTATCCTAGATATGGCAACTACAGGTTGCTTTCCAGTAGAGAGCATTAAGAAGGACATTTAGGTGAATAGTATGTATGTATGTATGTCAGAGATGTAAAGCACGGTAAGCAAAGACCAAAAGCAAAGTAGACAGATGAGACATGACACCTGCTTTGTTTGTGACGATTCCATTGTTAGGTGCTTGGCAAGAGGATCTGCGTTGTTTACTGTTGTAGTGTATATGTGAAGTATAAGACGTACGTATGCGGAATTATTATTCTTGTAGATAGAAACATTTGTCTATATTAATGGAGGGAGTTTTTGCTAACGGCCTAATGTTTTATTATTTTAGTAAAAAATAGTTTTATACAAAATATTCTCGGGATAGTAGGCTACGCATTCTATCAGTATTGCTCTGCAGGACAGAGTGCTATGGAGCCTGGTAGAGTTAAGTGTTCAGAAAAGAAAAAAAAAAAGTGAGCTTTAAAATATCCCGTATTTTGTTTGTTTTTTTATGTAGAAAAAAAGGAAGCAGGATGCAGACCAGAAAGTGAAACTAGAAAGATTAAATTGGTTCCTCTTTTTTTTTTTCTATGAACATGCAGATATTTTAACCGTGTAGAGAGAGAGGAAAAAAAAAAAAGAAATATACAACTCTATGCAGTTTAAAGGTAGAGCAAGTTTTTTTTTTACCTCCTGCAATAGCTTATTTTTGTTTAAAATGGATAGTATGCAAACTGTCGGTATCAGAGGATTGCATGTTTTTATTTTCTAGGTATTTCAGAGGATTTTCTAGTTAAAGACGACCCCACAGACAGAGTGTGACCTAGCTATGTACGTGGTAAAGTTACTAATGCCAGAAAAGTTTTGTCCCCCAATTCTCTAACACCTCAAGATATTAGTTACAACAGTCTAGTGATGCCTACTGATTCTTTTTATTATGCAAATTAATACTTAAAGACGTGAGCAGCTCCGAGTATTGGCACCGCATGACGTTCTGCCTGCCTCCAAAAAAAAACAGCACAAATAACTGTCCTCCGCAAGGCACCTGCGCCTGCAATGTTCCCTCCTGCTCCCTGATAATGACACTCTCACCAGATGTCAGTGTCTCAACCTCGCTGCTCGCTTTCATTTTCCTGAGGGGGGTGGTGACGAGGTGACGATGCTGATAGTCACGAGATGCAATACCCCTCTGCCCGAGCGATTGCACGATCGCCTCGAAGCCATGTTCCCAGAAACGGCACACCTGCCCTCTGTGTGCAATACTGGTGCCCAGTACCTGACACTGTATGGCAACAGCTTTGCAGACGAGTCCAGGAAATATCACACCGAATTTTCAAATCTGTTCAACTTCTCCCCTCGCCCCCACCCTTTCTGCCCGAAGAAAAAACAAGCAAAAAAAAAACAAGCGGAACTACACGCACTTAATACTACACGCACTTACACAGGTTGCAGTGCTAAAAGTAAAAGCACATGGAAAGCTTAATACACCAGGAGCTGATATTAAATCATCTAGCAGACCAGGCAGCAAAACAAGCTGCCACTCAGATACAGGAAAAGGAACTCGAGCAGGTAGTCCCACTACTAGTACAGACTCCTGTCTCAGAACTACAACTCACACAGTTGCAGGGCTCTGCATCACACAGTGAGACGGGAGACTGGGAGAAAAGGGGGGCCACAAGCATGCACGGACTCCTCTGCATAAGAAATAAAGTGTGCTTACCTAAGGCACTCTATCCGGCTGTAGTACAATAGGCACATGGGCCCTCACACCTCTCAAAAACATTGATGAATGCCCTCATCGGTCTACACAATCTGTCACCTTTCGAAATACTGTTCGGCACGGCCCCCAGACTAGGGTGCTATTTCCCTCAACAATTCCAGTTACAATCTGACAGCCTAGTAAAATATGTCACCAGTGTTTCAAATACATTAACTGATATCTATGGTCAGGTGTTCTCTTGCATTCCAGACCCTGAAAGTATTGACGGCACTCAACTAGTCCTGGGAGATTGGGTACTAGTGAAGAAGTTTCTTCGGAAAAATCCACTTGAGCCCAGATACGACGGTCCTTTCCAGGTCCTCCTCACAACAGCAACGTCAGTAAAGCTTGAAGGAAAATCCACCTGGATCTACGCGTCTCACTGTAAAAAGACCTGTACACCAGAAACGGACCAGACAACAACCCAACCATGATTATGTATATCCTTCTCATTTGGGGGGTGGGAATCCAGGGGCAAAATGTGGCTGTCATAATGGGACAAGTGGCTGTTGCTATGGTGCAAGAAGTTGTGGGGGAACAGGTGGGCATTGACATAATTCCACAGGTTGTCAAACAGATTGCTGATGGCACGGCAGTTGCTGCCGCCGAAAACAAACTAACCACTTTCTGGTACAATTCCTCTAACACGCGAGTGGCCACTTACACCTTTAACTATTGTGATGTAAACCCTTGCCCAGGCCCCCGCCTGCAGTGTATCTGGAGAAATGGGATCCCACACAATTATGATATATATATGTGCATTACCAATAGCTATTGGGGACAGGAGTGTGGTAGTTGGGGATCAGTGGGATGGAATACTGGGGTTTCCTGGGGACACAAACCACAAAGCGCCCTAGACAACAAAGATAACAATGGTAAATCACTTCTTGCTCGCATGACACTGAAAATGGCCCCAAACACATGCCCCGCCCAAGAATTGCAGGAATCAGATGATGACACAGTATTTAAATCTAGAACAGGGGCGACGGCACTGAAACTAATCCTAACCCTAGAAAATCCTGGACCCGGGGATGCCGGTACCTATATTCTGGGAATATGGGAAAAAGGGGGGGTCAGAGAATTCCTGGAGCCTGGAAAAATTCTGCCTATGAGATATGTACCTTGCCCCTGACTGGGTCCCTCCGCACCAACAGTCCAAACCCCTTAAACACCACATGATGATCTCTTCCAATGGTATAGTAGCCATCGCTAATCCCACGTTCGAGGATACTATGGCCATAGAAACAGGTTACTCGGATATGAATGTTTGGTTAGAATGGATGAAATATTGTGCTCAGTCCCACAACAGAACCAATTGCTATGTGTGTGGTAGTGCTAGGCCTCATCTAGGTACGGTACCTCTCAATATCTCCGAGGATATCGAGGAATGTTTTCTCAGTTTGTTTACCAACAACACTCTAAATCACGATGCTTGCAAAGAATGGAAATCCAAATACCCCCTCCAGACACAAAACCCCAGAATCTCAGAGAGTATCACTATCTACCCCGGGAACTACACCCGTTACTCCTCTTGGGGGACCGGTGCCTGGGTAGTTGGGAACTTCACAGAAGTTATTGTGCACGGTACAGCGCTGTGGAGAAAGAGAAAGTGCAAAACCAAGTGATATCCCTGGAAGATGTCTATTGGATCTGCGGTGACCTGCGAGTCCGCTCCCGCTTGGTAGGTGCGTGGGACAGTGAGTGTGCTCTGGCTAAAGCCATCATGCCCCTCCACATCCTGCCCTTTGATGATGATCTGCCAATAGCCCACACCCCCGGACTCACTAGACAAAGGAGACAGGCGAAACCTGTACCCGGCAGTTTCGATCCACACGTCTACCTTGACGTCATAGGAGTCCCAAGGGGGGTGCCTAATGAGTTCAAAGCTAGAGACCAGGTAAAGTCAGGATTCAAATCTTTAATCCCCATGATAACCATCAACAAGAATGTTGATTGGATTAACTACATCTATTACAACCAGCAGAGGTTTGTTAACTATACCCAAGATGCTCTCCAGGGTTTGGCCGACCAGCTAGGCCCGACCACAGCGATGACCTTCCAGAACCGCATGGCCCTCGATATGCTACTGGCAGAGAGGGGTGGGGTCTGTAAGATGCTGAAAGGTACTGATGGCTCCTGTTGCACCTTTATCACGGATAACACAGGCCCCACTGGTAAGGTCACTAAAGCCATTAAACAATTGGAAGACCTGTCTGAAGAACTGAAGAAGAACTCTGGTATTACTGATCCATGGGATCAGTATTTTAGTTGGATGAGTGGCTGGCAGAAGATCCTCACACAAATAGGGATAGTTATTCTGGTAGTAATGGTTCTGTTGGCGGTGATTGGATGTTGTGTTTTGCCCTGCATTAAAAAGGTTGTAGAAAGAACTGTGGAATCCACTACCCCTGTTATGCTTAGTCACTTGTGTGGGAACACTGGGGAGAACATTGACACCTCTTATGCTAGTCTACAATTTATGGAGATACCTCCTAATGAGCTTTATGACAAACTCCCCCCACCAGTGATGAAGCAACCACAGAGTTATGAATCCATGCACCCCTTCCCTCGGGAAACCCGTATGTGATTTAACTTTGAGACAAGGTTAGTGACCCATTGCAAGATGAGTTGAAGTCCCGATTCTTGACCCACCAGTCTAGTCATGCCGTAGTCCAAGGTACAAAGGTACAAAGGGGTTGGTTCAATAGGATTCTTCGTCTCAAACTTGGTGAAGATTTGGGATGGCTGGTGAGACTATTAGGGGAACGGATGAAGGCGCGGCTCGTCTCCAAGGGGACACTTGAGAAATGTGCATTTTTAGGGGGGACTGTTATGGACAAGAATATGTATCTGCTTTAATAATATTCAAAGGAATAGAAAAATGCTCATATAAGTTTAATATGTCTTTAAAAGATGATTAATACAATTGTCATTTTAGAGAGCATCAAAATGTATCTTGCGTAACTCCGCTTTTCGACAGAATAAGCTAACCACAAGTCATGAGGAGACTTATTCCGGTATCAAGCCCATCCTGCATCCTAGAACAGAACATCCACACACCCATGATGTAGAAAAACGTCTGACTACGCCGATGACGCATGATACTTTGGAAATAGCTGATGTTTGATTCTCATTTAGTTAATAAAATAATCTGTTTGTACACAATTTTATGCTGAAGTTGACTAAAAACTTAAATTGACTCCCACTCGCTTACGCAGCAAACTACTATAAAACATGTATTGAAACCTATCATTAAACAGAGAGATCATTGGCTTTGACCAGAGAGGCCGCATAGACCCCTTCGTTGTCTGTGTGATTTCTTTCTTTAAGCGTGCACCTTAACTTACCTGGTTTCTCCACCGATTAGAACAGAGACTGGCATCCGAGGAAGGACTTTATTGTCCACTTCACATCTTCAGCAAATTGTCCCCCTCCGGGCTGACCTCAGGGTACCTCCACACATCAGCTGGAACACCGCTTCAGCTGTGTCAGGAACGTGGGGATGGTACCTGGGTGGCACCTGGATGGCAGGGGTAGGAGCCCAGGATGCAGTGTCCTGCACTGATAAGCAGGCGGGAAGGGGTAGGGAGGATGATGTGGAAATAAACTGACCGGATGATTCTCAGAAGGATGATGGTGGAGTTGCAGGAAACATAAATAATAAACAGGAACAGATGGGTATAGCAGAGCAGCGAGTTAGCAGCACCTCACTCTCTCAGCACAAGAGCTGTAATGAACCAGCAATGTTAATTGTGGGGCAGAGCCCTTTATTCTGTGAGTCACGTGTGTTGGTTGTGAGTTACCTGTTGCATTGCTGGATGCTGATAGTGAATGCTGGTTACAGGGCAGGAACAGTACATAGAAGTGTACCACCAGGGGGGGTTTCAGGATGGCTACAGCCAGGGATCCTGACAAGCTGATCCCTTCCGAGGAGACTATGGGAGAAGCCTCACACCACCTGTTGGCGACCAGGCCTGAATTCCTCCTCCTCCACATTGTCCTGCACAGCTCCCAGCTCCTTGTGTCTGAGCCACAGCCCCGCTGACTGCTCCAAGCCTACTTGATTCGTAACAGGAGAGACTCCGTACAACAGGCCGAGAAACAAAATTAAAAGTTTTGTTTTTGGACTCAGAAACGCGCTGTGGGACCACCCCTGGGACTCCACCTGCTGCAATTTTTTTTGGCTGTCCATTCCGGGTTGACTGGCCATCACTACCAATTTTCTTTCTTTCAAAGCCTGAACCGGTCAACCACTACGACCTTTCACCGTAATTTTTTCACTGGTGCTGGTATGGCTCACTACACCCGCTCGATAATTTTTCTCCAGAAAAACTGTGACCTTCTTCTGAAATATTTTGGTGGTCTCCACGAGGCCCACTACTCCGGTACGATAACCAATTTTTCCAGTTGAGCCCACTATCTCACTATAAATTTTTCACACCCAGCCGACTGCGCAACGGACACCAAGAGGTTTACACACAAAAAAAATAAAAAAAATTATCGGTGGTCCCCATTGGGCTCACTATCCCTGCAAGCCTAATTTTTCCGCTTGGCTCAGTTTCCTTACTTTTCAGACGGGCCCACCATCCCTATACGACGTTTACTATGGACAAATTTGTTGCATCATCAAACAAACCCTCTAAACGCCATGCGATCAAATCAAGGAAAAGGCACAAAGGTGCCGACCAGATCCCCGATGCCGTCTATCTCTGAACCGGGAAGCTCTCCGTCTAGCCCCCACCTGGCCACCTCGTCTCTGTCTACTAATGCCACACAGATGGTCGAATTCACTGCCATGCTCTCGCCCTTGCTGGATGAAAAACTGGGCCGTCTGTCAGCGACCATTGACCTGGCGCTCTCCCAACTCACTGTGGTGATGGGTCCGCTGCTGGGACGGCCCCTAACCCCCTTTATTGTTTTCTGTTCAGCATCCTCACAAACTCGATTTTGGCATCCCCCATGACCAGGGCTGGTGCTAGACTATTTTGCGCCCTAGGCAAGACCAGCTACTTGCACCCCCCCAAAAAATGAAAGCTCACATGGATATATTGCCCCAGCTCACACATGGGTATATTTGCCCCCAGCTCACACATGGCATGAAGATATTGCCCCAGCTAACACATGGCATGGATATATTGCCCCAGCCTCACACATGGCATGGATATTCTGCCCCCAGGCTCCCACATGGATATCTGCCCCCAGGCTCCCACATGGATATTTTCCCCAGCACGCACATGGATATTTGCCTCCAGGCTCACACATGGGTATCTGCCGCTCCAGCGCCGTCTTCCTCCGCCTCCTTGTAGCCAGTCCCAATGCATGCTGGCATCACCGCCGGCGTCAAGGAGACGGAGGCGTGGACTTGGTGCAGGAAGCACCAAGTCCACGCCTTCGTCTCCTTGACGCTGGCGGCGATGCCGGCACATATTGGGGCTGGCTGCAGCACGCGGCCGCCCCAGGGCCAATTTTTTTTTTTAATTGGTCGGGCCGGCTGCGCCATAGGCGGGCACTGCGCTCTAGGTGCCCGCCTAGCGGCAGCGCCGGCCCTGCCCATGACACACAAAATTCCTATTACTCTACCACCCTCTGTAGATCCAAATTTCCACCCGTAGTTCATTTAAAATAGTGTTCTGGAATGTTGAGGGCCTTAACTCACCGATCAAATGCAAGAAGGTAGTACAATATTTGAAAAGATTGGACCCCGATATAGTATTCCTTCAGGAAACCCACTGGACTACATCAGATCAGGCACTACGGGCCCCCTGGGTGGGTTATCAGGCATCCTCGGTTTACACTCAAAAGTCCAGGGGCACTGCGATCCTCCTACACAAACGACTCCCTTACTCTTACATGGTGGCAATTAACGACCCGGATGGCAGCTACACGCACCTTACACTTAATATCGGACAGGAATCGTTTCAGTTACTCAACATCTATGCCCCTAACAGCCCGAATTTAGCATTCTATAAATCAATACTCCGGTATTCCACCTACATAATTCTTCCCGCAGAATTGTGGGAGGGGACTTTAATGACGTTCCAGACATTATACTTGATCGTGCAATGAGTCGTACAGTAACTAGAGGGCGCTCACAACCCACAGGTCCGACCTTCTTCCAGACTCATTTTGCCTTGGTAGACATTTGGCGCACACACAACCCAACAGGCAAGGATTTCACGTTCTATTCTGACCCCATTAATCGTTTTCTTGCTTAGACCTGTTTTTAATTTCGGACTCCCCCTCTCCCCGAACATTGCGCTCCACGTTTGGCCCGATAGCACTTACAGATCATATGCCGGTCACGCTTGAAATGACACTGGGAACCCCGTGGCCCTACTCCCGGAACTGGCGATTCCCATCTCATCTTATGACGTTCAGTTTGTTTACCTCAGATGTCGAACTAGTCTGGCACAACTACACTGATGACAATATAGAACATGTAGAGGACGTTAATCTATTCTGGTCTGCATCGAAAGTGGTGCTCCTGGGACAAATAATAGAGTTTGCTGCCTGTAAAAAAGGAGGAATCTCAACGTATCACTAGGGCTCACTCAGATTTAATCAGGAGTTATAGTGCTTACATGTCTAACCCGACCCCTATGGCCTTACAAATCTACAAACAAGACAAGTCCAGATACGATATTCTAGCCACCGAATGCGCACAACGCTCATGGCAACACCAGAAGCACCGTTTGTATCATTTTGGTAATAAATACGGTTGCCTTCTTGCAAACCTCGTCCTCTCCCAAACGCAGACTCGACCTTTTTTACGTAATATAATCTTTATTAAGTTTTGCATCATAATAAAAACAACAATTAGTGGTGACAAAATTCGCATAATGCTGCTCAGAGCAACGACATATATATCATATAAGAGCTGAAAATATACAATATCAAATGCAAACAGTTGAGGTTGAATAAGCAATCAGAAAAATATCACCAAACCAATTTTCCCATAACTTAAAAATTTAACAAGCCACACATAAAAATGCATAAAAATAAAATATAAAAGAAAGGAAAAATAAAAATAAACAATTCTAAGAAAAGTCTATCACTAATGCTAGTCTTATACCGTCATTTTCACTGTTCGAACTTATTATAATTGTGAGGATATCACATCTGAGTGTCATTCTGCACAGAAATCTCTAGAACCGATATGGCGAGCTCCTGAATCTGAACCTGTGTTGTCGGATATAATCTCTGCACGTGAATACAACACGTTTGTATATATTGGATTTATCAGCCAAGCCTCCAATATGTCTATATTGGACTTACTGGACCTACCTCGGCAGTTGTCTCCAATATATCAGGGATTATTATTTCATAAGAAACTTATACGAGACACAAATATCAATCGTCTATATCTCTTAGAAATTATCCTGAATTCTTTTAATTGTCTGTGTTTTGCTTTAAAAAATACAATAATCAATAATCGGATAAAAATATATATATATTTATTACGTATACAAAAGAATTTCAAATCTCATTTCATAAACAAAAATTTACAAACCACACTCCATCAGCATATAAAAACTAGCTTCACAATATATGTATCTCCGGTTAGTAACTGCATATATGATTAATATCATTTACCTTATCAGTTAGTAACTAATACACAAATGGTTAATAAACATTTCTGCTTAATACAACATGTATTTCCCAGCAAACAATGTTTAACCAGCCAGCTCTTATAGATATATATATCTCTCTGCTACATGGATCAACAAAAGATGAGCTAATTTAATAATAAGTAATAAAAACTTATTTAGTGAATCCTCCCCTAATCTCGAGAATTAAACTTCTAATCTTCTGCTTTTTATTTTGTAGTTATATAATTCCTTGCTTATTAATTTTAATCACAGTAATTTCCAAATTCAATATATATTGGTATCAATCTTGCAACATTTCTTTAGGAATAAATCCTTATATCCACTTCTTCATATTTCTATCTGCAGAATAGAATTACTTAGAATTTGGATTTTAACCGTATCCGAGAAATCTCAGTCTACGTTGCAAAAATCTCTACAAATATATTTTTACATTAATTCCTTATTTCATACATTACCTGTCCAATTTGGATGTTGATGAGTCTGCCTTGGAATTTTCTATGTGATGCTTTGTTTTGGAATATGTGAAAATTATCGATATTAGATAATCAATGCATGTGAGTTAGAGATTTGGTGAGAATATTGATTGCCTCATGTCTTGGGATCTGAGTGCATCGTGGTGTGAGCCTGATGTGAGTCTCTGTCTGTTGGAATCTCTGACTGCCTTACAAAAGAACCTTTGCCGCCTATTATACCCAATTTGACGTCATGGATAATCAATAATAATATGAATCATTATTTTTACTATCCTCTGGAGGGCAGTATTGCACTTCTTATATTAATTCCATTATTTCTTTTTAATATCTTATCTTGGGTCAAAAGATCAGACTAACTTAACAAAAAACCTTGTCTTCTAACTAGACTGTCTCTAGACACAGTGTCTGTCATCTGATTTATATTCTCACTCCCTTTTGGTTGCTTAGATCAGCTAAATTCTTTCCTGGTTAACTCACAAAATCTATTCTTTAGTAATTTTTATTATTTACCAATTATATACTTTCTACAATATTTTGGAGTATATATTTCATACTGTAATTATAATAAAATATACCTTGATTATAAACATATATTTTGTGAATATAATTCTATATTACAGAATGCTTTAACTCTTATTCCTATACCCAAAAGAAACAAAATCTCTTTTGTTTTAAAAACTTAGAATAGACCAATAAATTTACTTATGACACGTCTTAACATTATCTCACATTCATTCATTCTAGGTTCCTTCATGTCTGGATAAACTTCACCCAGGAATGAACTTTATTAAAAAAAAAACCTCGTTCATTTCTAAACCTAGAGAATATTTTGAAAGAAAAACTGTCTTTAAAACAAAATGGCTACAAGCATCCATTTTAAATCTCTAATATACCCGACAGTGTTGATGAGCTCCGAGCCGTTCTCCTATGTTTGGATCTGAATTCCGTCCACCAGTACCATGTCCTAAAATATGTGTCAAAGTCTTGGTCGAGAGTGTAATGTAGTTCTTCCAGTTCCCTGAAGTATTCTACTCTGTCAATCCAATCAAAAATCGTGGGAGGTGACAATGGTTTCCAGTATTTTGGGATTAATGCTCTCGCTGCATTAAGTAAGTGTACCGACACGGATTTCACATATTTATCTATGGACATGGGGATGACATGTAGCAAGGCCACTTTAGGATGAAATGGCAAGTCTAAAGTCGTTACCTCTTTAATATACGTCCAAACCACCTCCCAAAACGATTGTATGATAGGACAGTCCCACCAAATGTGTAGAAACGTACCCCTATGCCCTTGACATCTCCAGCAATCAGGAGAGACCGCAGGATATATAGCGTGTAGACGAGTTGGAGTCAAGTACCATCTAGAAATCAACTTGTAATTAGTTTCCTGTACAGTGAGAGCCCTGGAGGAGCGAAACGTCACCTGAAATGCCGTCGACCACTCCTCAGCAGTCAATGGTTGAGGGAGTTCAGATGACCATTTTGTTGTGTAGGAGGGTAGAGTTTTAAACCGAGCTGTCGATAAAAGAGAGTACATATATGAGAGTAGATGCGGAGGTGGTGGGTCTGAAATACATAATGTCTCAAAAGTAGTCATAGCCGTGGGTACAGTAACGTCAGCCCGAAGTATCTGTGTAGTAATAAAGTGGTGCAATTGTAGATAGTTATATTTCCATAATGGCGTGCTCAAATCGGTCTCCCAACAGATCGTTGAAAGAGATCAGACCTTCCGATCCAATATAGGCCTTAAGAGGGACATACGGGCCATCGTAGTCCAATCCTAAAAAGGACAGGGCTTTACCTGGGAGAAAGTCTGGGTTATGGGTAATCGGAGTCAGCAAAGAAGGCAAGGGTGATAAACCCAAAAGTGTGCGGTGTTTACGCCATCTCTTTAACGTCGGGCTGATTGTTGGGTGCGGAATGGGGACTAATGTTTCTATGGGTACAGTTTGCCATGGGGCCGAAAATATAGGAACCTTGAAAAAAAGCTGTTCTAAATGTACCCACAGTTTATGAGGGGGTGACATCGACCAGTCGCTAAGTCTCGTCATTAAGGCTGCGTCATAATAAAGTTCTAGATGTGGTAGACCCAGGCCCCCTCCCGATTTAGGGCGGATGAGGACATCGTATGATATCCGTGGTCTATTATCCCTCCATATAAATTTCAGAAAGATGGTTTTCAGGGAACTAAAAAAGGATAATGGTAGAGCAATAGGTAAAGTCTGGAAGAGATACAAGAATTTTGGCAAAACTGTCATTTTTAAAATATTAATACGTCCGAACCAAGAGAACTGCGGTTTGTGCCAGTCTTTAAGGTCTCGAGATACCCGGTTAAGTAGAGGAACATAGTTAAGGTCAAACAATGATGACAAATCCGACGGGAGCTGTATGCCTAGGTATTGGATAGCCTTAGTAGGCCAAGAAAACGGGGCCAAGCGTTGCAGCGCCGCCTTAGTAAGTGATGATATGCCCACCCCCATCATTTCGCATTTATCTGTATTAATTTTGAAGTTCGACACTCCAGCATATTTCTCAACCTCTTGCAAAAAGGCCTCAGTAGAGCTGACTGGGTTTAGTAAGGTAAGGAGTATGTCGTCTGCAAATGCAGAAATTTTATAATGGTGAAAAGGTAAAGTTACGCCCTGAATATTATCATTATCCCTAATCTGTTGTAGGAACGGTTCTAGAGCCATGATGAATAAGAGCGGGGATAAGGGACAACCCTGGCGCGTACCGTTGGAGATCGCTATCGGTGTAGAAAGCACCCCGTTAATTCTAAGGACCGCCGTCGGATTATTATATAATGCTGAAATCCAGGTCAGCCATCTCGGACCCAGGCCAAACCTCTCCAGGACAGCCATCAGGAAGGTCCAATCCACTCTGTCGAACGCCTTTTCAGCGTCCACAGAGAGAAGGACCATTGGCAAGTGCGCTGTGTGCGCTCTATGAATCAAATTAATAGCCCGGTAGGTATTATCACGTGCTCCCCTCTGAGAGACGAATCCTACCTGGTCGGGATGGATCAGGGAGGGTAAAAAGGGGCTCAAACGCATAGCCAACATCTTTGCCATCAATTTAATATCATTGCTAATTAGCGAGATCGGGCGGTAGTTTTGGCATAGCGTAGGATCCTTCCCGGGTTTCGGGATAAGGGCCATCGTTGCCTCAAGTGCCGATTTTGGGAAGCCTTTTTTATCTTCTAGGGCATTCAGAGAATGGAGTAAGTGGGGACCTAAGAGGGGTAGAAATGTTTTGTAATAGGCTATAGAAAATCCGTCCGGGCCCGGACTCTTTCCAGTGGGGGTGGCCTTCAAGGCCGCCGCAAGCTCACTCAAGTTGAAAGGGGCATCCAGAGCCTCAGCTTCCGTCTCCGTTAGCGTCGCCTGTAAGGACTTATCTCGTAGCTGAGTATTTGGATGAGTGGAAGGCTTATCAAGGCGTATATAGTGACTGATAGTATTTTACAAATTGGTCAGTAATCTCCGTGTTCAAGGACAGAAGGCGGCCCGTGGGAGACTTCAGTTTGGGGATATAAGTAGCTTGATATTTCTGGCGTAGAGCCCTAGCCAACAGCTTACCACACCTATTTCCATGTACATAAAATGAATGTTTTGTAAGCAAAAGTGAGCGACTGGCCTGCTGGTGTAAGAGCTGTCGTAAGTCAGCTCTCAACACCACAAGTGTCGTGTAATGTTCAACTGATTCAGTAGCCTTGTGTAGCTCCTCGGCTACCTGGATTTCAGCAAGTAAGGCTTGGATTTTAGCTGTCTTTTCCCGTTTACGTCGAGCACCAATTTGAATAAGGGTTCCCCCGTATAACACATTTGTGGGCCTCCCACAAAACCGTGGCCTGCACATCTTCTGTATCATTGTCTACAAAATATTGTTTGATAGCCTCAGAAATGCGTTCCCTCTCCACAATATCAGCTAGTATCGTGCCATTCAGACGCCATTGGAAGGATTTACGGGGCATGGACGGCAAGGAGAGGGTCATAGATCATGCCCCTGTGTCCGACCATGTAATATTGCCAATACTAACCGATTTGACGTAGCCTAGGTCAAGGTGACGTAAAAAAAATAGATCTAGACGAGAGTACACTCTAGCTGCAGCTGAGTAATAAGTAAAATCCCGTCCAAGCGGGTGCATTGCCGTCCAACAATCGACCATACGGGCCTTATGTAGAATTTGGTGGAATCTTCGTCTTTTAGACGAAGGGACCGAAGCCGGTGAGGGAGACGCCTCTCCTGGGGCATCAGGTGAAATGTTAAAATCACCTCCGCATATCAACGTGCCTTCTGCAAATTTTTCCAGTTTCGTCAAGAGTTTGTCTAAAAACGTACATTGCTTAATGTTAGGGAGGTAGCAATTGGCCAGGGTGACTTAGCATAGACCCCAAGAGGCCTTTTACAAACAGATAACGACCCCCCGGGTCAGAGCATTGCGCCTGGCACGTAAAAGGCACATGTGCCGCTATTAGGGTGGCCACACCTCGTGATTTAGAATTGGAGAAGTTACTATAGAAACAGTGAGGATAATAACGAGAATATAAACGAACGGACGTATCACTGCGAATATGCGTTTCCTGTAATAACACCACCTCCCCTCTCATACGTTGTAGGTCGTGTAGTGCCATACGGCGTTTAGCCGGGTGGTTAAGGCCTCTCACATTAAGAGTAATTACTCGCAAATCAGCCATGGCAGGGACTACGGTGGATTAAAGCTCCTGACGTAACCAGAGTGAAAGTGGAGTTGAGCAATTGAAAGACCAGCATTCTCCCAGAGGAATATACAATATCATCATCTTCAGAACAGTATAAGGCGTTGTAAAAACTAAAACAAACAAACTAAACATAACCAAAAATTAAACATTATGCATTGGCGCAGAAGCCCAAAATCCCTTACGGGATATGTTATGAAAAAGAGTGTAGTGGAGAAAACCCTCCACATTGAGACAAAGAAAATTTTGCACCGCGCGGGGAAGCGGCAAAGAAAAACAGTATATTCGCCGGTCCAAAAACCTGCAGACCTAACCAGTCTACATCCAGTACTCCGAGAACGGTCGGAGACCAAAGGAACAGAACACCCGGGCAAGCCATTGAGGTCAAATGAAGAAAAAGAAACAGTCAGCATCGTGGAAGGCCTGACAATCCCCTCATGGGGGGGTCCGTAGAACTGCGGTCAGCACCGCGTGCTGTATCCAGGGGCGTCGACGGTCCCATCGAGCAGTGCGCCATGGTTGACGCTGTGGTAACGGTGGGGGAGGTGCATTCGGGTCTCCTCCAAACCAGCCCCGTACAGTAACTGGAGATAATTCCAGCGCTTGTAAAAAATCCGGTACATCCTCAGGGGTAGAAATACTCAGGGATCTGTTGTCTGCTCGAACGTGTAGTGCAAATGGATATCCCCATCTATATCGTATGGAGCGCGCCCTAAGTTGGTCCGTGACAGGCTTCAATTCCCTCCTGGCTAAAAGGGTAGATCTTGATACGTCTTGGAATAATTCCACGGTGTGATCATCGAAAAATAATTGAGGGCATGTTCCTCGCCGCTTTCATTACCTCCTCCTTCAGAGTAAAGTGATGCACTCGACAAATAACGTCTCTAGGAGCTGAGTTCGGGGCGCCTCTGGCTCGTAAGGCTCTGTGAGCGTGATCTAGATGAAAAGGTGTATCATGGGAGCGTTGGAGAAGTTCATTAAATAAAGTTTGCAAAGTCAGGTCTATATTTTCGGTTTCACCCAGAGGGGGTTCAGGGAGACCCCTCACGCGTATATTATTGTGTCTCCCTCTATTGTCCAGGTCATCCACCCAGCGAAATAAGGAGGCAATCTTTGTAGCCTGTGTGCTCAAAAGTGTCTCAAAGTGCTGGGTTTGAGTTATTGTAGCTTCTCTGTCTTCCTCCAGGTCCTGCACTCTGCCACCCAAATGTTTAACATCTGCCCCCAGTTCCTCAAAGCGTGCATCAAATTTGGCCTCTAATCTGGCAAAAAGATTTTCCAGGTCCGTCTTAGTGGGTAACAATTTCAGGGCTTCTCTCACCTCCGAATCATCCACGCTGCCAGCCGACAGCGCGGGGCTTCCCGGGCCTCTCATGTCCTCTGTGACCGCCGCCATCTTGGATTCGCGGCCTAGTTGTGTCGACGCCGCCGCACCGCTCAAATAATGCCGCATTGGTGAGACGGAGGACGGCGCTGGGGTGCTCGGGCAGCTCATCGGTGTTGTGATCCTTTTTATGGGGCCCATCGATGGGTCTATCTGCTGCTATATTGTGCCTGTGAAGTGCCCGGGTGAGGAGCTCCTCGATCAAGCGGCCATCCCTGATCGCGCCAAGCCACGCCCCTCCAGACTCGACCTTTTTTTATCTCTCAGCTCTAGACTACGGACGGTACCATACTTACCGATCCTGCTGCGATCGTTGACTATTTCTGAACATGTTTTGCAGATTTCTACAAGGCTGGCCCTGATGATTGTCCCGCTCAATTAGATCTTTTCCATAGCGCACAAATTCCAAGACTATCCCCGATTGAATGTGACGCAGTATCAGCACCCATCACACACATTGAAGTCCAAAATGGGATAGCCTCACTTAAAAATGGGAGACTCCGGTACCTGATGGGTTTGGGGCAGAATACTACAAGCTCCTCTCGGGCTCGGTGGTCCCACACTTGGTCTCACTTTACAATAATATTTTACAAGGGGAGGACCCTCCTCTGACTTTTAATGAGGCCCAAGTGGTGGTTATCCCCAGGCCCGGGAAGGACCCTGCCCTGGTCACCTCCTACCGAACTATTGCATTGTTAAACACTGACTTAAAACTTCTATCCACTATCATGGCTGGCCGCCTTCAGGGTCCTCTCGCACGCCTTGTGGGCCCTCAACAAACGGGCTTCCTTACTGGCCGACACTCCACTATAAATATAAGTAAGGCCATATGGTCCTCGGCCCTTACGCCGCACTCCTCAAATCTTTTGTTGAGTTGCGATGCAGACAAGGCATTCGATAGAATATCCTGGGCCTACCTAGTCCAATTTATCAAGTTTCACCACTTTGGGAAGGTGTTTCTGACCCTTTTTCGTGCGCTCTTATCTTAACCCCTCTACAGTGATCACAGCAAACGGACTTAATTCTGCCCCCTTCATTCTAGAACGAGGAACGACAGGGATGCCTGTCTCCGTTACGGTTTAATCTGGCTTTGGAACCCCTCCTGCGCATAATAGAGACGTGGCCTGCAATCACTGGTATCCGTTTGTCCCCTTCTGTGACGCTAAAAGTAGTGGCTTTTGCAGACGATCTGTTACTATTCCTTTCAGACCCTGCATCTGCCACTTCGCCGTTGTTGACTTTATCTGATTCATTTCATGTGGCCTCGGGTTTCCGAATCAATTATACCAAGTCGGTTGCCCTACCGCTAGGATCCAAGCCTCAAGGTACTTGGCTCAGACAGTTTCCCTTCTCCTGGGTGCCCACACCTCACATTAAATACCTGGGGATAATCCTACCGGCTGATCTTTCTCAATTTTACCGTCTCAATATTGACCCCCATTTGACCCAAACCAAATTTCTCCTGGACGCCTGGAGTTCTCTCCCTCTGTCCTACTTAGGAAAAGCCGCCCTCATTAAAATGACTTTATTCCCCAAATTGCTCTATACCGTACAGGTTTTGCCCCTACTGATAAAACCCACAGACCTTCGTATGCTGCATAGAATGTATGCGGCATTTGGGTGCCGGACAAAATCCCTACAGCCAGGTTCCCTAATGCCAACATCCCAACGGCCAACTTCCAGACAGAACAAGTGCCGGACATCCCAACTTCCCTACACAGCTAACTTCCAGACATCCATAATCCCAGCGGCTAACCCTAATACTAACACCCTAACCCTAGGTTTAAGGGGGTTATGGCTAGGTTTAGGGGGGGTTAGGGCTAAGTATAGGGGGGTTAGGGCTAGGTTTAGAGGGGTTAGGGTTATGGCTAGGTTTAGGGGGTTACGGTTAGGTTTAGGGGGTTGGGGCTAGGGAGTTAGGGATAGATTTAGGGGGTTAGGGCTAGATTTAGGGGGTTAGGGCTAGGTTTGGGGTTAGGAGTAGGGCTAGGTTTAGGGGGTTAGGGCAAGGTTCAGGGAGTTAGGGATAGATTTAGGGGGGTTAGGGCTAGGTTTAGGGGTTAGGGCTAGGGCTAGGTTTAGGGGGTTAGGGTTAGGTTTAGGGGGTTAGGGCTAGGTTTGGGGGGTTAGGGGTAGGGCTAGGTTTAGGGCAAATTTTAGGGGGTTAGGACTAGATTTAGGGGGATTAGGGTTAAGGCTAGATTTAGGGCTAGATTTAGGGGGTTAGGGCTAGGTTTAGGGGCTAGGGCTAGATTTAGGTGGCTAGGGCTAGATTTAGGTGGCTAGGGCTAGATTTGGGGGGTTAGGGGTAGGGCTAGGTTTAGGGGGTTAGGGAAAGGTTCAGGGGGTTAGGGCTAGATTTAGGGGGGTTAGGTTTAAGGCTACATTTAGGGGGGTTAGGGCTAAGTTTAGGGGGTTAGGGTTAGGGCTAGGTTTCGGGGGTTAGGGCTAGGTTTAGGGGGTTAGGGCTAGGACCAGGGGGTTAGGGCTAGGACCAGGGGGTTAGGGCTAGGACCAGGGGGTTAGGGATAGATTTAGGGGGGTTAGGGTTAGGGCTAGGATTAGGGATAGGTTAAGGGAGTTAGAGTTAGGGCTAGATTTAAGGGGGTTAGGGCTAGTTTGGGGGGGTTAGGGCTAGGTTTAGGGGGGTTAGGGAGATAGGTGTAGAAGAGCCCCTACTGACAACGGATAAGCCATTG
This sequence comes from Leptobrachium leishanense, assembly GCA_009667805.1. NCBI lineage: Eukaryota > Metazoa > Chordata > Amphibia > Anura > Megophryidae > Leptobrachium > Leptobrachium leishanense. The sequence goes on along the minus strand of CM019064.1, from coordinate 152,711,915 downwards.
CCTGATCTAATTTATAATCCGTAAATCTAGAGGAGCCTGTTATCCAATCTGCGACTAAGCGGTATTGGGCTGCCAGGTTGTACGATCCTATCTCTGGCATATTCATGCCTCCCAGACTATATGGTAGTTGTAATTTGTGCAGTGCTATACGTGCCCTCCCACCTTCCCAAATAAATTTACTAAATAGGGAATGAACGGTCGAGATATCCCGTTTTTTAATGAGTATGGGTAGCATTTGGATCGGATATAACAGGCGTGGGAACGCATTCCATTTTTATGATGCTGATTCTACCCATGTAAGATAGTGGGAGTTTGGTCCAAGAGGAAAGCAGAGTTCTAAATTGGTTCACCAATGGTCGGATTGTTACCTCGTATAATCTCCTTAGGGTAGAGAATCTGTGATCCTAAATTTAAATTTGACAGTAGAGACAGAAGTCTGAAGAGAAACCAAGATTTCTTTGTCTGAATACAAGGTTCTAGATAAGAGTAGATTGACTTATGACCTTTGTCAAATAAATTAAGGAATAAATAGAATCAAATATTGCAATTTTAAATTTGAAAACCAACACTGCCATCTAGTGTTATGAGTTGACAGTCATCATTGAATATCATTATATGCTAATTTGAAGCACGTGATAAGTGATGTAAAACACCCTATATCTATGTAGTCACAGAAGGCATTGGGGCATTCAGCTTCATTCTCCCTCTCATTCAGTTTCATTTTCTTGCACTCTCGCACTCATCCCTCTCGCCCACTCATCCCACGAGCCATGCTCATGGAGAGACTCAAACACAAAGAAACTAAGATGGACATATTCATAGAAACTCTTATATTCTCACAAATTCTCACACACTCTCCATTTAACTCAGTACATCCACTGATATCATACAAAATTCGTAGAAAGGACTGAATCCAGTTGGAACAGGTAAAGTATGAAAGTAATTTAAGTGGAATTGATATATATATGTATATTGCAATAGATATAGACTGAGATTTATCTCAGGTATCGCTAGATCAGAACCTTTAATATATTTTTAACCTTCAGTATAGAAATATGATGAGGGTCTGATAAAAAGGATATAAATTTATCCAAAACTATTTGTTGCAATATATACATATATTGAAAATGGAAGAGCTATTGTGATTGAATTATTAAGCAGGGATTTTATAACCTACAATTTAAAAAGCATAAGATTATAAGATTAGAAGCTTAATTCTCGTTATTAGGGTAGGATTCACAAAATAAGTTTTTCTTACTTATCATTCTAAATAGAATAAGTGATAGCTTCATCTTTTTGTTGATCCAGGTAGCACAGAGATATATATATGTGTATACATTGTCACACGGGGGCGCTATAGCGTGGTCCTCTAGGGCAAGTATGTCACAGAAACAGTCTCTTTATAGCTGAGTTTTTATTGTGGCACTCCAGCATACAAACAAAATAAAACAGAAATTAAAGCCTAACTCGTCTGAGTCTTACTAACAAAATATATGTCCCTTACTAACGCAGGTAAATAACAAAATAACGGAACTCTTTGCCAACCTTTTCTTTTGGGACGCTGCCAACTGTAGCACTTCACCAGCGCTGCTGCTTGTCTGTGTCTCTCTCTTAAAATTAATCAATCTCCTCAACCTCTCACTGGTTCCTCACACCCAGGAAACATTTAAGGGCTTTTAAACAGCCCACTGCCCTCTCAAAAACACAGGGGGAATGTACACACCATCGCACACAATTCTCCTCACCTTATCACAACATATATATATAATATATATATATATATCAGTGGCAAGAAAAAGTATGTGAAGCCTTTGGGATTACGTGGAGTTTTGAATTGGTCATAAAATGTGCTCTGATCTTCATCTAAGTCATAACAATTTGAAAAACACGGTCTGCTTAAAATAATACAACACAAACATATGTTTTCATTTGTTTATTGAACATAACATGTAAACATTCACAGTGCATGCTGAAAAAAGTATGTGAACCCATAGCCTAATGACTTCTCCAAGAGCTAATTGGAGCCAGGAGTGAGCCAACCTTGAGTCCAATCAGTGTGATATTATTGGATGTGTTGCTGAAAGCGGTCCTGCCCTTTAAAAACACAAACCAGTTTTGGGTTTACTGGTTTCAAGAAGCACTGCCTGATGTGAACCATGCCTCGCAGAAAAGAGCTCTCAGAAGACCTACGATCAAGAATTGTTGACTTGCATGAAGCTGGAAAGGGTTACAAAAGTATCTCCAAAAGCCATACTGGGTTATACAGAGAGCGTGAAAAGCAGGAGAATGACTGGAGAATGATAGGAGAATGAAAATTCTAGGTCAAAATAGCCAAACCAGAAAAATTCTCCCTTTCATCTCCCTTACCAAATCGGCTATTTTGAACTAGAATTTTTCATTCTCCAGTCATTCTCCTGCTTTTCACGCTCTCTGAATAACCCTATTGATGTTCATGTGTCCACGGTAAGACAGACTGTCTACAAATGGAGGAAGTTCAGCACTGTTGCTACTCTCCCTAGGCGTGGTCGTCCTGTAAAGATGACTGCAAGAGCACAGCGCAGAATGCTTAATGAGGTAAAGAAGAATCCTAGAGTGTCAGCTAAAGACTTACAGAAATCTCTGGCACATGCTAACATTTTTTTGACCCATCTACAATAAGGAAAACATTAAACAAGAATGGAGTACATGGGAGGACACCACGGAGGAAGCCATTGCTGTCCGAAAAGAATATTGCAGCACTTTTGAAGTTTGCAAAAGAGCACCTGGATGTTCCACAGCACTACTGGCAAAATATTCTGTGGACAGATGAAACCAAAATTGAGTTGTTTGGAAAAAACACACAACACTGTGTGGAGAAAAAAAAGGCACAGCACACCAACATCAAAACCTCATCCCCACTGTAAAACATGGCGGAGGGAGCATCATGGTTTGGGGCTTTGCTTTGCTTTGCAGGAAAACATAAGACCATCTGTCCGCCAACTGAAGCTCCGCAGAGGATGGGTGATGCAACAGGACAATGACCCAAAGCATACAAGTAATTCAACAAAAGAATGGCTTCAACAAAACAGAATACGCCTTCTGGAGTGGCCCAGTCAGAGTCCTGACCTCAACCCGATTGAAATGCTGTGGCATGACCTTAAGAGAGCGATTCACACCAGACATCCCAAGAATATTGCTACACTGAAACAGTTTTGTGAAGAGGAGTGATCCAAAATTACTCCAGATCGTTGTGCAGGTCTGATACGCAACTACAGGAAACGTTTGGTTGAGGTTATTGCTGCCAAAAGGAGGGTCAACCAGTTATTAAGTCCAAAGGTTCACATACTTTTTCCACCCTGCACTGTGAATGTTTACATTCTCTGTTCAATAAAAACATGAAAACATATAATGTTTGTGTTGTATTATTTTAAGCAGACTGTTTTTCAAATTGTTGTGACTTAGATGAAGATCAGAGCACATTTTATGACCAATTCATGCAAAACTCCACGTAATCCCAAAGGGTTCACATACTTTTTCTTGCCACTGTATATAGGATTGCTAGCTTTGTTTGAATATTTGCTGGGAATTACATGTTTTCTTTCCAGAGACGGTTATTAAGTTGTACTAACCATTTGTGTTTAGTTACTAACTAATCAAAGTAAATCGTATTAATTATGATGCTGAGTTACTAACATGTTCTAAAAAGCTAGAAATCTGTGTGCTGATGGTTGTTGTGTTTATAAATCCTTGATTTTTGTTGTGAGAATAAATCATTTTTGCATACGTAATAAATCTATATTTTTACCTAGTTTGGTTGCGGTTATATTTTTGTAAACAAAACGCACAAGTGGAAACAGACTCAGGAGATCGGTTTCTGAGAAATATGGGCGAGATAGTTTTATTATTGTTTAGGTCTCATATAAATTTCTTATTTGAATAAACTCTCCGACATTTCCAAAACGCCTCTCCCGCTCCCATTTTCCACACCCTGGCCCAACGAGGCTTTACCCATCACCATATAGACAGAGTGTCGGGTTTGCCATACTCCTACACGAACCTGAAAGACCGCATTGTCCCCTTAGGTATACACCCAGGGCCGGATTAAGAGTATCAGGGGCCTGGTGCTGAGGATTTTGGTGGGCCTTTTTATAGATACTGCGGCAACAATCGGTCCGTGCTGCTTTCTCATTTAGAGAGTCAGGCGGCGCACTGGTGTATGTCACACTATGTCAACGTCAGACTGGGAAACCTTACTGGTGACTCTGACGTGGTGTGCTATGACGAATAACGTGACTTACAATGCGTTGGGTCACAAGCCTCCTGATGGGTTACTGTGCGTGGCCCTTATGTGTCAATCACTGCCTGGTGGCAGACTGACAATACTTGAGGCGGTGGGGCCCCCAGGCCAAGTCTCCCTCTGTGGATCACGCAAGGTGACCGGCAGTGTCTGCCTCAGTGGAGTCCTATGGACTTCATTGAGTGGATGCATGCAGCGACGCTTAGCGCTGCCACGCGCATCCCAGGGCTTAGCGCCGGATTACGATGCAGGCAGCTTTTCTAGCGCCTGCACCGTAATATCACGCTAAAACGGGGTGCAAAGGAGAAACCTGCAGGCACAGGTTTTTCTCCCTAGCGTCCCCGTTGTAGCGTGAAGAGTGCAAAGGTGCCCTATATGTCTATAATAAAACATGACTTTAAAGTGTGTTTCAAAGTTTAACATTCCAGGCACAAAATGGTGAGTGGTGACAGGCTGGTGTGAAAAGAGGACCCAGTCCAAGAGCTTACAATCTAAGAGCAGAAGATAATGACGCCAGTAAAACAAAATTGGGGTGGATTTAAAATAGGATTGATGGAGGACTAGGATTAAAGAGTGGACCCTTGCACAGAGCCTTCATTCTCCAGTGGACTGCAACTCCCATGATGCTCAGCCAGGGGATGGCTACACTTAAGCTAATTTGCTTGCTATGGTAACTGCCCTGCCCTCTGCATGTCACATAAGAAGCCTATGTCTTTTTTAGTTATTAAAGAATTAATTCTGTGCCTCCCTCCATGCCATGGCACCAGTCCTCTCGGCAGGGGGCATATACTTATCACTGCACAGCCTCCCCTCCCCCACCCACCCCCATCATACCTGCAGGAAGAGCTCCAGGCCAGGGTGTCGTCCTTCACTTTTCAGTCCAGGTTCCCCATGTATGGCTTTTTGTCCGCCTCCTCCTCCCAGCTCCTCTGCATGATCGCACACACAGCCCAGAGCTCCCCAACCGGAAGCCAGGCCATTTATTACGCTCTGCTGTGTGTGCAGGCAGGATGAGATCCACAGGGTGGGTGAGATCCCCGGGGAGCTGTGACAGGGTGTTCCTTACCGTTCTGCCCCAGCCTGCCCTGCACACCTTCGGATGCCTGCAGCTCTTCAATTTCTTGTCCTTGTGCTGCGCTCCTGCTGGTGTCTTAAGGGCGAGGCATGCAACAGACAGTGCAGGCAGGCTGTGCGGATTCATCCGCACACCTGCGCACTGTTAGAAAGGGGGGGGAGCTAAGTAAATGAGCTGGCCCGACATGTGCAGGCACCGGTGGGGCACGTGACATGTCAGGTGTTGATCTCCTCTGCTCCGTGCACCATGGTCGTTCTGTGTCCGGAGCCAGCGGCTGCCTCACATTCACAGTGCCACCGGCCAACCAGCAGCTCAACTTCGGCCAGCAGCTTGTCTTGGCTGCTCTGGGCCTATTTTTAGAACGGGGCCTGGAGCGGCCGCTCCATCCGCCCCTATGTTAATCCGGCCCTGTATACACCCAGTGTACTATTTGCAACTGAAGCAGTTTCTCCTCACCCAATTGAACACTTAATCCCCCACTGACTTGGCTAATCGATTAGATACGCAATTGCTCACATGCCCTACACCCCCCCCCCCTCTACCTCTGTCATTTATGCGCTTCTGAAACGCTCACTACGGTCCCCTGGAAAGCAATATCTAGATGGGCCACCAGTTTCCCTGAACTCTCCCCACACAATCTGATAGGGGCCACTTTAGCTTCCAGACGCTCACTCCTCTCGGCCAACTACTGGGTCATGTTTTATAGAATACTCCATCGAGCATATATGGCACCTGACAGAATGGCCCGCGCTGGACTCTTACCAACCGCAAACTGTCTGAAATGTCAATTTGCTCCGGCTGATTTACAACACTGCTGATGGTCCTGTCCCTTCATACGACTGTTTTGGGATACTATTAGACTATTCCATTTTCAGGTCCTTCGACTAGAAATCCCTTTCGCCCCGGATTGGGCCATCTTTTAAATCGACCGACCCCCCACCCCAACCCTTCTCTAAGTGCCACCAATTTTGGCTAGCTCTACTAGCCGCAACGGGTAAAAAAGCGATCATGTCCCAATGGATCTCCGCCTCCACTCCCTCCTTTCGCATGGTGTATCAGAGAATTTACGCCATATTCCTGCCCGAATGGACTGAGGCTTCTATGCACCAGGAGAAGAACGCAGTCCTTCTTTACTAATTGGACCCCTTTATCCGAACCCTTCCATGTGAGACCAAAGATTCCTTATGAAACACCTTCTGTGCCCCTTGGTACTCCACACAGATGCTACAAGGTACCCCGCCGATCCCCCAGGATCCTCCTGACCATTCCTTGACTCGTTTTCTTGCCTCCTCCCTCCAGGATACTACAGTTACCCATACATCGCCTTCCCTCCGCTTATAATGGAAGACATACATCGCTATCCTTTCCCGTGGGGTATGTTCCCAAACTTAACAGTGTTTTGAATGCCTTACTTTGTACTGTTTGAGATGCAACTTCTTTGTTCACTTTCGGATGCCACGAGTTCGAGTTGCACTACTGATTGTGATTGATGTATAGTATGTCGTCTTTATATCTGTATTTTTGTATAGATCCAAGACGAATAAAAGATGTTTAAAAAAAAAAAAAAAACCTGCGAGGAACAGTATAAAGATTGGGTGAATATACTGTATCTAGCTGGGTACCTCTGCAACACTCATGGGCATGTAGTGTATACCCTTCATGGGCATAAGCCAATGTTAATCGTCTTGATTGGACATCACATCTCTGCTCTTTTCCATCTACACCTCCTCCCTGGGCAAAATCATTAACAGCTTTTGGCTTTAATTACCACCTGTATGCTGATGATACTCAAATCTACCGCTCGACCCCTGATCTCTCTCCTCCTGTACTTTCCAAAGTCAGCGACTGTTTATCTGGCATCGCCTCCTGGATGGCCTCTCACCACCTAAAGATCAACAGGTCTAAGACTGAGCTCCTACTAATTCCTCCTCCTAATGCCTCCCGACTTTTCTATCACGGTGGAGGGTATCACCATCTCTCCATCAAACCAGGTTCGCTGTCTCGGGAGTTACACTCGACTCTGCTCTTTCCTTCATCCCCCACATCCAGTCTCTTTCCTCCTCCTGCCGCTACCGACTACGTAAAATTGTAGAATTCAGCCATTTCTTACCGCTGACACCACAAAACAACTCATCCACGCCCTTGTAATCTCCCGATTTGACTATTACAATAAGCTCTTATCTGGCTTCCCTCTCTCCCGCCTCTCCCCCTACAATCCATTCTGAACGCCTCCGCCAGGCTCATCCACCTCACCTGCCGCTCTGTCTCTGCTGCTCCCCTCTGCGAGTCCCTTCACTGGCTCCCCATCCACTGCAGAATTAAATTTAAAATCCTTACCCTGACCTACAAAGCTCTCACTAACTCAGCTCCCCACTACCGGTCTTCACTAAACACCAAATACACCCCAGCCTAAGGTCAGTGACCTGCGCCTAGCTTATCCCCACATCACCTCTTCCCATGATAGACTGCAGGACTTTTCACGCACAGCCCCCATTCTCTGGAACGTTCTCCCTTGTACTGTCAGACTTCCCCTTATTTCTCTTCCTTCAAACGCTCCCTTAAAACAATCCTATTTAGGGAAGCCTACCACCCAACTCACTGATGCAACCATCAATTACTCTCACCTTGCAGTCCTCTCCTCCGGTTTCCAACCCCAACCCTTCTAGATTGTGAGTTCCTATGGGAATAGGGACTCATCTCCTCCTGTACTGTTTGTCTAATGTTGTTCAATGTATTGTAACCCTGTCTATACTGTGCCTATTGTACAGCGCTGCGGAATATGCTGGCGCTATATAAATATTCACTTTTATGGTTTTTTTTTTCTTTATTCCTTGTTTTTTTCTCTTTTCCATTCAAGTTGTATGATCTTATCTCTGTTTTATTATGGGCCCAAGATCCCTCATGCCTTCATTTTCCCATTTGGAACATACCATTTGACTCTACTCTTTACGACATCTATGTCTATGTGACTATTTATGTCCTATTGTTCAATTCTAGGAACTGATCAGTAAGCGTTCCAGACCTGAGGAAGAGAGCAATACTCTCGAAAGCTTGTCTTTTAAATGTTACCTTTTTTATTTGACTAACGTATCACTACATACTGCTATACTAATAATAATATGCATATACCAATAGCCAGAAGTAATGTGCTACTTGGGGACAAATGCAAGAACGATTTACCATTATTCCAGCACCAACTCTAAATGTTCCCGATGTGTTTCACCCATCAAGGCTCTTCAGTAGTGCTTAGCCTTATTATGGCATAGATCTACCTAGTACCAGGCCCCCTAGAGTAAATCATCCAACATTTGTCAAAGGGAGAACAAGGTAATCTTATCAATTCAGGAAGCAATTGCCAAGAGGCCAAAGAAAGTGTCTTCTCCTGCTGGGGCTGGTTTATATATGGGTACAAATCCCTTTAAGCTAAGAATTTTTATTTTACCAGGGTCTTAAATTGCATTACTGTCAGGAACACATCGTAATGGATCACTGAATTGTTTTGTGTATACAGTGGTGGCCTTTAACCTTGAAATGTGACCACAGAGTAGCCTAGAACCGGATTTACACCAGACATGGTCAACTACTTTTTATCCTGAGTAGCACTATGAATACGGTGATGCCCTTCACTGCTCTAGCCACTTTCCATGACTTTGTTCATCTGACATTTTGATCCCAATGTCCTCACGGATTATGTAATGACTGCATTCACTGGGATTTCAAAGATGTACCACGAGTGAGAGAAACGTAAAACACTGGGCTATACTGTAAGCCGGAGAAAAATGTATGTATAACATCACTTCAGTACAGTAATTAGCCTACGTGAGCACTCTCAAGGAATCCGACAAATCATTAGAATGGCCATTTCCTCATGTTTGAAGGCTATACAGGTTTTTAGAAGTTTAATATTAGGTGGATCATAATATTAAACTTCTAAAAACCTCCTGTAAGTCAGAGCTCCTGGCTGTTAATTTATCGCCTCTGTTGGTCAGTCGCTTAAAGTTGCTCTTCCCGTTCACATGGTGTACTGAGAAGTTAAAATACTTAGGCATCTGGTTGACATCTTCACATTTGCGCCTAAATGATCATAACTACAAACCCTTGCTGGATTCCTTTAGGTCTGACCTCACGGGCTGGAATGGCAAATTTATTTCATGGCTCGGACGAGTTAATGTTATTAAGATGAATATTATGCCCTGTCTTTTGTATGTTTTACAAACCGTTCCTATATCGATGCCCGCACGTTTCTTCACTGCTTTCTGGACCTTGGTCCTGAAATTCATTTGGCCTACATGGAGACCCCGGGTGTGCTTTGAGACACTTTGTCGTCCCAAGGCACGTGGAGGTCTAGCACTGCCTGATGTATAAAAGTTGTATTTCTATGCTACTCAAATAACTTGTTTACTTGATTGGTCTTCTCCAACCCCGGATAAGTTATTGCTGGATCTAGAGGAGGAGTTAATGGAGCCCCACTGTGGACCTTGCCGTGGATTCAACCAAGGGACTCCCCAGACCTCCACTTTACTTGTAGCCTACCAGGGGAAACCCTAAGGATATGGAGGAAGATCCAAATACCCACTGCACTGACGTCAGCCACCTCTCCACTTTTACGACTTCAAAATAACCCGGGTTTTGTTCCCGGTGTATGCGCCACTGTGAGACGAAGGCTTGAGTTACCGGATTACTGTATTTTCTTATTTGAGTGACTGTCGATTGCCTGAACTAGCAGACATGGCGTGCGATTTCCCTATCACATTTCTAGAATGATTCAACTACAGTATTTTCAAATCAAATCTTACCTTGTCTCTGTGAGAGAGCGGATGAGGCTAAAACCTGCCCTCATCCTTTGAAAATTTCTATAGGTTAGGTCTCCCACTTGAGTATTTCAACTCTGTTGCAATCTACGACTCAGGAAGCCCCCGGTTTTCAGGATAAGTGGCATGACCTTTTGGGTAGCACCTCCTTGGAAGAAGCATGGTCCATGACCTATTCCTTGATACATAGAGGAACGTCAGCACTGAAATGTGCCGAAAATGTGTATAAAATACTCACCTTTTGGTATTGGACACCGGAACGAATACATTGGATCCAGCCTGCTGGAGTCGTGACCCCGCCTGCTGGTGCTGCAAACTGGCCTTGGTAGCCTCCTACACATCTGGTGGGACTGCTCTCTCCATTCTTTTTGGAGATTGGTACATGATGTGATTCGCTCCATTACGGATCTGGACCTCCAATTCAAAGCTTCCTCTTACCCATGGTTACAATTTCCAGTCTATCAAGAATATGTGGAAGTCGATAGCGTTACACCTTGTGTTGGCGGCTAAACTCTTAGTCCCTTCCTGGCTTGCATCGGTCTCAGGTGTGGAGGCATTGCGGGCTATGAATCGGCTTGTAGCTGTGGAGAACGGACAGATGGAGACCTTCAGCCGATCACGGTTCTACTGGGATGACTAAATAAGGGGGGGGGGTTGAAAGTACCAACTCTAACACAAAGTAGCTGAATTGAGCTCAACCTCTGGTCTACAGTTTGCCGCAACCACCTGCCAGTCCCGTCTCCCTCTTTATATTCACATGTCATTGGATATCTTTGCCACCTTTTTCAACCCCCCCTCCTTTTTTTCTTTCCTTTTCCCCTACTCCCGTTTTCATCCCTTTTTGCGGATGTTATGTTCCTTTTCCCTTTTGATCTGATCTACGTAGGCTCAGACATGTCTGTACACTGACACTTGGAGAGAATACCTTGGTTACGGCAGATATTGCATGTGTATGTCCCTAAGGTTATATACCATTTGGCTACTCTGGTTTTACAAAATCTACCCTACTCCAGCTCATATGAGTCCTCTAAAACACACTTCAGTATGTTGATTTTGTATTTTGCATCACACTGTATTTGTATACTTTGAGAGGGCATTCTTTGTACTGGGTGCAGCAGGGAAGGAAACAAAACCCTGAAGCTACAGTAGGAAGTACATTTTATTTTGCTTATTGGTAAACGGCTTAGCTGCCCAATGTTGTAGTGAGGGGGGAGACAAGGTTTAGTTAGGCTTGGCATAAGGAGTAGGCTTTTGATTTAGAGTTGTTAGTTTATTGAGTACTCTGCATGTGCCGTGGCTGCCCAATGAAGAAAAGCCTGCGATCCGTGCGTCCAGTGGCTGTTAGACCCACGGCAATCTGGCTTTCGCTCCGAACACGCAACAGAAACCGCTCAAGGTTACTAATGACCTTTCTGCTAAATGCAATGGTCACTACTCCATACGGATCCTACTTGATCATCCCCTCAGAGGCCTGCTTTGTCTTTAAGACCACCCTCTCCTGGCTAAATCATACCTCTAAGATCCTTCTCTATCCCTTGCTGGCAATTCCTGTCAGTCGGCATACTTCAATCCTAGGTCCTCTGCTCTACCTCCTCACTGCATAAACGCCACTATAGCTTTAAGTATCACCTATACGCTGATATTCAGATCTAGCTCTCCACTCCTGATCTCCCTCTGGGATCTGCCTGGATGGCCTCATTACCTGAAGATCAATATGTCCAAGACTGAGCTCCCTCTAATCCCCCCCCCCTCAGCTCTACTCCACTCCAATTTCTGACCTCTAATTGTGCCACGTCACATGCCAGACTGCAGGACATTTAATCAAAGAAAGGTGCCACGAACAGCTATCAGTGGGAATCTCTGCCTTGGTCACAAGGAATTTGCAGAGGTGGGGGTGCCAAAACCCCCGGATACACTGGTCAGAAGGCACAATCCAAGTGAAAAATAGTGTGTACATTTAATGTTTTTGCTCAATAGCCTTAAATCATACATGTTTTAGCACCATGGGGCCTGCTTATCCCCTTAAAAGTATTTTGCCTTTCTTCTGTGCAGGACATTTATCGTCCAGCGCCAACCCTATGGAATGAGCTTCCACAGACTCCCCACATTTGGCTTCATTTAAAAATCAAGCTTAAAAGCCTGTTTAGGGAAGCCTACCACCTGACCCTATAACAAGACATCCCGACCCAAACAGTCCTCACCTCTCCCTGCTTTAACTCACTACTGCAGCCCCCTTCCCGTTTAAGCCCCTCACCCATCTAGATTGTAAATCCCTACAGGAATCGGGCCCTCATATCCCGCATCTGCTGGCAGAAATACTGGTCTTCCGCATGTATTGTACAATTGTCCTGTCTACCCAATGCACAACGCTGTGGAATGGTGCTTAAATCCTATTAACCACAATCTGAGATTTTGGGAACTGTAAACCTGTACATGCAGACCCCCTAACACACCCCCCCACACCGTACAGGTTTTTAATTCTGCCTGAACTACCTAGGATTGTGTTACAACAAGACCCATAGGGCACCTGCCAGTCAGCATCATATGCTAGCAGTACGGATCTTCCTTTAGGCCTATGAAAAGGATGGTCATTTTTTGGGAATAAATCCAAAAGCTCAAGCCAGGTCAACTGCGATGACTGGCCCTCAAGGGCAATAGGTCTTTATACTGCAGCCTGTTTGAAACATTGTGTCTACCTGACCAATTAAGGACCAGCTCAAGCATGCATTTCCTGCCTTTTCCAGACTGATCAGAGTAGCTGATCCAACAAAAACGCCAACTTCTCATTGTAACTAAATTGCCATTGTTCTACTGGATCAGGATCTTCACAAGCATTTTATTGATGCAGTACTGGAAGAACAAATGTCTTTGAATAGTATTTCTGCAGTTAAGTTATAATATAAAAAACAACAGTATTCAGAAGAGTTAAATAGTTTAGGTCAGCAAAATATATTTTGGGTTAGTTATGACTAGAATGGATTTATTGCAGACAGGGTCTAGGTCAAGTGGTGTAGGCAGGTTTTAAAAGATCACCTCTTCTAAAGACCCTCATAGTTCTGAATGACGATGCACAGGGACTGTATCAGAATCCGAATTTTGTATCAGCTGCCAATAAAACTGTATACCAGTTTCAAATCCTTCCCTTGAAATCCGTTCATTAAGACCATGAACCCTGAGTAAATAAAAGAAATGTTAAAAGCAGTTTTACGCAAAGAACAATTTTCCTATATTAGGCAAGAAGCATTTTAAACATCCACTATTGCATTCCATTGCACAGAAAATTTGTACAATATCCTGAGTATGCAAGTTACTTCAGAAGTTGCATACTATACAGTTTGCTAACTAAAAAAAGTCACTATTTCATTCAAGGAGTTTGGTTTAAATGAGATCTTGTTCATGATCAGTCAACCATTGGATTTGCTACAAAAAGCTGAAGACACCATTAGTAGCTTGATTTGGAATATTCAAGACTGATCAATTTAGAACTGCATGGAGCCTGGGGATGGGATGAAGGTCACATGTGACCCACATATGGATCTTTCCTTGGCTGAAGCATTTTAGGAATGCTGTCCAAGGGCACTCAAATTTCACCTGGAGTGCTCTGGATAGGTTCAGGGATGAGTGGCATGGGAGGATCTTTCCATCCAACAGTCATTGATGCCAAGTATAAATTTATGGGAATTTAAGCAATAGATTTAGGCTTTGAGGAGTGTCTTCAAGTTAGATGCCTCCAATAACATAAGGGGTAGAATTGAGACCCTTGCACTTAATTAGGATTTAGGGAGTTAATGTAAAGCGTTAGTTTACAAATTTCTAATGCTTTGTAACGATCTCTAGCAAGTGAGAATTGTCAAATTTGTTGGACAAATGCTGATCTAAAATCTTTCCAACGGCAAGATTTCAAAAATTGCATTTATTGTGAAAGTGGTTTGGGGCCTGATCAGGAATTTTAAGTTGTGACACTTCTCAGCCTAAAGCTTTTGTGCAGGAGAGGTGGTTCAACAGTACCATATTGGCCATTAGGTATAGGAACCGGTGAGTGTTCAACTTCTGAGTCTTGCGGCAAGACACCCAAATTAGGACAAGAAATTGCCATTTTGTGAACCCTGCCCCAGAAGTCTAATACCAGTTGAATTGAGAACAGAAAGCCACCAGGAAATAGTCCTATACTTTGTTTTAAACAAAGTTTAGTTAAATTCAAAGCCTGGTTTAAACTGCACTTAACTAAAATGTGGCAATATTTAGGTCACCACATTGAGACCAAGTCATCAACTTGCCCTTTATATTGGATTTCTATTTTCTACATTACAAAAAACTGCAATCTTCCCTAGATACTAAGCCATATTTCTCATTTGCCACTCCATTACATATTTAAGACTAATTGTCAGAAGGTCTGTCTTATCACGTGTTAGACATAGGACTCTGCTCCTAGTGGTGTGGCATTTTGGGATACTTTACCAAATAAAAACTAAAAAAAAAAAAAACGATCAATTCCAACCCATGGAAATTATAGGTCACTTGTTACATGGGTTGAACTATGAAAATTATGGCAAAGACCCTGCATGTATGAAACCAAGTATATATTAAGGCTGGTCAGTCCACTGTGGGTGTTGTCATCCATATAGGTCCAATTAGTCCCAATTGGAAAAGTGGCTAAGCAGTGTCCATTGTACCAGACGGTCATAGGACCTCAGACAACTATATAGACTGCTCCTAATTGAATGGGATTTTCTGTGAAGCTCCCTGTCTTTACACAAATCAAACTCCAGAAAACACCTGTCAACTAGTCAGTGTCTGGGAGTAAGCAGACCAATTGGTAAGTCACTTCCAGTTATGTTTAATGGTAGTGTTCGGCCTATACAAAAGACTCGAGCAGAGCGGTCGATGGGCACTTTGGTAGTAAGTACTAGACAAATAGGATGAATACCCACCTGCCCAAATCTTCTGCTGTCATCACTACAGGGCTGAATCTATAGACACTCTCCGTTAGGTTTACAAAATGCCGGCTGTCAGTATTCACAGTGCAAACAGCTAAGGATAAAAGCATGACAAATTTTCATCTTAGCATAAGAGTGAACATTTTAAATGTACAGAAAATTAACAAATCCACATGATCTGTATATGCGTTTATGTTCCATTAGGGGCTTTTAACTCGCTATCCAGTGTGGCAAATCAAGCTTTGTACTAGGCATTTCATAGATTAGAGGGTAGTTCATATAGATCATGTATAACTGAATAAAAGTATGTTATTGAAGGAGAAGGTAGTTCTAGGTAGGGTACACTGGAATCTGCTTGGGGGGGGGGGGGAGTGTAGCCATCACAGTAGCTCTTCCATGGAAAAAAAATGTTTTACCCTTTGGGAGGTGGGGTTAAAGGTACTGACATGCCACAAAATGTGGATCAATTGCAAGTCATGAGAGCCATGTAATTTCCAAGCATCTGGCCATCTTATTGGCCCAGTAAAAGATCGGTTTGATGCTGAATCAATGAACGTACCTTAAGACATGCACAATTGACACTTTAGCAGATTACAAAAGGAGCTGCACAGCTTTAATAGGGAGAGGTTGGGCACATGATGCTGCACTGCATGTTATTGCAGCCATGTCCACCATGTGCAACGTAAAACCAAGTATGAGTGTTTGGTCTATACTAGTCATGCTGTAGTATGCTGAAATTCACTGTTAGATATGGAACATGAACTGCCACCATGTATGCAGTAGTATCTAGACGTCTGACAATTACCATTTTAAAAGGAAATCCTTATGCCAGGGGAACTAATGCTGCAAATTTGATTAACAAATCCAGGAAACTCCCTATAACAGTACTGTATAGTTTGATTCATGCTCACCTGGAGCTACAGGTACTGAAAATAAGTCTGTGATTGTGCGTTTTAGAGTTTGGTACCCAAAGTTCTCCTCATCATAGGGACTAATAGGTAGTGGATCAAAAGCCTTGATAGCCGATAGGATCACTCTTTCATCCATAATGATCTCCGATACCATGTTCAGTACCTAAGAAAAACAATGTCCATCAGTTGGAATGCAGCATAACATGTAATTTAGTTTACACGATTCTTTGACAGATCCATAGCAAACATGGGATGTTGTCATGCCATGACTGGATATGAACAGCAAGCACCATGCAGTGCTACAGTTATTCAGACCCGAAACCGAATAGGCACAGAAACACACCTCCCTGCCCTGAATAAAAAGGTCCACGCCCCTTCCCTCAGGGGTTCAGCATTGATGCTCCTTGATTCATAGAATCAAGTCATACCAGGATCTGCTCCTACAACTGTACCAGACTACTGCTTTGCCTAACAATTGCTCTCTGCCAGCCCTTGACGGTCATAGCGCTCTCCGCTTCAAACCAAGACTTATTCCCATGGCGGAAAACCCAAAGAACCAGACAATTGCCTTGGGAAAGACTTAATGTTAATTTATATTGCGTGGTGTGATTTTAAATGTACTTTTATTACATTATGTGAATTTGAACTTTGAGATGTGTTTGAGGTGCAGACCTTTTGTGCAGAATGTAGTTAGGTTTGAGTAATTGGTGATTATGCAAGAATGCTGTTTGCAGGTTTGAGTCATCAGGAGTCTGAGACAGTATTTAACTGACAAGGCAATCTGATCAATTGGAACAATGGATTATGTAAATGAGGTGTGCGATATTGGAACTCTAATTACATTAGGTCAGTTAAGTCAATGTTTGCGTAATTAGGTTCCAGGGGTTTCTAACAGGGTTTGGCTTATGTAAAAGATCCCTGTTGGACCATATATATGTTTCTCAGTTCTTGGTTGATACATGCAGCTTGTCTGGTGTGTTATTCCTCTGCCAATCATCACCTTCTGATGGTGAGTGCAATCTAAAAGTCTGACCTAGCATTGAGGCAACAGGTCAGGAGATTGAAAGCCTGCAGATCCCTAGAAGATACTGTAACTTCGGCCCAGCACTGGCACAGATCCCTGCCAGCCAGCCCAGGTCTCAGCAGCCAGAAGCAAGCGGGTCAAGCTGTGCGAGGCACTGAGGACCACGTTCCCAGTAGCCGGGCTGGCTGCAACGAGGGGGGGGGGGGGGGAGAGAAAGTCTGGAGCAGGACAGGCAGAAGAGAGCAGGTTTCCGTCACAACTACTTTCTGGAATACCCATTTGTACCTTGGCTAGAATCCCCCCAAAGTGCATTCCAAGGGACTCCCAGTCTCCAGGTACTGGTTTACCTGGTTGATCCTGCAGTCCACCCCCTACACAGTGTGCTCCTGCCTACTGGGTTCAGACACAACCCCCACCTTGACAGATGTCCAGTACCCAAAATATCCTATTAAGCCTAGTTTGAATTTAAAAAAAGGGGGGGGGTGTTGCTTAAGCAAGACATATCTTAATTTGGAATATTTAGCTACCTCCTCAACAGTTTGTGCAGGGTGGAGTCGGAAATTCACAGTTGCTGTGGCAGTAGCTGGGATCACATTTGCCTGTGGGAAGAAGGGATTGTGAAATTAAGTTCACTCTTAATACGCAGAGGCAAAACAGTTCAGTAGAATTTTTTTTTTATAGAATTGAACTTTAACAAGCAATGAGGGTCAATCTTTCTGATATAGCCTTAGAATCAAAGCTATCTCAGTGTACAGGTTGGAAAAAAAAAATTGTAAAACATTAACGAGAGCATGCTTACTGAATTTAGGGCAGACAGTTTAATACTGAGGTCAGGTATCCAGCTGGAATAGTGGGCCAATTAAGAAAGCCACTAGTACAGTGTCAAAGCACTGTATTAGCAGCGGGCTTCATTTGCTCGTTTAAAAATTGGAGCAAGCAATAGGTCTGCAAATTACAGCCTTCTGCCTTTGCAGTTGCAATACTGTCTGGGCTGGAAAATGGTCTAAAGTACTGACTGCCACTTAGTGGCAAATGGGACAATTCATTTTAACAATGGGCAATTCTGTAACCTCTTAAGCAGAATTTCCCAAAACCTGTCCTGAGGACCCTCTAAGAGGCCAGATTTTACAGATCAGTCTGCATTTCCCCAAAGTATAGTGCAATCAGAGCAGCAAGTTAGATCACTGGAGTTGACATCTTGCAAGACGGGCCTGTCAGCAGGTCCTAAAGACAGGTTTGGGAAGCACTGCATGCCTGTGTCCTTCATATGCTATTAGGAGGTTTGCATGTTAGGGACTTTGCTTCTAGGCACTGTGTGCCATCAAATGAGTGGGCAATGATCGGAGTGTGCACTGCTGAATCAGTGCCCCCCCAAAAAAAATTGAGTTGTAGGAGAAAGACCCTGTGGATAGGGATGTCAAATAAGTCCATCAATGGTATAACCCTACGCCTATAACTGGTGTACAAAAACCTAAACCAGATAATGGACTCTTGATTACTAGAATAGAATCTTTGATTCATTAAAAAAGGGAAAGACAACCAAATAAAGACAAAGTACTCTGTACAAAAGTGTCAATGTTGTAATTTAGTCTGTAGATTAGAGCTAGATTAGTTTAGAAGTGTACCCAATCTACATATTGTATACAGTGAAAGCGGAGTCTAAGATTACTGAAATGACTACATACCAAGTGACTTCAACAATAAAGAAAAAAAAACTATTTTTCTATTGTAAAACAATTACCATAAGATTCCAAAGGACCATATGTGTTTTGCCCATATGTAGAGCTGGACAGCGGAAATTTGCAAATCTAAAAATAAAAGACAGCCCTCCCTCCAGGCATACATGTGCTTCTGTAGAGGACTGCGCGTCTATGTGTCCTATGGGTAGGATTTTTGTATTGTCACAGTGAAACCTGTGGTGCTCATTTCATTATAATCCCTGCACTGTCAACATTGTGGCTGGAAGGGTGTTCTTGTTCCAATTATGAAATTCGCTTGTTTCGCAGCTCTTGACCTAATGGAAATCACATTTCAGGATTGCTTGGATCTTTTGAAAAAAAAGTTAGTGGTTGGCATGTAATGAAAACAGACATTAAACTATAGTACTGGTCATTACACCCAGATGCACTTTTCAGGATGTTTTGGTCACAAAAAGTTGTGCCAACTTGAAATCTTTGTTTAAATCTTGTGTATTGGCCCTTGTAAAGTAGTCTGCATTAGGGAGAACTCAGGCCACTACACATTAGAGTGATGGAACGTGAGGAAGGTCAAAGGTTTTGATCAACACCCAGTTGTGTATTTTGGCCTAGGCTGGCACTTTCCAGGGGGTGGCCCCACCAATTTTTTTTTAACTCTTGCAAAGTATTTACCAGGAAGGATACATTGAGATTTCAATTTTCAAGTATGTCCTGGGTAGGCAAGGCCTAGGCTTTCACTTTCCAGGGGGCAGCAAAAATCCTCACCACTAAATGGGTTACACAGAGCACCGAAATGATGCCAACATTTTGGTGTTCTGTAGTTCCCTGCACTTCGGGGAATAAAATTTCCCCACCCTGCAGTGAATTCACCGCAGGGTTCCCAAAGTGAATGGAGTCAGCTACTGAATGCTGCCACTGTAAACCCGTGGCCTGCTGTTTTTGAAAGAACTACTGAACGAAAATGTCTGGAATTTACATGAGATCCTATGATTGTTTTTTTTTTTCTGTAAGAACTTTTATCAAAGAAAAAAAAGGAAATTTTGCCCAAAAATATAAATCTGAAAAATGACTAAAAACACAAAACAGACTAATACAGATTAAAATAAATCGTATTAGATATTGAATAAAAACAGGAATATTTTTAACTGAAACCTATGGGATTTGCCTGAATAAACCTGCTGATTGAAACCACAGAACATCAGGGCATTTCACTGCCATTTCTCTAACCATTACTTCTCTATGGGGATTTGCACTGCCTTCAAACAGCACCGTACTTGCTGGCAGTTCAAACTTGTGTGTGAGCATAACAGCAGTGGTGTACTTAGGGCAGCCCACCACTCCTAGGTACCAGTGATTATTGGGATGTCATTAGGGGGTACTAGGTGACACTGTCACTGTCAGCTTTGAGCTGTGTTCTCAAATGAGCAGCGGAGCAGGGCGTTTGCATACGGAATAAAATTGAATAGAATAAAAATCCCTCCATAGCTCCTCCCTGCCCCGCAGCAGCTCTAGGAGAGGGGGGATGGGATTTGTGTGCAGAGCAAGAAGATGACAGTAAACGGCAGGTGAGGGGGTATCCACAGAATATGAAGCCCTGTCTGCTTACTGCCTTTTAAAGTGGAACTTTCCTTGACCAGCACTGCAGTGATAGAAATTTGTCATTGAGCTGCCTGGCTCCTGGTGAGGCTGCGTGTGTGGTCACACGGTCTGGCCAGTCAGGTGGTACTGAGTCTCAGTACCACCTGACTGAGCCATGTGACACGCATGCACACAGCTGCCCGCCCTTTCGTTAACATGGACTCACTTTTCTGGACTGAACACCCACCGGGAAAGGGAATCAAAGCCACGGTGCAACCTCTGGCAGTGGCACTCCATGCACAGCTGCGATCCTAATGTGGCCTGGAGGGACCTCCTGCTGAGTCTGTATACAGTCCCTGACTCTGCACACATCCTACCGTGGATGGAGGCCGGTAAATATAGACTAATTGCTGTGTGCCCATATTCACTTGGTTTTCTGGGAGTTTTATTGCAGTGGCTTCTGATGCACTCATACACCGCATTGCTGTGAGTTTTATGGCTGGATTCTGTGATACACTGCATATTACTGTGAGTTTTATTGCTGTGCAGTTCTGATATGCTCAGTGCACGTTTCTGTGGATTTTATTGTTCAACCAATTAGAGCGGCTGTGATCCAGTATACTTTACATGCATGGCTGTTTTAAAAAAAAAAAAAAAAAAAATTGAATTTAAACATTTCATAAATTTTATTTATCTCAATAGATCATTTGAAATGGTATCCACATTTAATATAAAGAGGAAAATGCGGAGTTTAAAGAGGAAGGGTGGGGATTAACCAGGAAGAGGTGTGCCCTTGACAGGAAGGGGTGCCTCGAATTTAAATTAGGGGGTGCACAAGTTTAATCAGGCCTAGGGCAACACAAAAAAAACAATGTCAACACCCCTTATCAGCTCACTTTAAAAGACATAACAGCTCTAAAGGAATCACCTTTAGAGCGAAATAAAAATGGAAGGTGAAAATTTTATCTAGAAAATTTAATCAGATTAGGTTAAATTTTTAACCTAGATACTTAAATACAAGGTTTGAAGAATGATTTGTTGGCCACAAAAGATTCAACTCAAACATCCTTGTATCAAGTGTCACAAGTGCATCTGGGTGTAATGATAGTCATTAATGGCCATGTTGGTTTTATGCTGACCACCCATCACACGAAAGCTAACTTTAAGGATCCAAGCAATCCAGAGGAGATGACCTAAAATGAAAAATCACAAGAGCTGCAAAACAGGCAAAAGTTTTTAAAAACAGAACAAAAACTCCCAAAATAACATTGCAGCCAGAAGGGTAAGTGCCAGGATGCTAATGAAATTAAAAGGTTGCACTCCACAGGGAACACATGCAATCCTTCCAGGAGAAGGCGAGAATGACACTTCATAGGAGATGTGCAGATAGATGTCCAACATCATGAAGTGCAGCGATGTCAGACAGAACCATGTGTTCGACACATGTATGCCTGGAGGAGAAGATGCCATTGCAACACTGGAGTGGTTTAATATCCCTTGTCTTCCCCTTTGTGTACTACATGGCATCCTGTACCTCTGTTAGGTAAACACTGGAGGAGGCCTGTTTATACTTTGCTAATTTCCACTGATTACTCATCTTGTCGGGGTGAAACAACCCAGTGTTTTTTTTAACTGGCAATTATTTTTTCTATTAAGAATATATGTTTCCTATATTCCTGGTCCAGCCACTGCTGAGAGGAAACATCCCAGGGAGCTTTAAGGTTTGGCTGAACCTGGGAGCAGAAGTACCAGAATCCTAGGCTTGAGAGGAGAGTAATTCTTGCCGCTTCACCGATTTCTTATAATAAAATACATCATTACCGATGAAGTTTAGGCTGCTGGGTATGCCTGACTACCAACAAGTGAGCTGACTAACCACTCACACTCCTTTTGAGTGTATGTCATGTATTATAGGTTGTCACATAATCCTGAGAATATTTGGTGCCTTCAGACCACTTGACAGTTTGTGGGGCTACACATTCTGCATTTCTGCACAACACAGGAGCGCTGCACATTTAGATTTTATAGTGGCTTTGGGAATAGCAACTTAAATTTGAGTGGTTTTAGTGATCAGAGACATTGTGCGATACACATTGCAGAAACCACTGGGGCGATATTTGTATTGTATAATAAAAAAGTCACTTGCCTTAATGCCTCCATTAACAATTGTGAGAGCTGTGGTTGTCCGGACAATGGCATTGCCAGAGGGTGTCAGTGCCATAAGCCTATAATTCAGGATTAAAATATTGTTAAAGCAGTTAGATCTTGTACATTATGCGCACCAGGAAGTTTAGTACCCTGGTCTTGCAAGTGTGAGATGCTGAATAGCCTTCCCATGTGTACCAATGAATGACTACCCATAGTGATAACTTGTAACAGCACTGAGTACCAGCACTTCCATGAAGGAATTAAGGTGGGGAATTGAGTACAATGTGGCATTGTAATGAAGTGGTGGTACAGTAGGCCTGCATATTGCAGCTGTACCATTGAGGTATTGGGCAGTAGAACAATGGGTAGTGTTGGGACACCAGGATTAAATGGTCAGGGTCCTGTTTGGGGGATTTGTTATGCAAGGATAAGGTGATGGTCTGTCCATTATGGTCTATGTGTAGCTGTTGCCATCTGATGATAAAGTAACATTTGAGATCCTGGAACAGGCCAAGTATCTGTGTGCATGAGTAGTCTGTTAATCTGCCTTGACAGGCAAACCCTGCCCCATTATCTGCAGTTTTAGACTGTATTCCTGTTTACCAGCAATGACTTTCTTCTATCCTGCCTAGAAATGACGACTCCATGTTTATTTCACTGTACCAGGTCTGATCATGTCTCATACCAAGAAGCAAGAAAAAAATATATATATTCCTCGAACAGAACAAAACAAATTCAGCATTTTATAGAAGATGTTGTGTATGTAAATGACAGGTTTGCATAAATAGCTTTGCCTGTTCAATAAACCCAGTTCTAATTTTAAGTCATTGACTCGGAGGCTCCTATTTGCTTCTCTAACATTTAATCCACAGCAGTAAGAGAAAAAATTGAACAAGTGAAAAAAACTAACATAAGTTCCCCTTAACCCCTCCCTCCAGTCCACAATCCCATGCGGTCCAAGTCTATCAGGGTTATCCAAAGAGATTCGAAAAGTCACCGCACGTTCGGTGACTTTTCGTTCTCTTCAATTCGGTTTGTTTTGCCGATTGCTGAATACACCGCAGGGTCACCGAAATGCAAACAGCACAGGGTCCCCGAATTGCAGGGAAAAGCTGCCGCAAACCTGACGAAAACTAACCGAATGCACGCTGAAAACAAGCAAAAACATCTGGATTAACCTTCGAAAAAGCCGAACAGGAGCCGAACAGGAGCCGAGTCACACAGCCGAAGCAGCTGTGACGTAGAGGAGGCAGTGAATAAATTAGAAAAACCATTTGTATGAATCTGGGAAAATGAAACGCTGTTTGCAAAGAAACTGAGCAAAATCTGAAATTTTCACAGGAGGTCCAGGGAATAATAAAGAGGGCTGTTACAAAAAAAATAAGCAAATTGAAAAAAAAAAAAAAGACTTAATTTTTTTTTAAAAATTCAGAAAAATGCTTAAAGTATCCTAAAAAATCTATAAATAAAGAGACTTTTTGCTGCAGAATTTTATAATGAACGGTTTATTAGATATTGAATTAAATCGGGAATATTTTTAACATTGAAGCCTATGGGATTCTCCTGAATAAACTTGCCGAATGAAACCACCGAATGGCAGGGCATTAGGGGAACCTGTCACTGCTGGTTTGTGTTCTCTGAATAGCCGAAGCAGTGCTTTTTTCATGGGGATTTCACTGCCCTCGAACAGGCACCGTATGTTCAGGCAATTCGCCAGGATTTGGCGAATTGCCTGCTCTCTGGATAGCCGAATGGCCAGGAAAGGTACCCGAACGCTGATTTTCAGCGTTCGGTTACCTTTCTCAAGCAATTCGAATCTCTTTGGATAACCCTGTTAGTATGTGCCTGAACCCGGAAATGCGTCCTCTTTCTTACTGCTGCAGCAGTAGAGTTAAGTAGTCTGCTTTTCTCATATTTTTACTGTTTGATATTTTCTCATTAATTAGCGTTGGCTGTTCGGTCGTCCCGGCTATAACCTAGGGGCGGCCGCCGGCCATTACGTTTACTACTTTATTGTATTATTGTTGTATTAGTTACTTTACAGCCCTGTAAGTTTATTTTCGCGGGCTTTGCTATCGCGCGCTGTGTTGCCGCCGCTTCTCTCAGCTCGCGCCAGCATTCCCTCACGGTCTCCGATATAGCCACGCCCCTCGTGCCGCCCTTTACCTTACACACAGCCATGAGTAACCGCCGCGAAAAAGCAAAACGCCGCTCACCCTCTCCCTCAGCATCTGACCCCGATTCAAGGGAGGGCTCAATAATGGCGGACGAGTTCCACGAAGCTAACGATTCCCTAATGAATGTAACGGCTCACCCAGACGGTACCTCATTCCCTGAACCCCCTTTGGGATCCTCAGTGCAGGCTTCCATTACAGCAGCTGTTCAATCAGCCGTTTCTAGCCTGTCAGTCGACCTCCACCGCTCCTTAGAAGTCGTCATGGCGGCAGTTAAAGCTCTTCCCTCACCTGTTCCTAATCCAGATATTAACCAGGCAGAGCCTTCAGTTTCCCATTACATGGGACATAAAGCAACATCTAAAACTAAACCCACTGAAAGAGGGGCTGGCAACCCCACGACACTGCCAATTTTTGATGCCGAGTCCCCATCTCGGAAACGAGCCCAAAACCGCAGGGCGCATGTGGCGGTTGTCCCTAAAAAAACATAAATTTGATTTTGATACGGCTCCCGTAGAGGAGACCACTGGGAAGGAATTAGTATTAGCCCCCCGTGGCGATGATGAATAGGATATCCCAGAGGAGGAGGATGAATTGACGCTATATGCGTCCGAGAATGATCAATTTGACTGGGAAGAATCGGAGGAAACCCCTCCTTTTTATGAAGAGGGTAACATCATTTATGACCCCCATGGCGACCCTCTTTTTTGCCCTGAGGATCGCTCCCATCCTCAATCCACCGCATGGTACCCCCTACCACATGTTGAGAAATGGGTGGATGCTAATATCAGAAAACCCTTAGACAAAGCCACTAGACAGAACATGCGGGCCGAAAGCCCACGTCCTTCCACCACAGGCAAAACCTGCGTAACACCAGAGGTCGACCCATCCATCATAAAATTCATTACCAATCGGGGATGGTCCCCTAAAACTGGCCTAGATCACGCCTTTCGCACCTGCGAAGATAAAATGTTAGACATGGCAGGCCCTTTAAACTTTTTAATATTGCTGAGGAAGCTAAATTAGCCAATTCCACCCTCTCACCTACCCTCGTGCGCGATTGGGTCCAAAGGGCGCTATCCTTTTTCGGCAATGCCAACGCCACCTTAGCCGCCGAGCGACGTAAATCTATTTTTAAAGGTCGATACCCAATTAACTGCCATCGCAGACACTGACCTAGGCAGCGCAGCTCAGGGGTTTTTATTTGGAGAAGCCTACGTTAAAAGTATGGGCACATACGCCAACACTTTCAACTCCCTAGACAAAATATCCTCATCATTAAAACGAGTGTTCAGGGGCAGGGTTTTTGGAAGGGCCGGTAGATATAGGGGGCGCCCGGGCCGGTCCGTCACGACCACCACGGTCCTATCCTAGCCCCACGGCACAACAACAACAGCCAACGGAGTTCCAATCCTCCGGCTCCTTCTTCACGCACCCGCCCTTGGCGCGCTCGAGGTTTCCGAGGTTCCAGAACCCCATTTCGTGGCAGACGACCCGCAGGTAAGACCTCTGTTAATACAGCCAAAGGTCCAAGTAGGGGGTCGAATACGATTGTTTCTTCACAAATGGCAAAACCTTACATCAGATCAATGGATCTTGAATACGGTACAAGGGTTTATGATTTCTTTTCTGTCACTCCCGATACAAATGTTTGTCCCACCACCACTTCATTTCCCTCGGGAACAAGAGGTACTGATGGACAAAGATACAAGATCTATTAGACAAAGGAGCCATACAACTAGCTCCTACCGGAGAGATGGGTTTCATCAGCAACCTATTTCTGGTCTCAAAGAAGGGAGGGGGTTTACGACCAGTAATCAATTTAAAAGACCTAAACTCGTACGTACAGTACAACCACTTCAAAATGGAAGGTATACACTCCCTCAGAGATATCCTGCGTCAAGGGGATTGGATGGCAAAAGCGATCTGAAAGATGCCTACCTTACGGTACCAATTCACGAGAACTCGAGACTTTCTTCGTTTCCGATGGCAAGACAAGATGTGGAGATTCACTTGCCTTCCTTTCGGCCTATCCTCAGCTCCGTGGGTTTTCACGAAACTTCTGAAACCAGTGATAACGTCCCTTCGAGAACGCGGGGTCCGCTTGGTAATCTACCTGGACGATATCCTATTGATGGCAGATTCCCAACCAACCCTCCTATCTCACTTACAATGGACGATGGACATCTTACAAGAACTCGGGTTCCTCATCAATATGGAAAAATCTCTAACGACACCGTCACGAAAATTAGAATTTCTAGGTTTAATGGTGGACTCCATCTCCATGACGCTTCACCTTCCACCTCAAAAGATAATGTCAATTCCGAAAGAAATACGGAATACCCTCCAAAAAGATCATATCACACTACGATGTCTGGCACGAGTGATCGGTCTACTTACAGCCACTCGTCTGGCAGTACCTCCAGCTCCATTACATTACAGGGCCCTCCAACGCTTGAAGGCCCATTTTCTCCGCAAAGGACTTCAATATTCTGCTCTAGTGACTCTCACCGACGAAGCCCGTTCGGATCTGATGTGGTGGATCAAGAACCTCCAATATTGGAACGAGAGACCCTTGATTCCACCGACCCCAATGATAATAGAATCGGATGCTTGCCGCACCGGTTGGGGAGCTCGACAGGGTCCCCTAGAAACGGGAGGCCGTTGGACAACGCCAGAGACGACATTACACATAAACTGTCTGGAGTTATTAGCGGGTTTATTCGCAATACAATGCTTCACAAAACAGAGAAATTGTGCAATTCTCAAAATGGACAACCTGTCAGCGGTTCGGAGTATCAATTGCCTGGGAAGCCCGAGATCCGAACCTCTTTCAAGGATGGCGAACAAATTTTGGTCCCATTGTTTCACCAACAATCTGTCGGTATTGGCTCAATTCATCCCGGGCATGACGAATCTCGTGGCGGACTGGAACTCCAGACACACGGAGGACTCGAGAGACTGGAAATTGCACTCATCGATGTTCACAATGCTTGCCGATCTTTGGGGACCCCTAGACATAGACCTGTTTGCCTCCAGACTCAACAATCAAGGGCCACGTTTCTTCAGCTGGCGTCCGGATCCAGAAGCAATAGCGACAGACGCCTTCCTACAGGATTGGACCGGATCACGCCATTACGCGTTTCCTCCATTCTCCATGATAGCCAGAACACTATCTCTCATTCGTGTCCAACGGGTCACGGTAGTATTGATAACACCCCTCTGGAAGGGCCAACCATGGTTCCCATCTCTATTGGAGTTATCAGTGGATTTCCCTCGCCTACTTCCGATTCGCTCAGACCTGTTATTGAATCCGGAGGAACTACCTCATCCATTGTTTCAACAGGGTCAATGCCGCCTGGTGGCATGGTTGGTTTCGGGGGACTTGGATCTCTCCCTGGTATTTCGGAACAAACTCGCTCCTTACTCCTGGAGGCCTGGGCTCCAGGGACACGTGCCTCATATAATTCAGCATGGCGAAACTGGTTTAGCTGGGGTGTGGGAAGACAGCTGGATCCCTTTTCAGCCCCTGTAAACTATTTCTTAGATTTCCTTACGGAATTGTTTCATGACGGTCGAGCATATCGTACGATAAATGTGGTAAGATCGGCTGTTTCTGCTTCACATGTAGGTTTTCATGGCATTCCTTTAGGCCGTCATCCACTGGTTTGTCGTTTGTTAAGGGCCATTCGCTTATCTCGTACACCGGTGCCTCGCTATACCTCTACCTGGGACGTTTCTGTTATTCTACGTTTTTTGTCCGATTGGCCATCTAATGAGGTCCTCTCCATTCGACAATTGTCAGCGAAATTACTAATGTTATTCTGCCTTTTTTCATGTAAAAGAGTGAGCGATGTTCGGGCTTTAGATACTCCATCACGTTCCTTTGGTCCAGACGGGGGTCACGTTTAATATTGTACGACGCACAAAAACTTCTATCACCTCTGTTTTTTATCCATATTTGACGGATATTTGACTCATCCGTTTATTTGCCCGATACTATGTTTGCAGGAATATGAATCTCGTACGAGTCAATTTCGACCTAATGGTGTATCTCCGCTGTTTTTATCACTAAAGGCTCCTCATAACCCAGTATCATCTGCATCCTTAGCACGTTGGATGCGTTGGCTTATGTCAGAAGCAGGTATAGACATTTCTTGTTTTGGGGCACACTCTGCTAGGAGTGCTATGGCTTCGTCCGCTGTGCTATTGGGTTGTCGTTTAGAGGATTTGATGCGGGCCGCAGATTGGTCCCGAGAATCCACGTTACGTACCTTCTATTTGAAACCTTTATCACATTGGTCTACTCCAATTCTGGACGAACTTTGAACTAGCAAATAGGAGCCTCCGAGTCAATGACTTAAAATTACTAAATTTTCCTATTACCATAACGGAAAGTTAGAATTTTAATAATGACTCGGAGGCGAGTATTTCCCTCCTCACCCTCCCTTACGTTCTATTTTGTATGTGGATCTATATATATAATAAATAAAATTTACAATAAAAAACGATGTACTGTTTTCTTTTATATAACGGATTTTGTTTTGAAATAAACAGATTGTTTATCAATTAATGTTCCGCTTATACTGTTCCGAGATCCGGCCTTCGATTGCCAGTAGCGGGACTCTAATCTCTGGTCCGTGTCTTCTGCTCTGTTTTTCAGCCACTTGATTGGATCCAAACACAGTCTTCTCACAAGATGGTCTACAATCCTTCGTTTCCTGTATTGACTATCCGTCCTTCTACGTCGGATCCTTTTCTTCATCCCCATTGGATTTACTACTCCAGTTCCACAACCTGTCTTCGCAGCAAGAAAGAGGACGCATTTCCGGGTTCAGGCACATACATAGACTTGGATCGCAGGGGATTGTGGACTGGAGGGAGGGGTTAAGGGGAACTTATGTTAGTTTTTTTCACTTGTTCAATTTTTTCTCTTACTGCTGTGGATTAAATGTTAGAAAGAAGCAAATACTCGCCTCCGAGTCATTATTAAAATTCTAACTTTCCGTTATGGTAATAGGAAAATTTAGTAATTTTGGCACTATGCAGTTGTGACTCGTGTGGGTATCAGCTATATACAGCTGATCCCAGTTGTAATTATTGCTAACATTGTAGTGCTGGGTTGATAACTCTTAGCAATAATTCTATATTAGAATTATAAGACTGTTTAACCATATGCTTGAGAGGTCACAAATCAATGACCTAAAATGATTAAGGTCTGCAGTGTTACTCTTCTGTAACAGATATTTCACAGGAGTCTCATGAAAATACTCAAAGAAGCACTGCACATCAGTTAAAGCAAACAAAAACACTTGCTGACCTGCTGATAATTGGATTGAAAAACCACAGATTTGCCATCATGATATTTAGAGGCCAATAAAACTGCAAGACAAGAAGTCAAATATTCAGCAAATGAAAAAGTTGTGCCTGAGCATTAAGAAACATGTTGGGGACTGGAGACGAGACATTATGTAGATAAAAGTCAGGTGGCAAGAATACAATGTCTGCATGCCCACATTGAAATGGTGCAAGAGTGTTGAGGGCTTACCAATTAGCTATAGTGTCAAAAATCCAAAAGGAAACCCAATAGAAAAAAAAAAATAATTCAGGGCAAAAGATGCAATAACTGGTGACAA
Source organism: Leptobrachium leishanense (assembly GCA_009667805.1). Lineage (NCBI taxonomy): Eukaryota > Metazoa > Chordata > Amphibia > Anura > Megophryidae > Leptobrachium > Leptobrachium leishanense. The sequence goes on along the minus strand of CM019064.1, from coordinate 152,681,648 downwards.
AAGTAGTTAGTATCCAGAAGGAAGTTTAACAAGATACAGATTAGGTGAGAAAAGGTTGTAGAGCATGAGTAGTGATCAAATTAGAAAGTATCACAAGGTGATTAATATGGACATTGAACAAACTGACTAAAATCCTACCTCGTTGGCAAGCTGTTCAAATGTGGAGCCTTCTGGGCCTGTACCAAACAGGTTGGGCAGTCGATTCTGTTCCAGTCTGCAGAATTGTGTAAAGAGACTTAGCTAAACCGTTTACAAAAGGTTACACTAGTTTAATGCAAGATATGCAAGTGGCAAACTTGGCACCAGAAGAAAAAAAAAAAAAAAAAAAAAAAAAGTCGGAACTGCACACTATGGATTTTTCTATACAACGGCTTTAGAAGACTTGAGACATCCTTTAAATTCGACAACATTTCCACAGTGCTGAAAGAATTACAATAGATTAACACCTGCTCAAAGCTGCAGAAAGGATTCCAATGCTGGATTCACGTGGAGGCATTGAGGAATGACCAGGTGTTGCATTCACTGTCAAATTCAAAGTAATTCCACCTTTTTCTGTGATGCCAATCCTAAAGAAATATAAAGTTGGTTACACAAAACCACTCAAGCCTGCCATGAAAAACCTGCACACCTTGCAGTCACACCAAGTATTTGGCAGGCAGGGTCCCCATGGCATCAACCCTGGTACTGCATGGACATTCAACCACAGAAGCTCATTGGGCCTGGCCTGCCAACTCCCTGATCTCAGACACTGAAGGCAAGGGCCGGCAAGAATTCAGACAAGACTGAAGAAAAAAAAACAAAGTAATGCCTTCAGTCATGGCCCTCTATTGGGACCTGTGGACAGGCCAGCGACAAAATACGATGACAAGAGTCAGGTTTCTCTTGATGTAACAATGTTTTGATGCACAGGATGGAAATTCATAGTTTACATTCTTCAGACCAGAGATTTCCACTGTTGTAAACAAGGATATTTTCCAAAGTTTGTTCTGAACACTGACTAGACAATGTAACTCCCAGAGCTGCAATGTACAGGGACATTAAGGATACATTCTGGAGGCCATTTCCAAGTGACGTTAACACCATTTCTGGCACCTGCAACAGCTTTTGAAGCTTGGGGAAAATGGAGAATGACCCATCACAAAAAAGGTGGTTTACTGGTTCAGCAGATTAGAGCCAATGTTAGCCTAAATTGGCATAGGCCCATTATCTTTACATTACCAGTGTTCCACTCAGGAGTGCATGCGGCTCCCTCTCTGCAGGCAGACCTAAACATCTGCTGTAGGAAGCTACCCTGTCCTACCTGTGCCATGCATGGCATGACACCCTCATGACTGGGTTCAGGGAGCACTCTGAACAGCAGAAGCAAACCCCCAGCAGGGCAAAACCATTGCAGAATGGTGGAAAAAAAGGCAAATTGAATGAGATGTCACATCTGCCAATGCCACTTCCTTGCAGGACCCCTGTGGTCTATCCAGCCAGACTCAAGCTTCATCTGAGGATGGGGGGGGGGCACAAGGACACAGCCTGCTAGCATCCCCAGAAATAAGACAAGGCTGTAGATCTGAGGTCTTTCAGGGTAGAAATGGAACTTTTAAATCAGACAGACATTTGTGGTCGAACAGGGGTCATTTGCATATATGACCCCCTTTGACTTCTTGGAAGGTGAAATCTAATTACATTAGGTCGATTAGCATTTCTAATGAGGAATGGACAAACAAATCTAGTTACATTGTAAATCTGTAGGCAAACTATTCAGATAGAAGGTAAACAATGAGACAATGCATTCCTGCATTCAGATTATTCTGTTCAACAGAAAGCATTGTAAACCCAAAATCAAACAGTATGCCAATGAAAATGAAACTCAGGCCTGCACCCCAAACCCATCTCCATGCCCTTGCCCCCTAAGTCTAAAGTGACACACGTCAGTCACCCTGGCTGGTAAATGTCATGCTCTGTATCCTAGCAGCCCATGAAACACTTCTGGGTGGTAATCACTGCCCTCCTAGGTTTATTCTACATGATCCAGTTACGTGTGCCACCCTACCAGCTAGTTAAAATCTATGGACAGTTCCAAATGCAATTCACAGCATCTGAACTGCTCAATATATAGCAAAGCAGCTTATTCTGTCTGCAAAATACAGGTCTGAAATAGTTATGCCATGATAGTATAACCTGATCAAGGCCATATGGCCCAAAACATCATTGATTTTACACCCATCCCAATAAACGCCTCCCTTTTTGCAATGCCTGAGGCATAACAGATCTCCTTCATTTGTTAAAACTAGGTTTTACACCCAAGGTCATGCCCCATGATTTATTGTATATTTCTGTTGTGTTGAATCTGCTTTTGCTGCTTACATGCTATGGATTTCATAGCCTTGCTACATCCAGCTAGTTTCCACCCCGCTCAGTGTCTTGGTCTAGTTACTTCCTGGTCACAGCCATTCTGCTCACTGCTGGACTGAAACTAATGTCTTTCACCTGCATTGCTGTACACTATTACAAGATTGTCAGTCTGATCATTAAAGTCTTCAACTGGATTCATCTTTCTATGCGTCAGTTTTGCCAAGCTGTCCCCATCTGTATTTGACCAGTACTCACACGATGAAGATCCAGACTTTGTCTAAAGCACCAACACGCCGCAGTCTTGTTAGGGAAGCAGAATACCCAACATGATCTGGTAGATTCCGAGTCTGATGTCAGTAATAAACAGTGGACAGTAAATGGCAACTCTTTAGACGCCATGACTGTAGAACAAGTTTACTAGAGCTTGAGTTTGCACCTGGCTTGGAATCTAGTCCACTTTAGGCGTTAATAGCATATATTCAGTTACACCATTTTACTTACAGAGCAATGGGTCTACGTGTACCCTTAAGAACACCATCCAAGACTGCGGAACCTTCATCCAGTAAATAAGCCAACACAACCCTTTTAGCTTGTAGATTCTTAGCAATCTCTATGGCTCCATGACGACCACTTATCTAGATTGAGTACAGAGCACAACATTTACTATACAGGTTCTTATACAGAAACATGCATATCAAGTCAGTTTACTGTACCATAGGTTTAAAAAGGTAGTACATACACACTTGCAACTGTATATGAGGTCAGTTAGAGTATTGTACTTTAACATAATGGCTCAAATATCTGAATAGTTGAGGGAAAGCACATTATGCTCAAGACCTATGAAATGGGTTAAGCCCATTTTATCTATTGTAGTCAGTCCCACACTGGAACAACTAGAAAGCTCTGGAAAAGGCAGAAATTCAGCATGTATTTGCCCCTCCAATTGCTGTGTAATTCAGAGTCTGAAACGTGTGGAATAGATGCCTTTCAAGATGGAAATGTGAACTACATAACGCTACCTTTTATGACGGACATTAGATTCTGTAAAGTTTCAAATCATTGCAAGTTGTCATTTAATTAAAAGACAGGCAGATACTGGAAAAAAACTGAAGTTCAAATTGAGGATGTAATTAAAGTCTACATTTATGCCTCTAGGGGTGCTGCAGTTAAAAGGTTCCATCCTGTTGGCACAATGAGGCGAGAATAGATTCTGTTGCCCCAGTAAAAATGACAATCTGAAGTTCAGAAAACATGAAAATTGATGGATTTGGGGTTCCAGTTAGTGTTCACTTCTCAGGTCATTCTATATTGATGGCTTCTTGCCATCAGGGAAGCTACAGGTTTGCATGTCTTGGGCAGCCTTGGCTGTGCCCAGCATGTGCCATTGGCTAATTGGCTGCTGGAAGGCCTGAACTCCAGTTGAGGCAAAAATGAAAGTCAGATTTTTTAGGATGTGCTGAAGCGTGGTTCATAACGACAATCATGTGGCACTGTATCCCAAGACTATTCCATATCTGCAGGCCATAAAATTAGCCTGCACTAATAAGTATGAATAACTCTTGGTACACAGTCATCTGCAGTTTCTATAGTATTCAAAACATGAGCGGCACAACCAGTTCCCACCCAAATCTGATTTCAGCTTGGTTAACTAAAAATTCCACTTTGCATTCCTCCCAAAGTTAGTATTGTGTCGGCACAAAAACCAAGTACCTTGGCATCTAAACAATATGGATTTCCATTTTAAAAAAGGGTTAAAGTAACCATGTCAGGTGTCACCTGTCTAATCTCTTGCTTCCTTGTGGTTTGATGCATCTGAATAAATTAAAATTTGCAGCATCTAAATACTCTTCCAATAACTGTTCTGCACAAGGCACTAGCACATCAGTAACTAGTGCCTTGCATTTTGTAGACCTGGAATGAAAAGTTTCCAATAATATCACAGGTACAATCCATGGCCCAACCATGGAGCACCTGCTCCAAGCAGCAAATCCTGTGGCCAGTGGGGACACACACCTACACCAAGGGTGCAGCAGTTCTGGGTAAGGGTGGCCAGGCACACCGCTTTGCACATGGCAGGGCCTGTACCCAGTGCAGCAGGAGAGGCTGTGTGGACAGAGGGCTGACTTCCAGTGCATGGAACGAGGCAGCATGCTGCAACAGGGGGGAGGGGGGGGGGAAATCCAAAAATCACTGAGTGGCACACTGAGACCTGGGGGACCAGAGCCAGCCCTCTCCCAGGGGCCAGTCACAGCGGTGGAGAGAATGGCAAGCCCACGGGGGGGGGGGGGAGAAAGAGAAGTGTCAGCCCTGCCTGGACATGAAGAGCTGAGTGAGGGAGATAGGAGTTAAGTATGCAGCAGGGAGCCAGAAAGGGCTGTATGGAGGGCAGCGGGGAGGCTTGCCTTTGTGTGAGAGCCAGAGAGCTTGAGTCAGCGTGTGACTGTTCATGCCAGGGGGGAGGGGGTGCCAGCCTACACAGTGCCCTGCTATACTGCTCCCTTCTGGCTCCAGCAGATCCCTGTGCTGATGTGAGCCTGGCAGTGCCCAGATGAAGCCTGAAGAAGGCCCTGCAGCTCTGGGTGACCCAGAAGTCTAGCCAGTACGGTTATGAGTGTTATGTTTATATGCAACTGTATGATTCAGCTCTATGGCAGTTTCCTGTTCTGTGGGTGCTCTAGAAACATGACTTCTGTACACTAATGGTTTGTACGTTCATCCACACAAGTACTTCTGACCACATGTTTTAAAACCGCTTCTACTCATGGGATGCTGAAAGCTTGCCAGTCTTGCAGTGAGGCGTTAGAGCTGACCTGTGCCCCCTGTAGTGATTGGAGTCCTGTACCGAAAGGAAAAAAACAGCATCATGGCAGATGCACACAGCATTCCACGAGACAATGAGGGCGAGTGGGGCTTGCAGCAGTAACTGGGATAACTTCAGAGCCAAGTTTGTTTACATGAGAAGCCTGTAGCAGTGCAAGCAGCTACATGTTGCACGTTTGCAATCAAGAAACGCACTGTTCAGTTAGACCTTTTATTAACCCATTTGCCTGTATGAATTAAAAACAAGGTTTTAATCTCTTGCAATAGCATTAGGTGTACACAGCCTCCATGCACCAGTGAGATAAACCAGAGCATTACAGCAAATGTCCTTTACCAATATTACTCTATACTAGACGCAGGTTTTTTAGTGTACTATTCCTGCACAGACCACATAAAACTACAGAACAGATGCAGAAAATTACACTTTTGTTATGGCCACACCTCAAGCTAAACACCTATGATGCTTGCTGGATCTACTGGTATGAAGTAAAAACAATGTTTTAATCTCTTGCAATAGCATTAGGTGTTTACACAGTCTCCATGCACCAGTGAGTAACCATAGAGCCAAACACTTCCTGGTACATAACCCTCCACTCCCAACCAGGCTCACGCCATCTGCTGGTTGGGGTGATACCGCTCAGTACCCTACCATAACTTTACATATGTTAAGTTACCATGCCACATACACTGAGAGTGATGGGCAGTGAATGCCTTCATGTTTACAAGCATAATCTGAACCTCAGGAGCAGAAGAGTGACACTAAAGCCATCCTGGATGCATTAGAAGTTTCAGACCCTCTAAAAAAGGTCATGAAAGACATTTGGCTGCTGCAAGCAAGACGATGAAACAGATTAACTTGTGACAAAATAGCGTGGGCATTCACTAGTGATACCTAGAACTGACGCCCATGAAGAGAACATGATTTAACTCTACAAGCAGCAATTGTGATGTAGTACTGCAGAGCTTACTGACAAACATGAGCTATGGAGCAGGATAAAGACAGTATTAAAAAGGCAGCCCCCAAGCTTGAAGAATCACCAGCACAAACAAAAAACATACGCAACTCACCTGGGAGCACACTTGCATCATGCAAGTACATATAGGAAAAGCTGGAGCATGTGGTAGAGCAAATAATTTTGCTGGAGTGTGTTTGTCTAGTAAAACAGAAGCAAGAAAACTGCACACAGGTCAGATCATGAAGATCCACACTTTGCATTTGTGCTGTACTTTTTAAAAAAAATAAAAAAACTGTTTGCAAATCTCAGACTAAATATGTCAACCCTGCCAGGTGGCCTTGGGTGCAACATGTAAGGTCACGAGTTTAAAAGACAAATGAAACTGGCAAATTGAAATTATATCCAGGGGGAGCCAATTGAATCATTGCCGAACAGAATGCTGCATACATGGACATATGCACAAACTTGAATTTGAGATGGAAGCTGATCAGAAACCGCTATTGTTATATGTTCAACATGTGAGCACCTGGGTCTAAATGCAGTTCACCATCCTGCTGAGCTCCATAATGTTGATAGTCTGAGCGTTTGCCGTTTGGTCAGTGGCCTAGTCAAGGATTTTGCATAGTCTAGTGGTGTTTGATGGCCTCATAGTACCTGTTCAAGGAGAGGTTCACCAGTACAATGTGCCCCACACAATGTGCCAGTAGCCATTAAGCCGCAGGTCAAAGCATGAAGCTGAAGGGCATCCTATTTCAGTATCAGCCTACGGATTGGATAAGCACCATGGTAGTTATTAGGAAGCCTGAGAAGATCAGAATTTGCATTGATGAAGTTTTTGAATATGGCCCTGAGACAGTCACACTACTTCTTGCCAACACTTGATGTTTTGCACAAAGCTACCCAAAGCATGGGTTTCTACCCTTTATGCCGGAGTTTTTTTTTGCAGTGCAAACTAGATGAAGAGCAGCTACATGACCACATTCTGGACTCCTTGGGGCAGAAAAAGATGGCTCAAACTGCCATTTGGAGTCTAGCACCGGATGTATATCAGTGAAAGCAGCATGAACCATTGTGGGCTCCATGGAATTGAGCCAAGTCATTGACATTCTCATAGTTGGCTGTGGTGATACAGATGAGAAGCTGCAGGCCTCACCTGCCTGCGACGATCCAGTAGTGCTGAGACTCCGTGTAAAGAAGTCCATTTCCATGCACATAGCCGGTCCTCACAAAAAAAGCAGACCCTGATAAGATTAGAGCCATTGTGGACATGTCACAGCCCGACAATGCATTACAGCGTTTTATTGGCTGTCACATCTAGCTATATTCATGCCACACCTTTGAGGTGTCAGCTGTTAAGACAAAAGTCACCACCGCTCGTGAGGAAATATGTCAAAGCCTGTTACAATAAAGTGATGCAAGCAAAAATGGCCTAGGATGTTGTCTATTGCAAGAGGAGCAGCCAGTTGCATATGCATCCAGAGCCCTTTCAAACCGCTGAGAAACATTTTTCAATTTGAGCATAATTTTGAAGTATTGTATTTGCCTGCCAGCGCTTCAAATCACTATCTTTATGGCTGGGATACAATTACAGCTGAAGCAGATCAAACCACTAATAGCCATATTTAAAAAGCCTTGTGTGCTCAAGTGTTTGCAGAGCATGCTTACATTGCAGCATTACAACCTCAATGTTGTCTACAAGTCAGGAAGTGAAATGTACAGTGATACCCTGAGCAGAGCTACTACGAATCATGTGACACCCAGAAGTGATCAGTTGCTCATGATCAGTTTGCTGCAGCAGGAACATTTCTTTGCAGAAGTCAAATCAAGCAGAACCAAGACGAGTGCCGTGATCTCCACCGGAAGGGAGCCCAGGTGAAAATACTCACGGGATCACCACTGAAAGGACACCCCAAGTCCCATGAATGAAGCAAACGAAGTGGGATCTTCAAGTGAGGAACGTAGAAATTTATTTGGGTACAGCAAACCTCAGACAAAACATGTGACGTTTAGACCCAAAAGGTCTAATATACATTAAGACCTTCCGCTTCTACAGCACAGACAGGTGAAACTTTACAAGCACTGAAGTCTATTGTTCCAAGTGGGTGGCCTGATGACAAGGATGCAGCACCTGCAATTGTGAAGGAGTATTGGTCTTTCAGAGACTAGATCAGTGCACAAAAAGCCCAAGAGTTATAGTGCCAAGTCAGCAGAAATGTTATGCATTCACTCAAGCCACATCAGGGGTGAGGCATGCTACAGATAAGCTTTACTGGCCTAGTCTGCAAGGTGAAAGCAAAGCTTTTGTCAGCAATTGTCCCACTTGCAAGGAATTTGCACACTTGCAGCAAAAGACCATGATGTCGCACGAGATACCTACATGTCCCTGGCAGACTGTCAGTATGAACTTATTCAGCTGTGCGGGAAGAGTACCTGATATTAGTTGATTACTCAGACTTCGGGGGGGGGACAAACTGCTTCCTGACTCATCCACTGAAACCACAGTTAAGAGGTGCAAGGCACAGTTTGCACATCATGGCCAACCAGATAGCGATTTCCAATAAAGGGCCCCCAGTTCAAGCTTACAATTCAGAAAATTTGCCTTTGAATGGGAGTTTGAGCATGTAATTTCTTCACGTCATTCACAGGCTAACGGCAAAGCTGAATCTGGCGAACATTGTAAAACAATTTATGCAAGAAAGCACAAAGTGATGGTAAAGACCAGTGGAAGGCCATCTTACATTGGAGAAACTCCAACTGTGGGCATGGATAGTAGCACAGAGACTGATGGCAAGATTAAAGACCTCCTTACCTCTGGCTAACAAGCTACAGGAACCCTCTGATACAAGGGGTACCAGAAAAGTTGCGGCTTAAGAGGCGAGTATTCAAGCCTGAATTGAATATTGGGGAACAAATCCATATCCCCACTGCCTGGAGAGCGAGCGAGCATGTTGGAGAATGGGCACTTGTCTGCGAAAGGTTCCACCATGCTCCTATCTTGTGGACATAGAGCTCCAATGGTTGCAATCGTGTGGATCTATGTGGGGCTGAAAAGCCGGATTCACATTATCCAGTTGACAGGCCAGACACACCTGGTAATGCAAAGTCACCAAATTGCCACAGACTAATATTAAATAACAGGCTGGAGCAAGCAGATGTAAATCTGATGGGAGTGAAGAGCAGAGCATACTAGTAAGTGGTGAGAAAAGCCCAGTAACCTCTGGAGAGATCCGAGAAACTTTATACAACAAGAGCCATTTCTTCACCTGCAGTGGTAGACATTCACAACCAAAAAGACTTGATATTACAAGGATTCATCCAAATTTCAATGATCATTTATTAAATAAAGAGGGAGAGGTGTAATTTTGTTTATATGCAACTAGGATTCATCTGGCAGTCTCCTGTTCTAGGAACATGACTTCTGTACACTAATGTCTTGTACTGTCATTCTCCAGCGGTGCTGGGGTCAGACAGTGCTGCCAAGTTCACCGGTAAGTGGCTTCCAGCCACCCTTTATGCCATGCAGTTGCTACAAGAGCCACTTATCATACTTTGTAGCCCACTCCCTCAAATCTCAGCTCTGAGTGCCACTCACTGGGGCTCACTGTTGCCCTTGACCGATAACCTACCAAAAGCTGTAGAAACACATTTACCAGGTTAGACTTTTGCAACTATGGAGAGGTTTGACTGGGCTGGGATGTGACGCACTGATACGCTCACACACACACACGTTAACTGAGTTTTATTGCTGTGGAGATCTGTGATGCTCATAAACAATGCATATTACTGTGGAGCTCTGTGCTCATGTCACGTGCATCTTATTGGGGGGGGGGGCAGCATTTGATCTATCACTCCAGGCAGCACAGTGGCTTGGGCTTGGCCTGGATTATGCATTACTGTGTGGTATGCCCATAAACCTTCAAAAGGTAAGAAATATGATGTCACTCAATTGCTGCAGACAGGTTTTCAAAAAGTTGTTTTTTCCAATAGAATAGTCTGCTGCACTTTTAGTACTTGAGGAATTTTAGATTTTAACTAGTTGACACTTTAGTCATTTTGGTGCCATGGTGTCCAAAAACCAAGTACAAACTTTAGGTCAGGGTTGTCTGAGGGGGCAAAGTAATGGTCCAGGATTGAGGGGGCATAGGCATCAATCCTGGTCCGGGGGGGCCCAAAGCCATTGGGTCCTGACAAAGCAGCAAGGTGCACTGTGAAAAGCTTGAGTAACTGAGCAAGCGTAGAGCTCTGAGGGCCAGTGTCAGTCCAAAGATGCCAGATCACTGGTGGGCCTTTTATATATGCTGCAGGGAGCAAATTAGTAGATTGGCAGGCTCTGATCAGTTCCCACGGTTGGGCTGTATGTAATGCGCAGGAGTATTAGGAGTCAATCTAGTGAGTGTGCTGAATGCTGAGATGCCTAGAACCGTTGTGCAAGAATTTTTATTTTTTATTTTTTTTATTATAAAAGTTAGGTCTTTGTTAAACCAGCCTTAATTTTTGCTTTTGTAGTCCTAAACTGTACTGTTTAGGCTCAACTAACTAGACCAATATCAAAATATTCCTTCAATACGTTATATTTAAGTGCAGCTGAATACAATGTTTCCCATGTTCTCTGTAAGTGCACAAGTTTATTCTATTGTAAAATGTCCTAGATTGCCTTTTCTGGACACTGAAGCAAGTCATGTTTAGAAGATAACATGGTTTAGAATATTCCTGCATTTCTTCAGATTTTAGCAACAGTTAATGTGATTGCCCCTACTGCTCAGAACTATCCTGATATGCAATTAACAGCTTTGAGGCAGAGAGAAGTCCACTGAACAGGTTTATTAAAAGACGTTCATCTACTTGGCTGAGCACTGAAGGGGTAGAAGCCCACTGCAGTGGCAAGCTGACCCCATAGGCCAGACATTACAGCGTTCATGATGTAACATTTTGAACAGTGTTAGACATCTAAAACATCTAGTACAGTACCCAGCTGTGCCGCTTTATTATACCCATTTAATGATTAGCATGTCCAGTTGTGTGGCATTTTAGAAAGTAGCACATAATTTTACCTGCCTGGCAGTATTCCCAAGTGTGACTTTGGGTTAAATTTTGCTACTGCGATTGGTAACCAAGCCACACTCTGGCTGGATGAATACTCACTGCATCCTTTGCTCCCTAGGAGTCCCCGCAGCAGCTGGCGACTTGGCTTCCTGGTTCTGCTCCTGTGAGTCACACGATGCGGAGGGGGGGGGGCAGGACCAGGCGGCGAATTAAGAAAAAGATACAGTAAAATAGGCTTTGTGCAGCGGGTGCTGGGATTCCTGTCCAGATGTACACTCTTGCCAATGAAATACACCGGGTACCAAAAAAATAATAATTTTCAAATGCAGCTTTACAGAAAAAGACAAACTCATTTCTACAGTGTAAGGCTTTGCAATACAAATGTCGCTGTTGGATCTGGGCAAGCACCAGCTAAACTTTTACTGCAAAGACTTTACATTAATTATTTTTTATTTGCCTTTTATTTCTGTAAAACTGCATTGAGAATACTTTTGGTACCCATGTCCTGTATATATTTCATTGGCAAAGGAGTGTACATCTACACAGAAATCCCAGCACCCAGAGGAAAGAGGCAGGTTTTTGGTTTGATTATATTATTGAATAAAATTTCCATTATTTTGGATAATTATTTTGTGTTTCAAACCTTATGTCTCAATGTGTTTACTAGACTCTTGCTTGCAGATTTCAGTGACTTATTCCTGCAGTATACAGGCTTACTATATAAAACACCACATTTCCATTCCAAAAAAATTGAAACGCTTTAAGACACAAAATTTTGCAAAAATTAGACCGCCAGGGAGGTTAAACCTTTTCGTTTAAGTTAACTTTCAATTAATGAAACAGTTACCCTTACCTCTTCATCATGTCCTAATCCAATATAGAAGGACCGGCGTGGTTTGTATCCCCTCATCAAGAGAAACTCAAGGGCCTGCAGAATCCCCTAAAATACAGAAATGCATTCCATTATCATGTGGCAGTGTTGGCTGCAAAAATGCCTCGTCTTATTACTGCCAGCAAGCAGCTCCATTGGCAGTGCAGTTGTCCAATAGCAATTTTTCTACAGCTTTACATACAAAATTTTATTTAATACTTACAAGTACAGCGTTTTTATCATCTAAAGTTCCTCTTCCATAGATGAATCCATCCTTTTCCTCAGCAGAGAAGGGTGGCACCTCCCAGGTTTCAGGAGTTACTGGGACCACATCCATGTGGGCAAGAAGCATGTATGGCAGTAGACTGTCATCTGTACCGTGAATGTGAAAGAGGTGACTGTAGCCTCCCACAAGTTCATGTTCGACCAAACTTGAATTGAAGACTCGTGGAAATGCTGGAAGGGAAGGAGGAACACCTTCAAATATACCATGTAGTTAATCTCCAGGACATCTACGAATCCTAAAGCTTGTGACCAATCAGCAATTAATTTGAACCAGAAAACTACCAAGAATTGAAAACCCTCAGTATTGGTTCAAGAACTGATAGCGCTAACACCAAGTAACCCGTTTAGGTCACAAGTTTTTTTAGAATTTGTTCAGGTCAGTTTTTATATGTAATGTGAGGTTTATCTACAAACAATACAGAGAGTACTTTGACAGAAGTCAATCTCTGGATTCATGTCAGTTTTGGCAGCTTTATTGTGCGAACAGTGCAAGATGATCCATTTTGTTCGGTTCTAAACAATTAAATCCACTGATTATGACTTAATCAGCTTGCCACAGGACTTGGAATTTTGGCAAAATGTGGAGCCAGGCCATTTTGTATTTCTCCAATGTTGAATAGGCATTTTATATATGGAGTTAAAACAAGAAAGAACCTTGAGCAGCATTAAATATTAAAAAGGTATGAGTTGTCCAAAGTTTTGTTTAAAGTTCATTTGTCTAACATTTCTAGGGCTGAAACTACTAATCAAGAATAAAGCGATAATGAAAATAGTTGACAACTAAAGCGGTCTGTGTAAAGCACACATTTAGAGTTTGACTCTAAATATTAACAACCTCAGACACTACTTTGGAGAAGACATGCTTGATGCTTGGAGTTAATTTTATGGTTATGGTGGATACCAGCTTGTTTTTAACCACTTCCATGCGGAGGACGCGCTCAGCGCGTCCTCCACATGGCTCCTGCTGTGCGGAGGACGCGCTGAGCGCGTCCTCCCTTTGGGGTCAGCGTTCGGCCGGGTTCCGGCCGATTGCTGGCCCCCCCGGTGCGGGCTGACATCCTCGATGTCAGCCCAGCATCCGGAACTGCCGCCGATGAAATTAGGTGTCATCGCGGCAGCGCGATGACACCTAATTCAGGTGCTTCCCCCCCCGCATGTGCGGCGGGGAGGCGCCTGAAAGGGAGGGGGGAGGTCCTTCGGACCTCCCTCCCGATCGGCGGCGTTGCGGGGTTAACCCAGGCACCATTTGGAAGGGCACAGCCTGCCCTTCCAAATGGTACCTGGCATTAACCCCTGGGAGCCGGATCACGAATCGGCGCTGAAAAGCGCCGGTTCGTGATCCTTTCCCGGAGCTGGCCGACATCTTGGATGTCGGCCAAGCCTCCGGGAACTCCCCCTGAGGACTGGCGTCATCGTGCATAGCACGATGACGCCAGTCCTAGAGTTAACCCCTAACTGCCACCAACGGTGGAGATAGGGAGTTCCAATGAACTCCCTATCTCCCGATCCGTGGTAGCTAGGGGTTAAAGTTTGGTATGGTTGGATCGGCCAGAGCATGGCCGTTCCAACGATACCAAACACTACTGTGAAAAAAGTTTTTTAAAAAAAATAAAAATTAAAAATATATTTAAAATAAAAAATTTGAAAAAAAAAAACATTTTTTTTTTCTTTTTTTTGGTTCGTTAATGCAGCAATATTGTTCCCATTTCAATTATAATGTGAACAATGATGCTGCACTAACGATTTTTGTATGCGGTGCGTTTGTTAAAAATCGTGTAATTTTCCCCAAAAAAAAATGTAACGAGACCCCATCTCTAATTTTTTTAACAAGCGCACCCCATACAAAATTAAACCGTAATTGCTCGCATGTTAAAATGTGAAAAAAAAAACACTTTACACATTGTAAATTATTGAAAATACATATTTTATTGCATTTTTTGTTATAATATACAGACAGGTCATGACGTATACATATAATAATTAGGGGTGCACCGAAATGAAAATTTGGGACCGAAACCGAAACCGAAAATTCAGGATGCACATGCCGAAAACCGAAACCGAAACCGAAAATGAGTTTAAAAAAAAAAAAAAATTCTGTGTAAATAAATAAATGGTAAATTTATAAATGTTGTTATGAATTTGAATTTAAACAATTGGGTAAACGGGAAAAAAGTCAAAAAAATAAAGTAACCATATTTTTTTATAAGGAGGTTCCATTGTGACATCACGGGCTGCCGTGTGTCCATATATGGGCAGTTACGTCACTGGAGCTTCCCCGGGCGGAGATAAAAGGAGCCGGAGTCCCAACACATAGCGATCCAGAGAGAGCGGAGAGGAGAGATCCCCGGGGTGCAGAGCAGCTCCTCTCCAAATCAGCATCCCCGGAGGCACTGCCAATCCCCTCACCTGTCCCATTCCTCTCCAGAGTTAGCTTTGGGGGGATCCCATAACAGCCTCCAAGCCCTGGGGTACCAGACACCTTCCTGTCTCCATCTCTTCAGCTCCTCCATCCTGCGGGGCAGACCCCTCGCCTCTGTCATCTTGATCCCAAATTAATCCTCCTGGACAACGAATGCACCGCTCACATGTATTATTTATTACCTTTCTTGGGGGCAAAAGTGAAGCTCATCCCAGGCATTAGATCTGCGCTCCTCCTCATCCATGGGGTGTATGTGATCCCCGCCATGGGACACAGCTAATCTCACCCTCCCCCCAAGGCAGCGTCTGCCTGTCCTCACAGTGTGGGTGCAGGGGTCACTGGATCCCCCCTTCCTGCACCCTCTCCCCTCCTGGACTTTGCTATATGACCATAGCTCACTCCCAGTGAACATGACCTCACATCTTCCGGACCCCCTGTACTCTGAGGAGGGGCAGGACATGCCTGGATCCTATCAATCTACCCCGGAGGGGGCAACGTAAATCCGCCCCCCTCCCCCGCACGGATTTATGAGGGGTCATGGTGCTTTAAAATTAGAAGAGGTGTGTGTGTGTGTTTTGACATTTTTCTACTTACCAAATCGCTGGCAGTGTTCAGTGGCAGCCGGCACTCCTCCACACGTCTCTCTCCTTCGCTTCCTCCGCGTCTCTGCTTCAGAGCCTCGCCCGGGGACGCCAGAATCGTCATAGCGTCAGGCGTGCGTCCTGACGCTTACCGGAAGCCGGAAGTGGAGGGAGATATCACGCGGCAGTGCCGGGAGACATCACGCGGCAGGCCAGGAGACATCACGCGGCAAGTCCAGTATTTTCGGCGCGGCCGCCCGATACTATGGCGCCGGCCGCCCGATACTGAGCCCGATAATATCGGCGCTCTATTATCGGCGGGTTAACCCTCTCGGCCGATCGCCGATAAGGGCTGTATCGGCCGATATCTATCGGCCGCCGGAATTTCGGTGCATCCCTAATAATAATGACATATTATGAATCTACTGAGTCTGACGGAAAGAACGATATATAATATGTCTGGGTCATATACTAAAATAAGCCTTCAAAACACGTTTAAACATGAGCAAAACCGGTAAAAATGACCTCAGCACAGAGGTGTGAAAAGCCTCAGCGGCGAAAGGGTTAATTTTGTTTATGACAGTATCAGAACAATTACAGACTGGGGTGCTGCCACTGTGGTTTGAGCAGTGTTATATTCTTACTTGGGGCTCTTTACCACAACCCCGCCCTCCCTGTCCTTGCAAACTCCCTCCTCCCACCAAGTTTGTTCATGAAATCATTTAAGAAAGGGACACTACACACCCTGACCACTTTAATCTTGTTAACATGGTCAGGCTGTGTTCAGTGCCCCCACCTTACGTAGGACAGGTCTATCCCATCACTTGTAGCAGTGTTCAGGGAGAAAGCACATGAGCTTCACATAGCAATTCTGACCAGGTGCTCCCATACTATCAGGGTTATGCAGAGAAACGTGAAAACCAGGGAGAACTAGACCAAATAGCCGATTTGAAGAGAAATCTGAGAATGTTCCTGGTTTGGCCATTTTGACCTAGAATTATCACTTCAGTCATTCTCTTGAGTGTCACCTTTGACTAGACCTGCTTGTGTTTGAGGAGTACCCAAGTTACACGAGATGCATAACATGTATGCACAAAAAGTTACACTATGCAAATAAAAATTACAGAGTAAGCAAGAAAAAAAAGCCCCATTTCACTTAAGCACTTGGCAACTGGGTCATATCAAAAGACTGACAAGCCTACAAATACTCAAACCTGGGACTGCATTTCAAGTTGCAAATTGAATAGTTGTGCACTAGCCTTTCGGCTTGCAATTAAGTGGCTCTATTCTGACAGTCACTGTGCAAGCAGCTTTAATTGTAATATTTGTGAGCCTTGGTAGACCATGAAAGTGGTTATTGAATCCTGGAGTCCATAGGACCAGGCATGACCATGCTGCAGGACAGCACACTTTGAACTATTTTGCCCCCCCATATCTACTTACAGATGGACATGCAAATTGCTGCCCCTCTCACTGCAAGATGAGACGGCATTCGTGGGTTTAAATCTGTCAAGGGAGATCACAAAATCTGTGTTTAAGAGCCTTTATTTTTTGAATAGCAACTGAAGTTGAAAGAATGGCTTGGCAGGGGAGGACAAGCTCAGTGTATCGTTGGGAATGCTTCCTGTGTGGCTGACTGACCTCCCCACCCACAATGACATCAGAAAGGTATTCCCCAGCCAGGTAGGGAAATCCCTGTGATAGAGGGGGGGGGGTACAGGGATCCTTTGGACCCCCGTGAACCATGCCATCTAGAAGGCCATAGCAGGTCCTTTCCAAATGATACCATGCTTGACTTGGTAGTTTGTAAAATTGAATGCAGCACTTGCAACCACGAAGAATGATGCTGCACTAATGCACCTTCTCATTTCACATGATGCAAGCAAGTTTGAAGACAAATGGCACAATGCGTTTTGACACATTCACTTGAAAAGCTTTAACCCTTTCACTGCTGAGGACGTGCGGGGAAAGTCCTCATTGACTCCTAAGGAAAGATATCGTGGTTCAAAGGAACCCCCTATCTCCCCACTGTTGGCAGCTAGAGGGTCATGTTTGTGATCAGTAGAAAGGCCAGAGCATGGCCTTTCCAAATGATACCATGCTTGACTTGGTAGTTTGTAAAATTGAATGCAGCACTTGCAACCACGAAGAATGATGCTGCACTAATGCACCTTCTCATTTCACATGATGCAAGCAAGTTTGAAGACAAATGGCACAATGCGTTTTGACACATTCACTTGAAAAGCTTTAACCCTTTCACTGCTGAGGACGTGCGGGGAAAGTCCTCATTGACTCCTAAGGAAAGATATCGTGGTTCAAAGGAACCCCCTATCTCCCCACTGTTGGCAGCTAGAGGGTCATGTTTGTGATCAGTAGAAAGGCCAGAGCATGGCCTTTCCAATGATACCAAACATGACCATGTTTAAAGTAAAGAAGAAAAATTAGACCCGAAATGGCTCAGCAGTGAAGGGGTTAACCGCTGCAGTGTGCCCTTTTGAACCCGGCGTCTGAGATTTACACCACACAAGGTCCAATGTGGTGTCAGTGTGGCCTTGCAAACAATCTCAAGTAGGGCCATGTAATGTGTAAACAAAGTTATATCAAAAGTTAACTTCTAAAAAGTCTGAGTGCCTGTAGACTAATTGGATGATAAAAAGGTGGAATTTCTGTAAAATGAAATCTAAATAGGAATGCAGATTTTGTTAGAACATTGTGGCAGGACATGACATACCAAGGATAGGTTTTTGAATCTGCAAAAAAACGATATCTTATTGTATGACCAGACAAATTTATAAGACTTCAAATTACAGTTAAACAGGATGAGCACAAAATGAGCTCTGCAGTTAACAGCTATGAATATATGCAATGTCTGAGCTGCAAGCCAGTTGGAATAGGGCCTCCTGTAACAAGACAAAACTGAATTTGTACCTGTATAAATGTATTCGCCAAACTCAGCCAAGGCAGTGGTGTTCTGGTCGCTATCCGAGAAGGAGATCGTGGGGATGCGAATTCCACCTAGCACAAATAGGAAAAAAGTAATGCTTTAAAACCACACTGGGTACAGTTGATTTTATTTGCCTGAATTCAGGAAGACTCAAGTGGAAGAAAAGCTGTAGGTTAAGAAAGTCACTGAATAATCTGAAAGTAGTCATGGCCTGTGGTAGCAGAGCATTGCTACCATTTACTCACCGGTAATCTCTTATTTTAGCGTCTTTAATTCCCTATGGAAGAATCAAGCGTTTTAAATTCCAGCCACTGCTGAACACCTTGCAACAAATGTTTATAAACACAATGTTGCAAGTTGAAGTAATTGCAGACAGCTTGAAAAAAAAGTTACTGTTAGGCTTTCCCTGCACAACTGAGATTACCATATATTTCTATGAAGTATTTTGGCGTATTTAACCCCTTAGTGACCAGGCAGTGTTACAATTGTCTGTCCGTAAGTGCCCACTGCTGTTTTTTACGTTTCTGCACTGTTTGTGCATCATATCGAATAATTTACTTTAAATAAAATTTAAGAAATATGATGAAAAAAATGGATAACCCACACTTTTTCAAAATTTAATCCCCAAAATCAAAAACTATCAAAATTGTCCTGAGATTGGAAAAACAAAATTTTTACATGTTTTTCCTTTTGACCCCTTCACTGCTGAGCCATTTCAACTCTGTGCACTGAGCTCATGTTGACTCTTTTATGCTCATGATGTTTAAACGTCAATTAAAGTCCTATTTTATTATACTCAAGTTTTTTGTTTTTTTTCCTGCTCTGGATTGGGAGATCCAAAGGATCCCCCTATCACCACTTGGCAGCTAGTGGGTTAACTGGCCGACTAATGTAAATGCACATACGGCGGCGACGTCAGTGGGTGGGGAGATGACTAGGAGGCTTGGCTGACATCCAAGATGTCAGCCACTTCCAAGTTCGAATAACGATTCGGCACCTAAGGGGTTAAAGAGAGCCACCACTGAAAAGGGCAGACTGTGCCCTCATCAGCGGTGCTGCTCTTTCTCTTCTATGTGGAGTTGTTGTTTCTATGTGGAGCTGTTTGTTTCACATTTAACAATGCTGGCGCTGGGGGGGGGGTACCATCGCCACAGCCGGGCCCCATAAATACATGAGGCAGGCATCAAGCATGCCAGACCATCGTGGGAGCCTGGCCAGAGAGGTGAGTATAGTGAGGAAGGGGAAGTTAAAAGGACCATACATCCTTAATACATCCTGAGGAAAATTCCCCAGACCATGTATGTCAGTGGTCCTTAATGGGTTAATTATTGTCGGTATTTTAGACTTATATTAGGAAGCCTAGACACACCAAGAGGGTCTCATATACCTTATAGGGGGACATGGGAACATTGGGCTGAATTCTGCCTGGGTGGAGGCACTATAGACACAACAGAAATCACAATCCACCTCTATGAAGTATTATGGCGTATTTAATTATTGTCGGTATTTTAGACTTTTATTAGGAAGCCTAGACACACCAAGAGGGTCTCATATACCTTATAGGGGGACATGGGAACACTGGCCTGAATTCTGCCTGGGTGGAGGCACTATAGACCCAACAGATTACCATCCACCTCTATGAAGTATTTTAGCGTATTTAATTATTGTCGGTATTTTAGACTTATATTAGGAAGCCTAGACACACCAAGAGGGTCTCATATACCTTATAGGGGGACATGGGAACACTGGACTGAATTCTGCCTGGGTGGAGGCACTATAGACCCAACAGAGATTACCATCCACCTCTATGCAGGCCTTGATTTGCACCTCAGAAGTCTGTAGGCACAGAAATGTGGAGTGCCCCATTCCTCCCCCCCAAACAAACAAAAAAGAAACATGCCAAAATTGCTATTTAAATTTTTGTTTTTGAGGCTAAGAAAACAAAAAATAATTGAAAAAAAGGAAAAACTGTTTTTCTCGGCGCTCAAATCAAAAGAAGAGGCAGAATCTGTTGCCTTTTGTTGAATTAGTTACAGTTACAAGTATTGTATTATAATGCGCCAACAAATTCCTTAGTGCTGTACAATGGAGAAACAGAATAACAAATATACATATGTTACAGACACGGAACAGAAGGAGGGAGGACCCTGCTCGAGAGCTTACAATCTAAGAGGAGAGAGGACCCTGCTCCAGAGCTTACAATCTAAGAGGAGAGGGGACCCTGCTCGAAAGCTTACAATCTAAGAGGAGAGGGGTGACACATTAAGTGAGGGCAAATAGGGTATTTGAACTAGCGTGTTGCATGAGGACTGAATGGGAAGATGGAGCAAGAAATGTGCAGTGGGGGATCATGGAGTGAGCCGATAGGCTTCTCTATAGCAATGCGTTTTCAGAGACTTCTTCTAGGACTGGAGAAACGGGCAAGTCTGCCATTGTGGTGGAGGGAGCAGTGGCGTCACTAGGGTTGGTGTCACCAGGGCGGATCCAGAAACAGGTTTCGGGGGGTATTCTACCAGTTTTGGCTAAGAGCTGGTGTTGGGTTCGCAGTGACAGTGTGACATCCAGGGCCCCAGGTGGCGATCAGGTGGTGCCGCCGGCTGGCCGGGTGCCAGGAGCTCCAGCGGCACCTGGCGCAGCTGTGGCTGATCAGGGGGCAGGGCACGGCGTGACTGATGACGCGGAGCCGCCGGGACCCTTAAATCAGGAGCGCACGCTGTACGCCTTGCCTTGCCGTGGAGTTTCATTCCCACATCGCTGCTTTACTGAAATATTGTGTATACTCGTTACTGACCCTGCTTTGTTTTGAGGACCCGATCTGTTGCGGACTTTGCCTGCCTATACAACTATTCTCTTTCTCTGTGCCCCTGTCTGGTGTATCTGCTGCTGGTGTGTCCTATTGATCCTGCCACATATAGTAGCGCAGTACAAGTGTTTCTAAACGTTGCTGACCAGGTTTGTAATCACGATTGTTCTCTCGCTGTACCCCTGTCTGTTGTGTCTGCCATCAGGTGTTATTCTGGTGCGCTTCCATCCTGCCATGTACTGTAGCGCAGTACAAACTTATATAGAACCTGGCCTGTGGTGTATATTGCTGGTGCTGTCTCTCTCTGGCCTTTGTGGCTGCTAGAGGTTAGGGTTTAGTGGTCCCGACCATCCTAAGGATCGGAGGTTTAGAGGTCTGTCACCAGGGATCCTACCCAGTGGCGTCGCTACGTGGGGGCGGGGGGTGCGGCCCGCACCAGGTGACACCCGCCCTTAGGATGACACCGTCACCCTAAGGGCAGGTGTCTCACCCTGCGCCGCGTGTTCGCTCCCTGCGAGCGTCCGAAGCAATGCAGCTTCGGCGCTCGCCTGGGGGAAACACGTCACCAGCCAATCGCGGCTGGTCACGTGGCTCCCCCAGGCGAGCGCCCAAGCTGCACGACGCTGGATGCTCAGAGGGAGCGAACACGCGGCGCAGGAGGTGAGCTTGGGCATATCCATGTGCTGGGCCATTATCCATGAGCAGCCTGGGGCATATCCATGAGCTGGGGCATATCCATGAGCTGGGGCATATCCATGAGCTGGGGCATATCCATGAGCTGCTGGGGCATTATCCATGAGCTGCTGGGGCATTATCCATGAGCTGGGGCCATTATCCATGAACTGGGGCCATTAGCCATGAGCTGCTGGGGCAGTATCCATGAGCTGGGGCAGTATATCCATGAGCTGGGGCAGTATATCCATGAGCTGGGGCAGTATATCCATGAGCTGGGGCAGTATATCCATGAGCTGGGGCGGTATATCCATGAGCTGGGGCGGTATATCCATGAGCTGGGGCGGTATATCCATGAGCTGCTGGGGCAATATCCATGAGCTGCTGGGGCAATATCCATGAGCTGCTGGGGCAATATCCATGAGCTGCTGGGGCAATATCCATGAGCTGCTGGGGCAATATCCATGAGCTGCTGGGGCAATATCCATGAGCTGGGGCAATATCCATGAGCTGGGGCAGTATCCATGAGCTGGGGCAATATCAATGAGAGGAGCTGGGGCAAAATCCATGAGAGGAGCTGGGGCATTATCCATGAGAGCAGCTGGGGCAGTATATCCATGAGAGGAGCTGGGGCAAATATCCATGAGAGGAGCTGGGGCAAAAAATCCTTGAGAGGAGCTGGGGCAATATCCATGAGAGGAGCTGGGGCAATATCCATGAGAGGAGCTGGGGCAATATCCATGAGAGGAGCTGGGGCAATATCCATGAGAGGAGCTGGGGCAATATCCATGAGAGAGCTGGGCAATATCCATGAGAGGAGCTGGGGCAATATCCATGAGAGGAGCTGGGGCAATATCCATGAGAGGAGCTGGGGCAATATCCATGAGAGGAGCTGGGGCAATATCCATGAGAGGAGCTGGGGCAATATCATGAAGGAGGAGAGGGGGGCAATATCCATGAGAGGAGCTGGGGCAAATATCCATGAGAGGAGCTGGGGCAATATCCATGAGAGGAGCTGGGCAATATCCATGAGAGGAGCTGGGGCAATATCCATGAGAGGAGCTGGGGCAATATCCATGAGAGGAGCTGGGGCAATATCCATGAGAGGAGCTGGGGCAATATCCATGTGTGTGGGCAGTATCCATGTGTGCTTGGGGCAGTATCCATGTGTGCTTGGGCAGTATCCATGTGTGCTGGGGCAGTATCCATGTGTGCTTGGGGCAGTATCCATGTGTGCTTGGGCAATCCATGTGTGCTTGGGGCAGTATCCATGTGTGCTGGGGCAGTATCCATGTGTGCTTGGGGGCATATCCATGAGAGCTGGGGCAATATCCATGTGTGAGCTGGTCTGGGGCAATATATCCATGTGTGAGCTGGTCTGGGGCAATATATCCATGTGTGAGCTGGTCTGGGGCAATATATCCATGTGTGAGCTGAGGCGGCAATATATCCATGTGTGAGCTGAGGCGCAATATATCCATGTGTGAGCTGAGGCGCAATATATCCATGTGTGAGCTGGGCGCAATATATCCATGTGTGAGCTGAGGCGCAATATATCCATGTGTGAGCTGAGGCGCAATATATCCATGTGTGAGCTGAGGCGCAATATATACATATGTGAGCTGGGGCAATATATATCCATGGGTGAGCTGCTGGGGCAATATATCCAGAGCTGCTGGGGCAATATATATCCATGTGTGCTTTCACTGCCTTCGAACAGGCATCGTACTTGCTGGCAGTTGGCAAAAAGTTGTGTGAGCATATGAGAGAGCTCCACAGCAATAAACCTCACAGTAATGTGCGCTGTGTGTATGAGCATTCAGTGTTATATGGGAGTACTGATTTAGGAGTAGGAGTAGTTAAAAAAAAATCCGTAAAACTCGGGGGGGGGGGGGACACCATAAGTTACCGCACCGGGTGACACCAACCCTAGTGACGCCACTGATCCTACCAGGTCTGTCCTGGGGAACGTTACAGACAGGCAGAGACGTGTCTAATCGCAAGCTGTGCTCGTTACACTCACTCTTCCCAGAACATTGCACAGGGTCTGTCCTCATGTGGTTCATGAGCCCTGGCTGCGAACCCTTTCCATGCGAGGGGCAAAGGGTACCCCACCTCCCAGCACATACCCCTTGCAGCTATGCAGTGTAGGGTTACCCAGGTGTGGGCTGCCCAGTGCACCCTTTCCATGCTGAAAAAAAATGGCACCCCATCTGCATAGCCCTGCAAACCCTTTCCATTCCATGGGCCCAGGGTACCCCCCCTCCAAGCTCACATGAATATATTGCCCCCAGCTCACAAATGGATATATTGCCCCCAGCTCATATGGATATATTTGCCCCCAGCTCATATGGATATACTTTCCCCCATTTCACCTCTCCTCTGCCATCTGGTCTGCTCTGCCAGGCCCCTCCGAGTCATTGCCGGCGGTCGCGTGCTTTTCCTCCTACGAGCACACGCCAGCATAAAGCTCTCCCGCTCGCTTGGGATCTGTCAACCAGCCAGCCGTGATCTTGCGAGATCGCCGAGTTCACGTGAACTCCGCAATCTTGTTGGATCCCAGGCGAGCGGCAGAGCTTCCTGGCAGCGGCCGCCCGTAGGAGGATAGTAACGCGGCAGCTGGCAATATTTTTGCGGGGGAGGGGGCAATTGCCTCGTTGCTCCCCCCCCCTGGATCGGCTCCTGGGTGTCACCCGGTGCAGTAACTCATGGCATCACCCCCCGAGTTTTACAGTTGCTTTTTTTAACTACTCTTACTCATAACTCAGTACTCCCATATAACATTGAATGCTCATACACACAGCGCACATTACTGTGAGATTTATTGCTGTGGAGCTCTGTGATATGCTCATACACAAATTTTGGCAAACTACAAGCAAGTACGGTGCCTGTTCGAAGGCAGTGAAAGTCCCCATAGAGAAGTAATGGTTAATCTGTTCAGAGACACCGAACAGAAGAAAATGTCCTGATGTCCGGTGGTTTCATTCGGCAGGTTTATTCAGGCGAACAACATAGGTTTCAATGTTAAAAATATTCTCGTTTTTATCTAATAAACCGTTATTCCTTTAATCTGTAGTAAAAAGTCTCTTTATTGATTTCTCTTTTTTTAGTATCTTTTAGGCATTTTTCAAAAACAAATCCATTTCTTTTTCATAATAGCAGCTTTTTCTTTTTTCTGTAACAGACCTTTTATTATCATTCATAGGATCTTATGTGTCAA
This sequence comes from Leptobrachium leishanense, assembly GCA_009667805.1. NCBI lineage: Eukaryota > Metazoa > Chordata > Amphibia > Anura > Megophryidae > Leptobrachium > Leptobrachium leishanense. The sequence continues at coordinate 152,656,688 of CM019064.1, read as the reverse complement.
TTTCAGACATTTTCATTCAGTAGTTTATTTGAAAACAGCGGGCGACAGGTTTGCGGCAGCATTCGGTGGCTGATTCCCTGCACTTCAGGTGAATTCACTGGGGAATTTAGATTCCCCAAAGTGCGCGGAACACAGAACACTGAAATGTCTGTGTCATTTCGTTGCTCTGTGAATATCCCCTTTAGTGGTGTTTTTTTGCCACCCCCAGTAACGTGCCAGCCTAGGCCTTGCCTACCCAGGACATACTTAAAAATTAGAGAAATTTCAATGTATCCTTCCTGGCAAAATATTTTTGTGTGGAAAAAAAATAATTTTTTTTTTTTTTTTTTTAGGGTGTCACTGTAGTTGTGGGTGGTGTCACTCGGTGTGGGCCGCACCCCCACCCCCTTGTGACGCCACTGGGAGAAAGTTCCGTGGAAAGGGTGCAGCTCGAGTGAAGTCCTGAAGGTGAAACTTGGGAGTGCGGGCACGAGGAACTGATAACATCAGATAATTTGAAGAGCGAAGTGATCGGGATGGGATGTACCTGCTACTAAGGGAGGAGATGTAGGCAGGGGCGTGGTTACAATGAGTTTTGTACATGAGCACCAGTATAATGAATTGAATTCTAAAGGAAACAGGGAGCCAGTGTAGAGATTGACAGAGAGGTGAGGTGTGAGAGGTGCAGGAGGTGAGGTGTATGAGTCTGGCACAGGAGTTTATTACAGACTGCAGAGGCAGAAACTGGGATCTGTTAACCCCTTAATGACCCCTGACGTACCCTGTACGTCCTGTCCTCGGGTCTCCCTTAGACCCGCGGACGTACAGGGTACGTCAGCGGCGCCAAATCCCCCTCCCGCCCGATACTCACCTCCCTCGTCGGATCCCACGGCGATCTGGCAGGGAGGAAGCCTGCCCATGTGATTTACATGGGCAGGCGAGGCTGACGTCGCCACGCTGCGTGGTGACGTCATCAGAAGGTGCCCCCATGTGTTTCAATGGAGGGGAGGGGGGGGCTCCTTCGGAGCCCTCTATCTCCCCAACCATTGAAGCTAGGGAGATGCCGTTTGCACCGCTGGAGAGGGGAGAGCCTCCCCTTTCCAGCGGTGTATGGCTTTAACAGTTTCGCTGCCGGATCGCTTTTCGGCGCCAATTTACGCGATTCAAACCTGGAGGGGGGCTGACATCTTGGATGTCAGCCAAGCCTCCAGGTCCCCCCCACCCACTGACAACCTCACCATATGTGTGAGGATGTCAGTGGGCCAGTTAACCCTCTAGCTGCCATGTAGAGATAAGGGGATCCTAAGGATCCCTTTATCTCCCGATCCATGGCAGCTGGATGGTCATATTTGCCATCATTTAAAAGGCCTGATTATGGCCTTTCAAATTATACCAAACATGACCAGGTTTGGTTTTAAAAAAATTTTTAAAAAAAAAATTAAATAAAAAAAAAATAAAAAAAAATTAAATAAAATAAAAAAAATGGTTTTTTTTAAAAAGTTTTTTTTGTCTGGTGGGAGTTTAATTAAATAGGACCTAGGCTGTCATCTAAAAATAATTAGCACAAAATGGTCAGAATGAGCGCAGAGCACATAGGTGAACTGTCTCAGCAGTGAAGGGGTTAAAAAGCAAACGCATGTTAAAATTGGGTATTCCTAGTCTCGGAACAAAATTTTGAACCTATTTAGCCAGGGTCTTTTTGGGTGGTTGTAGATTTTGGGGATTAAATTACGAAAAAGTGTGTTTTTACCATTGTTTTTCCTCATATTTCATATTTTTTTTTATAGTAAATTATTGGATATGATGGAAATAATGGTATTTCTAGAAAGTCCATTTAATGGCGGGAAAAAGGGTGTATAATATGTGTGGGTCGAATAAACGAGTAAGAGGAAAAATTGTCCTAAACACTAACAGCGCAGAAACGTAAAAACAGCAGCGGTCACTAAAAGACGGATTTGTGTAAAACCGCCCGGTCACTAAGGGGTTAAGGCCAGATTGAAGGAGGTTACAGTAGTCAAGGCGGGAGATAATAAGAGCTTGGATGAGAATTTTAGTAGAGTCCTGATTAAGAAAGGGACGGATGCTAGCAATGTTTTTTTAGGTGGAAGTAGCAAGATTTGGTTAGAGACTGAATGTGAGGAGTAAAGGATAGAACAAGTCCAAGAGCCCCTTGAGGTAATGAACCTGAGTGGTAGAAGTAATGGTGGCCATTCACCTGAAGAGAAATTGGTGCAGGAATGGAGGTTTTAGGGGGAGGGAAGATGAGATCAGTTTTCGAGAGGTTAAGCTTTAGGAAATGGGAAGTCATCCAGTCGGAGACAGCTGATAGACAGGCTGTAACACGGTCAAACACCGGAGGAGAGAGATCAAGAGAGGAAAGGTAGATTTGGATTTCTTCAGCATAGAGGTGATATTGGAGTCCACAGGAAGAGATGAGGTTGTCCAAAGAGGCGGTATAGATCGAGAAAAGTAGGGGACCAGAACAGAGCCTTGAGGTACCCCAACTGAAAGAGGAACTGGTCGTGAAGAGACATCAACGAAGGAGACACTGAAGGAGTGAAAAGAGGGATAGGAAGAGGACCAGGAGTGAGCGGTGTCATTGAGGCCAAGTTGACGCAGCGTGAGGAGCAGGAGAGTGTGATCAACGGTGTCGAATGCAGCAGAAAGGTCAAGAAGAATAAGGAGGGAGAAGTGACCTTTGGTTTCAGCGGCAGCTAAATCATCAGTCACCTTGGTCAGAGCTGTCTCAGTAGATTGTTGGGAACGGAAACCAGACTTGTGCGGATCGAGTAGAGAGTTAGCAGCAAGAAAATTGGTGAGCTGGTTATAGACCAGACGTTCTAAGATTTTAGAGGCAAAGAGGAGCAGAGAGATGGGACAATAGTTCAAGAGGGAGGTGGGATCAAGAGATGGCTTTTTTAGAATGGGGTGATCAAAGCACGTTTGAAAACAGAGGGGAAGACTCCAGAGGAGAGGGAGAGCTTAAAAATATGAGTCAAAGCAGGGACAGTAACTGCAGTTGTGTAGCGAGGGGGGCAGGTGCCCCATGGCGCCTTTCAGGGGGGGGGGCGCAGCAGCCCTGTCGCTCACGTGGGTTCCACCAGCCAGCCGCGAGATCTTGGAGTTCACGTGAGCTCCGCGATCTTGCGAGAACGCGGCTGGCTGTTGGAACCGACGTGGGCGGCAGAGGAGAGGTGAGCTGGGGCAATATATATCCATGTGTGAGCTGCTGGGGCAATATATTGCCCCCAGCACACACATGGATATATATTGCCCCAGCAGCTCACACATGGATATATATCTGTGTGAGCTGGGTGCAATATTTCCATGTGAGCTGGGGCAATATATCCATGTGCGGTGTGTATGAGTGTGAGTTTTATTGCTGTGGAGCTCTGTGATACGCTACTACACACCATACTGTAACGGGCGCTATGGCGCTCACCCCGGATCAGCGTAGTTTGGATCTTAATGAACCGAGTATTACAATACGAAATTTCACTGCAATAAAGACTGTAATAAAGGCACAAGCAAGCTAAAACCTTGTTAGACCTGAGCGAGCACCCACCGTAGAGCAAGCCATTAGTGCTGTTGCTCGTCCTCAGGATCCTCACACCCCCCCTTTCTCTCACTATAAGTATACAGGGTCATCCAGACGTGGACCCCTTGCTTGATGTGCCTAGAGGGGTGTAAGCTATACCCTCCTGACGAGGCCTAACAAGCCGAAACGATCGTCGGGGGCTGCTGCACCTCTCATGCAGGGATGACGTCCTTGGCAGTCAGTACTGGCCACCCTCATTGGGTGAGAGCAGGCTGATTTGCATATGGAGCATTCATCCCTGTAATGGCACAAGCTAAAACCTTGTGAGACCTGAGCAGCCCCCACCGTAGAGCAGCCATTAGTGCTGTTGCTCGTCCTCAGGATCCTCACTCCCCCCCTTTCTCTCAATAAAGACTGTAATACCTAGAATCCTAAACCAGGGAGGTATTACTCAATACTGAATACCACTCAGCACCAAATGATTTTGTGACCAATAGGTTGCAGAGTGAAAGCACTTTAACTTGCAACCCACGGGTCCGTCCTTCCTCCTGACCCATTTCGACCTGGTTGATATTTGGCGCATGCACAACCCAACAGGCAGGGACTTCACGTTTTATTCTGACCCTCACAACTCATTTTTGCGCCTCGACTTTTTTTTGATTTTGGACTCCCTCATTTCCCGCGCATTGCATACCGCAATTTGCCAGATAGCGCTTACTGACCACACACCGGTTTCATTGGAAATGTCATTGGGTTCTCCACAATCCTACTCTCAGAACTGGTGTTTCCCTTCCCATCTTATGACGTCCGGTACATTTACCTCACATGTTGAGCTCACTTGGCATAATTACACTGACGATAATATTGAACATGTAGAGGATGTCAACCTATTCTGGTCTGCATCGAAGGCAGTGCTTCGGGGACAGATAATGGAGTTTACGGCCCAGAAGCGGAAAGAGGACTCTCGGCAACTTACTAGGGCTCATTCAGATTTGCTTAGTAGTTCTAGAACTTACTTGACCGACCCAACTCCCGTAGCCTTGCAAGCGAACAAGCAGGATAAAACCAGATACGACACCCTAGCCACCAACCACGTGCAACGCTCCTGGCAACATCAGAAATCCAGATTATATCATTTTGGTAATAAGCATAGTCGCCTCCTGGCCAATCTTTTCCGCTCCCAGACTCAGACCAGACCTTTTATCTCTCAGATTAAGACTACAGATGGTACCATGCTTACTGACCCAGTAGCTATTACTGGCTATTTTCAAACGTATTTTGCTGCTAAGTTAAGGACGAGAAAAAAAGAATAAAAAAAAAAATAAATAATATATATATATATATATATGTGTGTCAAAATAAGAAGCCTTTGCAACAGAAAGTCTCAGCATGGGGTGGGGGGAACAACAGGTCAATATAAGACGTAGGTCATCAAGCCGGGTCTAGTGGGTTCGGGAAAAAACAAACCGGAAAGTATGAGAGTCATCTTCAACCCGTGTCCCTCCAAAGCGTGTAAGCAGCTTTCTCCCGTAGGATCCACCAGGCCTAGGTTACATGGCAAATAGTGAGGGGCTGCACAGGACACACCAGGAACCTCTGCTCCCACTGCAGACACATCGGGCGGCATCACCTCCACATCGCTTGGCTCCGGAGTCTCCTCCATGTATGGAGAGTCAACCAGTGGCACTGCATTCTCTGGAACGCTATCCCTCGTACTGTCAGACTTTCCCCTAACTTCTCTTCCTTCAAACGCTCCCTTAAAACGTTCCTATTTAGGGAAGCCTACCACCCAACTCACTGACGCAACCATCAATCACTCTCACCTTACAGTCCTCTCCTCCTGTTTCCAACCCCAACCCTCCCAGATTGTGAGTTCCTACGGGAATAGGGCCTCATCTCCTCCTGTACTGTTTGTCAAATGTTGTTCAATGTATTGTAACCCTGTCTATACTGTGCTTATTGTACAGCGCTGCGGAATATGCTGGCGCTTTATAAATTAATAATAATAATAATAATAATAAAGGCCTCATCTGATCCCCTCGGGTGAGGATCCAGGGTTCCAATCTCCACGTCTGGGTACTTCTCGGCTGACAGGTTTCGGATCTTTGGCAGGAATCTGTGATGAGGCAGCCGCGGTCACGCGTTCCCGCGGTTCACACGCACTCCAGCCCGCCACAAACACACGCATCAGTTGGCGCCAATCACCCTTGGTGAGCACTTGGGTGTCATCCTCCGGGATCAGCGCCAGACAGGCATCGAAGGCTGCCAGTCCAGCCTCCACTATCGCAGGGGGGCAGAGGACGACGGCGCCCCGTATCCGGCCTCCAAACCCCGCAACCGCAGCACCTGTGGTGAAATCCTGGGCGGCTGAGAGACGGGGGCCCTCTGTCTCCACAGACCACATCACGGCATCATCCAAGGGTGACAGGTACTGTGGATCTCTGTGACACCCCGTTAAACTTCACGCAGCAGTGTTTAGGAGGGTGTCACAGAGCACCACAGTAACGTGCAGTGTTTAGGAAGGTGTCAGACCTCCATAGTAAACACTGCACATTACTGTGGAGCTGTGGCCCTGCGAACTTCTTTGGCAACTGGCCCCTTCTGATTCCACGTGGCACCGGACGCAATTTAGGCAAGAACATCAGACCGCTAGGATGGACGCACAGAGTGCGCCACATCTGCATAGCTTTTTGTGTGAGTGATGGCACGTAGTCAGACGGACTGCATTGGAGAGCAGCGGAGGAGGTATCCAAAGGGGGAATCCGGCGCATGCGTCTCAGTATCTGGGCGCAGATCCAAGACTGTGACGTAGATTGAAGAGCGCACGATAGGTGGAAATTGAAAAAATCCCTCTGGAGCCACCCAGATACAGTTAGATTGATATCTTGAAAGAGCGCTTTTGCTTCTTAGTGGGTTAATATAGCATGCACTGAAAATCTAAATTTTTAAAATCACAGTTTAAAACAAACTCACAAAAATAGAGCACAAATAAATGTGCAAAACAGCATTTGCCACAATGACCAGAACCTCCCGATATCTGTACTCCAAACCTCCGCTCTGCAGTCCATCAACATATAGATCGAAGCCCGTTGGAATGGAATGGAACACTGTCATTGTGGCCCGGCATGATGTATACATATAATTATGATATATTATGAATCTGCCGAGTCTGCTGGCAAAAAGGATATAGGATTCGTCTGGCTCCTACAATAAAACATGACTTCAAATCTCGTTTAAACATGATGAGCACAAAACTGTGAAAGGTGAAATAACTCAGTAGTGAAGGGGTTAATAAAAGCAATTTTTTTAGGGGTTAATAACAGCAGTTATTTAAGGTAATTTTGTGTAATGTTAGATGAAAAAAAACAATTATGTTATAACTCAGTAGTGAAGGGGTTAATAACAGCAGTTATTTAAGGTAGTTTTGTGTAATGGTTAGAGGAAAAAAACCAACAATTATGTAAAATACCTATAGCAGTGAATTTGTTGAGTCAGCAAAACGTGGTATGGGAGGGTGAAACTCAAAGCTTTCTTGCAACATTGTATAAATATTGAGTTCACAGCAGCAGCTCTGAGAATAAAAGACGCTAAAATACTAAATTGGCTTGATGGACTGAATAAAAGACGCTAAAATAAGAGATTACCTTACTCACCATTACAATTAGCAGAACCCATATGCACAGTGGGTTAGAGCGTACCTACATGTGAAATCTGCAACTTACCAAATAAGTGAACAACATTTGTCCTTAAAAAAAAAAAAAAAAAAAAAGTTGTGGTTTAACACAGCATAAAAGAAATCACACTTCCACTAAAGTGGAAAGCTTTGGCTGTGAGGCTGCACCCAATACTACTGGGCTGGATGGAGTAGAGATAACAGCACTGCATGGAGAGCACCTGTGGAGTCATGGGTTCGATCCCAGCAAGCAACCTCTCCAATAAGTGACCTTGGGCAAGACACCCAACGGTACATATTCACCACCCAGGACATACTTGAAAAAAAAGAGAAATCACAATGCATCCTTCCTGGTAAAATCCAAAAAAAAACAAACACCACACCACACTCTAGCAGGGCCGGATTTAGAACTAGGCATGTGGCTACAGGCACCTGCCACAAGGGGATGCCTTGACTCTCAAAAACTGGCAACAAGCCCTCAGGAATCTTGAGGTTCACATTAGGACTGTCCATGAACATTAGGAAGGCTCTGCCATTACTTATACTCCCCCTTTTAAAGCACCAACATATTCTACAGCATGATGGATGTCAGAGTCCAACCAGCAAGTTAGGCTGCAGCAACTTATAGCTCACCTTTCAGTAGTTCTATTAGGTGTTCCCTTTCATCCTCCCCCAGCTCAATTTTCGGGGCCCCTTTACCTTTCCAGGCTACTTTAAGCTCTGGAAGAGTGTATGTCCTGATCAGCAACACAGCCACCAGAACCACTACACCAACTAGAAGCCCTACAACAGAGCCCTTCCCCATGCTGATGGCCATAGTGACTACCTGCAAAGCAGTGAACCACTTTTTAATACCTTTTTCTCCCAGACAGTTACTTCCACAGCTTGATAACACAGCCCTGCCCAGCACCCACAGGTGCATCTAATAAGCAGTTAACTGTCAGAAGCTGCTATTCTCATGAGTCTTTTGGATATCCTTAGCATAGAATATTATCCTGAAAAGGCCCTTTTGATTTTTTTAAATTAACCTTCTTTATAGGAATTGTGAAATGGGAAATTACACGTACAGGGGAGTCCAAATCATAAGTGTCTTTTTGTTTAAACAAATTCCTTTTTTAGACAAAAAAATCTTCATGCTAAACAAATTTTTCAGCCGTGCACACCTACACCAGGGGGCCAGAAGGTCCTTTACCTGGACTGTAATACTAGGGGCACAAAAGGTCCTTTAGGTGGAGGTAAACTAGGCAACACTAAAATAGCTAGTTTACACACTTCTTGAAAAAGGTCCTTCTAGAAGGGGAAATAATTGCTGGCAACAGTTTGAGAGCAGCGAGTCTCCTTTCCCTCAGGGCCGGATTAAGATCTCTATGGGCCTGGAGCTGAATATTTTGGTGGGCTTTTTTCGTAATTTAGTGAAATGGCAACATATTTTAGGCTATTTAATAGTGCATATATAGGTATATCTAAGCAGGTAGATACTGTTTGAGTAAATTTCCATTCGGACTTCAATCATCACAGCGTGGAAAATTATTTTTTCATATTTTATCATCCAAACCTCTGGTTATATATTCTATAGGAATTCTTGTAAAAAAATAATGAAATGGGAACCTGTAACTGCATTTTCTGAGAAAAATATACAATTTTAGGCTAGGGACAGATGAGCGCATTTTCTGCAGCCACCGTCAAAATGTACGTCGATGCGTGCGCACGCATTTTTTCACGGAATACGCTTAAGTGGTCAGACGATGCGCAATTCTGGACGTATTTCATGACGATGGGTGAAAAGAAGTCTAGGGAAATCCGGCTGTTTGAACGTTATGCTTGGCCGCACACTAGCAGCGTCTGACGTCTCCTAGATCACGCACACACGCTGCTATGCGGCCGCAGCGCACTTTGTACGCAGTAGCAGCGGTTTCACGTTCTGATAAAAATGCGTTCATTTGCTGGTGCCGTGGTGTCGGCGCACTTTCGTACGCACGTACTGCATATATTGGCCGTCATTGGCCGTTATGTGCTGCTACTGCCGCCGTGATTTAGTGCGCCTGCACGCGCGTTCCGACTGCCCCACTCTGACCTAGCCTTAGCCAAAAAATTTGTTATTTCCCATGTGCTTGGATAATGGTGTTTTTGAATAGTACGACTATGAATAAAACACTGTCCTTGCTCCCAACGTGGGAAAGGAGACGGTAATGGCAGTGGTATTGCTAATTTTATACGTGACAAATGGACAATACCATCGCTTTGGAACAAAAAATAAATAAAAGTTTTTTGTTTTCTTTTTCTTTTCGATTTTACAGTCATGTTTGGTGTCAATGCAAAGGTCAGGCTCTGTCCTGTCTGACACGACACCTCAGTTGACCTTGCGAGGTGTAAAAGATTAGTAGCGCAGGGTTTCAAATCCCCACCAGTGCACTTCGCTGCATTGTGGCGGTTTAGGTTCTTGATGTAACAATTCGTACTAATGGAGTGTACCATCACCTCCACGCTTGTTAGTGACATGAAAAATGAGATGGTGAGTTACTGCAGCATCATTGTTCCCTTTATAACTGAAAAACATTGCTGTGTTAGAAAGAAAAATAAAAAATAAAGAAATATTTATTATTTTATTTTTATTGTTACATAAAACCTGTTCATGTTTGGTATCATTGGAAAGGTCCTGCTATGGAGGTGGATATATAGTGGTCCAAATGCCCATCAATGCAGACAAATTTATCTTTTCTGTGGGCCTATTCTGGGGGATGGGCCTGGAGCTGCCGCTCCATCTGCCCCTATGTTAATCCGGCCCTGCTTTCTCTGGATCACCAGGAGGCACAAGGTCCTTCAGCTGGACTGCTAGGGGTGCTAGTTTACACACTCATTGAAAAAGGTTCTTCCAGGTAGTGTACATAGTGTTTCTCAAACTTTTCTGGAGAAGTATCTCTAGAGGTCTAAAAAGATTCCTAAGTACCCCTGTTTCGAGAAAGTAATTTCTATTGATTGAGGGTGATGGTTTCTGTGTGTAATGTCAGTATAACTCAGGGGTTGGCAACCAGTGGCTCTTTCATCGCCCTACAGTGGCTCACAGAGTCCACTGGCCACTGTTGGCCCTGTTCCCATCATCACACTGCGCTTGCTCTGGGCGCAGCGTGATAGCAGACATCGGCTCGCGGTGGCTGTCCAATAGAGAGTGATAGGAGCGGGGATAACCCCACCTTATCAACATGATGGACAGCCACCGCACGCCAGAACAGGATGAGGATTATGGAAACGAGGTATGAGGGGACCTGGGGATTATTCATTCATATATGTGGGAATTGAGGATTATAAATTTATACATATGGGGACTGGGGATTATTAATTTATACATGTGGGGACCTGGGGATTATTCATTTATATATGGGGGACCTGGGGATTATTCATTTATATATGTGGGAATTGAGGATTATAAATCTATACATATGGGGACTGGGGATTATTAATTTATACATGTGGGGACCTGGGGATTATTCATTTATATATGGGGGACCTGGGGATTATTCACTTTTACATGTGGGGACCTGGGGATTATTCATTTATACATGTGGGGATTTGGGATTATTCATTTATACATGTGGGGACCTGGGCATTATTCATTTATATATGTGAGGTCCTGGGGATTATTCATTTATACATGTGGGGACCAGGGGATTATTATATATGGGGGGGGTGGAGGGAGGTTATTATTACTATTTATTTATAAAACACCTGCATATTTTGCAGCGCTGTACAGTGGGCACCTGTCACGGTTCCCAGATCCCACCACGCAGTACTTAACACCCCACACTCCACAGAGCCCAGAAGCTACCAACAGAGTAGCCGTGAAAGCTCTCTAACTGTCTGGTCCTTAGAATTGGCCAGGTAAACTAGCTAGACAGAAAGGGTTAACAACACAGGGAGTAGTCAGCCGAGCCAGAATCAGGAATACAGAGTTCAGAATGGTCAAATGGAATAGCCGGGTCGATATCAGAGCAGTGGCGTAGTACAAGAAAATGGTCTAGGGCAACAGAAGGCAGAATAGTCAGAAACAAGCAGAGGTCAATAACGGGTTAATTCAATATAGCAGTCAGGTACAAGGAGCTCAGGTATGGATAACCACGATCTGGCAACTGCTGAGAATACACTGAGGGTTTTTAAAGACCTTCACCAGGCCACACCCCCCACTCAAGCCGCACCTCATGCAGCCACCTCCCTGCCTGTCTCCATTTAAACCGGGCATTGGTCAGCGAGCAGCATCAGATATGCTGCCCTCAAGCACACAGGTAGGGCTGGAAGCGCCCAACGTTACAGTACCCCCCTCTCCACGGGAGGCCACCGGACGAGCGGCAGGACGACCACCAGGGCGATCGGGGTGTGAGGCATGGAACGCCCTGACCAACCTAAAGGCAGACATGTCGGAAGCTGGAATCCAGGACCGGTCTTCTGGACCATAACCCACCCAATCGACCAAGTACTGCAGAGCGCCCCTGCACAGCCTAGAATCCAAAACCCTCCTAACCTCATACTCAGATTCACCATCAACCTGAATAGGTGGAGGAGGAGGAACGACCCGCGTGTACCTGTTACACAACAATGGCTTCAGTAGGGAGGTGTGGAAGACGTTGTGCATGCGAAGATGTTTAGGAAGGGCAAGAGCATAAGCCACAGGATTAATGCGGCGAATGATCTTATATGGACCTATAAACCGAGGTGCCATTTTCATAGAAGGCACCCGCAACTTCACGTTCCTAGTGGACAACCAAACTCTATCCCCCACGTTATAGGAGGGAGCTTGTAACCTATGCCTGTCAGCCTTGCGTTTCTGGACAGCAACATTGCGCTCCATATTTTCTCGAATCTGTCTCCAAATCTCTTGCAGTTGAGTGAGATGGTCATTGAGAGCCGGGATGGCCTGTTCAGTAAACTGAAGCGGTAGAGCCGGAGGGAAAAAAACATAGATGGCAGAAAAAGGAGAGTGGCCAGTGGTCTCGTTAACGGCGTTATTACGTGCATATTCAGCCCAGGGCAACAACTCCGACCAATTGTCTTGTTGTTGTGTGGTAAAGCAACGTATGTACTGCTCGAGACCCTGATTTGCCCTCTCTGCTGCCCCATTGGTTTGTGAATGATATGCTGAAGAGAAGGCCAATCGCACCCCCATCTCTGCACAGAAAACCCTCCAGAAACGAGAGACGAACTGGGCTCCTCTGTCAGAGACTATTTCAGACGGAACCCCATGTATTCGTACAATCTCTCTAGCAAATACAACCGCCAGTTCTTTGGCTGTAGGAAGCTTAGGTAGAGGGACAAAATGAGCCATTTTGGAGAAGCGGTCTACAACTGTCAGAACAACAGTATGACCCTTGGACTTCGGCAAGTCCACAATAAAATCCATAGATAGATGAGACCAAGGCCTCTTAGGCATGGGTAAAGGCTGCAATAGACCGACAGGCAAGGATTTACTGGTTTTGCTTCTGGCACAGACTTGACAAGCCAAAACAAACAGACGTACGTCCTGTCGCATGGTGGGCCACCAGAACTGTCTGGAGATACTGGTAAGAGTCTTAGTAATACCAGGATGACCTGCTGGTTTAGAATCATGAAACATTATGAGTAATTCTTGTCTTTCCTTTTCAGGTACAAACAACATATCTGGAGGCTTGTCAGGTGGAGCCCCTACTTGAACTGCCTGGAGGCGTTCCAGGAAAGGCGAGGAGACAGACAAGACTGTGGAAGCCACAATACGTTCAGGAGGAACTATAGGATTGTGGTCTTGTGTATTAGATTCATACGGGTCATATTGATGAGATAAGGCATCAGCCTTTACATTGCGGTCACCTGGTCTGTAAGTCAATACAAAATTAAACCGAGACAGTAGCAATGACCACCTGGCCTGTCTCGCGTTCAAACGTTTAGCATCCCCGATGTACGTAAGGTTCTTATGATCAGTAATTATCAATAAAGGGTCAAGAGTACCTTCCAACAAATGTCTCCACTCTGATAGGGCAGACACAATAGCAAACAATTCTCTGTTACCGATATCATAATTGCGTTCTGCTGGTGATAATTTTCTTGAAAAGAACCCACAAGGATGTAGAGGTTTTCCTGGAGACTCTCTTTGAGACAGCACTGCCCCAATGCCTATCTCGGAAGCATCAACCTCAAGAACAAACGGAATCCTGGGATCAGGATGCCGTAACACGGGAGCGGAAGTGAAAGCTTGTTTGAGGGCTTCGAATGCTTGTTTGGATTGAGAAGACCAGATCTGGTTCTTCAGACCTTTACGTGTCATATTAATGATAGGGGAGGCTACAGCAGAATAATTCTTGATAAATCTCCTATAATAGTTGGAAAACCCCAGAAACCTCTGTATGGCCTTGAGACCTTGAGGGAGAGGCCATTCTGAGATGGCCGTGAGTTTAGAAGGATCCATCTCAAAACCTTCTGGAGTGATAATATACCCAAGGAATTTCACAGTAGTAATGTCGAATAAACACTTCTCTAGTTTACAATAAAGACCACTGTCCAGTAATTTTGCTAATACCTGTCTGACATGTGCATGGTGGGTTTTCAGATCGGGAGAGTAAATCAATATATCGTCTAGGTATACTATAACAAAGGTTTGTAAGAAATCTCTGAGCACATCATTAATAAAATCCTGGAATACCGCTGGAGCATTACAAAGACCGAAAGGCATGACCAAGTATTCATAATGCCCACTCCTGGTGTTAAATGCTGTTTTCCACTCATGCCCCTCTTTTATACGTATCAGGTTGTAAGCTCCTCTTAAATCAAGTTTTGTGTATACTGCTGACCCCCTTAACCTGTCGAACAGTTCTGATATGAGAGGGATAGGGTACACGTTCTTAATGGTGATCTTGTTAAGCCCCCTATAAATCGATACACGGGCGTAAATCTCCCTCTTTTTTAGACACAAAAAAGAACCCAGCCCCTGCTGGAGAAGAGGAACTCGGGATAAAACCTCTCTCCAAATTCTCCTTTATGTACTCTTCCATAATTTGGTTCTCCTTTATGGAAAGAGGATATACTTTGCCTCGAGGAGGCATGGTACCAGGATGAATATCAATGGCACAATCATATGGTTTATGTGGAGGCAGTTTCTCTGCCTCTCTCTTATCAAATACAGCCCTGAGGTCGGCGTATTGGTCAGGAACCTCTGTAGACAATGGAGGAGCTGTGGGTGTGTTCAGGGCACCGACATGCTGAATGGGTATTAAACAAGTCCCAAAACAAGCAGGACTCCAAGACAGTATCTCTCCCTTAGCCCAATCAATAACAGGATTATGTTCCACCAACCAAGGGTAACCAAGTACAACAGGATTGGAAGGTGAATGGATAACTTGAAATATGATTTCTTCTTTATGCAAGAGACCAGTGGTAAGAACCACTGTAACCGTATCGTGAGTAATCCTAGGGCAGGATAACGGTCTGCCGTCTATGGCTTTGACGGCTAAGGGTGTCTCTCTTACAACCAGAGGTAGAGAAATGGAAGAAGCGTAGTCTTTGACAGGAGACATGCACGTCACACCCAAGGCCTGTCTCCTCAGCTGCCTTAGGTGCGGTAGTTTCTCCGGCTTATCATGCATCTTAGGACGAGTAGGACATTGAAATCGTACATGACCCCCCAAACCACAATACAGGCACAATCCCTCACGAAAACGCCTTGTTCTCTCTTCCTCTGTAAGCCTAGTACGGCCTAGTTGCATAGGCTCAGAGGGAGGAGATAACTCTCTTGGTGGTGCCTTAAAGACAGGGGCCAACCTAGGTAACGGTCTCTTGGGCTTCTCTCTTGGAGTCCTTCTGTCCCTTATCTGATTATCCAGATCTATACAATAAACAATGAGTTCACACAATACCTCAGGTAGTTTACGTGGAGCCAATTCATGCATCAATGACTCTGATAACCTCTCCATAAAAGCCAGAACCAGTGTCTCATTTGTCCAGTTCACATCAGAGATCAAGGTTTTAAATTCTATGGCATAATCAGAAACAGTCCTGTTCCCTTGACGTATGCGGAACAAGGATTTGCCAGCTACCGTGGCCTTTCTGGTAGGATTAAATGTACGTTGTAACTCGGCTATGAATTCTTTATAATCCCGTATGATAGGCCTCTCTGCCTCCCATAACGGAGTCGCCCATGTCAATGCTCTACCAGACAGATGATTAATAATGAACCCCACTTTGGCAATGTCAGAGAAAAACATCTGTGGATTTAATTTAAAATGAATATCCACATGGACCAAAAATCCCCGGCACTCTGAGGGAGTACCGTCAAACCTCATAGGAGCGGTCATGTGTACCTGGGATGTCTGAACGACAGGGGACACAGGTATATCAAGCGGGGGTGCAACCCCAGCTGGTTCCAGGTGAGCCGTACGAGTCAGGATAGTTTGTAAGGCAATAGCAAACTGATCCATCCTATGATCCTGCTCATCCTGTCTGGATACAAAGTTAGCCAAGTGCTGTGTTAAGTCTGCGGGATCCATAGTGGCCAGATCGTAATGTCCCGGTTCCCAGATCCCACCACGCAGTACTTAACACCCCACACTCCACAGAGCCCAGAAGCTACCAACAGAGTAGCCGTGAAAGCTCTCTAACTGTCTGGTCCTTAGAATTGGCCAGGTAAACTAGCTAGACAGAAAGGGTTAACAACACAAGGAGTAGTCAGCCGAGCCAGAATCAGGAATACAGAGTTCAGAATGGTCAAATGGAATAGCCGGGTCGATATCAGAGCAGTGGCGTAGTACAAGAAAATGGTCTAGGGCAACAGAAGGCAGAATAGTCAGAAACAAGCAGAGGTCAATAACGGGTTAATTCAATATAGCAGTCAGGTACAAGGAGCTCAGGTATGGATAACCACGATCTGGCAACTGCTGAGAATACACTGAGGGTTTTTAAAGACCTTCACCAGGCCACGACCCCCACTCAAGCCGCGCCTCATGCAGCCACCTCCCTGCCTGTCTCCATTTAAACCAGGCATTGGTCAGCGAGCAGCATCAGATATGCTGCCCTCAAGCACACAGGTAGGGCTGGAAGCTCCCAACGTTACAGCACCACATAGACAGGGCTACAATACATTGAACAACATTTTATAAACCAGTACAGGAGGAAATGAGGGCCCTATTCCCGTGGGAATTTACAATCTAGAAGGGTTGGTGGTGGAAACAGGAGGAGACGACTGCAAGGTGAGAGTGATGGACTGCAAGGTGAGAGAGAACCCCCTGGACCTTCAGGAAGGGGGACATGACTGATGGCCTGGGCCTGTAGGTTAAGGGAGAATCTAGAAGGGTATAGAATCCCTGGGGCCCCTCAGGGGGGGGCTGGATGAGTGCATGGACCCGTCAGTCAAGGAAAGCTATGGTGTTATTGGTGGAGTGGTTGCAACAGTGTTGCTTACCTGGACTATATATGCTGGTGATGGGTGCGGGGTTCTTCCTCTTGTTCCTGCCAACGTGAGAAGTGCAGCTAGGTGAGAGTAGGTTTTCGGTGTCTTTTCAGGTGTCCTGGTGAATAAGAAAAGAGAGATAAGGAGAATGGCTGGGATGGCTGCTTCATCGCTATAAGGGCTGCTGGAGCAGTTGAGGGAGCATGCTGCAGCTAGGGGAGCATCGTTGCAGGAGTTACTGGCGGAGGCCTCACTACTCCTGATGAGCAGGCAAGCGGGTCGAGTGAGGAGCCTCGCCAGTGGAGAAGAGAACGGCGTTCCCGGCCTCCGAGTAGGCTCAGCCCGAGTCCTCCGAGGTCAAGAGGAGCCAGGTTGAGCGGCGGGGGTGAAGGAGACGTGGCCAGTCCACAATCATCTGAGGAGTCGGTGGTGATGGACACGCCACCCAGGGATTTGCGGTCCGGTGCCAGGAGGGTGAGCATGATGAGTGCGCCTGCAATGTTGTCTCCCATTTTAGGTGCCGTTGTTGAAGGCCTGGATCGCGGGGACGGCGTAGGTCGGGCTGGGGGGGGTCGGAGGTCCGCCCCCCCTCGTGCAAGGCAGAATGGCCGGCGGATGCCGCGTTCTAGGAGCCCGCGCAGCGAACAGGCACTTCCGGCAGCCAGGGGAGAGTGACAAGGGTGGCTGCCTCCAGGCCCCTGCCCACTAGTCGCAGGAAAGCAGCGTCACGAGCTGTGCTTTCGGCCCGCCCACAAGATGGCGGCGCCCATCTGGCTGCGCAGGAGCGGAGGGGGCGTATTACAGCGGTGGCTACGAGGGGAGACCCGGTGACTGGGGACATGACGGTGCCGGCACAGGAGACAACGGAGGGCAGCCTTCGGATTGGGAGCGATCGTGGTCAACTATCTCGGCCGAGGAGCGTCGCTGAGGCTGGAGTTGGAGGTCAGATAAGAATACCGGTTACCAGTGGAGGTGCTCTTCCTGGGCGTCCAGCGCTGGGATCACCTTTGGCTGCGGGTCATATGGCTTCTGGAGGATCATCATTGATGGCTGCACGTGAGTCAGATTGTGGGGGTGCTGCACTTAGATCGCTCGGCAGTTTTGGGGTTAATGCATCCGCTGCGGCTCAGGGTGGGACGACGGGGTTGATAGAAACCCTGGTTGCTGAGCTTCGGCGCTGGCAGGATAGGTCAGATGCGTTAGCTATGGTGAGCGCGCGCCGACCGCGGTGGAACACGTCGCTCCTGGGGGTACGGTACCTGCAGCGTTAGTCGCGCCGGGCTCTGCTCCTGTTGGGGTTACTGCGCCCGCTTGCGTGTCTGGAGCGGCACCTGCGCCCGTTTTGACTTCAATGTTGGGTCAACAGGGGAATGCCGGGGCTGGCGCAGTGTTGGTCCCTGGTGCGGTGGGTATGGCTGGACCTGTGTTATGTGGGGTATCTCCCGTGGGGGGTGCGGGCATCTCTTATGGGTCCTGCGAGCTGTCCCCAATGGGTTTGCAGGTCACTTCGGAGTTGCGGGAGAAGATTTGGAAAAATGAATATGTGGATGTGCTTACGCTGCTTTCGGTGGATACGGAGACGGTGGACCGTCCGAAGCGGCCGGACTCGTTCATGGACGAAAAGGAGAGGGAGAAGTTAAAGAAAACGCTTCCTCCCACTTTCGGAAATTGGCTGCAGGGTTTCTTGGCTTATTGTGCTATCTTGTGCGAGCGGTTCCCGGAGCGCAGCGTTTCATTATTTGCGTATATCGTTCTAATTTGGGGGGCGTATAAGATTTACGGGGGACAGTGCTGGTTTCGTTATGACCAACAGTTCCGTCAAAAGATGGCGGTGCGTCCGGGGCTCAGGTTTGATGTCCAGGACACGAATTTGTGGCTTCTTCTCATGACTCCTAACCGGCCGGTGGTGTCTCCCTTTCCAGGGCCCGCTGCACCTAGGGCCCCGGGAGTGCAGTCGGGGGCTGGAAGGGGGTGGTGTTGGCTCTTTAATGAGTCTACCTGCCGGTGGTCCGCTAATTGTAAGTTCAAGCATGAATGTTCTCTCTGTGGGGGCCCCACCCGGCGTTCCGGTGTTTTAAGAAGGGACAGGGTTCGACTTCAGGCCTATCGGGCGCGGCCAGTTTGGTAGGAGGGATTACGCCAGTGAACGTGGGGGCCTGCTTCCTTGGCTAGAGCTGTACCCCAATAGGCGGGGTGCGATACTGTTGCGGGAGGGTTTTCAGGAGGGTTTTTATATACCGCACGATTGTTCTGATTTTCCGCAATTTTCCCGGAATTTGGTTTCAGCTGGGCAACACGCGGAAGTAGTGGCGGCCAAGTTGGAGGGCGAAGTTCGGCTTGGGCGGATGGTGGGTCCATTTGCGGAGCTTCCGTTTCCTAACCTTCGGGTTTCTCCTTTGGGGGTAGTGCCCAAGAAGGAGGAAGGCAGGTTCCGTTTAATACACCATCTGTCTTATCCGGCGGGGTTTTCGGTCAACGATGGTATTGGCAGGGAGGGTTGCCGGGTACGTTATTCCTCGTTTGATGATGCTTTGCAACTCGTTAGGGATGCGGGGCCTGGCTGCTTGCTTGCCAAGGTTGACGTAGAGTCAGCTTTTCGGCTATTGCCGATTAGGCCTGACTGCTACCATTTACTCGGTTGTGAGTTTCGTGGCCAGTATTATTATGATCGTTGTCTTCCGATGGGCTGCTCCATTTCCTGTTTTTATTTCGAGTTGTTTGCTTCCTTTTTGCACTGGGTGGTGTGCCGGTGCGCTGGGCGGAATTCGATGGTTCATTATCTCGATGACTTTCTTTTCGTGGGACCATCGGTTTCCTCCGACTGCGCGAGGCTGTTACAGATCTTTCGGGAGGTGGCAGGGGAATTTGGCGTACCGCTGGCGGAGGAAAAAACGGAGGGTCCGGGTCGCCTGATCACCTTTTTGGGCATTGAAGTCGACACGGTGCTCAGGGTGTTTCGACTTCCGGTGCAGAAAATTCAGGTCCTGCTGTGTTTGGTGGTTAGGGCTCGGGGGGTCAAGAAGTTGCGCCTGTCGGAGCTACAGTCGCTGTTGGGCCACTTAGCATTCGCTTGCCGGGTTATGCCTATGGGCCGCGCCTTTTGCCGTCGCTTATCGTTGGCTACGGCGGGTGTCCGGTCAGCGCACCATTTTATAAGGATCACCAGTTCCTTGCGGGCCGACTTAGTGATATGGCAATCCTTTTTGCTAACCTATAATGGGTTGACCTATTGGCAAGAGGCGGAGGTGGACAATGAGTCCATCGAGCTTTTTGCCGATGCGTCAGGTGCCCATGGCTTTGGGGTCTATTTGCAGGGTGACTGGTGTGCGCAGGCGTGGCCCCGGGAATGGTCGGCATCGGATCTGGTACGGAATCTGACGTTTTTGGAGCTGTTCCCATTGTTGGTCGCCATGGAGCTGTGGGGGGAGCGGTTGGCAAATAGGCGGGTGGTGTTTTGGACGGACAATTTGGGTGTTGTGCAAGTGGTGAATCGCGCATCGTCCAGTTCCCCTCCGGTCTTGGCCCTTTTGCGTCATCTGGTTTTGCGCTGCCTGGAACGAAATGTGTGGTTGAGGGCTAAGCATGTTCCGGGAGTGCAGAATGTGGTGGCTGACGCGCTCTCTCGTTTCCAGTGGGACCGTTTTTGGCAGGTGGCTCCGGGGGCGGCGAAAACTGCAACGCCATTTCCTCAGTGGCTCTGGACCCTCGCTTCGCTGGACTGAAGCGGTTATTGGAAGGTTCTCTGTCAACTGCAACGTGGAGTTCCTATTCGCAGGTCTGGCGGGCGTGGGGTTCGGTGGCGGCGGGTGAGAGGGGTTGGCAGACGGCCGAGGATCGAACGTGGGCCACGATGATTTACCTGGGCGGGTTTCGAGAGCGGGGAGGTTCCGGGCCTGGTGCGGCAAAAGTGTTGGCGGCTCTTTCTTTTTTATGTGGGGTAATCGGTTGGGAGGATCTAGGGAAGGATTTTTTGTTGCGACGGATTATTAGGGGCTGGCGTAGGACGGTGGTCCCGGATGCCAGGCGCCCGGTGTCGGGGGAGTTATTTGCGGATTTGTTGGGGTCTTTGGAGGTCAATTGCAGAGACTGTTTTGAGGTGGGTTTGTTCCGAACCGCATTCGCCTTTTGTTACTATGGGGCTTTGAGGGTGGGGGAATTGGTGGCTCCTAACACGGGGGCAATTTCTGCGCTGCGCTTGGAGCATGTTTCGATTTTGCAGGACCGGGTGCGGTTGTTGATCTCGCGTTCAAAAACGGATCAGTCGGGTAGGGGTTCGGTAGTTACCCTGGGGGCGATTGGGGGGGTACACTGCCCGGTAAGGTTGGCCGGGGATTATGTCAAGGAACGTCCAGGGATTGGGGGTTCATTCTTGGTTCATTTGTCGGGGGCCCCCCTTACGAGGTACCAGTTTTCGGCAGTTTTTAGGCGTTGTATTGCATCGTTGGGTCATGACCCGAGGCAGTTTGCTCCGCATTCGTTCCGTATCGGCGCAGCGACAATGGCGGCGGAAGCAGGGGCGTCGGACGACATGATTAGGCGCCTGGGCCGATGGAGATCGGAGCGTTTTCGTTCCTATGTGCGTCCTAACCTTTTATAATTACAGGTTCATCCCCGACGACTGTTTGGATCATCGGACACTCGTATATACACTGGGCGGCCAAGCGGGCTGCACAACGGCCGCTTGGCAGGAACCTGGGTTTTCCAGAGGACTTGGCTACGATTCAATGGATTGGCATCAGGGGTTTGCGTTGGGCCCAGGTGGTGGGTAATTGCAGGGCTTTGGCCGGGCTAGAGGCTAAGGACGTGGTGTTAGTGGTACATGCAGGGGGGAACGATCTGGGGGTGGTCCGCTCTATAGACTTGGTTAGGGAGATGAAACGTGACTTAGCCGGTTGTTTCACCATCTTCCGGGGTTTGACATTGGTATTTTCGGAGATAGTCTCTCGCCCCCGTTGGGAAGAATTTGCGGCCCCCAGGGCTCTGGACAAGGCACGGAAGCGGGTTAACAGGGAGATATCGAAATTTGTGGGTGAGTTGGGTGGAGTGTCGGTGAGGCATACGGAGCTGGAGGGGGACAATAGGAATGTCATTAGAAGGGATGGGGTCCATCTCACGGATATTGGGTTGGATATTTTCCTGGTGGGTCTGCAGGCTGGTGTGGAGGAGGCGCTGTCTGCGGGGGGGCGCAGGGGCGGACGCTGAGGCGGCCCCTGGCGTTGGCGGTTTTCCCTGGACAGCAGTGCTTAAAACGGAGGTATGAGCCGCCATCGGTGAGGCTGGGGGGGAGACGAACCTCGCTTGCGGGGGGACGAGCTCATTTTGGAATGCCTATTGCATGGAGCGATAGGGCAGATTGAGTAAGCACTGCAAGGGATGGTTGTATATGGTTGTATATGGTTAATAAAGCTGTGGCCCATGCACATTCCAACTGACATACGTGTTTGTGTTTTATTCAGGTTATTGGGGTAAGGGCTGGGAAGGTCTCAGGCTTAATCAGTCAAGAACCCCCTGGACCTTCAGGAAGGGGGACATGACTGATGGCCTGGGCCTGTAGGTTAAGGGAGAATCTAGAAGGGTATAGAATCCCTGGGGCCCCTCAGGGGGGGGGCTGGATGAGTGCATGGGCCCGTCAGTCAAGGAAAGCTATGGTGTTATTGGTGGAGTGGTTGCAACAGTGTTGCTTACCTGGACTATATATGCTGGTGATGGGTGCGGGGTTCTTCCTCTTGTTCCTGCCAACGTGAGAAGTGCAGCTAGGTGAGACCCGCCCACCCACCCTTGGATTTCATCACTTCGTGTCACAGCTGGAGATTGGCGGTTTTCCCTGGACAGCAGTGCTTAAAACGGAGGGATGAGCCGCCATCGGGTGAGGCTGGGGGGGAGACGAACCTCGCTTGCGGGGGGACGAGCTCATTTTGGAATGCCTATTGCATGGAGCGATAGTGCAGATTGAGTAAGCACTGCAAGGGATGGTTGTATATGGTTGTATATGGTTAATAAAGCTGTGGCCCATGCACATTCCAACTGACATACGTGTTTGTGTTTTATTCAGGTTATTGGGGTAAGGGCTGGGAAGGTCTCAGGCTTAATCAGTCATGATGGACTGCAAGGTGAGAGTGATGGACTGGTTGCGTCAGTGAGTCGGGTGGTAGGATTCTCTAAGGCTAATGTCAGACGACATGCATAACGGACGGACGGACGTACGTACTGACGGAAGATACTGTAGACACCACACGTTCCGTTTTTTTTTACGGCTGTAGAAAATTAAGGGAAATATGAGAATCAAAATTAATTAAAATTAAATGACAGGTACAGTCAGCCAGACCAAAAAAGCTTCTGAGCGTCAACGTGATGGGCGACGCAAATGCGCTGCATCTGAAATCGAGTCATCATGCACACAGTCCGCTACGCGGATGTGGCGCACTCTGGGCATCCGTCGTAGCACTTTTATGTCAAGGCCTAAATGGCGTCCGTTGCCACCTGTGTGGTGCGTGCGCACTTCGGTGCGTACGTACTTTGTGTGTTGGTCTCTATTGATCACAAATCAATGCTACGACGGACGTTAAACTGTGCGGCTACACGGACGTGATGACTGTGTTTGTCTGATGTCGGCCTAAGGCTCGGGTCAGAAAAGCGCAGTGTACACGTCCCTGTTGCCACACATTTTAATGTCTGTGGTAGCATACAATTATGATCAATAGAGACCCACACACGAAGTACGTCCGCACAGAAGTGCGGACGCACAACGGATGCTGCAAATGGATGCAAGTTAGGCAAGAATGTAAAACCGCTAGAACGGACGTGCAGAGTGCGTCACGTCCGCATAGCTTTGTGTGTGAGTGATGGAACGTAGTCAGACGGACTGCATTTTTGACGTCCAGCACCTTGACAGACAAAATGGTTTTTCATATATCAGTCAAAAAAAACGTCAGTCACAAAAACGGACCATGTGGCCTCTACCTTGTCGTCAGTCAGAAAGTACGTCCGTTGTGCAGACGCACAGTCCGCACAGAATGAACTCGTGTGACCCTAACCTTAATAGGAATGTCTTAAGGGAGCGTTTTAAAGGAAGGGAAACTAGGAGAGAGTCTGGCAGTACGAAGGAGAGCATTATATATGTGGGGACAGGGGATTATTATACAGGTGCGTCTCAATAAAATAGAATGTTGTGGAAAAGTTCTTTTATTTCATTAATTCAACGCAAATTGTGAAACTTTTGTATTGAATAAATTCAATGCATACAGACTGAAGTAGTTTAAGTCTTTGGTTCTTTTAATTGTTATGATTTGGCTCACATTTAACAAATACCCACCAATTCACTATCTCAAAAAATGTAAATCTATATATAATGTATAAACGCGAAAGTCCTGACTGACTGACTGACTCATCAACGCCCAGCTGAAACCGTTTAACCTAGGAACGTGAAATTTTGAAGGTGCACTGTTTTTATGATGTAGGCACCCACTAAGGAAGGATTTTTGGAAACTCCGCCCCTAAGGGGGTTAAAAATGGGGGTTGAATATTTTAAACAGAATACCTATAGCTTAAAAACAGAAGATGTTACAGATGTGAAAATCGGTATTTAGATTCATCTTGAAAAACAAAAAACACATTTTACCATTATTCAAAAATCTAAGTGGGGGTTGACAAAAGGGGGTTGAATATTTTAACCCCTTAGTGACCGGGCGGTTTTACACAAATCCGTCTTTTAGTGACCGCTGCTGTTTGTACGTTTCTGCGCTGTTAGTGTTTAGGACAATTTTTCCTCTTACTCGTTTATTCGACCCACACATATTATACACCCTTTTTCCCGCCATTAAACGGACTTTCTAGAAATACCATTATTTCCATCATATCGAATAATTTACTATAAAAAAAAATATGAAATATGAGGAAAAAAATGGTAAAAACACACTTTTTCGTAATTTAATCCCCAAAATCTACAACCACCCAAAAAGACCCCGGCTAAATAGGTTCAAAATTTTGTCCCGAGACTAGAAATACCCAATTTTAACATGCGTTTGCTTTTTAACCCCTTCACTGCTGAGACAGTTCACCTATGTGCGCTGCGCTCATTCTGACCATTTTGTGCTAATTATTTTTAGATGACAGCCTAGGTCCTATTTAATTAAACTCCCCCCAGACAAAAAAACTTTTAAAAAAAAAAAACATTTTTTATTTTATTTAATTTTGTTATTATTTTTTTTTTATTTAATTTTTTTTAAAAAAATTTTTTAAAACCAAACCTGGTCATGTTTGGTATCATTTGAAAGGCCATAATCAGGCCTTTTAAATGATGGCAAATATGACCATCCAGCTGCCATGGATCGGGAGATAAAGGGATCCTTAGGATCCCCTTATCTCTACATGGCAGCTAGAGGGTTAACTGGCCCACTGACATCCTCACACATATGGTGAGGTTGTCAGTGGGTGGGGGGGGACCTGGAGGCTTGGCTGACATCCAAGATGTCAGCCCCCCTCCAGGTTTGAATCGCGTTTTGGCGCCAATCGGCGCCGAAAAGCGATCCGGCGGCGAAACTGTTAATGCCATACACCGCTGGAAAGGGGAGGCTCTCCCCTCTCCAGCGGTGCAAACGGCATCTCCCTAGCTTCAATGGTTGGGAGATAGAGGGCTCCGAAGGAGCCCCCCTCCCCTCCATTGAAACACATGGGGGCACCTTCTGATGACGTCACCACGCAGCGTGGCGACGTCATCAGCCTCGCCTGCCCATTTAAATCACATGGGCAGGCTTCCTCCCTAACAGATCGCCATGGGATCCGACGAGGGAGGTGAGTATCGGGCGGGAGGGGGATTTGGCGCCGCTGACGTACCCTGTACGTCCGCGGGTCTAAGGGAGACCCGAGGACAGGACGTACAGGGTACGTCAGGGGTCATTAAGGGGTTAAACAGGATACCTATATCTCAAAAACAGAAGACATTACAGGAAAATTGGTATTTAGTTTCCTTTTGAAAAACAACAACCACCTATTTTACCATTTTCCAAAAAATCCAGGGAGGAGCAAAACAGGGGGGTTGAATACTTTTATCAGTATACCTATATTTCAAAAACTGAAGATATTGCAGGTGAAATTTGATATTTACAATCTTTGTGGAAAAAAACAAACATGTCTTTTACCATTTTTCAAAAATCCAATTGGGGGGGGGGTCGGAGGAAAGGGGTGTGAATACTTTTGTCAGTATACCTATATTTCAAAAACCAAAGGTGTTACAGGTGTGAAATTTGGTATTTCCAATCATCATGAAAAATAAAAAAAACAAGTGTTTTACCATTTTCCAAAAATTCCAAATGAGGGATGAAGAAAAAGGGGGGGGGGAATACTTTTAAACAGGATACCTATATCTCAAAAACAGAAGATGTTACATACGTGAAAATTGGTATTTAGATTCGTCTTGAGAAATAAAAAAACACGTATTTTACCATTCTCCAATATCCAGTGGGGGGGGGGAAAGGGGGGGTTGAATACTTTTATCACTATACCTATATTTCAAAAACCAATGATTTTACAGGTGTGAAATTCGGTATTTATAATCTTCGTGCAAAAAAAACAAACTTGTTTTACCGTTTTCTGAAAATCCCAAGTGGGGGGGAAAAAAAGGGGGGTATGAACAAAAAAACTCATGTTTCTTTTAAAAACAATTTTAACAAATCCCATAATCCACGCGAGCGAAGCCGCGGGCAAATGCTAGTACTTCATAAGACCAATAAAAAAAAACATTTAGTGAATTGTTGGCCTTATGGAAGGTATGTTCATTTACTGTAAATGTACTCATTAATTGGTAGGGGCTCCTTTTGCTTTAATTACTGCCTCAATTTGGCGTGGCATGGAGATGATCAGTCTGTGGCACTGCCGAGGTGCTATGGAAGCCCAGGTAACTTTGGGCTTCTCTGCATTTTTTGGTCTCGTGTTTCTCATTTTCATTTTGACAATACCCCATAGATTCTCTATGGGGTTCAGGTCTGGTGAGTTTGCTGGCCAGTCAAGCACACCAACACCATGGTCATTTAACCAACCTTTGGTGCTTTTGGCAATGTGGGCATGTGCCAAATCCTGCTGGAAAATGAAATCAGCATCTTTAAAAAGCTGACCGGGGGCGGAGCTAGCGCAGATCCAAGATGGCCACGTGAGCTTGCAGCTCCGGTGTACAATGCGCCCGGACCCAAATTTTGACGCACCCCTGAGCCACTTACTACACTGCAGACCCCCTCTGAGCACTTTCTTACCATGCCGGGACCGGAAACCGCTGAAAAAAATCGAAGCTGCTGGACCCATCTGTGGAGCTGCACTTTCCTCCGGCGAGGAAGCAGGCTGAGGCCTTCCAAGATGGCGTCCCGGACGGCACGCATTCCCCAGACGGATCCCCAGCGCCTGATGATCCGGAGATTCCAGCCTCTAAAGCTGACGTCGAGTGCCTTTTTTTCTAAGATGTCTCAAATGCAGGCATTTTTAGCGGTGGGTGAGGTGGCGAAATTGGAGACGGAGCTGTGGGGAGAATTGGATTCACTTGGTGCTCGCACGGCTGAGCTGGAGGACCAGGCCACAGAACTTACACAGGCCAAAATGTATTAGCAGAAGGAACTGGGAGACCTGGGTACGAGAGTGGCTTTTCTGGAATATAAATTAGAAGACCTCTCTAACAGATCAAGGAGGAATAATATCAGACTGCGGGGTCTCCCCGAATCTGTGCCCTCCAAAGATCTTAATCTGACAGTGCAAGGTATTCTGCATCGCATTGTCCCGGACATACAAGAATCTCATCTGCTGCTGGACAGGATTCATAGGGGTCAACGGCCTCCTACTCTCTCAGCATCTATCCCGAGGGATGTCATTTTTCGTATGCATTATTTCACTGTGATAAACCAAATTCTTCAAGCGGCACGTAACCTTCAGATAGAATATGAGGACAAAGCACTGTAGCTATTTCAAGATCTTGACCCCGTCACCCTTCGCCGCTGCAGGGCTTGGCGCCCCATCACGGAACATTTTTCAAGTCATGGAAATGCTATATGTGGGGCTTTCCCTTTCGCCTTCAGGTGGCGGTGGCAGGGCGCCACCTGACCCCTTCGTCAGATCTCTCTGCTTTCTGGGCAGCAGTGAAGTGCCGCCACTGGCAGACTTTGTTGTCCCTAAACCCCCACAGACATCCTACCCTCGTCTGCAGCAACAATGTACGCTGGTTGGATCTGCCACCTCCAAGGACGCCGAATGATTTTGAATCTACGGGCTCTTCATATTTCCGTCCCAGTTATGGACCTTTCTCTTTTGTGGCCGCGTGGCGTGCCGCGTGGCGTGCCGCGTGGCGTGCCGCAGGCGGCGGCGCCTCACAGAGGCTAAACGGGAGGTCTAAGTGCTTTTTTCTTTGTGAGCGATAATTTTGCCCTTGGCTCAGGGCAGTTTTTTGAATTCTTCTGGTTTTGCAATATTCTGTTTATGGGTTTCAGTTTTTCCCCATGTTTGATAAGCAACAAGTTGCGAGGACTTGGATGGGAGAGGCAACCACGGCCGTTGGTTCGGCGCGGGAGGTCCCCCCCACCAGAGTACCTCTTCTCTGAAGTTATACATGTGGGATGGTTGGATTCTGGTGTGTAGGTATGGATAACTGGAGCTTGGGGTGTACAGTCCCCCTTGCCTACACCCTCCCCTCTGAGGTCGGCCTGGCATACATTGGGCTCTATTACATTCTTCACGCACGCAGAACGCGTGAATTTTTGTGTGCAGCGTTAACCAACGCTGGTATTACAATCCTCGCGAATTTTTTCATCCGTCAAAAAATAACGCGTGAAAAACGCGCGCGCAGCAACGTTGCGTGCAGAAATCAGTGTGCGCACTGTTTTTTCACGCAATTCAGCCAATCAGAATTGAGAACCCCAATTGTCTCCCGTTAAGTTTTTGCGCCTGTCAAAGTCAATCTGAGCATAAATGCTGCATCAATAAAAAAAACACGCACAACTTCTCAATTTCATTGTTTGGGTATGCGTAGAATGTGTAACTATACTTTGCTGTATTTTTTTTTTTCGGGCTGGTGTATTTGGTTTTGGCCAGGACGTTCAGATTTGCCGTTACCACCAGCTTTTCAAAGATGTTAAAATTATGCGCGCAAACGCTGTGTGTTAAATTTTGCACATAGATTGTGTGCTGGTACGCGGATGGTATTACAAACGCATTTGCGCTCACAATGTTAAGTATAGGACGCACGCAGTACAGTACGCTCGCGCGGCGTTCACGCAGGTTCACCCACGGTAGACGTTAACGCGCATTTTTTTCTGCAGACATTGTTATACGACGTTCAGCGCAAAGGGTTTTGCCCCTCGCGTTAATGCATTTTTGCGCACACGTTAACGTTTGCGCGAAGAAAGTAATAGAGCCCAATTAAGTCCAGGCGCACTATTTGTCATGTTGTATGCAGTGTCTTGTCTTGTCGGTGGCTTTCTGTTCCTTGGGCGTGCCACCTGCCCTACTATTTTTGTTTCTTGCTTTTTCTGTTCCCCCTCCCCTCTCTTGTCCCTTTTGGTTTTTTGTTCCCTTCCGTCTTCGGCCTTGTTCCCCGCTATACGGCTCTTTTCTGCTGGGTGGGGGGTTGGGGCTCCATCACTGGTTCGCTTTTTCTTCCCGGTCTTTAGATGAGAGGCCTTACCATCATGTCCCTTAATATTAAGGGGCTGAACACCCCTCAAAAATGGCACATGCTCATGCGTGACCTAAAGAGGTCTGCCTGTCACATAGACACACTTTGCCAGCTCCAGTCAATTCTCACTGCGAGATCGGGGCTTCACTTCCACATACCTAGCTTCAGTGCTGCAAAAGAAAAAAGGGGTGGCCACCCTTATTCACTCTTCGTGTCCCTTCAGGGTCCACTCTCAGGTGGCGGACCCAGGAGGGAGATAACTGCTGTTAATCGGGCAAATCGCTTCAACTACCCTCTCCATTTTGAATGTCTATGCCCTTAATGGCCCAGACTTCTGGACTGAGATCTCTTCCCTATTGACTGACAAAGCTGAAGGCCATCTGGTACTGGGGGGAGATTTTAATGCCGCTCCTCAACCCCAGTTGGACAGAAGGTCGTCCAGGGACTCCAAGGTGGGGCCCCTCGTGTACCCCCAGGATGCTCTCCTGGTGGCCTTTATGCTAGATCATTCCCTAGAGGATGTTTGTCTGCTTTTGGATGATGCTGCCAGAGCTCTGGCGTGGTCTAAGTGGTCATATTACGAGTTCTCGAACAAACCTTTATGCTCTCCTGGCCTCCACGCTCCGCAACAAGACCAGATCAAAACACATTACTGGGGCTAGGGATTGCACAGGCCTTCTACACACATCTCCCGCTAAGGTTAACGCTCTGTTCACTTCCTACTTTCAAGCTTTATATAATCATTCCCCCACTCACGATTTGGATTCTGCCCCCTTGAGCCATTCAATAGATAAGTTTCTGTCGTCAGCTCCCCTACCCCGGCTTACCCCCTCCCAGAGACAGATTCTTTGCCACCCTCCCACCAAGGCTGAAATAATGGAGGTTCTTAAATCCTTCAAATCACACAAGGCCCGGGACCGGATGGATTTTCGGCCTTCTATTATAAGACCTTTGCGCAGACTCTGTCCCCTTATCTGCAAAAATTGTATTTGTCTCTGTGGGAAGGTACTCCGGCCCCTAGTGATTCTTGTGCTCAGAGATCGTTCTGATTCATAAAGAGGGTAAGGACCCTGCATTCCCCCAAAATAATAGACCCATTTCCCTCTTAAATGTAGACTATAAAATCCATCCCTCCTACGGGAATTCTCGGCGGTCTCTGGCTACAAGGTTAACTTGGAGAAATCGATTGCAATGCCCTTCTCATGATCAAAATTGACCGGTCAGGAGCTTGGGGCGCTCTTGGGGTTTCGCTTCACTCGCACCTCTCTAAAATATTTAGGCGTTTGGTTGGCGCCAGATTTGAGTAAAATGTATGCCTTAAATTATGATGCAATGTTTAACCCCTTCACTGCGGATGACGTGTGGGGAACCTCCTCATTGACTCCCGCTATATGCGGAGGACGTTCCCCACACGTCACTCACAAGCGGGAGCCCCGGCGGAGATACTCACCTCTCTGTCCGGGGTCCCGCGGCGTTCTGGCTTCAGGGAAGCCAGACGTTGAATATAGGCCAGCCCCTGACGTCTGACGTCATTGTGCCATGCGCAATGACGTAATTTCCAGGCGACCCCCCCCCCGGCAACGCCGGGAGATCGCCTGAAAGGGAGGGGGGATCCATCCCTCTCCCTCCCGATCGGGAGGGTTTAAAGTAATAAAAAAAAGGCACCGCTTTGACACTGGTCTGCCCTTTAAACCGGTGCTTTTTTTTAACCCCTTATGTACCAGATCGCGATCCGGCGCCGTTCGTTGCCACATCGCGATCCAGCTCCGGTGGGGGCCACCATCTTGGATGGCAGCTCCACCTCCGGGTTCCCCCTCGCCTCCTGAGATATCGCACATAGCGCGATGACGTCAGATAGCCAGGAAACCCCTAGTTGCTTGGGGATTTCCCAAGGAAATCCCCTGGTGGAGATATGGGAATCCTTAGAACCCTGATATCTCCAGAACAGCTAGGGGGTCATAGAGGGTGTCATTCGAAAGGTCTGAGCATGGCCTTTCGAATGATACCAAACACGACTAGGTTCAAAGTAAAAAATAAATAAATTAAAAAAATAAAAACATGTTTTGTTTTCTTGTGTTGTTTTTATTAATGCTGCAATATTGTTCACATTAACCATGATGCTGCACTAATATTTTTTTTCTATGGGGTGCATTTGCTAAAAATCACGTAATTCCCCCCAAAAAATGTAACGAGTCCCCATTTCTAATTTTTCTACAAGCGCACCCCATAGAAAATATAACCGCAAACGCTCATGTGATAAAATGTGAAAAAAACACTTTACACACTGTAGATGATTAAAAATTCAAATTTTATTGCATTTTTTTGTTATAATATACAGGCAGGACATGACGTCTACATATAATAATGATATATTATGAATCTGCAGAAAAGAACAATATATATATATAGAACAGCCTGAAAAGGTAAGTGTATAGGCGCTCGGTTGTTATATTAGAATCAATAACAATTGCAGCTCACCAGATAAGGGTATCCTCCCCTCCTAACAAATTATAAATAACATACCAAAGTATATGGGAGCGCATATGCGCTCCCATATACTTATGTTATATATATTATAAATAATATACCAGTCTGGGTCATATAATAAAATGTGGCTTCAAATCGCATTACTCATGATGAGCAATGCCTTCTGCTTCAGTGGCCTGGTCCTATGTGGCGGAAGCCTTACATATGGATAAACTGTCTGCAATGGTTCACGACACCCTACCGGCTTTCTATAAGGTCTGGAATAGATGGGAGGATTTGTATTCATAACCTGGTTGGATTAGGGTTTGACTTTGCCCCCCCCCTGTCGTTTTCCTTTTTCTTTTATTCTTTCTTCTCTTTGTGTTTCGTTGTGTCGTGTTGTCCGGTTTGTTCTTGTCCTTGTCGAGTGGTGGGCCATGGCGGGGTTTGGTAGATTGATAGCCATTTGATGGGCGGAATGTTTTCATTGAATTTGTTGACGTTTGATACCACAATCCTCCTCGCTAGAGTTCTGATTAGGCTTACCACCGGGCCCTGCGTGGTTCCGCCGCTAATTTGTGTTTTATTTCTGTGTTAAACTCTTTTTTCAAAAATAAAGAATTATAAAAATAAAAAGCTGATCAGCAGAAGGAAGCATGAAGTGCTCTAAAATTTCTTGGTAACCGGGTGAAGTGACTTTTCAAAAAACACAGTGGACCAACACCAGCAGATGACATTGCACCCCAAATCATCACAGACTGTGGAAACTTAACACTGGACTTCAAGCAACTTGGGCTTTGAGCTTCTCCACCTTTCTCCAGACTCTAGGACCTTGGTTCCAAATGAAATACAAAACTTGCTCTCATCTAAAAGAGGACTTTGGACCAGGGCCGTAGGAAGGACGAGGCGAGTGAAGGCACGTGCCTCGGGCACAGCTGTGAAGGGGCGCAGCCGAGTCCTGCGAGAACGATTGCCGGCGGCCGCGTGCTTCCTGCTAGAACGGCCGCTGAGAGGAAGTGCAGCCGCTCCCCTGGGATCTAACAGCCAGCCGCGATCTCGCGGCAGGCTGTTTCATCGATTCCAGGCGAGCGGCTGCACTTCCTGTCAGCGGCCGTTCTAGCAGTATGCACGCGGCCACCAGCAATAGTTCCCGCAGGACTCGGCTGCGCCCCTTCACAGCTGTGCACGCGGCAATGAGAGGTGAGCTGGGGGCACTATCCATGAGACCTGGGGGGCACTATCTATGAGACCGAGGGGCAATATCCATGAGACCTGGGGGCACTATCCATGAGAGCTGGGGGCAATATCCATGAGACCTGGGGGCACTATCCATGAGACCTGGGGGCATTATCCATGAGAGCTGGGGGCAATATCCATGAGACCTGGGGGCATTATCCATGAGACCTGGGGGCACTATCCATGACAGCTGGGGCACTATCCATGAGAGCTGGGGGCAATATCCATGAGACCTGGGGGCATTATCCATGAGACCTGGTGGCAATATCCATGAGACCTGGGGGGCAATATCCATGAGACCTGGGGGGCATTATCCATGAGACCTGGGGGGGCATTATCCATGAGACCTGGGGCATATCCATGAGACCTGGGGGCAATATCCATGAGACCTGGGGGCATATCCATGATGAGACCTGGGGGTATCTCCATGAGACCTGGGGGTATCTCCATGAGACCTGGGGCATGATCCATGAGACCTGGGGCATATCCATGAGACCTGGGGCATATCCATGAGAGCTGGGGAATATCCATGAGAGCTGGGGCATTATCCATGAGAGCTGGGGCATTTTCCATGAGACCTGGGGGGCATTAAGCATGAGACCTGGGGGGCATTATCCATGAGACCTGGGGGCATATCCATGAGACCTGGGGCATTATCCATGAGAGCTGGGGCAATATCCATGAGAGCTGGGGGGGCATATCCATAAGCTGGGCCATATCCATGTGAACTGGGGCAATATACACCCCTATGAGCTGGGGTCAATAATATCCATATGAGCTGGGGTCAATAATATCCATGTGAACTGGGGGCAATTATATCCATGTGAGCTGGGGAAAATAGTCTGGGGGCTCAGTGCTGTGTTTATTATTCTGGGGGGTGTATATTATGCTAAATGTTCTTTTGCTATACGTGCATGTATTCTGTGTGTACTGTATTTGTACATGTACTGTGTGTGCACTATATATGTAGGGCCCCATCACCTCCTTAACGCTAGCACTCACACATGTGAGCGTTGGTGCTAGGTTAAATGAGGTTACTGTGCTAGGGCACAGGACCCTCATATTACAATCCGAACAGTAACAGGTTAAAAAATCCAGGAGATTGTGCTTTTCAGTGCGAGGTTATTGTACTTTGCGCACCCTATACTTAACATGAGGAGCGCAAAGAGTAAATAGCGTTAGGATTATAAAGTCCTAACGCTAATTACCATCCCGCCATAGCTACAAAAGTTACCCACAGCTAGACGCTGGTGCTAACTGATGCCGCTTCTGCAGAATCAGTCAGCACCAGCTGGAACCCCCCCAAAAATCACATACTTGCCTCTCATCCCACAGCGCAAAGAGTGGTCCGATCCACTGCTTCTGGTCGCGGGGAGCATCCAGGAGCTTAGCACTGCGCCACTGGTCGGGGACTCTGATTTTTAAAATTATGTGGGGGGGCACAATTTTCAGTTTTTGCCTCGAGTGCAGAAGGAGCTAGCTACGGCTCTGCTTTGGACCACTGTGGAACAGTCCAGTTCTTCTTCTCCTTAGCCCAGGTAAGACACCTCTGACATGTCTGTGGTTCAGGTTTGGCTTAACAAGAGGAATACGACAACTGTAGCCAAATTCTTTGACATGTCTGTGTGTGGTGGCTCTGGATGCCTTGACCCCAGCCTCCGTCCATTCCTTGTGAAGTTCACCCAAATTTTTGAATTGATTTTTGCTTGACAAGTCTCTCAAGGCTGCGGTTCTCTCGGTTGGTTGTGCATCTTTTTCTTCTACACTTTTTACTTCCACTCAACTTTCTGTTAACATGCTTGGATACAGCACTCTGTGAACCGCCAGCTTCTTTGGCAATGAATGTTTGTGGCTTACCCTCCTTGTGAAGGGTGTCAATGATTGTCTTCTGGACAACTGAGAGACCATTTTGAAGGCTCAGGAAACCTTTGCAGGTGTTTTGAGTTGATTAGCTGATTCGCATGTCAACATATTCTATTTTTTTGAGATAGTGAATTGGTGGGATTCTGTTAAATGTGAGCCAAATCATCACAATTAAAAGAACCAAAGACTTAAACTACTTCAGTCTGTGTGCATTGAATTTATTTAATACACAAGTTTCACAATTTGAATTTAATTAATGAAATAAATGAACTTTTCCATGACATTCTAATTTATTGAGATGCACCTGTATATGTGAGGACCTGTGGATTATTATATACAGTCACACAATTCTATATACAGACACAATTCTAACATCTTTGGCTCTATACACCACCACAATGGAGTTGGAATGAAACAAACACAATGTGCTGTAACTGCAGACTGTCAGCTTTAATTTGAGGGTATGTACATCCAACTCAGGTGAACGGTGTAGGATTTACAGCAGTTTGCAGATGTGCCTCCCACTTGTTAAGGGACCAAACGTAATGGGACAATTGGCTTCTCAGCTGTTCCATGACCAGGTGTGGGATATTCCCTCATTACCCCAATTACAATGTGCAGATAAAAGGCCCAGAGTTAATTTCAAGTGTGCTATTTGCATTTGGAATCTGTTGCTGTCAACTCCAAGATGAGATCCAAAGAGCTATCAGTGAAGCAAGCCATCATTAGGCTGAAGAAACAAAACAAACCCATCAGAGAGATAGCAAGAACATTAGGCGTGGCCAAAACAACTGTTTGGAACATTCTCAAAAAGAAGGAACGCACTGGTGAGCTCAGCAACACCAAAAGACCCGGGAGACCACGGAAAACAACTGTGGTGGATGACCGAAGAATCCGTTCCCTGGTGAAGAAAACACCCTTCACAACAGTTGGCCAGATCAAGAACACTCTCCAGGAGGTAGGTGTATGTGTGTCAAAGTCAACAATCAAGGAATCGACTTCACCAGAGTGAATACAGAGGGTTCAACACAAGATGTAAAACTCAAAAACAGGAAGGCCAGATTAGAGTTTGCCAAACAACACCTAACAAAGCATTCACAGTTCTGAAACAAGATCCTATGGACAGATGAGACCAAGATCAACTTGTACCAGAGTGATGGGAAGAGAAGAGTATGGAGAAGGAAAGGAACTGCTCATGATCCTAAGCATACCACCTCATCAGTGAAGCATGGTGGTGATAGTGTCATGGCGTGGGCATGTATGGCTGCCAATGGAACTGGTTCTCTTGTATTTATTGATGATGTTGTAACCAGAATCCACTTGGTTCACTCTGGACGAGGCCGGACCGACACTAGCAAGGATTTTCTGAACACGAGTCTCTTCAGGAAAGGCAAACTTTATTTGTGTCGTCACACAATGCTCACACAGGATTGAATCGCAAAGAGTGAGCCAAGAACTCACCCCGACAAGGGGTCTTATACCCCGAATACATAATTAGGTACATCCCAATTAACCCACCTCCCGGTGACACTATCCCACCCCACGTGGGTTAGTACCTCCCTTGGTCAATTACAAAGACATTCCATACATTGGCCGTAAATTGGCAAGCTTCATGTTAGTTTGACAGAAAATGATTTGCTACCACGCTCAAGCTGGCCTGTGCCCACCTCCCTAGAGCCTGTCTGCTATTCGCTGTAGATAAAACCTGGTCTGTTTCTACGCTCTTCTTTGTCTCGCTGCAAGCCTCTGTGACCTTGGTGTATCCATTTCTCATCCTGTCCCCTTTGTGCCAGGAACAGCCCGGATCTTCCTTAATTTTAATTGCTTCTCTGCTGATCTAACACATTCCTAAGATTCTATGTAAGCTTCATTCTAATTCCAACTAAAATCTACCTAGTTAATTTCAAGTGAACCAATATTCTGAACAAGATGGCCGCCTGGCTCATAATGGCGACCATCTTCTGGCCTGATTCTCCTTCATTCCCCCCTTGGCTCAAGCCTGAGGTTCTTCTCCTGAGACTTGTAGCCATTACACCCCACTGATTTTATTTGTAAGTTCCTCGTACTTTGGGGGGGGGCTATTTTGGTCGGGAACATGCCTTGTGGGATAATCAGTGGTATCTTTTGTGTCTGTGTGGGTGTCAGTGCTCTCTTGCATAGTGGCCATAGACATAGCCCTATGCGGTACAGTAGCGTCCCTACGATCAAGATCACCACCAACATCAGAATCATGGATCCAATCTGCGAGATAAATCTCAGAATGGATCCGAACCATTCTCCGATTGCTCCGAACCCACGGAGTGGATTCCAGCCTTCAGCAGCGATCCGCCTTGCTGTGTTCTGCAACTGTGCTACTTTCTCCTGGTGATCTTGAATTACTTGGTAGTAGTCAGGGACATCGTGTGTGGTGTTCTTGATGAAGGTGCAACATTCATAATGCATTGTCATTTCACACAGTCCATTCAGAGCTGCACTGATCTGTTCCAGTGCCAAATCATGTATCATTTGTACCTTTCGTAGCTCTCGTACTTCCAGATTCAGCAACTGAATATCCATACTAGTCTTATTCAGAATCTCGTCCATCAGATTGGCATAACTGTTCATTCTTGCCATTAACTCTCTTCCCCATCCAGTCCATGCCGGCAGCCATGCCCATATTCGATCCACTTTTCTAAACAACTCTTCTGTCTCTCAGACACCAGTGGGTACCTAGGGTGAAGTGCTGTGTCTGTATCAGTGTCATCTCCCCTTACTCTCTGTATTGGAATCAGTTTAGCCAAATAACACATTCCCGTTATTGTTGGTGGCACCCATGTGTAACACACCCTTTCACAGCACACATGGTACCCCCCTTTCAATATAAATGTAGTGTTCCCTTTGATATTTCTATCATCAGTTGTCTCAGTCGTCTCATCATATCCAACGCACTCTGCCTTCCATTGGTCACATGCGCAATCACCATCTCTTGGTCTCTAGTGAGTTTTCTACATCGTATGTATAGAAAATTTGCCTTCTCTCTTGTGTTGAATGTGTAAATGTATGATGTCCAGTTGAACTTACTTGAATTACACAACCCACCCTCGTTATTTGTTTCTCTATCTGGTCCTAGGTGAAAACACCATTCTGGTGGGTACACTGGCCCTATTATGGGGTATCCGGGATTGAATGATTCTGGCTTTTCTCGTGGTGCATCGAAAGCATGTATTGTGACATTTCCTGACGCAAACATATTTAAATTCATTGGAACAGAAGCAAATGGTATATGAATTGTCTCTGGGTGCAGTCTACTACACACCCAGCATGCAGTTTGCCCAGACTTTTTAGCATAGTCATATTTAAATTGCACAAGTAAGTGTCCTCTTGGCATAATCTCGGATATCGCCTCTCGCTTTTGTCTCTACATGGTACGGTTCTCCATCACCGGGTGCGTACCATTCCAGATGTGGGAGATATCCACTTTCTTGGTGGTGCTTGGGCACCTGGGGCATGCTCCATGTGATAGTCCATAAATCAGATTCGCAAGGTACAAAATCCGTACCACAAATGTCCCAAATGTCAAAATCCCTTGGGCAACTCTTTTCACAGTCACATAAACCCAATCCCTCCCCACCGGAATTTCAAAAACAAAAGACATTTCCAGTTGATCATGGGTCGGGGCCGGGCCCCTAAAAATAACCCTTGGGGTATCCCCCGGGGGATCCCTTTGTTCCCCTGTTGGTGGATGGTCAGGCCTTATTGTGTCCATCAAAACACCCACTTGTTGAATATTTTGGGTGCTCTCAGTTAAATCTCTCAGGTGCTCATGACTGTGGTCTTTGTCAGCTTTAGCCTCAGTGGATTGGTCTCTTTGGTGACGACCTTCCATGCTGGTTCAGGATTGGCTGCAGCTACCTTCAGTCTGGAGTGATGTATCCACGGGACCACTTCGGCAACCTTCACTGCTGTAGGGGTTGATAACAGGACAAGGTAAGGACCTCTCCATTTTTGGCCTAGTGGATCATTTTTCCACTCCTTCACCCATACTGAGTCACCTGGACAATACTTATGCAGTGAGGGACATAAAAAGTGAGGTATATTATCTCCCACCCAAGTATTCAATTTCTGCATTGATTTACCTAACAGTACAACCTGATCATTTAGTTTAGTTTCCCCCAATGCCCAAAGGTCCCCCCTTAGTCCACTAATCAGAGGGGTAGGCCGTCCGAACATAAGCTCGTACGGACTTAGCTTCAATTGGGGGGGTTGGCCTGCACCTAATGTGCAATAGGACTATTGGCAGCACATCCAACCAGCCTAGTGACGTCTCTTGGCACAGTTTGGACATCAAAGTCTTTAGGGTGCAGTTCATTCTTTCGACTTTTCCCGAGCTTTGGGGCCTGTAAGCAGTATGTAGCTTCCAGGTGATGCCCAACAGGCGGGCAATCTGTTGTAAACAGTTCTGTATGAATGTGGGGCCATTGTCCGACCCTATTTCGAGAGGAAGTCCATAGCGTGGTATTATTTCTTTCATTAGACTCTTCACCACTTCCGCTGTCTTCTCTGTCCTTGTTGGGAAAGCTTCTACCCATCCTGTCAGGGTGCACACCATTACCAGTAGATATTTACAGTATATCCTTTGCAGGGTGGCAGCACTGTGAAATCTATCTGTAATGATGCCATTGGGGACAGCCACAGCCCGATTGGCTGCTTCCCTGAGGGTTGAGAGAGGCCTGTTCTTGGATTATTTTTGGCACATGTCATGCACTGCTGGGCTATTGCTTTGCAGACTACCGACAGTCCTGGCACGTAGAAATGTGGCTCCAACTGTTGTTCCGTCATTTCTTATCCTCCATGGGTACTTGCGTGAAGCGTTCTCACAATCTCAGGCGCCAATGTTGCTGGTAGGACTATTTGTCCATTCTTTAACTGGAACCATCCGTGTTCTCCATATCCACCTTGTTCTTCCAATAGCCATTTCTTCTCTTTCTCTGAATACACAGGTGTCCATTCACTCAGTGGCGCCGGTAGGAGTGCAGCCACCACCGGTGTTGCCTTGTATCATGCCAATTCTCCCTGGTTTCCCCAGACAAATTCTTCTTTTGGGAAATAGTATCGCCAGGCGAAGAGCAGCAGATCTTGTTTCTCTTGCGTATCTCTTACTGCTGGTACAAAAAAGTTCACACTTTTCTTCATTCTTGGCAATTTATTTTTGATAAGGGTCTCTTTGAGAAAGAACCTCACCAACGGGGCTTGGTATTCTTCTGCTCCCAACTCTCCCAAACTTTGCAGTATTCGTGTGAACCTCAAGTTATTATGAGGGTTGAATTTTCTGCTCGTTCAACTTCGGTTACTTTTGTATCTTCTCCACACTCCCCCATTAATTTTACGCCGAAGAATTTCAGCATCATTTTGTATGCTCTGCGGAGTCTTTGCTGAACTTCTGAGGTGTTAATCATGAGACGTGTTTCTTGGGGGTTCAGAGGAGTGGAGTAGAAATTCCGGCCTTGGGACCGTGTTGGAAAAAGCCACTGGATATAATCATGGTTGGCCTCCAATAATTCATAATCGTCGTGCCATTTGTGCAAAATAATTTCAATAAATTCGCCTTTTGGTTCAAATTTTCTCTGATTCATATAGAATTCGTAATTTGGCATGGGAGGTTGAGCTTCTTGCTTGCAGAGCAGGACCTTGGCTTGATCAGTTGTTAGCAATGGTTTTGCAGCCGCTTTTGCAGCCTGGTCAGCGCGCCTGTTGCCTTTTGGGATAATACTGACAGCACTTGGTTTCCATACAGTTTCTAGGAGGGCTGCGATTTCAGCTGCATACTTGATTTGTTGTCCTGAGGAAGTAAGCAGTCCTCTTTCTTTGTAGAGTGCACCATGTGCATGGACAGTCATAAAGGCATATTTGGAGTCAGTATAGATGTTTACTCTTTTGCCTTCGGAAATTTCCAGAGCCCTGGTTAGGGCTGTTATTTCAGCCAATTGAGCCGACGTATGGCCTGGTAAAGGATTTACTTCAATAATTTCTTCTGCTGAGACAATTGCATAGCCGGAGACTTTCTTCCCATCATCCATGTAGCTGCTACCGTCAGTAAATAACTGTAGATCGTATTTGTCTAGGGGTATGTCTTTCAGATCTGGTCTGCTGCTTTTTTTTTTTTTTGTGAAAGGATTTTACCAGGAAAGATACATTGAGATTTCTCTCGTTTTCAAGTATGTCCTGGGTGGCGAGTATGTACCGTTAGGTGTCTTGCCAAGGACACTTACTGGAGAGGTTGCTCGCTGGGATCGAACCCATGACTCCACAGGCTCTCTCCATGCAGAGCGGTGACATTACCTCTACTCCACCCAGCCAGTGCTACTAAACACTTTTTCCATGACTTGGAGGTATTCATGATTTGGATCATCTTCACAGTCAGGCAGTAAAGTAGCAGGGTTCAAGGTAGCGATGAGGTCCAAATTAACCTGTGGATTCTCACACATCATAGCTTGGTACTTCGTCATCCAGCTATTGCTGAACCAGCAACTTCCTTTTACATCGAGCGGGCTTTGACAGCAGGTGGTACCTTGACATGAAGAACTTGTCCAAGGGTCAGCTTGTCTGCTTCTGCTATCAGCATTGCGGTGGCTGCCACTGCTTTCAGGCATGGGGGTAGGCCACAGGGTCAAGTTGTTTGGATAGATAGGCCACAGGCCTTGGCCATGAGCCAAAGTTCTGAATCAGCACTCCTGTAGCTGTTTGATTGTGTTCATGCACATACAGTTGGAAGGGCTTGCTGTGATCTGGCAGTCCTAGTGCTGGAGCTTCCATTAGTAAAGTTTTTAATTTCAGGAAAGCTGCTGTTTGCTCTTCTTCCCAGAGGAAGGGGTCTTGCTCTCCCTCCTTGGTGGCTTGATGAAGGGGCTTAGCAATATCTGCAAAGTTGGAGATCCACAGGCGGCAGAAGCCTGCAGCTCCTAGGAATTCACGGACTTGTCTCCTTGTCTTTGGTTGGGGTATTCGGCATACTGCTTCTTTTCTTTCTGCCCCAGTGCACGCTTGGTACCTGTTAATTGACAACCTAGGTATTTTACACTTTATTTGTATATTTGTGCTTTCTTTTTGGACACTCTGTAACCTGCGTGGCACAGCAGATGCAGCAGAGCTTTTGTGGCAGAGAGACAGTCTTTTTCTGTGGGAGAAGCCAGTAATAAATCATCTACATATTGTAGTAAAACAATTTTGTCTGGCTGAGCGTTGAAGGACAGGAGATCCTGGCTGAGCGCGCAGCCATTGTAGATTCCTCCCACTGAAAAATAAAAAGGGGTTGGCGAGACGGATAAAAAAAAAAAAGTCTCTTAAATCAAGCACCGTGTAGTATTTTGTATCGCCGGGAATTAATGCCAATAAATTGTATAGATTGGGAACCACAGGGTGTAGGGTTACTGTGGCTTCATTGACGGCCCGTAAATCTTGGACTGGGCAGTACTCTTGTGTGCCCTCTTTCTGTACTGGCAACAATGGTGTGTTCCACGGTGACACACAGAATTTCAATATCCCGTGGTCTTTAAATCTTTGCAAATGTGTCTGTATATTCTGTTTGGCTTTCTGTGGAATGTGATATTGGCTTAGAGCCACAGGCGTTGCGCCAGATCGACATACACTGGAGGAGTATTTACAACTAATCCAGGCGGGTTTTCTTCAGCCCAGACTCTAGAGACTTCTAAAAGTAGTGTGTATAGGTCTGGGGCGTCCGGCAGGGTTGGTGCCGTGCACCATTCTTCTTCTCTTGGCATAATTACTGCAATTTTTACAGGTTGGGTATGCTGGATGGCTGGGCTGTACTGCCGTGTAGAGCTGCCACTCTCAGGCAGGTCTAATCTAGCGTGTCCCCCGGGAAGAAATGTAATTCGGGCTTGCAATTTGCAAAGGATATCCCGCCCCAGGAACTGGATGGGACATTCGGGCATATACATATACACATTGTATATTTTAACTAAAAAGAAAGACCATCTACATAGACAAACAATATTCACAGAGGTCTCTCTCCCGTAGCCAAAACGGACTCTTAATACCACATCAGAAAAAATAAAAATAAAATCAGTAATCATTCAAAATACGCTTATAAAAATAGAATAACTATA
Organism: Leptobrachium leishanense; assembly: GCA_009667805.1. Taxonomy (NCBI): domain Eukaryota; kingdom Metazoa; phylum Chordata; class Amphibia; order Anura; family Megophryidae; genus Leptobrachium; species Leptobrachium leishanense. The sequence continues at coordinate 152,613,782 of CM019064.1, read as the reverse complement.
AAATATATTTCTATTTAATTTCTAATGATAATTTTATTCTTTCACCATCATTCCTATAATATTTTAATTGAATTTTTAATCATAATTTTGCTATATCTTAACTATATAGGACATGAAACAGTATAAAACTTGTTACTTTAATTATTTCTCGAACTGCTCTTTTAGTATTATCTTCTAACCGTTTCAAATATTTCTAGTTAGTTTGTTAATAAATTTTATTATATTTTGGTAGACAATATTGTATATTATTATATACTTTAAATTTACTTCATAAAATTGTTGTATTATAAATACTCACTATTGTTACACTCTCGTGTGCCATCACGCACTCTAAATTAACATATAAAACTTATCACAAAGATCTTTTGTAATTACTTAGCACACTTTACTCTTAATTGAACAGTTTGATAGATCAATTATAGACACAATCAGACAAAAACATTCTACCATATATCATTCGATTATACAGCACACACTATTTATTAATAACATTCTCTGACTTCATACTCACGCAGGACGGTACAGATATCACATCCGGATGATCAGTCCGAATTACATACACAAATTATACAGCACTGTAATCATTTTTTTTTAAAACCTTCTAGATTACCATCTGATCCATTGATCATCTCTTTTTCTTCTGGCCCAGGGGGAAGTGGGGGCTCAGAGACTCCTGCAGATCATTACATAATCCACACACAGAGCTTGTAAATTATCTTTGTTTAATTTACTGGTGAAGTGGAGGAAGTGGGGAAGTGGACGTTCTAGTCCATCTAGGGACAAATCACTTGGCTAGCAATGAGGTTTCTGAGATTAAGGAAGATTTTTGTGTTCTTGGAGGTGAAATACAGCAGATTGCGTCCACTGTGTCATTCTCTGAAGTTTTGCCTGTGCATAACATTCAAGATAGGCAGATGCGCAATAGGGAATTCAATTTGTGGCTTCGGGAATGGTGTCGGGAGCAAGGATTTGGCTTTGTGTCCCATGATAGCTCTAATTGGAGCAGAAAGGAACTGTATAAAAAAGATGGTTTGCATCTTACTCATAGGGGAACATATGTTCTCAGTGAGACGTTCAAAGGTTTCACAAAGAAATATTTAAACTAGGAGGGGGGGGACAAAAGGGTAAAAAACAATCTGCCCTATTGTCCCCCAAAACTAAATCGGAGGGTGCAAGCAACATGCGAGGTAAAAAATGACAAGCTCAGAGTCGTGTCTATAAATGCTCGTAGTTTAGTCAATAAAATCAATGAACTGGAGGCAATGATGGCAGCTGAAAAAGTAGATTTAGTGGCGGTTACTGAGACATGGTTCAGTGAGAAAAATAACTGGGACATAACAATACCGGGGTACTCTTTATATAGAAAAGACAGAGAAGGTAGGAAAGGAGGAGGAGTGGCCCTGTATGTGAAAAACAACATAAAAACGAACCAAATAAAAGTGAGCGAGGTGAACATAGAGTCAGTTTGGGTTACGCTAACATTTGGCAATCATACAGTAGCTCGTGTAGGTGTGATCTATAGACCCCCTGGACAAGTAGAAGAGCTAGATAATCTGCTGCTTGAGGAAATAGCCAAAATGGCAATGAAGGGGGAAGTTATTATCATGGGGGACTTTAATCTTCCTGATGTGAACTGGAAAACCAAAACAGCTGGGTGCACCAGGAGTACAAATATTCTAAACTCCTTACTGGGATTATCTCTAACACAAGTAGTTGAGGAGCCGACCCGTAAAGAGGCCATATTGGATTTAATACTCACAAATGGAGGTTTGGTATCGGACGTTGTTGTAGGTGAAAATTTGGGATCTAGTGATCACCAGTCAGTGTGGTTTAATATAAGAACAGGGATGGAGCCGCACCACACAAAAACAAAAGTTTTAGACTTTAAAAAAACTTTAAGGGGGGGCGGAGCCAACTGCGGAGCATGGCGGACACGTTTTAGTCCAGCTCCAAACCAGCCAGCGAGGAACAGCGGATTTTAGCCGCCAGAGACCACATAAACCCTTCAAGGTACCGCAATCCCCAATCGGAACACACAGCCGTCACGATGGCTACCGCAAAGGGGAAAAAAACACCGGGAACAAAGGAGTTTTTCACTCCCCGGCCCAGTAAACGCCGAGAGGATACAGATTCCCAAAATGGCGGCGGCTCCCCATCCCACTCTCCTGCTTCGACGGCAGGCACCTCTGAGGGAGATTTAATGGCGTTCACCGCCCGCATGGAGAATCTCTTTAAGGAATTTTCATCCTCCCTGTCAGCGCGCCTAGATACGGTGTCGGCGGACATCCGCAAGGATATTCAAGAAATTGGAGACCGGACCTCACACCTAGAAAACAAAATGTCTGAAATGGCGGACGCACACAACGCTATGGCCGCAGCAGTAGAATCTCTGGAATCCAAACTATTGCAATGTACAAATAAACTGGCGGATCTCGAGGACAGGTCTCGACGCCATAACCTCAAAATTCGAGGAATCCCAGAAACGATTCATCCCCGAGACCTCATGGCTTATGTCACGGACTTATTTACACACTTGCTCCCCGGAGTTGCTCCTGACACGTTACTCATGGACAGAATACATCGTATACCAAAACCACCACATCTGCCCCTCAAAAAGCACCTAGGGACGTGATCCTCAAGATGCACTACTACAAACCTAGGGAAGATGTCTTGCGAGCAATGCGTAAACCAGAAATATTGGGTTCCCAATACGACCATCTGGAAATTTACCCGGACTTTTCTAAAGTAACACTACAACAAAGAAGACTGTTTCGACCGTTAACAATGGCTCTACGGGATGCTGGTATACTATACAGGTGGGGATTTCCCACAAAGTTAATTGTTCTCCGCGAGGGGGTTACCACAGTCCTCACATCTCCTACTGAGGGCCAAACAACCCTGGAGTCTTGGGGCCTTCAACTACATGAGGATGCCCAGGAACGCAAGTCTACATTAAAAAAGGTGATACCGGACTGGCGCCAACACTGACTAGATGGGCACAAGAAAGTCAAGCCCTCGCAGATCCGTTCCTTGTGATGGAACCCTTACACGTTTTTGGCCGCAGGACACAGGACGGGTAACACTGGTGGCTTAACGATTGATATCTTGGTCTCGCTGCTGGTGGCAGATGGACCTTCCCCCCTCTTTTTTTGTTTCTCCCCCTTCTTAGTTGAGGGCACGGACGTCTCCCAGATGGGAGGATCCGATGGAGAGTATGGCGTTCTGGAACGCACCAAGTTTTGTCACTATGTTGCGGCGTTTTTTTGTTTTGGTTTTATTCCCCTTTTCCCCCTTCTCCCAGTCCCTGGGGGGTTGCAGCGATTCTCGATACTTCTTATTGCACCACTGGCCGAGAGGTCAAGTCGTTCGCTTAAAATGTTGTTTATCTGTTCCTAACATATATTTTGTAGACTTTTATGAGAATAGTATCGTATAATGTGAAAGGTTTAAACTTACCAGTTAAACGTCACTCTTTATATAAAGATCTTCGTACGTATGACGCAGATATAGTCTGCCTCCAGGAAACACACTTTAGGAGACTGGATCACCCTAAACTGTATACACCTCACTACCGCACTCAATTTCATTCGACATACAGGGCTAAGTCTAGAGGGGTGACGATTTTGATTCACAACAGACTGACAATGCAGACTCACAGAATTATTACGGACCCCAGAGGCAGATATATTATTTTAATTTGCACAATCAATGGCAGGGTGTACACGATAGTAGCGACTTACGCCCCTAATAATTCTCAAACACAATTTCTGACGCATCTTCTAAACAAAATTACGGACGTTTTATCAGGCGACCTAGTGGTCTGTGGCGATTTGAATCTATGTATGGACCCAACGAAAGACCGTTCAGTTCCTACGGGCACACAAGCAGGGAGACAATTTTTAAAGCTGCACTCTCTCCTTGGACAACACCATTTATATGACACATGGCGCCTGCTCCATCCTACAGAGAGAGATTATACTTTCCGATCGGGAGTACACAATAGTTACTCACGCATAGATTATTTTCTCCTACCATCGAATCTACTCTCCTGCGTTACCACATGCGATATACTCCCCTTCACATGGTCTGACCACGCCCCATTGCTTCTCGACATACAGGACGAATTTCATTCTCATGCGAGACCACCCTGGAGATTTAGCGAACACATATTAAAACATGAGCCGGCGTCTCTGGCAATTAATGAAGCGCTAACTAATTATTTTAAGGAAAATGCGTCCACGGAGGTAAACCCTTTTGATGTATGGCAGGCTCATAAAGCAGTCATTAGGGGCGTATGCATTCAGTGGGGAGCTCGACTAAAAAAGCAACACACAGCACACCGCTTGGAGGTTCTTCGGAACATCCAAGATATAGACACCCAGAACAAATTGTCCCCGACGGCGGAACTGGCGGATGCTTTGGATGATGCCCTACGCTCACTCGCTGACTTGGAAGCGGACAGATTTAATTTAACTATGCACAGGATGAAGACGCGGTTTTATGCGTTTCAAAATAAACCGGGCAGACTTTTGGCTCGTAGACTAAAACCTCCCCCTGCCACACAAGGAATTTCTCACCTCAAATCTGACAAAGGACTAATACATAATCCACTAGACATAGCTAACAAATTCGCAGATTTTTATGAGACATTGTATAACCTATCCACAGACGACAATGTGATACAGCCTACCCCCGACACCATCTCTGATTATCTACATACACTACACCTGCCGAAAATATCCCCATCACAAATGACAAATCTAGCTTCTCCGATCTCTATAGAAGAAATTTCTGAAGTGATTAAAGGACTACAAAAACGAAAAGCCCCGGGCCCTGACGGCCTTAATGGTCTATACTACTCGACTTTTACCGCTCACCTCTTGCCGCACCTACACTCGATTTTTAACGTTGCCCGAGAACAGGGTACATTCCCGACAGATATGCTACGGGCTCACATAATTACACTCCCTAAACCAGGCAAGATCCCGGATGAATGTCGTAATCTTCGCCCAATCTCACTTCTTAATGTAGACATAAAATTGTATGGGAAAATTCTGGCGAATAGACTACAATACATTTTACCGACTTTAATTGGCCAGGACCAGGTGGGGTTTATTTCTGGCAGGCAAGGACCAGATAGCACAAAAAAGTTGATCAACTTGATGGAAACCTTGCAGCGGTCAGGTTGTCCTTGCTTGGTATTGTCCCTAGATGCTGAGAAAGCCTTCGATAGAGTAAATTGGCTATTTCTCCATGAAACCCTTAAGATGTATGGTTTTCCCCCCCGCTGTTGACGGCAGTAAAGGCCCTGATTCCCCTTCAGCCAGAGTTCTGACATCGGGATTTATGTCTGACGAATTTGTGATTACAAACGGCACACGTCAGGGGTGCCCTCTTTCCCCCCTATTATATGCCCTGGTGTTGGAACCACTGGCACAGGCTATCCGCCAGAATGATAACATTAGAGGCGTCCCAATAGGTCCCACAACATATAAACAACAACTGTATGCGGACGACATCCTTTTGACGTTGACTGACCCAGAGGTGTCTTTATCGGCCTTATATCACGAGTTAGAGGCGTATAGCAAGGTGTCCTTTCATTTAGTGAACTTACTTAAAACGCAAGCTCTGCCAATTAATATGACACAACCTTTTCTAGACACTCTTAAAGTGCAATATAAATTTGATTGGCGCTCTAATTATTTGGTTTATTTGGGTCTTAGAATCTCGGGGAAATCTGAAGATCTTTTTCAATATAACTATGAACGTGTTCTTTCTGAGATAAGATTACTAATCCATAGATGGAGAATGAAAGAAGTCTCGTGGCTGGGTAGAATGGCGGCCGCAAAGATGATTATTTTACCAAAACTACTGTATGTGTTCCGGGCCCTGCCCCTAAATTTGCCCCGATATTTTCTGGTCAAGGTTCAGTCTGTTTTGACCTCTTATGTCTGGAACAACAAAAGGCCTAGAGTTCCTCGGAAGCTATTAAGTTATAGACACAGAGATGGAGGCCTGAACATGATACACGTACAACACTATTATTGGGCAGCGTGCCTGGCATCTTTATCGGAGTCCTTTCACGCACGCCCCACGCCACAATGGTTATCCATTGAGGCAGCATATATGGAGGGACATGATCTGACAACATTACCTTGGGTCCCCATCAAGGACAGACCACGGATAGACTCCCCACTGGCCAGTACGGTGTTACACCTTAAAATATGGGACAAAGGGTTCCGCTTTCACAAATCATTATCCGATCTCTATGGCTACACCCGTGGAATCTTTTAGGTATCTACTCCCTCACGGAGATTATGCTAGATGGGCTCAGTATGGAGTGTTAAACCTTCATCATTTCTTTGATGCGGCCTCCATTCTACCTTTTGAGACATTGTGTACTAAATTCAAGGTTCCAAATGCAATGTTTTTATCATATATGTAAATACACTCTTATCTTAAAGCTCAGAAGATTTTTACTACACTGTCTGCTAAGGTTCCATTACTCTCAGAAACAGAACTATTCTGTTTGGACTCTCACTCCACTACTAAAGCGATTTCGATGTATTACAGAGTGCTTAATACCCCACAAAAAGCTGTTACTTGGACATTTCAAAAAAGTTGGGAACGGGAACTGGAACAATCTTTTACACCAACCCAATGGGCCACGGCTTATATGTTTGCAGTGGGAGCTACCCGGTGTGTTACCTTATTAGAGACACAACGAAAGATCCTTTATAGATGGTACCTCACACCAGACAGAATCAAAAAATACGTGCCGAACCAACCGGATGTATGTGTCACGTCCTGGGTCTCTGGCGCCCCCTCTGGCTTCTATGGATATTGCATCCAAGTTCTGGACCTTTGATTCACGTTCAAGCCTGGACCTCACCTGGACTCAATTGTTTAAGTGGACTCTGTATATAAGCAGGCATCGCCCTAAGAAGGGCGCTGCCTCATTTTGGTATTCACTCTGATCCTAGCCTCCAGTTTATCCTTGTTCTCAGTCTGATCCATGTTCTCAGTTTGTTCTGTATTCCTAGTCTTGATTCAAGCCTCACTGTGATTCTAGCTTCATTCTGATCCTGATCCTGCTTCAGTGTACTCAGCTCATGCATTCATGTTCAGGTCTGTCTTGCTTAGGTGATGTTTGCATTTAATATATCCTTTCTTAGTTCTTCTGTCTATATTCAGGTCTATGTTCTTGGTTCAAGTTCATGTCTGATATTCATGTTTTCTCTAGTTTAAATCCGGTTTATGTTCTTGCTTATGTTACTCTAGTGTTTAGTTCTCTTATGTCTTTCTGCCTATAGTTTCCCAGGTCCTTGGTTGATCATCTGTTTTATTTATTCAGTTCAGGTCTATGGTTTTAGTCTAGTGCTCAGGTTTTTTGTTTCATTGTGGTGTTCTGGTCCCTTGCTGTAAATAGTACTGTTGTAAATAAATCCCTTGTTTTTGTTTATACATTCATGGGTCATGTCTGTTAACTGCTCATGTCAGGTCAGGCCCACCGTCACAGTATGCTGGAGATGCTCCCTAGCACAAGGTTCTATGAGTCACATTTGGTGGCATTGCCCTACAATAAATTCATTATGGAAGGACATCTCGATACTGGCGACAGAGGTCCTCGGTATGCTGATTCCTCACAAACCGGAGATTCTTTTATTGGGTATGATCAACCTCCCGAAACCTCAAAGAAAGATGTTATTTATCCTCATTTCTACGACCTCTTTGCTTATAGCACGAAACTGGAAGTCCACATTAATACCTACTAAAAAACAAGTTATTGACTTACTAAACCAATATCGTGGATTTGACTCACGGATTGTGGCATCGGAAGACATACATCCACCCAAATCGGATCCCTGGGTACTTTGGGACATACACAAAATCTATACGGCATGTGGACTGTGACCGGGCTACCGATCCTGGTACACACATTTTATTTTTATTTGGCTGCAACCCCCCTCTTCCCCCCCTCCTGCCCTTTGTTATGGTTATTTTGAGTATTTATTTGTACTTTTGATGGCAAAATTCTAATAAAAATTTATGTTTTAAAAAAAAAAAAAAAAAAAAAAATTTTAAATGAGATTTTGTGTGAAGGAGTCATTATCAGACTGGAGGAGTTTAAAGGGAGTCCAGGAGAAATGGGATTATTTGAAGGAAGCATTATTGAAGGCCACAGGAAATTGCATTCGGCTTGTTAGCAAAAACAAAAAAGGGAAGAAACCACTGTGGTACTCTGCAGAAGTGGCCAAAATAGTGAAGAACAAAAAGATAGCATTCAATAATTATAAAAAAACTCAGAGTGAAGAAGATAGGCAAACCTATAAAATTAGGCAGAAAGAGGCAAAGCAATTTATAAGAGCTTCCAAAGCACACGCAGAAGAGAGAATAGCTCAGTCAGTAAAAAAGGGGGACAAAACATTTTTTAGATACATAAACGAGAAAAGAAAAGTAAAACAAGGATTAGTTAGATTAAAAACAAAAGGAAGGAAGGTATGTAGAAGAGGATAAAAGTCTCGCTGACTGCCTCAATGAATATTTTTGTTCAGTCTTTGCAGAAGAAAAGGAAGGAAAGGGACCTCAGTTAGGAGAGAACACTAAAGAGACATTTACATATGAGTTTACAGAGGAGGAGGTTCTACAGCAGCTGTCTAAAGTAAAGACAAATAAGTCAATGGGGCCTGATGGGATCCACCCTAAATTATTAAAAGAGCTCAGTGATGTAATAGCAAAACCGTTAACAGATTTATTTAACCAATCCTTGTTAACGGGAGTCGTCCCAGAAGACTGGAAATTAGCAAATGTTGTGCCCATTTACAAGAAGGGTAGTAGGGAGGAATCGGGGAACTATAGGCCAGTTAGTCTTACGTCAGTAGTGGGGAAATTAATGGAAACCATGTTAAAGGAAAGGATTGTTGAACATCTAAAAACACATAGATTACAGGATCAGAAACAACATGGGTTTACCTCAGGGAGATCATGCCAAACTAATCTTATTGATTTTTTTGATTGGGTAACAAAAATAATAGACACAGGTGGTGCAGTAGACATTGCTTATTTAGATTTCAGTAAGGCTTTTGATACTGTTCCGCATAGAAGGCTTATCAATAAATTGCAATCTTTGAGCTTGGATTCCAATATTGTTGAATAGGATTAGGCAGTGGCTGAGTGACAGGCAACAGAGGGTTGTGGTAAATGGAGTTTATTCGGCGCAAGGTCTTGTTACCAGTGGGGTACTTCAGGGGTCAGTACTTGGACCCATTCTCTTTAATATTTTTATTAGTGATATTGCAGAAGGTATTAATGGAAAAGTATGTATTTTTGCTGATGACACAAAGATTTGCAACAGGCTTGACGTTCCTGGAGGGATCAGCCAAATGACAAATGATTTAGGTAAACTAAAAAAATGGTCGGAGTTGTGGCAATTGAGTTTTAATGTGGATAAGTGCAAGATAATGCACCTGGGACGTAAAAACCCAAGGGCTGAATATAGAATATTTGATACAGTCCTAACCTCAACATCTGAGGAAAGGGATTTAGGGGTCATTATTTCAGAGGGTGTAAGGGTAAGTAGTCAATGTAATAGAGCAGCAGGAAATGCTAGCAGAATTCTTGGTTGTGTAGGGAGAGGTATTAGCAGTAGGAAAAGGGAAGTGCTCATGCCACTGTACAGAGCACTGGTGAGACCTCACTTGGAGTACTGTGTGCAGTACTGGAGACCGTATCTCCAGAAGGATATAGACATCTTAGAGAGAGTTCAGAGAAGGGCTACTAAAATGGTGTACGGCTTGAAGGAGAAAAGTTACCAGGAAAGGCTTAATGATCTTAACATGTACAGCTTGGAAAAAAGACGAGACAGAGGAGATATGATAGAAACATTTAAATACGTAAAGGGAATCCACAAGGTAGAGGAAGGGAGTATATTTAAAAGGAAACAAAATAGCAAAACAAGAGGACATAGTCTTAGATTAGAGGGGCAAAGGTTTAAAAGTAACATCAGGAAGCATTATGTCAGGTCCCACAGCGACGCCGTGGCAAAAAGTCCAAGTCATGAGACCAACCCTGGTGGCAAGCTCCTGTACAGCAGTATGCCTTAGCCCAGCTTTTGTATACTGCATCAGGTGGATGTAATGAGCACTGGCTGGGTTCCTTAAAAGAACCACTCCTACATCCAGCCAGTGCTCTGTCATTAATGTTGGATTCCTTGTGAAAGAAAGGTGCCTGAATTATCCCAAGAGCCAAGTGACCAGCCTTGCTGTTTATTCAGATTCCTGTGTACCGGACCCCTGGCTATTCCTCTGGACTTCGCTTCTCTTACTCCTTGCCGGTACAGTCTCAAGACCCCTTCTACATTACCCATCCCAAGACTTTACATAATCTACGTTTGTTTTCCAAGGACTTATTATTTATACAGATTCCTGCCTTTTTATTTGTATCCAGTTCTTCAATATAAGTTTCTGCTATTTTCACCAAGCCTTTTGTTGTTGCCTTATTTACTGCATCCTGGGTTCATATTCACCTCACCGGTGTCCCAAGCACCCGGTCCCTGACACATTATTTTACTGAGAGGGTGGTGGATACATGGAACAGTCTTCCAGTAGAAGTGGTAGCGGCCAAAACAGTAATTGAATTTAAGCAAGCATGGGATATGCATAAGGCTATCCTAAACAAAAGATAAATCCAGGTAAAGTATCCATGTAATTGGGCAAACTAGATGGGCCGAAAGGTTCTTATCTGCCGACATTTTTCTATGTTTCTATTAAAACACTAAATATATATAGACTTATTTTCACACTCATATTTATTTGAGGGCATACCTTTTTTTTTTTTTCTTTGCCCTACTAACATAACAAAATGGCTTTTATCTCTCACACAGTACCTCCATATATCTATATACGGGTACTGTTCAGGATGCCCGCATTTCCCGGTGACTTGGGAGTGCACTCTCTGTATTAACTCCGGGTCAATAGACCCCTGTTCTGGCCAATCTGGAACTAACTGTGGTCACACCATTGTACACAATAATTTTAAATTTTCTTTACTCAAATCCATTCCATAATCATGTGTTGCATACATCACTTCAAAATTCCGCACCATATACTCCAAGGGCGTCTCACCCTTCTTAGCTTTCTTGGGTTTGGACGACCCGTTACCCATTATTACTCTTAAAGCAGTAACTTTTTCACAATGCAGATATTACTTTCAGCAAAAACACTTGAAATCAACGGTCTGGTACTTCAGTCAACAATTCATATATATCGTATTTGCTTCCTAAGTCAGTAGCCGATTGCAGTCGCCTGAACTGGAAACGTACTTTGGGAGTCCACTCTCAAGTTTGCTTTCTCGCTAGGCGAGTAGGCGCTCAACCACTCACAGCACTCTCAGCACCACTCACAACACATACTTGTACCAGATACATTCAGCACAAAACAATACATAAACAATTCTACTCTTTCTACTAGCCGAGGGCACGCCGTCCCTCCTCTTGGCTCCTTATACCCAGTTAATTGAACTCTAACTCTTGTCTGCTTGTGACTATGTGCACCCCGTTCTATGACAACACTCCCGTCTGCAATTCCAATTTGCCTATGGGCAATCTACCCACTCGGCACCACTCCCGCTGCAGCTACCGCTGGCCCCAATTGGCCCCCTTCACTACACGACGTACACACTAGCACCGACTCAGGGCTCTTAGCCCAGTCACAGAAATCCATCTTCCTTTCCTTGTCCACGTGCAGAAGCTCTATTTACAAACACTGACTATAACAATGCAACTCCACGTGGCTACCCTCTCCCTCACATACAGAACTACCCTTTGGTTAACATCCGATCCCCCAAGTTCAGACACGCGCTAGCCACTCTGGCTCCTTTGCTTGTGCGTGCTGTCGTCGGCGGGTGCGGTATGTCAATGAAACCGTGGCCGCGGGTTTCCTTATCCAACTATGGTCGGACGTTCCCCTTATACCGGTATCTCCAATACACATACAAACATAGGAGACACATTACCTATCGCCGCGCTGCTCGCTCTTTCCTCGGACTCGGTGGTGTCCCAGTGTTCCCGGGCCGGGGGTCCGTTTGGGATGAGACGAGGTCCACTGGACAGGAAATCCTGCTTGGCACCTGCAGATGTCAGCTCACCTTCAACGGACGCCCAACCAGCAGGATCACTCGCACCTGCAGTCAACCGCTACAGTGTTCAGCAGTCGTTGCCGTGCCGGCAAAAGGCCCGTATCCCAGCTCACGAGGCCCCAAGAAATGTAACCGGAATCCACTTGGTTCACTCGGGACGAGGCCAGACCGACACGAGCAAGGATTGTCTGAACACGAGTCTCTTCAGGAAAGGCAAACTTTATTTGTGTCGTCACACAATGCTCACACAGGATTGAATCGCAAAGAGTGAGCCAAGAACTCACCCCGACAAGGGGTCTTATACCCCGAATACATAATTAGGTACATCCCAATTAACCCACCTCCCGGTGACACTATCCCACCCCACGTGGGTTAGTACCTCCCTTGGTCAATTACAAAGACATTCCATACATTGGCCATAAATTGGCAAGCTTCATGTTAGTTTGACAGAAAATGATTTGCTACCACGCTCAAGCTGGCCTGTGCCCACCTCCCTAGAGCCTGTCTGCTATTCGCTGTAGATAAGACCTGGTCTGTTTCTACGCTCTTCTTTGTCTCGCTGCAAGCCTCTGTGACCTTGGTGTATCCATTTCTCATCCTGTCCCCTTTGTGCCAGGAACAGCCCGGATCTTCCTTAATTTTAATTGCTTCTCTGCTGATCTAACACATTCCTAATTCCAACTAAAATCTACCTAGTTAATTTCAAGTGAACCAATATTCTGAACAAGATGGCCACCTGGCTCATAATGGCGACCATCTTCTGGCCTGATTCTCCTTCAATGTGACTGCTGACAAAAGCAGCAGGATAAATTCTGAAGTGTTTCGGGCAATATTATCTGCTCACATTCAGCCAAATGCTGCAGAACTCATTGGACGGCGCTTCACAGTGCAGATGGACAATGACTCAAAGCATACTGCAAAAGCAACCAAAGAGTTTTTGAAGGGACAGAAGTGGAATGTTATGCAATGGCCAAGTCAATCACCCGACCTGAATACCATTGAGCATGCATTTCACTTGCTGAAGACAAAACTGAAGGAAAAATGCCCCAAGAACAAGCAGGAACTAAAGACAGTTGCAGTAGAGGCCTGGTAGAGCATCAGTGGCGACTCTAGGAACAATATTTAGGGGGGGCACAGAAGATACCTACCGCAGTCAAAACTGGGGGGGCACTAATAATTTTCACCACTAAATCATATCACTGAATAAAACTAAGGGCCCAATCACCTGTGTGAGCTAAAACACCATCGCTAAAGGAAACATTTAGTGCGAGTTGCTAAAACATAGTGCCTGACGACCCACGAACAGATCACCTTGTCTGCAGTAGTCCATGAACAAGGTCGTTTAGCGCACGCTAGGAAAACTCTAAGACCCGGGCTGAGACCCAGCGCTAATGCGGTTGTGTACAGGATAGAACGTTTTTTTTTCCAGTGCCGGGCCATACCTATCCCCCGCCCTCACAAGCTTGAATATGAACACATCCAGTGAATAACCTCACACCCCTGCATTATTAAAATCATCCAAGGTGGCCGTATCATCCATGGTTTGATGCACACATATATTAAGGCTGATGGGCATTGCATGATAAATGCCACCCAACAGCAGGTAGAATCATTACACTGCATTTAATAGATCCAAAAGGAAGGTCAGGTGAGCGACAAAAATTTCCCTGCTGCAGCATATAAATAATACATGTTTCAGGGCAAGACTTATTCACATTTCCCTTTAAACATGGTCCACACAGTCACCCTAATAATCAACTATGAATAACCCCCAGCATAAAATGTTTAAAATTAGGCAATATATTAGAATTAGGATATGTGTGGATAAAGGATACTTTTATAATAGAGCCGACTGCAACAGCAACGAGAATGCGGACCAGATCCATTGCTATAGTGTATGGGGCCAAGAGAACACCTGTGCTGCATTCCTTTCAATTGCCTGTTAATTTTGGGCGAAGATCTGTTTTTTTTGGAGTTAGCACCAGGGTTAAGCAGTAGGTAAAATGGTGCAATTAGCGCCCCTCAAAAAATTAGCGCTGGCAATAACTGATCTGCTAGCTGCAAAAGCGCTAGAGATCTCTAGCGCTCCCCATGTTAAGTAAAGGACGCGGAAAGTACAGTAAGCTCGAGCTACAAATCGCTAATAGCAACGCGCTAAGTGATTTTTCCCGTTTGTAGCGGGAGGCAAAAGATCTGTTGGTCAGGCGCTAGATTCAATTAACCTGGCGCTAACGCAAAACCATGCCGACGCAAGGGTTAACTCACACCAGGTAATAGTGCCCTAAATAAGTATATATAAATAAGATTCCAAAACCCCAGAGTAATGTGATGCAATGATACCTTTTTATTGTACTAACATGATGCAGTTTTCGCTGAATGTCTGATTGCTCCTTCAGCGACTCCACTTTTAGCAAATTACAGTGACCATTCACTAAATAGGGAATTCACTTTATTTTCGGCGAAATAAATTCCCCGAAATGTGACAAAAAGCAGAGGATCTAAAGATGATTAGACCCTTTAGATTCTAACTTCCATAATAACCCCTGAAATGCCATAAACCCAGGGAAATACAATAAAAATAATAAACAATGTGGCATTTAGCCTACTCATTAACCCCTAAAATGCCATTGATCAAGGTAAAACATGAAATGAATACACTGTGAGGCATATAGCTAACACATTAACCCCTAAAATGCCATTAATCAAGGAAAAAATAAAATGTATAATGTGAGGGATGAAGCCTACCCATTAACCCTTAATATACAACTAAACCAAGGCAAAAACTAACGTAATACACAATGTAATGTATAGTCTGAACATTAACCACTTCACTGCTGAGACATTTCAACCCTGTGAAAATGCTTAAGTTTAAGTGCCTGTTATTATTTAATGTTTTTGACTTTTATTTCACACGGAATATGGTCATGTTGGGTATCATTGGAAAGGCCAGAATCTGCTCTTTCCAATGACACCTAGATCGTCCATACGCGATGCACAGGGACGGAGATACACTGGTCCGAACAAGTGTGGTAAGCTGGAAGCTGATTTTTGGTGGGGGGGCACATGGGGGGGCAAGGAATAACCTAGGGGGGGCAATTGCCCCCCCTTGCCCCCCTGTAGAGTCGCCTATGTAGAGCATCACCAGGGATGAAACCCAGCGTTTGGTGATGTCTATGCGATCCAGACTTCAGGCTGTGATTGACTGCAAAGGATTTGCAACCAAGTATTAAGAAGGGAAAGTTTGATTTATGATTATAATTCTGTCCCATTACTTTTGGTCCCTTAACAAGTGGGAGGCACATCTGCAAACTGCTGTAAGTCCTACAGTGTTCACCTGAGTTGGATGTACATACCCTCAAATTAAAGCTGACAGTCTGCAGTTAAAGCAAATTGTGTTTGTCTCATTCCAACTCCATTGTGGTGGTGTATAGAGCCAAAGATGTTAGAATTGTGTCGATGTCCCAATATTTCTGGACCTGACTGTATGTGGGGATAAGAAATATAATAATTATAAATAAATGGCATCAATCATGACAAGGCTACATTAAGCTCTAGTGCAGGGTTCTCTCTCCTACTGTCCTGTGTGTGTGTAACGTGTATGTATATTTGTTATTTGGTCTCTCCGACTGTACAGCTCTACAGAACTTGTTGGCGCTTTATAAATGCTTGTAACTGTAATTAATTGATTTTTTTTATGTTAATGGCATTGCGATTGCCTGCCTTCTGTGAGCTTAAAATGATTGACTTTTTTTAATATTATTAAAACTTTAAGTTTAGAGTACCCCTCCCCACCCCTGGGCAAATTGTTGTATTTGTTACTTTCATTTACTTGCACAAAATATGTTTATTAATTTACCTAATTTAATTGAAGTATAAATGTATGCAGGCAGCCTGCATACATTTATTAATTTAAATTAATTAAAGTAAATTATACTTTATTTGCATGTAACAAATAAAACAATAATAAATAACAACACACTATAGTTTTTTTCTACATAGCATAACGGTAAAAAAGCCATTTGTGCCGTTTTATCTTCATTTTAGATGTCAAAATGGGTTTGCAGCTCCCAGTGTTTTCTTTTTTGTGGGAAACAGGTCCAAATGGCTCTTTGAGTGTGTAAGGTTGCAGACCCCTTGTATAACTGTTTGTGATGGTGTGTGTGTGTGATGTCAGTATAAGTGTTTGTGATGGTTTGTGTGTGTGTGTGTAATGTCAGTATGTGTTTTTGTGTGTGTGTGTTGTGATGGTTTGTGTGTGTGTAATGTCAGTATGTGTGTGTAATGTAGTGCTGCAACTACCGATTATTTTCATAATCGATTATAGGGCGATTTTATTTTTTTGACTAATCGATTCATCGGATAAAAGAGAAACATACGCAAATTGCATATTTTTCGCACACAATGTACACAAGCGCCTGGTCACTTGACGATGTGTGCACAGTTTGAGCCCAAGCTTTTTCCCCAAATTAATGCTGCTGCAAGCATTCAGATAGACCTAGTTGTCACCACAAAATCAGGGTGAGAAGGGGGGGGGGACACTCTACACAGCCTGACCACTTTAGTTTAGTAGTGTCCCTTTACAATAATTTCATTAACAAAATGAGCAGGAGGAAGGTCCAGAGGTGGGACTGGGATTGGGCAAAAAACTAAACCTGAGTATGGGATGGAGTTTGTGGGATGGGACCGGACGAAAGGGAGAGAATGGCAGCTCCAGACCAAAGAAGGTGTGACAGGCAGGTTGAGGTGGTGGCACCGGACAAAGCACAATCTGTGGTTATAACGTTTAACACAGTCTGACTCTAAACCGCGTGTGCTGTACACATATTGATTAATCGACAGCCGATTAGTATTTATATTAGTAGTATTTTCATTATCAACTATTTTCATTATCGATTAGTTGTTTCAACCGTGGTGTAATATGTGTGTGTGTAATTTCAGTATATGTGTTGCTTTGTGCATGTGTGTGTAATGTCAGTATGCTTTTGTGATGCTTTGCCTGTGTGTAATGTCAGTGTTTGTGTTTGTGAGTTCTGGGTGTGTGTATTATCAGTATGTGTTTGTGATGGGTTCTGTGTGTACAATGTCAGTATATGTGATTTTTTTTTATGGTGTGTGTGTGCACACAATATGTGTGCATGCTGCGGGACGTACGAAAGGAGAGTGAGGTAGGGAGAAAATGAGACTGGAGAAAAGTGGAGGGAGAAAGCGTTAGAAAGAGGGAAAGTAAGGTGAAGAGAGGGCGAGGATAAAATGGGGCAGTGGAGAAAAGGAGAGAGGGTACTCACATAGAGATCTGGGCGTCATGGAAGGATCCTGCAGTTTATATCAATCGCATGTACTTCCATCCTATCAACCTGCAAATGGTTTGTGATGCCAATATATGCGTCATGCACCTATTTACAGCCTTCCCTTGTAGTGCCCATGACTCTCATATTCTTTCAGAACTCCTCGTTGGCAAGGGACGTCCAGGACACACGGTACCCTGAAGGGTGGCTTCTTGGTGAGTTTTACGTGTCCTTTCGGCAATACTTTACAAGTCTGATATTTGTGCCAATCAAACAGCATATTACCTTTGTTTTATGTACTATGTATTAGGTCAGTGGTTCCCAACTGCGGTTCTCAAGTACCCCTTAGGCTGGGGTCAGACGAACGCACTGGAGAGCGGAAGGCAGGTCCGTGAGAGTGGACGTTCCTTCCCGTCTGGCCACCTCGCTGAGCGCACTTAGTGCGCTCAGCGTTGCAAGGCTCGATCCTCCTACAAAGTATCACGCTTCACAGCTCCGTCAACACGCATCCTAGTGCTTTGACGGAGAGGGCTGCTGCACGGACACAGCGCAGCCGCTGTTGCGTGCGCAATTCGTACATGCGCAACAGCGTGTGGCTGGCCCCGTCACAGTGTCTCAATGCCAGGTGCACATAGTGCGCTCGTCTGACGCCAGCCTAAGAGGCCAAGTTTTAAGGATTACTTTGGGGAAATGCAGACTGAATCCTGCAACCACTGAGCAGTAAATCATGTCACCTGTGCTGTGTTTAAGATATCTGGCAAACCTGACCTGTTAGGGGTACTTGAGGACCACAGTCGGGAACCATTGTATTAGGTGATTCAGGATACCCTATCAGGCCATGACTCCGATTCAGAAGGACTGAAGGAATGGATCAGGAGGCCTACAACACAGCGCACCACAGGTCCTGGAAGTTTATTGAGAGGACCTTTAGGCTAGCGTCAGACGAACGCAGTCATCACATCCGTGTCACCGCACAGTTTAACGTCCGTCGTAGCATTGATTTGTGATCAATAGAGACCAACACATGAAGTACGTGCGCACCGAAGTGCGCACGCACCACACAGGTGGCAACGGACGCTATTTAGGCCTCCACGTAAAAGAGTTACTTACGACAGACGCCCAGAGTGCGCCGTGTCCGGGTAGTGGCCTGTGTGCGTGATGACGCGACGTCAGACGCTGCGCATTTGCGACATCCATCACGTTGACGCTCAGAAGTTTTTTTGGTCTGGCTGACTGTACCTGTCTTTTAATTATAATTAATTTTGTTTCCCATATTTCCGTTTTTTTCACCTACATCTGTCAAAAAAAAAACCGACCTTGTGGTGTCTACAATATCTTCCGTCTTTCGTCTGACATTAGCCTTAGAGTATTAAAAATGCAATTCTGCTGTCTGGATTGGTCTGGCAGTGCCCTGCAGTACCAGTCCCCGAAAGCTGTCTTGATTGTTCTGGCATGTGCCATGCTGCACAACCAGGCTTTAAAGCAGTGTTAACAAACCTTTCCTCAGGACCTGCTGACAGGTCAGGTTTGCAAGATATCTGAAGCACAGCACAAGTGATATCATTTGCTGCTCAGTGATTGCAGTGTTCAGTCTACATTTCCCCCAAGGTAATCTGTAAAAACCTGGCCTGTGAGAGAGTCCTGAGGACAGGTTCTAGAGCAGTGGTTCCCAACTGTGGTCCTCAAGTACTCCTAACAGGGCAGGTTTTAAAGGTTTCCTTGGGGAAGTGCAGACTGAACCCTGCAATCACTGAGCAGTAAATCCTATCACTTGTGCTGTGCTTCAGATAACTGGCAAACCTGGCCTGATAGGGGTACTTGAGGACCGTGGTTGGGAACCACTGCTTTAGAGGATAGCACGGCAATGAATTACAGCCTGACCTTGATATGAGAGGAGGAGTTCCCTATAGTTCCATCTGATTTAAAAGGAAACAAAATAGCAAAACAAGAGGACATAGTCTTAGATTAGAGGGGCAAAGGTTTAAAAGTAACAGTATCAGGAAGCATTATTTTACTGAGAGGGTGGTGGATACATGGAACAGCCTTCCAGTAGAAGTGGTAGAGGCCAAAACAGTAATTGAATTTAAGCAAGCATGGGATAGGCATAAGGCTATCCTAAACAAAAGATAAATCCAGGTAAAGTATCCATGTAATTGGGCAGACTAGATGGGCCGAAAGGTTCTTATCTGCCGACATTTTTCTATACTGAGGACGTGGGGACAGATGTCAGGCAGCGCTTTGTCCAGCAATTCTTCGCAGGTAAGGTGCACAAG
Organism: Leptobrachium leishanense; assembly: GCA_009667805.1. NCBI lineage: Eukaryota > Metazoa > Chordata > Amphibia > Anura > Megophryidae > Leptobrachium > Leptobrachium leishanense. Next base: position 152,594,089 of record CM019064.1, on the reverse strand, counting down.
CACATATCTCCCTTGCAATTGTCTCTGTAAAAACATCTCACCTCCTGGCTTGGCAGATACACCATGTGTTCATGGACACATATTGCTCATTCTGAAGGGCAATGCGTGTAAAATGCCACTCTGCTCCAAGTACAAACCAAGTACAAACTCAATTACCTAACTGCAGCACATGAATTACACATGTTGCAGGGCAGCACTTTTGCATGGTCTATCAGTCACAATTCACTAAATAGAAAAATATTACATGCCACCGGGAAAAGATATTTGAGTGATTAAGGCTGGGGTCAGACAAACGCAGTGTTAACGTCCATGTAGCCGCACTTTAGTACGTCCGTGGTAGCAGATAATCATGACCAATGAAGGCCCACACACAAAGTGCGGATGCACTACGGACGCGGCAAACGGACGCAGGTTAGCAAGAACGCCGAACCGCTAGGACGGACATGCAGAGTGCGCTGCGTCCGCAATGTCCGCATAGCTTTGTGTGTGAGTGATGGAACGTGGTCAGACGGACTGCATTTATACGTCCAGCATTTTTGACAGACAAAATGTTTTTTCATTTTAATTTATTTTCCCTCCTAGATCCGTCAAAAATAAGCTCAGTCACAAAAACGGACTGTGTGGCCACTACTGCGTCTTCCGTCAAAAAGTGCATCCGTATTGCACGGGCGCACAGTCCGTAGAAAACGCGCTCGTCTCGTCTGACCCTAGCCTAAAGCAACGTTAATGCTGCACATTGAAGGACGATTGCACAGCACAAATCTTACAACAAAATCGAATTCTGATTACAAAACATGTTGCGTTAAAAAATGTGTAGCGCTGGGTTTAAAAAGACTGTTCTGCTGCATTTATTTGAAATGGCCACCAGAGGGAGACAGAGACCATGGCAAGATTATGCTGGACAAACACAGAAAACATTGGGACTACATTTCCCGGCATGCTTTGGGGGCAGACACAGGAAGTGGGTGGGACAGAGAGACTTACATCCTGAGCCTCGTGGAGAGAGCTGGCAGAGCGCGCCAGGGAGTGGGAGAAGCAAGACCCAGTGCTGCAGAATGTGACCGTGACCAGGCCGGAGCGCAGCTGGGGCCTGACAGAGCTAAAGACTGGGTTATTCAGCCTTACCAGAGGAAGACCCAGTGATTCACAGGAATACCCACGCTGATACCAAGTGAGCGAGAGGACCCCGAGTTAGGAGCACCGCAGATCGATCGGACAGGGAGAGCAGGCGGTGAGCTGGACATCTTGCAGCAGCTACAGAAAGGCAAGACAGCGGATCTGGTAGCCCAGAGAATCCCAGCCAAGATCGAGCGGAGAGACGTCCTGGGTCGAGCGGAGCACCAAGTATCTGGCGGATGGGTGAGAGGCCTTCCAGGCCGTTTGTGAATAAAGAAAGCACGCTGCTGTTTGTTTCAAAAACCCATAGGGCCCCAACTTGACTAGTCGAAGATACCTCATAAGCAATTCACTGGCCAGTTGAATATTGTACCCGGGTACCATCACACACACACACCTACATTCTTTGGGACATAAGTGTGCGGGACTCACTCCCCAACCACAAAGGGGGTTAAAGATATATTTTTCTCTTTTCCGCTGCGCGTTCCTCGAATTACGAAGCATCGTATTTCTTTTCCGCTGCGCGTTCCTCGAATTACGAAGCATCGTATTTCTTTTCCGCTGCGCGTTCCTCGAATTACGAAGCATCGTATTTCTTTTCCGCTGCGCGTTTCCCGCATTACGAAGTACTGTAAATATATATACGAACACCGTGTTATTCATTATATGCCATTTGTTCTAGTAAACTATATAATTTATAAAATCCACAACGGTGCTGGAGTATATTTATTCCCTAGTGCGGGGAGACTGACCCAAGGTTCAATTTCATCGGCTCCTCCCGGGAGTGAGCGCTACACGTGGGGGCTCGTCCGGGATTCAGTCTCTGGAAAAACCGCATTTAAAGGGTTATATATGGATCCAGACGACGCAGCAGAGTGGTGTAAAGCACAGGGTGGCCAGTTAGAGTTGAGTGTAGTAATGGATATTCCTGTAGACACCTGGGCAGAAGAGCAGATCCGCCTGGCCGTGGCAGCGTTGGCACCTGACCAGCGGGGGTTTCTAGCGGACATTAAAGTGAACCCAGAGACTTCTCACACGTATGTTCTGTTTGAGTGGAGAAAGGGTGTTCCTGTGTGTTTTCAGGGCGTGAGTATACAGCTAACCGGCGACGTGGAAGTTCGTCTGATCCAGCCAAGTAAGCCACGTGGTGATTCAGCGAACATTCCTGCATCCAGCCCGCTGGCCATGATCGGGCCGGAGTTCATTGCTGCTATTGGAGACCTCGTGGTTAAGTGTCAGAGGGCTCACCCTTCTTACATCAGCTTCGGATATCGGAAGTTGGAATTTTCAGGAAACTTGCCAACTCCGGTGGGAGAAGAAACCTTCGAAGAATGGGTAGAACAAGCGATGCAGGCTCTGGATGAGTGGGACGTCTCTGAAGCGCAGAAGAAGCAAAGAATTACTGAGAGCTTAAAGGGACCTGCGTCAGAGGCTGTCAGGAATCTGAAGCTGAGTAAGAGAGACTGTACTGCTCTAGATTACCTGAACATATTACAGGAAGTCTTCGGGCAAACGGAAAAGGCTGCTGAGCTTATGTACCAGTATGAGCATACTTACCAGAAAAGGGGTGAGAAGATGACAGAATACATGAGGCGCCTGGATAAGATACTGTACCAAGTACTGTTGAAGAAAGGAACAGACCCCACTACAGTAGATCAGGTTAGAATGCGTCAGATATTGAAAGGTGCCTTACCCTTAGATCCTGTGATGTTGCAACTGAAGAGTGACTCGAGAAGGTAATAAAGAGTTAAATTACCTAGAACTGATTCGAGTTGTTCGGGAAGAAGAAGCCCTTCTGGAAGAGAAGCTTGGAAGAAGGGGAGAAAAGGTCTATGCGCAACCCATAGAGTATAACGAGTGTTCATCAGATGAAGATGATCCGGAAGAGACATATGAGCCAGAGATAACTCAAAAGTCGTCAAACCAGGTGTATGGTGAGATACAAAAGACTCTCGAGAAAGTACAAGAAGCCCAAGTTAAGATGGAACAGACACACACGGCCCTATGCCGGGCAATCTTGATAGTAGCGGAAATGCAGACTGAAATACAGAAGTCTCTCTCAGATATACGAACAGCAGCGGTTGCTGTGGTCTCCGACAGAGGATTTTCAAATGAGCCACAGGAAGAAAGTGTGCCCTCATCCTCGTGGGGAAGATGTTTCGCCTGTAGAGAATTCGGCCATTTCAAGGCTCAGTGCCCGGAAAGGAGACAGGGAGGGTCTCCTATATGTGCCTGCTAGACCTAGGAGATCCTCTCCCTGGAGGTCTGGTCCTACGTCACAAGAAGACAATGTACGCCCGCAGTCACCACGTATGAGGACAAGGGTTAGAGTACAACAGACTGGGTCTACCTCTCCTGCTGCTACGAAAAAGTTCCCTGACAAGTTGATAGGTCCTTCGCCCATCATCCCGGTTCAAGTGGAAGGAGTCTATACTAAGGCTCTTCTAGATTCGGGTGCTCAAGTAACGCTGATTTACCGAGACTTCTATCAGAAATATTTGAAGCATATACCCCTGAAGATATTGAAGGATCTCGAAATCTGGGGTATGGGAATGGAGAAGTTTCCCTATGATGGATATATACAGGTGAAGCTAGAATTCAGTTCGGTAAACGCTGGACAACCGGGAGTATGTGACACGTTGGCAATTGTGTGTCCTCGTCCCTCGGGAGCTAATCGAAGTTCTATGATAGTGGGGATGAACACTGATATGTTAACCCTTTCGCTGCTGAGGCTTTTCCCGCCCCTATGCTGAGGTCATTTTTACCTGTTTTGCGCATCATGTTTAAACGTGTTTTGAAGGCTTATTTTAGTATATGACCCAGACATATTATATATCGTTCTTTCCGTCAGACTCGGTAGATTCATAATATGTCATTATTATATGTATACGTTATGTCATGTCTGTATATATATAACAAAAAATGCAATAAAATATGTATTTTCAATAATTTACAATGTGTAAAGTGTTTTTTTCCACATTTTAACATGCGAGCAATTGCGGTTATATTTTGTATGGGGTGCGCTTGTTAAAATAATTAGAGATGGGGTCTCGTTACATTTTTTTTGGGGAAAATGACACTATTTTTAACAAACGCACCGCATACAAAAATCGTTAGTGCAGCATCATTGTTCACATTATAATTGAAATGGGAACAATATTGCTGCATTAACAAACCAAAAAAAATAAAAAAAAAGTGTTTATTTTTTTTTTTTTAATTTTTTTTTTAATTTGTTTTTATTTTTCATTTTTTTTTTTTTACAAAATTTTTCACTTTCATGTTTGGTATCGTTGGAACGGCCATGCTCTGGCCGATCCAACGATACCAAAATTTAACCCCTAGCTGCCACGGATCGGGAGATAGGGAGTTCATTGGAACTCCCTATCTCCACAGTTGGTGGCAGTTAGGGGTAACTCTAGGACTGGCGTCATCGTGCTACGCACGATGACGCCAGTCCTCTGGGGGAGTTCCCGGAGGCTTGGCCGACATCCAAGATGTCGGCCAGCTCCGGGAAAGGATCGCGAACCGGCGCTTTTCAGCGCCGATTCGCGATCCAGCTCCCCAGGGGTTAATGCCAGCATCATAAAATCAGATCTTTATTGTGATTATTTGGAATGTGAAGTCACGGATGTGTTACTAATGTGTATTTTAACTATCCAGATCTTGATGTACAATGGAAAGAAGGAAGGTCGGTATGGGCTCTCCTGTCTAGGTGTAGGTGCTTATTATAGTTTGCTGCCGTCTAGGAAAGGGCACAAACTCTCGAATTGAGTGTGCAAATATCAATGGAGAAAAAGGGGGGAGTTCCTAGTGGCGCAACAGTTATGTACAACACATCACGGTGCCGTACTTATGAACCAATGGATACGTGTAAATCCTTACAGTTCATATAATTGCAACTTAACTGGTGCAAAATTAGATAAGGTGCTGATGTCACAATTAGTGATATAAAGTGCACCAGTTTATGCAATATAAAGTGCAACAATCAATGCGATATTAAAGTGCGACAAGGTATGCGTTATTAACCCTTTCGCTGCTGAGGCTTTTCCCGCCCCTGTGCTGAGGTCATTTTTTACCTGTTTTGCGCATCATGTTTAAACCTGTTTTGAAGGCTTATTTTAGTATATGACATCGACATATTATATATCGTTCTTTTCCGTCAGACTCGGTAGATTCATAATATGTCATTATTATATGTATACGTTATGTGATGTTTGTATATTATAACAAAAAATGCAATAAAATATGTATTTTCAATAATTTACAGCGTGTAAAGTGTTTTTTTCCACATTTTAACATGCGAGCAATTGCGGTTATATTTTGTATGGGGTGCGCTTGTTAAAAAAATTAGAGATGGGGTCTCGTTACATTTTTTTTGGGGAAAATGACACCATTTTTAACAAACGCACCGCATACAAAAATCGTTAATGCAGCATTATTGTTCACATTATAATTGAAATGGGAACAATATTGCTGCATTAACAAAACAAAAAACAAAAAAAAAAAGTGTTTATTTTTTTTTTAATTTTTTTTTTTAATTTTTTTTTATTTTTATTTTTATTTTTTTTTTTTATTTTTTTTTTACATTTTTTTTTTACTTTCATGTTTGGTATCGTTGGAACGGCCATGCTCTGGCCGATCCAACGATATCAAAAATTTAACCCCTAACTGCCACGGATCGGTCGGGAGATAGGGAGTTCATTGGAACTCCCTATCTCCACACTTCGTGGCAGTTAGGGGTTAATGCTAGGACTGGCGTCATCGTGCTGCGCACGATGACGCCAGTCCTCTGGGGGAGTTCCCGGAAGCTTGGCCGACATCCAAGATGTCGGCCAGCTCCCGGGAAGGATCGCAAATCGGCGCTTTTCAGCGCCGATTGCGATCCAGCTCCCCAGGGGTTAATGCCAGGCATCATTTGGAAGGGCAGGCTGTGCCCTTCCAAATGATGCCTGGGTTAAGCCCCTGTGAGCCGCCGATCGGGAGGGAGAGAGGTCCGAAGGACCTCCCCCCCCTCCCTTTCAGGCGCCTCCTCCGCACATGCGGGGGGGCACGCCTGAATTATGTGTCATCGCGGGGGCGCGATGACACATAACAATGGCGGCCACTGCTCCGGATGCCGGGCTGACATCCAGGATGTCAGCCCGCACCGGAGGGGCCAGCGATCGGCCGGTACCCGGCCGAACGCTGACCCCAATGCGAGGACGCGCTCAGCGCGTCCTCCGCATACCAGGGGCAATGCTGAGGACGCGCTGAGCGCGTCCTTAGCATTGAAGTGGTTAAAGTGCAACAGTGACAGCCTAGGTGCATGAAGAGAGCTAGTACAGCATGCTGATGGATACTAGAAAGAGGATAATGCTGATATCCGCATCGGCGCTTGTGGTGACCAGTGCAGTCTGAGTATAAATACTCGACGTCTGTTGGTGAATATGCAAAAATGACCTTACACTGATTTCCCGTGTATATTGGAGATCTATTGTCCTTAATGTCTTTGTTTTCCAGAGGTCCTAAGGTGGCAGAATATACACTAAAATGTGTTCTGCTTTATGCTTGATGTAGCAGCTCCTCCTATAGCGTTGATTAACTCCGCTCAAACGGGAGATAAAGAACGGGGGGAAGAGAAAGGAAATAGCGTCACGCTGTGAGTTTTGCCTGTGTCCAAAGCAGCGACCGACAAAGGGTGACCCCTACCAAGGCATCTTATTTTGCCAACTATCCCTTACGGCCGGTCCTCCAGGATCCACCACGGACACCGCAACCTGCACCTAAAGAACCAGCTAAGAGGGGTCCAGGTACGCACCATCAAGCAGTACCAAATGCACAACGGTTGAGCCTGGAATGATAAGGCTCCCAAATCGGCGTTACATTAAAGAAGGGCATTGATCACCCTATAGTTGACACCAGGCGTTTCACTCCAGAGCCCGGATTTAAGCGGCTCTGGCTCCTGTAAGTGCGCAATTTTTGAGCACCAGTAATTTCACCCATACCAAAACGTTGCTGTACTATTGTTATTTCCTTTCTCTTCCCCCCGTTCTTTATCTCCCGTTTGAGCGGAGTTAATCAACGCTATAGGAGGAGCTGCTACATCAAGCATAAAGCAGAACACATTTTAGTGTATATTCTGCCACCTTAGGACCTCTGGAAAACAAAGACATTAAGGACAATAGATCTCCAATATACACGGGAAATCAGTGTAAGGTCATTTTTGCATATTCACCAACAGACGTCGAGTATTTATACTCAGACTGCACTGGTCACCACAAGCGCCGATGCGGATATCAGCATTATCCTCTTTCTAGTATCCATCAGCATGCTGTACTAGCTCTCTTCATGCACCTAGGCTGTCACTGTTGCACTTTAATAACGCATACCTTGTCGCACTTTAATATCGCATTGATTGTTGCACTTTATATTGCATAAACTGTTGCACTTTATATCACTAATTGTGACATCAGCACCTTATCTAATTTTGCACCAGTTAAGTTGCAATTATATGAACTGTAAGGATTTACACGTATCCATTGGTTCATAAGTACGGCACCGTGATGTGTTGTACATAACTGTTGCGCCACTAGGAACTCCCCCCTTGATGTACAATGCCCTGCTGGAATACTCCTTTGAGATATTGCTCCACATTACCGTGAGTACACTTGTGCATTGTTCAAAATATGGAATGCTAACCAAATCTTGACCATTATGAAGTCTGGTTGTCTATAAAAAATTTTGCAGCGCCAAAAAACACTATATATCATACTCCACCCAGTGCTATGTATCTTAGCGGTCGTCTCCCCAAACATCAGTATATAGAATCCAATAAAACAAATAGATACAGCGCAGGTCTAGATAGACTTGCTTGCGGAGTGTTCTATATATCAACACTATATTTTTTCGCCAGTTCATATATTTGGCATATCACAGTAGTATCTTCATCTCAGCACATGTAAAAAACAGAAGGCGGAGCGGAGCTGGCTGCCGACGGGAGTGGATGCACTTTGCTGAACTCTGTAACTGACCTTCTATTTAACACCGAATTTGGCGTCCTCCCGTCGATTAATGACCTCTGTTTAGGTACCCCACCTCCTGGAGTAGGGGAGCAGGTGCCACACTGAGTTGTGGGGTCCTCCGTCGTCTTTTTTAGCTGTTCCAGGCTTCGGGCCTAAGCTCGGCCTACCTCCGGCGGCCATTTTTTACAGCCTACTGCATCGTCTTGTACTGCCTAACCCTGTACCTCCGAGAGCTGGGCGGCATTTCTTTGGGCTGCACTGCTGTGTCCCCGAGTGTCTCACCTGTTCCTGCTCTGGGGGCCGCCCTGCTTCCCCACGACGATGTCCCACCCTGACTTACAGCCGCTCACACGAGGGATGCTGGCGGTTATGATGGTGGAGTTCCGTGAGCAGTGGTCCCTTGATATGCAGGAGGCTGGATGGAGCTGTGCTGCTGTTCTGGGGCCGGTGGACGCTGTGCGGCCTGAAGTGGAACCACCGGTGGTGAGACCTTGCGGTCCCCCTGCTGTTGAGCGGAGCTCTGATGACCCAGAGAGTCTTCCCCTCCCGGCCGAGAGCGTGATGGATCCACCGGAAGGCTTACCTGCGCCGGCAGCCGGAGATAGGTCTGTTGATTGCTTGGGTCCGGTAGGGCCTTTCATCATCCAGCCTACTGTTGCAGCATCTGAGTCGCGGAGTGTCTGCTGGCTGCCCCCGCCTGTTGAGGAGAGCGGTGGCCATTCTGCTGCAGTGGCTGCGCTGCGGGAGTCGTTTCGGGGATGGCCCCCTATCACTGCTGAGGCTGTGTCTCTATTTTCTGCTGTTCCAGCTTGAAGTGGCATTCTGGCGCCTTATCCTCTCCAGTGGCGTCAGGGATTCTTGGTAGCGCTCGCAGGACCTTGGTCTCGAAGGTTTGCGGTGATGGAGCCTTGGATGTCTCGTTGTATCTGGACACTGGCTGAGATGTACCCCCCCATCCTGTTGGCTCCCTCCACTGCTGATCCTGGACTTGTGACCTGCACCCCGTTTACTGCTGACACCAGTCTGCGTTAGATATGTGATGACCCCCAACACACCCCACTTTTTCCTCCCCATCATGCTCCCCACTTCCCCGGTTTGCTGGCTGATGCGACTGAGTGTGCCTGGGGCTGATGCGACCCCGTTTCCCCCTGTTATATATATTTTTCTGCTGACCCCTCTGATGCCTATTATTTTTGTTTCTATTACTTGATGAGACCCCCTACTCGGGGATGACTTTGTGGACATTTGTTTATTTCTCGCAGTGTTTTTGATGGTTTCTTAGGCTAGGGTCAGACTAACGCATTTTTCGCGTTGTCCGTGAAAAAGTGCTTTCGAACGAATGGACGCATTTTTTCACGGAATACGCGATAACGGTCATACGATGCGCATTTGCATCCGTGATTTTGTACGGATCATGAACAAAACACTTTTTGTGTCTGGACGTTATGTTGGCCGGACATTAGCAGCGTCTGACATCTCCTAATCACGCACACATGCCGCTAGTGGACGCAGCACACTCTGTACGTCAGTACTAGCGGTATCACTTTCTCGAAAAAAATGCGTTCGTTTGCCACTTGCGTTGCGCCGCCGCACTTTTGTGCGGCTGTTCTTCGTATGCTGCCCGGCATTGGACGTCATTTGCTGCTAGCACGGCCGTGATTTAGTGCTGCTAAACGCACGTTAATACTGCGTTAGTCTGACCATAGCCTTAGCTGAGCATGGTTTTTTGATGACTCCTACCCCCTCACTGTTTCCCCTCCTCTTTCCTCATGATTTTATTTTTCACACACCACCTCGTGCTGCACCCCCTTCCCCCCTTTTTTTTTCTCTTTTTCTTCTTCTTTTGGCATTTGGGGCCAACTCGGGGTGTACCATTGTGGCCATGCCTGCCATACCTGGCCCTCGGGTACCTGGCCTTGTGACCTGCACATTTCCATGGCCTCCTACGACGAGGAGCGAGCCAGGAAAGTCACATAATTGGCCTTTGCCACCCCATTTTTTTATTTATTTTTTTTGTTCTGAAGCACTTTTTGGTATTCCCATTTGTTTTTATTTAATTTTATTACTTGCTGCATAACTGTCTGTTGATCCTGCGTGATTACTTTAATTTATTTTACCTAGCTGATTGTACCGCTGACATTCTTTCAAAATAAAAATTTTGAATACAAAAAAATAAAAAGTTAAATCCGTGAAAAACAGAAGAGAATTTTCTCATGGTGCAGGCTGACAAAATCAACTTCAATTTCTAAATCGATATGTATTACACTCACAATCTCGTGAGCCCTCCTGGCTCACCGTGTGTAAACAGGTGGGAACTTTTCTTCAATTTTCACAGGGGCCCACACACCTTCATTTTCCTCATATCAGCTTCACCGTGTATTGGGTTGTAGCGTACATAGAGGAAAAAACATAAACTGGTCTCCCCTGGTGAAATTCTGTTAGGAAAAGCAGCCTTATTCCCAAATTTGGGCCAATTTTTCACTTACAATCCATAGAGCCTATACTGGCTCTAGATTACCGAGCATATTAGTTTTTTTTTGGCACGAAACTCAAGAACCCACTTCTCGATCCCAAGCAGCAATGCAGTAGTTTTTCTTATAAAAAAACCTTTAATAAAACATAATAAAACAAATGCAAAATGATAACAAACCAATCCAGGACGCGTTTCGCTGTTCTGTGGCTTCCTCAGCTGGTACAAATTGTATGTCTGATCTTTCCAGTATTATTACTCTTATTGATGTTCAGGGCAGCCATCAGAAATCATGGGGCCCCTTACTAAACCTCACAATGGGGCCCCCCGGCACTCCCGCAACCTCTAACAGCTTTTCTCCCCTTCAAAAAAAAAAGAAAGGACATAACATAGCACCACAGCAATAAAACTCCCAGTAATGTGCAGTGTGTATGAGCGTATCACAGAATCCACAGCAATAAATCTCACAGTCACGGGCTGTATATGATGGCCTTTGGGTCTGGGCCTGGTCCCTGGGTCTGGTTTGGGCCTTGGGGTCTGGGGATTGGGGTCTGTGCTCTGAGCCTTGGGGTCTGGGCTGGGCCTGGTCCCTGGGCCTTGGGGTCTGGTCTGGGCTCTGGGACTGGGCCTTGGGGTCTGGTCCCTGGGCCCTGAGTCTGACCTGGGGTCTGGGCCCTGGGCCTTGGGGGGTCTGGGCTCTGGTCCTTGGTCCCTGGGGCTGGGCCTTGGGACCTGGTCCCTGGGGTCTGGGTGGTCCCTGGGCCTTGGGGTCTGGTCTGGGCTCTGGTCCCTGGGACTGGGCCTTGGGGTCTGGTCCCTGGGCCCTGAGTCTGGCCTGGGGTCTGGGCTCTGGTCCCTGGGTCTGGGCCTTTGGGGGCTGGGCCTTGGGGCCTGGGCCCTGGGTCTAGGCTGGTCCCTGGGGTCTGGACCCTGGGTCTGGCCTGAGTCTGGGCCTTGGGGTCTGGTCCCTGGGTCTGGGCCTTGGGGTCTGGGCCTAGGGGTCTGGGCCCAGGGTCTGGGCCTTGGGGTCTGGGCCCTGGGGTCTGGGGCTGGGCCTTGGGGTCTGGGTCTAGGCTGGGCCTGGTCCCTGGGGTCTGGACCCTGGGTCTGGCCTGGGTCTGGGCCTTGGGGTCTGGTCCCTGGGTCTGGGCCTTGGGGGTCTGGGCCTTGGGGTCTGAGCCCTTGGGTCTTGGGTCCTGGGTCTGGGCCTTGGGGTCTGGGCCCTGGGTCTAGACTGGGCCCTGGCTCACCACTCCGCTGTCTTCCTTCCTTCAGCTCTTCTTTTCTTCTCGCTTCTTCTCTTCTTTTCTTCTTGTCTTCAGCCCGGGCCCTCCAGCTCAGGCACGCAGCTTCACTGAGTGGAGGGGGCAGAGCCAAAGCAACGTGCTTGGGAGGCCCCCCACACGCTGCTTGGCCCCGCCCAGCCAGCCAGTGAAGCTGCCAGGAGCTGGAGGAGACACCGTTTCTCCTCCGGCTCCTGCAGCAGAGACACAGCTCCGGATTCGGACTCCTCGAGTCCGATACCGGAGCTGTAAAAGGGCGACGCCGCTGCCGGCGGGGGCCTGGGACCCCCCCGGGCCCCGACGGCCCGGGCCCCCACCAGGCCCGGGCCCCTTACGGCAGCATGGGGCGTAATTCCCTGATGGCGGCCCTGTTGATGTTAATTGTCTCCAAAATTGGCGCGTAAATCCTACAGCACGCCCTCTCGCATTTTTCCTATGGGTGCCGCCATTTTACGCCTGCGCACCACCACTCCGTTACGTTCTCCTCCACGCCTCCTGTCAAGCAAAGAACCATCCTTCGCACATGCGCTCTTGATCGCACGCTTCAATCTGGAATGCGGAAATGCTCACATCACCTATCTCACAGTTTTTAACGTGTGCCGGTTTTTATATACATTCAAATAAAGCGAGGGTTCTTGAGTTTCTTGCCCAAAAATACTGATATGCTCAGGAATCTAGAGCCAGTATAGGCTCTATAGATTGAAAGTGGAAAATTGCCCCACATTTGGGAATAAGGCTGGTTTTCCTAACTGGATTTCACTAGGGGAGACCCTATATATCTGTTTATGTTTTTTCCTCTATGTACGCAACAACCCAATACACGGTGAAGCTGATATGAGGAAAATGAAGGTGTGTGGGCCCCTGTGGAAATTGAAGAAAAGTGCCCACCTGTTTACACACCGTGAGCCAGGAGGGCTCACGAGATCGTGAGTGTAATCCATATCGATTTAGAGATTGAAGTTGATTTTGTCAGCCTGCACCATGAGAAAATTCTCTTCTGTTTTGTACATGTACTGAGATGAAGATACTACTGTGGTATGCCATATATATGAACTGGCGAAAAAGTATATAGTGGTGATATATAGAACACTCCGCAAGCAAGTCTATCTAGACCTGCGCTGTATCTATTTGTTTTATTGCATTATGAAATGTGGCCCCATCGGAACTGTATCTTTTGATGTTACAGCGACAAATTACAGACAAATGTTATTCATAAACTTTGTATTAAAAGCAGTAGATTGATCTCTTATTACTTAAAGGATGTAAGCGTAGCAGATAAAAAAAAGATTGTTACACGTGTCAATGTGCCATAGATTTACATGCAACAATGTATGCTGACAATAGTACCGAAGCTATGAAATGTCTCCAGTCACACTTGTGATAATATGGCTGGATGGATTGTAAACATTACCGTCATCTCACTGATTGCACTTATATTTCGCAGATGGGGACACAACATGACTGATTTGTCACTTCAAAGACTATCAGGATTATTCAGAGAGTGGTGAAAAGCAGGAGAATGACTGGAGAATGGAAAAGGTCAAAATAGCCAATTTGGAAAGTGAGATGAATGGGAGAATTTTTCTGGTTTGGCTAGTTTGACCTAGAATTTTCCAGTCATTCTCCTGCTTTTCACCGCTCTCTGAATAACCCTGTATAGAAACAACTTTACATAGCTTTTTACACATTGCTGTTCATGTGAAGAATTTACATGACATTTATCAATTGTAAAACATTTCCTTTGAGGAAAATTAAATTGGTTGCATACAACAGACACCGGTCTTTTTAATTTGCGGAGTACAGTGGGACTTAATCACACGTATTTCCATGAGTTTGGGGAAGTGATATGTGTGTATTAGGATCTATTGAGTGGGAACAGAAGACCCCCATGTAGGGGATAATGTGCATCTTGGTTGCAGCGAGATAGCCATTACAACGTTATGTGTGTATCAAGCTGGCATCCACAGGGAGAGATAGTGGTGCTACAACAGGACAGTATTAGATGCTGTAACATGGATGACCCCACATGTCCATTGTAGATCAATATATGCCAGATATAATAGGAGATACATGCACTATACATACAGGGTTATCCAAAGAGATTCGAAAAGTCACCGCACGTTCGTTCTCTTCAATTCGGTTCCTTTTGCCGATTGCATTTCGGTGACCCTGCGGTGTATTCAGCAAACACCACAGGGTCCCCGAATTGCAGGGAAAAGCTGCCGCAAACTCACCGAAAACTAACCGAATGCACGCTGAAAACAAGCAAAAACATCTGGATTAACCTTTGAAAAAGACGAACAGGAGCCGAACAGGAGCCGAACAGGAGCCGAATCACACAGAGCCGAAGCAGCTGTGATGCAGACAGAGGGAGGTGAATAAATTAGAAAAACCATTTGTATGAATCTGGGAAAAAGAAACGCTGTTTGCAAAGAAACTACTGAGCGAAAATGTCTGAAATTTTCACAGGAGGTCCAGGGAATGATAATAAAGAGGGTTGTTACAAAAAAAATAAGTAAACTGAAAAAAAATAATAAAAAAAAATCGGACTTTTAATAAAAATAAAAAAAAATCAGAAAAATGCTTAAAGTATCCTAAAAAATCTATAAATAAAGAGACTTTTTGCTGCAGAATTTTATACTGAACGGTTTATTAGATATTGAATTAAAACGGGAATATTTTTAACATTGAAGCCTATGGGATTCTCCTGAATAAATTTGCCGAATGAAACCACCGAATGGCAGGGCATTAGGGGAACCTTTCACTGCTGGTTTGTGTTCTCTGAATAGCCAAAGCAGTGCTTCTCTATGGGGATTTCACTGCCCTCGAACAGCCACCGAACAGGCACCGTATGTTCAGGCAATTCGCCAGGATTTGGCGAATTGCCTGTTCTCTGGATAGCCGAATGGCCAGGAAAGGTAACCGAACGCTGATTTTCAGCGTTCGGTTACCTTTCTCAAGCAATTCGGATCTCTTTGGATAACCCTGATAGTGTATGTTTTCTGGGTCATGTCATAATGGGACATACAGGGTTATCCAAAGAGATTCGAATTGCTTGAGAAAGGTAACCGAACGCTGAAAATCAGCGTTCGGTTACCTTTCCTGGCCATTCGGCTATCCAGAGAGCAGGCAATACGCCAAATCCTGGCGAATTGCCTGCACATTCGGTGCCTGTTCGGTGCCTGTTCGAGGGCAGTGAAATCCCCATGAAAAAGCACTGCTTCGGCTATTCAGAGAACACAAACCAGCAGTGAAAGGTTCCCCTAATGCCCTGCCATTTGGTGGTTTAATTCGGCAAATTTATTCAGGAGAATCCCATAGGCTTCAATGTTAAAAATATTCCCGTTTTAATTCAATATCTAATAAACCGTTCATTATAAAATTCTGCAGCAAAAAGACTCTTTATTTATAGATTTTTTAGGATACTTTAAGCATTTTTCTGAATTTTTTAAAAAAAAATTAAAAGTCCGATTTTTTTTTTTTCAGTTTACTTATTTTTTCTGTAACAGCCCTCTTTATTATCATTCCCTGGACCTCCTGTGAAAATTTCAGACATTTTCGCTCAGTAGTTTCTTTGCAAACAGCGTTTCTTTTTCCAGATTCATACAAATGGTTTTTCTAATTTATTCACTGCCTCCTCTACGTCACAGCTGCTTCGGCTCTGTGTGATTCGGCTCCTTTTCGGCTCCTGTTCGGCTCCTGTTCGGCTTCTTCGAAGGTTAATCCAGATGTTTTTGCTTGTTTTCAGCGTGCATTCGGTTAGTTTTCGTCAGGTTGTCGGCAGCTTTTCCCTGCAATTCGGGGACCCTGTGGTGTTTGCTGAATACACCGCAGGGTCACCGAAATGCAATCGGCAAAAGGAACCGAATTGAAGAGAACGAAAAGTCACCGAACGTGCGGTGACTTTTCGAATCTCTTTGGATAACCCTGATATTGTATGTTTAAGTATAAGAATAATTTCCAATTGTTGCATTGGTCTCGCAACATGTTGGGCAGGTGTGTGACAGAATTATTTGCAAACATTAATAGGGACAAAGTCGTACAAACAAAAGAATGTGAAATGACAAACATCAGGAGGACTATCCCAAAAATGTGATAGATTTTTCTTTTAAGAAGCATTGTCGCAATTAGATAAAATAGCAACATGCATATGTATGTATTTAGACACGCTTTAAATAGAACAAAGGAATCCTGAAATAAACCTGTAATGAAAAAGCAAACAAATAACACAATCCATATGAACCTAAAACAAACTAATTGCTCATCCACCTCTTGGCACTGAGACAGGTATGCCCCCTGGAGGAGGTGGTAGAGGCAACTGAGGAAGCTGGTGACGGCAGTTGCAACTGGCGAGGCTGGTTTTTCAGTTGTAGATGCAGTCAATGTGCTGGAGCACCAACAGAAGTCCCCTGCGTCTGAGCACTGGCATGCTGATCTCTGGTGGTGGCTGGATTGGTGATGGAGGTTGTGTCTGTAGAATTGGGATGACCGGGCTGGCACGCTGTTGCTCCACCTGCACCTCCAGGATGTTGGTCAGGCGTGTCCGTATGGATGATCACTTCCCCCCGTTCAGACGCATCTGAGTGCTTATGTCCCACAACACCTTCTGCATCTCCCTCTGTAGTTGGCGTTGTTCCCGCTGGTGGACATACATCCTTTCCTCCAGCATGGTAACGTCCAGATGGAGGTCTTCCCTCATAGTGCCAAGGGAGTCCCCCATGTCATCGATTGACTGGCCAAGAACAATAATTTTTTCTTAAATTTACTTTGGAAGTAAATAGTATAATCAGTAAGAGGGGAGGATAAGAGATACTAGGGTGTTCTTTAAACCCATAGATCTGAACTCCTGTCAAGCGCTGTATTCACATCATCCACGTTGGCTCAGAAACGTTCCCAAAAGTCAGTTCCTTCGAGTTAGAAGGAACTGTTCTGATGTTGGGAGTTAAAGGTCAATCCAGAATGATTAACAGATAAGGATTTTGTTTTTGGATTGAACAGGACAGAAATAAAACTTTTGGAAGAAAAAAAAAAGTTTGAATCAAATTACATTTTTATATACTGCCAGCTTATTCCACAGTGCTGAACAATGGGCACAATATAGACCGGGTTACAATACATTGAACAACAACATTTTCACAAACCCGTACAGGAGGAAGCGAGGGCCCTATTCCCAAGGGCATTTACATTTGACAAGGGTTAGGGGTGGAAACCGGAGGAGAGGACTGTAAGGTAAGAGTGATGGACTTCCACGTACAACAAAACACTATGAGGTTTTAGTTTGTTTCAATGGCCATTGCAACGTAAGCTCACTCGCCCCTTCAAGGCACCTCTTTGTAGAGTGAGTACCTAACCAATGTACCAAAAGCCGCTCTACAAAGGGGCGAGTGAGCTTACCTCATAGTGTTTTGTTGTACATGGAAATACATAGGAACGAGTGCAGATGACAACTTTTTTCTCTTGTTATGTTTTATGCATTAACTGGGCTGTTACTCCTGGCTGTTGCAGCCGCTCCGGTGAGTATGGGCGCAATGCCATTTTTTCGGTATGTATGTATATTATGCTTGTAACACCAGTTCATCATTTTGCAGCTGTTCCTTTTTCCATGTTTTTGTTTTTAACCCCAAATGGGAAGTGTTTGGTGCGTGTATAAATAAAACCCACCTTTCTGCCTCTCCTTAGCTGAAAAGCAGCAGGAGGGGCATGGAGCCGCTCAGTAGAGAGGCTTTTGGTACATTGGTTAGGTACTCACTCTACAAAGAGGTGCCTTGAAGGGGCGAGTGAGCTTACTTTGCAATGGCCATTGAAACAAACTAAAACCTCATAGTGTTTTGTTGTACATGGAAATACATAGAAACGAGCGCAGATGACACCTTTTTTCTCTTGTTTTTTATACATTAACTGGGCTGTTGCTCCTGGCTGTTGCAGCCGCTCCGGTGAGTATGGGCGCGACGCCATTTTTTCTGTAAGCGTGATGGACTGATTGGATCAGTGAGGTGTATTAGGGAGTCGGGTGGTAGGCTTGCTTGAAATAGGAATGTCTTTAGGGGATGTCTATTAGAGTGCAGGATTTCTTACGCGCAGCTATCATGGAGAGAAGTGATGTGGGGAGACGCTAGGCACAGGTCACTGACCTTAGAGTGGGCTGGGGTGTATTTGATGATTAATGAGGACAGGTAGTGGGGAGCTGAGTTAGTGAGAGCTTTTTAAGTCAGGGTAAGTATTTAGAATTTAATTCTACAGTGGATGGGGAGCCAGTGAAGGGACACGCAGAGGAGCGTGTGAGGTGGACGAGCCTGGCAGAAGCATTCAGAATGGATTGTAGGGGGGGAGGGGAGAGAAGAGGGAAACCAGCTAGAAGATTATTACAATAGTCAAATCGGTCGATTATAAGGGCGTGGATGAGCTGCTTTGTGGGGTCAATGATAAGAAATAGAGTTTTGGAAATATTACGTAATTGGCAGAAGTAAAGAGTAGGGATGAGCCGAACACCCGAGTGCGGTTCGCATTCGAACTCGAACTCAATACAAGTCAATGGGACTCAAAATTCGATTTTTAGAGTGCCCTCCAAGAGGGCATATATGCTAGATATTTGCCATAGAAGGTGTATGGGGGTCCGGGTAGTGCCCTGGGGGACAGGAAACCAGGACAAAAAGTAAAGAATTTTTTTTTTTTTAAAGGGACAGTGAGTTTTCCATGAAATAAGGGTTAAAAATAAAAACGAAAAATTCCTTCAAATATCATGCCTAGGAGGTCCCCATAACCTGCCCGTGAAGTGGCGGATTTCTAGGATGTACAGAAACATTTAAAAACAATGTCCAGGTCCGGGTAGTGCCCTGGGGGACAGGAAACAAGGACAAAAAGTTAAAAAAAGGAAGTTTTTAACCCCTTCACTGCTGACGACGTGTGGGACACGTCCTCAGTTACTCCCGCTGTATGCTGAGGAGGACGTGTCCCACACGTCATCAGCTTTGCGGGACCCCCGGCGGAGATACTCGCCTCTCTGTCCGGGGTCCCGTGGCGTTCTGACTTCAGCGTCCTCAGACGCTGAAGTCAAGCTCCTCCCGATGTAAATGACGTCATTGCGCCATGCACGATGACGTCATCTCCAGGCGACCCCCCCCCCCGGCAATGCTGGGAGATCGCCTGGAAGGGAGGGGGGATCCGTTCGGATCCCTCTCCCTCCCGATCAGGAGGTCCCACAAAACAAAGCCAGGCACCTCTTAAAAGGAGAGAGTCTCCCCTTTTAAGCGGTGCCTGGCTTTAACCCCTTAGGCACCGGGTCGCACTTCGGAACCTTGCGGCGCCGAAGTGCGGCCTAGCTCTGGTGGGGGCCGTCATCTTGGATCGCATAGCGTGATGACGTCAGATAGCCGGGGAACCCCTAGCTGCCCGGAATCCCCTGGTGAGATAGGGGGTTCATTTGAGGGTTCACAGAGATGCTGTGAGGTTGTGTATAGAGATGCTAATGGGGTTGTGTATAGAGATGCTGTGTATAGAGATGCTGATGGGGTTGTGTACAGAGATGCTGTGAGGCTGTGTATAGAGATGCTGATGGGGCTGTGTATAGAAATGCCTTGCGGTGCCGAACTGCGGCCTAGCTCCGGTGGGGGCCGCCATCTTGGATGGCGGCTCCACCCCCGGGTCCCCCCTCACTGCCTGATGTCCTCACGCATAGCGTGATGACGTCAGATAGCCGGGGAACCCCTAGCTGCCCGGAATCCCCTGGTGGAGATAGGAGGTTCATTTGAACCCCTATATCTCTAGGCAGCTAGGGGGTCATGGATGGTGTCAATTGAAAGGCCTGAGCATGGCCTTTCGAATGATACCCAACATGACCAGGTATAAAGAAAAAAATAATAATAAAAACATGTGTTATTTTTATTAATGCAGCAATATTGTTCACATTTCAATTATAATGTGAACAATGATGTTGCACTAATGATTTTTTCTATGGGGTGCGTTTGCTATAAATCACGTAATTCCCCCCACGAAATGTAACAAGTACCCATTTCTAATTTTTGTACAAGCGCACCCCATAGAAAACATAACCGCAAACGCTCATGTGCTAAAATGTGAAAAAAAAACACTTTACACACTGCAGATGATTAAAAATTCAATTTTTATTGCATTTTTTTGTCATAATATACAGGCAGGACATGACGTATACATATAAAAATGATATATTATGAATCTGCGGAGTCTGCCGGAAAGAACGATATCTAATATGTCTGGGTCATTTAAAAAAATGTGGCTTCAAATCGCGTTTAAACGTGATGAGCGAAAGCGGTAAAAATGAGCTGAGCACACAGCAGTGATATGCAGGGTTAAGGGGTGAAACAGCATATCAGAGGAAGATTTAGTAGAGAAATTAACACTTCTCGGAAGCACAGGTGTTGTTTGATACATGTTCAGGAGACATCACACCCTCAGTCTACATACAATGTATCAAATTCATTAGACCAGACTAATTAAAAGCACATGTTATTTCCAAACACTAACACCTGTTGTTTACGGCGTTTGAGAACACAGGTCATTTAGAGGTGAGAATCTTTGCACGTAGACATTAGTTTTTAATTCAATATCTAATAAACCATTGCTTATAATATTCTGCAGTAAAGAGTCTCTTTATTTCTAGATTTTTTTAGTATTTTTTTAAGCATTTTTTATACTTTTATAAAAAAAAATTATATTTTTTGCGAACTCGAACCGAAAACGCCAAAAAGTTCACGAACTTGTGAACGGTCAAAGTTCGAATCGAACTCCGAACTGATCGAACCGAACAGCTCATCCCTAGTAAAGAGACTGCGCTTTCCTTCATCCCCCACATCCAGAGTCAAGCGGGATGGAGACAGTGAACCTGGCTTGATGGGGAGATAGTGATACCATTGACCATGATAGAAAAGTCAGGAGGCATTAGAAGGAGCTCAGTCTTCGACATGTTAATCTTTAGTTGGGGGAGAGGCCATCCTGAAGCAAATGCCAGATAAACAGTCGCTGACTTTGGAAAGAACAGGAGAGAGATCACGGGGTGGAAAGATAGATCTGAGTATCATCAGTGTCACAGGTAGACATACCCATCTCTCTGTGTCTAGCTATCGGTATATCTACCGCAATATGTATTATATAGGCATATTTATATATATGCCTATCTTTAGATACCAGGCCATTTGGCGCAGCTGGCCTAAGAAATCAATGGCTGCGTTTCCAGTCTGCTGGAGGAAACGATTAAGCAGGTTCGTGACAATTTTCCCTTGAGTCATCAAAAGGTGTGAATTAAAGATAACACCTCTTTGGGGTCTACCCAGCAGGCAGAAAGAGCAATTGCTTCTGGCAGGGAGAAGACGCAGACAGAGTGGCACCCCAACCGCATATATCAAGAAGCAATCACATTCTCTGATCACAGAAGGTGGTCTTTGGGAGATGATTGATAGACCATTGAATTAAGAGTAATGACAAGCATACTGAGCTTGCTCAGGAGAGGGGAACTCTGGGATATGTAGTGCAGGAGGCTGGGCCATTTGTGGGTGGGTTTTGGAAGGACCAGGAAGTGTATAAATTCTGAAAACTGGCCATGTGCTATAGCTGATCACGCAGGGTACATTCGAATGATGATGATCGGTCCATGCTGTCCATGTTTCTATCTCCAGGCCCCGGGAGTCGCCGATGCTAGCTTACTGATTAGCTTGTTGTAAGTAACGCTCTGTGCTTAATCCCTTTATTTTATTTGCTGTGTAGTGTGTAATTAATGGATTTATTCTAGCAATTTTTCCTGTAACAATGCACTGTGATTTTTCTATACCATAAATAAATAAAACGTATTTAAGTTCTGCTTCTGGCTGATGAGATCCACGCTAACTAAGATTGGAGTAATTGTTGATTTTTTTAAGCTCTGGTAGATACGAAAGTGTGCGTTGCGGTTGCTGGGGACGGCAGGAATAGTGACAGTGAGGTTGCTTAGCCCTGCGTCTCTCGCTGCGACGCGCGTAGTGTCTATGAGGACTGGTGGCAGCGTAACTAATAGAATAGGAAAGTGAGCCCAGGGATTGTGGGAGACAGTCATTACCCACTTCAAGAGAAGACTTGTACTGCGTTGCAATCCTGGGATCTTTGTATCAGGCTCTGCGTCCCTGTTGCGTGAGAGAAGTGTGCAGAGACAGATAGTGGGTGGCTTAACCCGGCGTCTTTCGCAGCAGCTCCCACAGTGGTCGTGACAATCAGCATAGGAGGTGGTAATTTAAAGCCAAAGCTGTTAAGGATTTTGCCCAGGGAGGAGGTGTAGTTAAAGAGCAGAGAGCCCAAGACAGAGCCTTGAGGTACACCGATAAAGGCAGTGAAGAGGAGGTACCAGCAAATGACACTGAAGGACCTATTAGAGCCGAGAGTCTGTAGAATGAGGGGGTGGTCGACAGTGTCAAAAGCAGCTGAGAGGTCAAGCAGGAGGAATAGAATTAGCTGCTAGGTCGTTGGCGATAGCAGTTGAGTGTACGGGACGGAAGCTTGATTTCAATTTCCATTTGGCGAGTGGTACAGACTGACCTGTCGTGATTGCGGATTGGTAGGCGCTCAGTTCAGTGGACCGCTGCCACCGCCTTAATCCTCAGCTGCAGTTTTGGACTCCGAACCCGGAGCGGTCAGATCGGCGCTGCAGCATGCCTCCCACACTCGTAACACAAGTCTGGGAATGGCATGCTACATTGGTGCCACCCCCTCCTGCGAGATCCACGTTGGCGGGTCACCTGACCCACCCATGTGATGCGTCGCAGACTGCACACAAAAGAGGCAAGCATGTGGAGGACATCAGGGCCAGCATGGAACAGGAGCACTGGTGGGGAGTGTATAAAAACGAAGGATGGGGGGGGGTTACCTCCAATAATGTCTCACACACACACACACTTCTCCAGATGCGGCATGGCCGCTTTTGGCCTTGTTGGGACTTTCCTCGGACTCCTGTCCTAGAGAGGGTGAGGTGGCAGCAACTCCCGGTAACAAGCCTGGTTGAGGTGCTGGACGATTTCTGTTCATCGTGGGGTTCTGGTGCTGCCTGCATCGCCCCACGCTTGCCTTTAACCCTAGACTTGAATGGAGATTGGTGCCGGGGGGGGTGGGTGTCTGTTCTGTTTCCAACTCTGTCCCCCCTCCTGATGTTTTTTCCTTCTGAATGTTGGCTGGTCCCTTGATGTGAAGTGCTAGCATTACTGGAGTTATGGGTTCCCCCTCAGGATGGTTCAGGCCTGCTGCCTGGGCTGGCTCCTAGGCCCTCCGTGCCCTTGCAGTGCTGCATATCCCAGCCCGGTGGCCTCTCATTTGGCCGTAGGGGGTCCCTGCTGGGACTTTCCAGGCACGCCAGTAATGCCTTACTCCTTTTAGGCATGGTTTCCAATTCTCCTTCCATTTACCGGAGTTAGACTCTTACGGTTGGCAGGGGTTGATTTTTTTTTGTGATGCCTTTTAAAAAGGCCTTCTTGCTCTTCACTGCTGACTCTTCTTTGAAGCCTATTATCTGATTAGTCAAAGGGGGGGGGAGGAGCCGTGTATAAATAATGGGGGTGGGGCATCGTAGAAAAGGCTGTGGAGCTGTGTGATACAATGTGCAGTATATATGAACGTGTTACTGTGGAGCTCTGTAATACACCCTGGGACTTGAAATTGAGCCCTAAAGTAGGGAATTAGAGGCGGTTGAAAACCAGAAGCAGGGATACAGGACGATAGTTGGGATCGAGGGAGGGTTTCTATAGTATGAAGGCGTGGAGAAAGGTTGAAGATCTGCAGGAGAGCAGGGGTGAGGGAGGAGGAGAGTGGAGGTATTAGATGTGAGGGAATGGTTGGGGGGGGGAGTAGAGTGGTCACATAGCGAGATGTCAGGAGGACAGTAAGTAATCAACTTGCTCATCGACTGGGAGGAAGCAACAGAGTGCTTCTAGGAGTGGTGGTGTTGGATTACTGGTGTGTCAGGATGTTGCTTCTGATGGGGAGAGTTTTGTTTAAGAAGTAAATCTGCCAGTTCTGGAGCATCAAAGGCAGATGGGAGGTGCGAAGTGGTTAAAGGACAGCGTTAAAGTGGAGTCGTTTACTGTTGAGGACAGAGATGAGAAGGCTTGTTTGGACAAGTGTAGGGTAGTTTTGTATGACAGCAGAATGAACTTGAATGCGGGTTTCCTCCAGGCACACTCTGCAGTGCATGAGCATCTTTGCACGTAGCGTGTCTGGGATGTGTGCCAGGGCTGAAGCTGGTGACATAGGGCCTTAGAGTTGAGGGGCAAGTGTCTTTAAACTTCCCTGGCGGTCCGATTGACATGCCCAAAATTTGTGTTAATCCAGACCCCTGGTGGTATCCTGAGTATGACTTGGTAACCTCGAGTCACACTCTGGCTGATACATACCTGTCCCTGTGAGGTCATCCTGCAGTCACCTCAGTCCTAGCGCAGCGTCCTGCTTACTTTCTCACGAAGGGAACCAAGACGTCCACGATCAGACGGAGGTCAATGCGATTGCGGGAGAACATTGAGGGAACACAGGTACAGGTACGCATCAGGGTTACAGTTTTCAGCATTGAAGTTCAACCCCGAGCCACTCTGGAAAACCGCCAGGGAGGTTGAAGCAGATATAAACTTAGCATTATATTGGTCAGTGGCAGGTGAGAGTTTAGGTGTGCAGGAGATTGGGGGGAATCCACAGCATGCCGATTTCGGCAAGTGTGTGATGGGGAGCAGGGATTTTCAGTAATCCAAATAGAGCAGAGGTTGGGGGGGGGGAACAGGACAAGAGTGACCTTCAGTGAATAGGAAGGATTGTGCAATGTAAGATTGAGGCAGCAGGATCTATGGGAATGTTGAAGTCCAAGAAATAGGCATCAAAATTTAGACCGAAAGCAAGGTAGCAAATAAAGATCATACTGAACTGGCATTCTCCCACCCACACACACTTGATAAAGTTAATCTCGAAGTTTCCAAAAATTATACAAAAAAAAAAAAAAAAAAGGCAGTCTAAGAAAAGTGTGTCACAGGCTAGGAAAGTGGTTTCATTTGTAGGAACGAATTCTAAAAAGGGAATACCAAAGCAATTCATCCATTGTTCTGGTAAGAATGTAAATCAAATCAAAATAAGCTTTATTGGCAGGACCAAATACATTTTAGCATTGCCAAAGCATATGGGGAGGAGGGGGGAGGTAGTGGGACAAATATATGGGAGGGGAATGGGCAAGTCCATGGACATTATCAGGGGTAAGGGATAATGTGAAGGGGGATGGGGGCGAGTCCGTGTTGGGGATTTATAAGTCCAGGATCTCTCATGTTCCTCTCAGTCTGACATTCTGCGACGTATTGGGCAGATATTTTCACCGCCGGCTCCTCTTCTCCCAGTATGATGTGGAGTTTCCTCGTCTCTTCTATAGAGGTGAAGTCCGGGATGAGAGCGGAGTGTCTCTGGAAGTGAGTTTCCCTCAGTGCTGAGTACTTGGGGCACTGCAGGAGGAAGTGGACCTCATCTTCCAGGGCCTCCTGGTCACAATGCTGGCACAGTCTATTCTCCCTGGGCTTGTAGGTCTATCTATGCCGCCCTGATTCAATTTCCAGGCTGTGGGCGCTCAGTCTGTACCGGCTCAGGATCTGTCTGTCCTTGGGGTCTTGTAGTACCTCCAGGTATGGGGCCAGTTTGTATTCCCTCTGTAAGGATTGGTAAATGGTGAGTTTCTTGGAGTTTGCTATATCATGTCTCCATTCTCTGATATAGTTTTCCCTGGAATCGTTAATTAGGGCCTTTATTTGATATTTTGTCAGGTTGCCTTCATGGGGGCTTTGGATGATCAGGGTGGATATGAGTTGTTGCAGCCCACATGGTTTTGGATGGTCTTTGTTGGCCAGTAGGGCTTTATGGTGGTATGAGTTGAGGCTGCTGATGTTTAGATGGTCACAGTATGATAGTGCCCTTTTCTGTACTGCAAGAAGTAAGGGGAGTCGGCCCGGCAGGCATTGTTAGAGGTGCTTGCAGAATTCCAGATGGAATATTTCTGTTGGGCTGGTGTCCCATTTGGGTTGGTCAGGGTAGGTGATGGGGCCCCATACTTCACTGCCATAAAGGAGGATTGGAGTGATGACGCTAGCAAAGATTTTAAGATGTAGTGCATCTTTTACAATGCATTTGCAGAGCCCAATATATGGGTCAAACCACAAGACCCTTCAGAGTGAGGATTTTAGGCTAGGGTCAGACGAACGCATTTTTCGCAGCAACCGTCAAAAAGTGCGTCCGAACGCATTGCTGTATTTTTTCACGGAATGCGCAAAAACGGTCATACGATGCGCATTTTTTGTGCGTGATTTTTTACGGATCCAAACCAGGAAACTTTGGGTGTCTGGATGTTATGTTGGCCGGACATGAGCAGCGTCTGACTTCAAATCACGCACACATGCCACTAGCAGACGCAGCGCACTCTGTACTAGTGGTTCTGCGTTCTTGAAAAAATGCATTCATTTACCACTTGCGTCGTGCAGCCGTACTTCGTATATTGGCCGTCATTTGCTGCTAGTGCGGCCGTGATTTAACGTGCGTTTAGGTGCACTTAGAGCATAGAAAATATTTTCAAACGAAAAGAGACATGCCCCCTTAACAACAACTCGACAGCGTTTAAGTGGCTGGGGATAGAAGCAGATCTTGATAGGTGGGGAATATTCTTAAAACTGGCTTTAGATCTTTATGCTACAAACTATGCACAAAAGTTATTTTAGCATGGAAAGTGACAGAAGTGTATCCAATAGCCCCATATACATTCAAAAATATGACTAAAGCTAGGGTCAAACAAATGCATTATTTGCAGCTACCGTCAAAAAGTGCGTCCGAACACATTGTGCGCATTGTGAAAAAATACGTCAGACGCCACGCATTTTCGTGTGATTTTTTTTTTTTACAGATCGTCAATAAAACACTTCATGCGTCTGGACGTTATGTAGGCTGGACATTAGATGTCAGATGCTGCTAATCACGCACACATGCTGCCGCAGCGCACTCACCGCGTACTAGCGGTTCTGCGTTCATTTTCCACTTGCGTTGCCGGACTTTCGTGCGGCTGTACTTCGTATATTGGCCGTCATTTGCTGCTACTGCAGCTGTGATTAAGTGCACCTAAAACGCATTGTCTGACCCCAGCCTTAAACCATACAAAACTTTAATTTTTGGTAAGAGCTAGGGGCTGCAGTTCAGTGCTATATATTCTAGAGTGGAGTTTTTTTAGGTCAGTCCGATGACAGAATATCCACTGGGAGATCACATACAAGGGGAGCATGTGTGTCAGTACAGATCAGAGCATGTGGAAAAAGATGGAGAATGCTGAATTGTGGGATCTGATAGATTATATATCTGAATTCTTGAAGACGAAACAATGTTTATGTTAACGTGCTTGTCTTCTGTTCAAATATTGGTAGTTTTTATTTCATTCTGGTATACTGACTTCCGATTCCAAATTCATCCACACGAAACCCATCCTGTTTGATTAGAGGCTGAGACGGAGAATCACTGCATGATCAGCTTCCCGAGTGGGATTTTCAGAATCCCATTTGCTCTCCTGGTGCACAGATTTATTCATTGCAGGAAACATGTCAGAAGTGTGCACAATGCTGTTTCTAATGGGAGATTTGTGCTTCGGGAGGAGCACTGAACATCTTGCAGTACCAATTATTGAGTGAACTGGAGGGATATATCTGATTCTCTTCTGGTATACAAGTTTCTATTTTACCGTGCATCAGATACACTAAGCATGTTTCATAACTAAAGGCTTACTGCAGAAAATTAACTTTGAGTTTTGTATAATAAAAAAAAAGCCAAAATTCAGAAGTTATTTTATTTAAGATCCTTTGAATGACATGTCACTTTACTTAACAGATTATAGTTCTAAATGACTTTGCACAGGGACTATATCAGTATCAGAGTTTTGAATCAGCTGGAAATAAAACTGCACCACAGTTTCAATACCTTCCTTCGAAATCCGTTCGTTAATACCATGAAACCTAAGGGGGGGAAATAAATAAATCAGTTTTGTGATCCACTAGCAATATTTTCATATATTAGGCAAGAAATACAACTGAACAAATACTAGGACATCTCCAATTTTCAGATCTTGAAGGAGCTTTTGAAGATCCAGTTCATATACAGCATCAGTTCAAGTACACCATCAGTTCAAGTACACACAATGGGTAAATCATGTCTAAAGCTGAAAAGAAG
Organism: Leptobrachium leishanense; assembly: GCA_009667805.1. NCBI lineage: Eukaryota > Metazoa > Chordata > Amphibia > Anura > Megophryidae > Leptobrachium > Leptobrachium leishanense. The sequence goes on along the minus strand of CM019064.1, from coordinate 152,566,010 downwards.
TCAAATATTAGGTTGTAGGTACACAATCGAGTCAACTATGCAGTGTTTGCCGGTCTTCCCATGCAGTTATATGGGGATCTGATCTATTTTATCGAAATGGAACAATGAAGTCTGTCATGTTTCACGTGATATGCCTTTAAGAATTGCACATGTCTTATCTACCCCTGGGTTTCTCTCCTCCCCCCTCATGGTGCAGGGATTTCCTGTCCAGATAGCTCCACCCTTGTTCTCTTCCCAGTAATCCTTTTCAAGCCTTGTGGACTCAGATTCACTATGATTTTTTGACCTGATGTATATTGAAGTTTTATTCCAAAACTGTAGAAAATCTACACAGATCTTCAAGGTGTCAGATGAATTACAGACAGTGACTCAATCCAGATAAGACTGGGAGTGATCACCATCTCATCACAACAGTAAGTTAAGAGATCACATTCAGTGCTTTGGGAGATTTTTTTTTTTTAAACCTTAGTCAGAAAGATCAGCCGAAAGATCTAAAGTCAGACATCCTCCATAGGGAGATGTAGGGACACTGGAAATAGCTTCACACAGTGCAGCCATTACCACAAGCCTGTATGTGCCTGCAAGCAAGTCCCAGCATAGCATTCAATAGTGTCAAGATATTAGTGCTGTGAATCTTCAATACATCTGTGCCTTAGTTTATCCAGTGCATCTGTACACTATAACCAGTTTATTCCTCTATGCATTGCACGTGATTTGACTGAAATCTTGTCAGAAAGTAAAAACAAATCCTTCAACCGTTGCCTAGAAATCCTAGCTGAGCTCAGCAAAATTGACACATTTCTCTGCTGCTATAGAACTATATCATTAACCCTCCTTATCAAAGCAAATCAACATGCAATCTGACACTACCAGACTCAAATCCTTTCACATCAGGAATTAAACCCTGAACCAAACAGAAAAGATTAAAGATGAACAAAACCAACCTGGAAAGTACAAGAAAATCTTGAAGCGGATGCAAAAGAGTTGCTGTCTCATACGAATGATCTATGGTATACTGCTGTCAAATGCATGTCAGGTCTCTCGCAACCATGTCTCGATGCATTACACCTAGAGAGCACTATTAAGCAATTAGATGTCGCTTATCAGAGTCAAAGACGTTAAATATAGTCATCTCTTAAAAGCGGTACACCACTAGTGTCACTGGAAGAAATAAAGAGATTCATTGAGCTCAATCTAGAGACAATTTAGTGCTGCAAACAAAGAGGCAGAAATAAGAATCGCACAGCTCCATGAATCCAGATCCCACCACCCTGCATCCCCAGGGGTTAATGCCAGGCACCATTTGGAAGGGCAGGCTGTGCCCTTCCAAATGGTGCCTGGGTTAACTCCCGCAACGCTGCCGATCGGGAGGGAGAGAGGTCCGAAGGACCCCCCCCTCCCTTTCAGGCGCCTCCTCCGCACATGCGGGGGGGCCTGAATTAGGTGTCATCGCGCTGCCGTGATGACACCTAATTTCAGCAGCTGCGGTTCCGGATGCTGGGCTGACATCGATGTCAGCCCGCACCGGGGGGGGGGGGGCCAGCGATCGGCCGGAACCCGGCCGAACGCTGACCCCAATGGGAGGATGCGCTCAGCGCGTCCTCCGCATACCAGCAGTAATGCAGAGGACGCGCTGAGCGCGTCCTCCGCATTGAAGTGGTTAAAGCCACAATGAGTGACCTAGACATCACTGCTACAGAAGAATTAGAGCTGCTCAGATGGCTAGGTCCCCAGTCTACTGAACGCATCAAGAGGCTCAAAGTGGTTCATATTGACAACCCTGCTGCAGGCCTTAATGCTGCTTGGGACAGACTTGAACGTACCTTTGGCAGTCCAGAAGCCATTGAAGATGCCTTATTCAAAAGATTGCACAGCCTCAAGGATTTCCACTAGAGAGAATTTTAAGTTTCAAGAACTCAGCGATGTTTTATTAGAGCTTCAACTTGCTAAAGCTGACATCCACTTACCTGGTCTGTTACCTTGACACCCCTCGTGGCATCAACCCTATTGTTATCAAGCTACCGTATGGCCTTCAAGAAAAATAAAGGCATCACTTGGATCAAAGTACAAGGAAAGACATCAAGTTGCCTTTCCTCCTTTTTCCTGTGATTTCATCAAAAGAATTGCAGACGAAGAATGACCCAAGTTTCTATGGTGACGGTAACCCTCTCAGTTCACCCCCTCCAAGACCGACACATGACAGACCATAGAGGACCAGTGTCAGTGAAAAGGACCACTGTTCTACCTGCACCTGCTACAGTTCTTGAAAAAGACTGAACAAAAGAACATCGAGAACCCAAATCGCCAATGTCCCATACAGAACAAACCGCATCCACTTAAATGTATTGGCTTCAGAAAGAAAACCCTACAAGATCGTAAAGAACTTTTAAAGAAATTTGGGGTCTGCTACAAATGCTGCGCCTCCACAGAACACTTTGCAAAGGACTGTAAAGCTATCATTAAATGCATAGTGTGACAGCGATGACCATGTACAAGCTCTTCATCCATATCCGCACAACTTTACTAAGCCCAAACAATCCTGAGGCAAAGCAAGGTGGGGAGCACACAGATCAAGCAGCACCTTCTACCTCAGTGTTCTCTTCATGTACAGAAGTCTGGAGAAGGACTGACAAATCCTGCGCAAAGATATTTTTGGTTCGTGTATACACAAGAGGTCAACCTGAAAAGGCCATAAGACTGTATACTATTCTGGATGATCAGAGTAACAGATCTCTTGCAACAACACAAATTTTTTGAACTTAAAATGCTCTAACGTATACCCTATTTGCACCGGCACTACAGAAGTCTTAGGTAGGAGAGCCAGCAGTCTTGTGGTTGCTCCTCTGAACGACAATGTGGAAATACCTTTGCCCACTATCACTGAGTGCAACCAGATTCCAACAAACTAACATTCTAACAAAGGAGATCCCTACTCCTGAAGCTGCCTTACACCATTCTCACTTGAAGGACATAGCCTGCCAAATACCAGCCCTCGACAGAAGTGCTGATATCCTGCTGTTGCTCGGCCGAGACATCTTAAGGCTGGGGTCAGACGAGCGTAGTGTTCACGTCCGTGATAGCATGAAAGAAAGCCCATTGGAGCCTGTCACATGAAGTACGTGAACTGCGGACACACAACGGCCGCGGCCCACGGATGCAAGGCAGGCAAGAACGTACAACCCCTAGAACGGCGGCACAAAGTGCGCTGCATCTGCAACGTCCGCATAGCTTTATGTGTGAGTGATGGAACGTGGTCAGACGGACTACATGGTTTTGCTTATTAATTTATTTTTCCTCCTACATCCATCAAAAAATAATCAGTGAAAAAAAAAAAAGGGACTGTGTGACCACTACTGCGTCTGTACTGCACGGACGCACAGTCCGTAGAAAATGCGCTTGTCTGACCCTAGCCTAAGGGTGCACAAAGTTCGTCAACAAATCAATGGTCCACATGATGTTCCATATGCTTAGTGTCTGGATCTAGGCTGGGTCATCATAGGCAATGTTTGTCGAGAAAGAATCTTACTCCGTTTCTTCCTTTAAAAACACATGTCCTCCCGAATGGACGGACTTGTTCTGCACGACGACCACCAGACCAATATCATGTGAAGGAAAGATGGCTTCATAAGAGCGCACAACGACACATCATACAGGACGAAGATAAAGCTCTTAATTTCTGGGATGACATCTAAAGACGAATTGGCAGCTACCATGGAAGACAAAGAATTCCTGAAAACCATGAGTAAAGAGTTCCAAGATGATTCCAACAGCTGGGTAGCACCTCTACCATTCCATACTCCAAGAAAGACTACCAAACAGAACATGCAGAAGCAGTTTACTTCTTTACAATGCAGTTTGAATCGGAAACCTGAGATGAAGACACTTTGTGGACTTTATGCAGAAAGTGTTTGAGAGAGATCATGCTGAGCCTGCACCTCCGCTTAAGGAAGGAAGAATGCTGGTATCTTCCATGCTTTGGTGTCTATCATCCTCGCAAGCCTGATCAGATTAGGGTGGTCTTCGACTCAAGTGCTTGACATGAAGGCGTCTCCCTCAATGACAGTCTTCTCACTGGGCCTAATCTGAACAACAACCTCATAGGAGTTTTATTTCGCTTCAGACAAGAACCAATTGCTATTATGGTTGAAATTCAGCAAATGTTCCACTGTTTCATCGTCCGTGAAGACAACAAAAACTTCCTCACGTTCCGTTGGTATTGCAATAATGAGGTCAATGATGAAGTCATAGACTACCGGATGAAGGTACATGTTTTCGGTAATAGTCCTTCTCCCGCAGTAGCAATTTATGGACTGAGGAAAACTGCTCAAGGAGAGAAAGAATTTGGGTTTGATGCACGACAGTCGAAAAGAACTACTATGTAGACAGACTCAAATCTCTGCCTAAAGAAGCTATTGACCTTCTCACTAGAACCCAGAACATGCTTGCCACTGCAAGCCTCAGACTTCACAAGAATCATTTTGAACAGCGACAAGGCCATGAGAGCCTTTCCCTGACTACACTGTCCGTGTGAAAAAATTCCAACTAGGTACAGACCTTTCCATTACACAGCACAGTCTTGGATTGCTTTGGAACGTTAAGCAAGACACGTTCACATTTCAAGCATCAACCTATGATAAACCCGTCACAAAGCGAGGAGTTCTGTCTACAGTGAACAGTATTTATGATCCATTGGGTTTCATAGCACCTCTCACCATTCAGGGTAAAATACTGCCGAGACCGCTTACTTCTGAAAGCTCAGACTGGGATACCCCTTACCCAAGGAGAAACAACAAAGGTGGGAATCCTGGAAACAATCTCTACAAGCGTTGGAACAACTCCAGATACCACGTGCTTACACCCCTGTATCTTTAAAGAATGCCACCAGAAGAGAGATCCATGTCCTCTGTGATGCATCCAACGAAGCCATAGCTGCAGTGGCTTATTTTCGGGTCAGATCCCAGCGATGGAGCAAGTCTAGGATTTATCATGGGCAAGTCCAAGCTCACACCAAAACCTGCACATACGATTCCAAGGCTTGAACTTTGCACAGCTGTGTTCGGTGTGGAAATTGCTGAGCTTCTAGAACTTGACACAGACTGACTTTTACACAGATAGCAAAATAGTGCTAGGATACATAAGACAAGACAGTTCCATGTGTATGTCGGCAACAGAGTGGAACGTATAAGAAAGTTCTCTACACCTGAACAATGGCACTATGTGTCCACTAACTTCAACCCTGCTGATCGAGGTACGCGTGCAGTACCTGCTACTGCATTTCTGGACACATTATGGCTATCCCCACCAATACTCTTGAATGAAGACCTCATCTCAAATTCTATCTTTTGAACTGATTGAACCAGAATCTGATAAAGAAATTAGAGCTTTTACCGTTACACTCAACACTGCTGTGAAAGAAAGGATAAGGCTGAGTCCTCACCGTTTTGAACGCCTTTCTATGTGGTCTTCTGTTGTAAGAGCCATTGCACGCCTTATTTACATTTCTCTTCAGTTTACAAACAGCTCTGACACGAACAAACTGTCACAAGCGGCACATCTGTAAAGGCCCCCCACAATTCAGGAGGCCTCGCGACCAGAAAAGATACTGAACTTCTTGAATAACAAGTGTAAATGGGAATTCAACCCACCTCACTCCTTTCCCATGGGAGGCTCTAGGGAACGCATGATTGGAGTTAGAAGAAAATTCCTGGACTGGTACTGGACCAGAAAACTTTACAACTTATTCTCCACACTTCATTTCAGGCCTATAAAAGGAACTAGTAATTCTGCCAAGAGGAAGACAAGCCTCACAAGTCAATTTGAAACAAAGGGAGGTAAGGATTGGTGCATGTTTCGGCCTTCCCCTCTGAAGATTGACTCCCTGACTGTTCTTGTCACAGCCTGGACCATCAAGATCTGCAAGAATTGTTAATGTCGCATTATCGTCTCTTGTTCTTACCTTCCCTCCCCTCTTGTTTTTCAGATGTTCCTGGAAAAGAATTGCTTTTAACTTTAGTCAAAGTTATTGAATTCTAGAAAGCATAGATTTCGACGGGGAGTGTCAGGTTTCACATGACTTGTTATCTACCCCTGGGTTTCTCTCCTCCACTCATGGTGCAGGAATTTACTGTCCAGATAGCTCCACCCTTGTTCTCTTCCCAGTAATCCTTTGCAAGCCTTATGAACTCAGGTTCACTATGATTTTTTGACCTATCCGATGTATATTGTTGTGGATTTTCTACAGTTTTGGAATAAAACTTCAACAGATCAAGGTGGCATCTGGATTGAGTCACTAATTCATCCAAGACTGGGAGTTATCGCCATCGCATCACAACAGTAAGTTAAGAGATCATTCTCAGTGCTTTTGGTGGAGAAACAGAACAAAGTCTGGGTGTAGTAGAGGTAATGTCACCGCTCTGCATGGAGAGAGCCTGTGGAGTCATGGGTTCGATCCCAGCGAGCAACCTCTCCAGTAAGTGTCCTTGGCAAGACACCTAACGGTACATACTCGCCACCCAGGACATACTTGAAAACGAGAGAAATCTCAATGTATCCTTCCTGGTAAAATCCTTTCACAAAAAAAGTTTGCTGATCTACAAATTCAGTCTGAGTAATCAGCTCTTCCTGTAGCTTGACAAATTAAGTATGGCAGGCAAGATGCTCAATTACCCTGAGCTGATCTAGTCTACCAAAGTCTGACACGATTGGCTGAAGTTGTGCATTTTAAAGTATTATTCTCCAGCATTAAGCTTACAATACTCCATTTGGATATTGCATGTGGGCAATAGTCAGAAAGCAGTACTTTGCAGACCAGAATTTGGGCATCAGCTGTATTTATATAATCCTGTTCTGTCTTTGACAGGACCAGTTGCCATGACAACCCCTGCTCCTGTGTGTACACCTCTATTGACCATTAAGGGCTTACAGCCTGACCTGTGAGCCCGCCTTTCAAATCACAGTATTGCTGTACTGTGTGCTCTGGCTGGCTCAAAAGTGGGCCAGGGCTTGTAATCACCCTCAAGAGGTGTTGTCCCTTGCATGTTTAAAGTTAAGGGTTCCTTTAAGTGGGCTTGGTTATGTAGCGGTAAGACTGCCCACTAGCATCCAGTCTTTCCAGAGCATGGGAACTAGCCACTTCCTGGTTTCAAAGCTGCTGCAGGAGACCTGTTGCATAACCTCAAAAGAACACTGCTGCATATGGTTAAGGTGCACACTGTAATTTACTCGTTTTAAATAAATAATTTACAGATCACATTGTCTAACTGGATTTCATATTTTTGGAAAAAAGTCATGCAAAATGAAAATGTCAAGTACTGTATGCATATTTGAAATAGCTAAAAGAAAAAAAAACAAAAAAACAGACAAATGAAAAGGCAAAAGACATCAGTACGAAACATGCCATTGCTTTAGACCTGTGCAACACAGTTTGTGGGGGCTTGTGAAAGGTCACATTAAGTGTCAATAGTATTGCTTTCCAACCTCATTTGGAGATCAAAAGGATGATTCTGTACCACTTTTAACATGTGCATTAAGAAACTATGCACAGAGGATTAAAGTGAGGAAATGCAGGTTTGTTCTCACCTGCTCAAATCTTCATCTTTTATTACCAAGGCTCTGAATTTATAGATGCTGGCAGTATTTCCAATGGAAACTCCTAGGACAAGATTAACGACAGTATAATATTAGAAAAGCAAATATTTACAATAGTCAGAAATCCAAGATTACTGCAGTTGATATTCTAATTGGATCTTATTTTGCAACTAACCAGCATGGAGTATTAAACTTTATACCAATTACAATTATTGTTACTCCATGTCTGATATGCAGGACAATTCATAGAGCCAAAGTTGTTAAAAACTGAGAGTTTAAGAAGTTCAGGAAAATAATCACCACCTATTGAGCACATCCCATCACAGCATGTGCCGGAAGCTGCAGCTAGGTTGTGACACAGCCATAACATTCCAAAAGACCAAAATGGCTCACCATTTGAAAAGACTAGTGTTATTGCCAGGAAATTACATGCCACACGAGTCAATGGCAGAGGGTTTGAGGACCTTGGCGCTTCCAAGAATCTGGGATACTTAGCTTAATGATCCAGATATTTTGTGGGGGACCAATGAATGCACGTACCTTAACCCTTACACGATTGACATTATTGAAAAAGTTAGCATAGAGATCCAGAACATTCACAATACAATATTGAGATGCATTTGCCAAATGTAGTGCAGCATCAAGAGAAAGTGCACGTCATGTCGGATGGACGTTGGTTTTGGGAAACCGCTTATGTTGAGCACATCAAGAAACACATTTAACTCATGGCCCCCAGATGTTTATGCCAATAATTCCCACAACTTTCAATGCAAAAGATAGCCAGGAAACAAGTCAGTTCAGAAACATCTGGGGAGCTGAAATTTTGAAAGGCCCGATTTAAGACTTCCCAATTGGGTCTTGGTAACCCTGTAGTATGCCCAACTAATGTTCCATTTGCAATTAAACCATTGCCACTAGGTGTTTTAGAAACCATTACTAACAATTTAGAAAAGGAAAACCTGTGATATTACAATTGCTGTATATTCCCTATAGAAGTCAATTTGCTCTGAGATTGAGGCTCACCTGGAGCCACTGGTTCAACCAAAAATACATCAGTAATGGACCGTTTAACAGTTTGGTACCCAAAGGTTTCCTCGTCATGGGGACTAATAGATGGTGGATCAAAAAAAGGGACATCTGATGACGGGATCACTCGATCATCCATAATTGTAGTATTCATTGCTTTCAGTACCTAGAGCGAACAGAGTATTTAAAAATGTATCTTGGTAAACAATGCCAAATCTTTGATGTTAATCTGGAATATTTACTTACCTCGTTGACAGTTTCTGCAGGGTGAATTCGGAAATTCACAGTTGCCCGGGCAGTTTGTGGAATCACGTTTGACTGAAAAGTTAAAGGTTACCAGCGTTAAAGTGTTCAAGATAAACTATTAGGCAAAAAGTTGCAGTACAACTGATTTTAGTGGAAAAGGTCATTCCGAGTCTGTACATTTACACACGCATAAGCTTTCATATCAGCAAGGCAGACCCCTTTCTATGTCTAAATAGAGCCAGGAGAGATCTAATGGTGTGTCTCCTAAAGTTAGAAATATAAACCAGCCCTCACAGAATTTAAAAAAACTTTGTATATATGGGTCAGTATTTTGGTACATTTATATCAGGTATCCAGGGGGGAACAATTTGACTAAGTCTAGACACTATTCTAGCTAGAGACTTCATGGCTTGTGCAGATTTTATAAGGTCATTCCAGTTATGTCCGTGCCGCCCTCTTTGACAGTTCTGATACTGACAAAGCTGGGAGTCGCCAAAGTATAGACTTCCACTTTTCTGATCCACTTAACCTAAACACCTTTTTGTAAGCTAGCTCTGTCAAAGGCTGCGTTCTTACAATGCAAGTCATTGGATTGGTAGGATGACAAGTTGGCAGCATGTCACATCTAGAGCCCAATGAATGTGAGCTTTTAAACTAGCTAAAGGATAAATGTACAGTCTAGAGTGATTGGTTCAGGCTACTATAAATCTTTACATCTGAGAAACAAATCAGCATACGGTTTTGGAAAGATTTTGCATGTACTTCCAGAATACAAAGACAGAATTTTGGATGAATTTAATTTGAAGGTCAATAGGTTTAGTGCATAGAAGGAAAAACATTCAGAAACTAGAGTCAGCTTTGCTGTCCTACATATTGCAAACTTGTTTAATGCAATGTTTATATTGAAGTAAAGGAATTCCAGGTGCACTCTAGTGGTCAAAATCTAACAGGATTTGCTCATTGTATAAAAGTGCAATAATAAGATTTTAAAAGATTACGTGAAATGGGTGCCTCAAATAAAAGCACTTTAAGGAAAACTACATAAGTGTCCCAATTTTTAGTCCGTGGAGTTCTTGCAGTCAGCTCATGTTGGAGGCTTTCCTTTTTAAATGGTGTTAACAAAACCAAGCAGCATGAAGTATGAAAAAAGGCAGCAAGACGTATTCAAAAGGTTAAAAGTAGGCTTTTATTTACATTAAGCCATATGGAAAAATTTTCTTAAATAAAAATGAAGTGTGAAAAACCTAAAATGATCACTAGACTGCATTTGCCGTTAGGCTTCTTCAGCAAGTGTCCTTTGGGGCAGGGTAATCTCTAAAATAGATCAGTTTTCTATTTTAACTTTAGAGACTACTCTGCCCCAAGGACAACTTACAGAAGAAGCCCAACAGTGAAAACATGTTCTAGTGATCCTTTAGGTTTTTCACTATTCATTAGTTTTTGGGTTTTTTAAGACAAGCTTGCCATATGGCTTTTTAATGTTAAAAAAAAAAAAGGTAGGCATTTACATTTGAATAGGTCTTGCTTCATGGTTTTTAGACCTCATGCTGCTTGGTTTTGTTTCTTCGCTTCCTCCACCCTGCAATCTGGATAACAGTTTAAAAGGAATGCCTCCCTCAGTTCTTGCAGTCAGCTCATCTTGCTGTTGAAGAAAGAACTACATAAATGTAAGTATCCCAATTTTTAAAGTGCTTTTATTTGGTGTGAAACAATCACAATGCTCTTTTAATATATACATTACAACTATTGCACTTTTATACAATACATGTGCAAATCAATGTTTTAGATTTTGACCACTAGGGTGCACCTGGAATTTTACTTCCTGCATTTTATTGTGTTCGAGGTGTGGACACTTTCAGTGCAGCACCCATTTTAATAATATTTTCCTTCAAAATTACCTAATACATATAAAAAGCGCTGCTCCACAATACCATCCCCTATGTTGATTGAAGCAATCATTGCTAGACTGAGTCAATACAAATACAGGGTTATTCAAGGAGAATCTAAAAGTCACTGCACGGTCGGTGACTTTGTGCTCTTCAATTGGGTGATCCCATTTTGGCGACCCTGCGGTTGATTCAGCAAGCACCACAGGGCTGTCGTAGTGCAGGGAAAAGCCGCCGCAAACCCAATGAACACTCCCTGCAAACGCACACTGAGACCCGCAAAAACATGTGGATTAACCCCAAACAGAAACTGAGCAGCTGCCAGATAAAGCTGACATCGCAGATGAATGGAGTGAAAGAATAAACAGTATGCTTGAATGTTTGAAAAGCGAAATGCTGTTTGCAAAGGAACTACAGAATGAAAATGTCTGAGATTTACATAAAAGGTCCAATGAATAATTAAAGGGCTGTTACAAGAGAAAATATTATACACACACACACTTTATACTGCAAATTATAAATCAGTTTACTAGATATTGCATGAAAACGGTAATATAGTTAACATTGAAGCCTATGGGATTCACCTGAATAAACCTGCCGAATGAAACCAAACAGGTCAATTCAGCAACCTTTCATCGCTGGTTTTTGTTCCGAATAAAACGAAGCATTGCTTCTCTATGGGGATTTCACTGCCCTCAAACAGGCAACGAACAGGCACTGTGCCAGCATTTGGAGAACGGCCTGCTCTCCAAATGGCCAGGAAAGGTAAGCATATGCTGAATTTCACTGTTTGGTTACCTTTTGGCCACTATTCGAATCTGTTTGAATAACACTTTCTAGCTTTGCTTTTTAAATCTGAAGTTACTGTTTTACCTGCACTTCTTGCTGCTCACTTTACAAAAATGAATGGACTTAAAGTTCAGTGTCAGTTTTACCTCTTAACTGAATGCAAGTCAGCAATGTTACCTTAATGCCTGCATTAAAGATGGTGAGAGCTGTAGTTGTCCGGACAAGGGCATTGCCAGATGGGGTCCGTTGCAGAATTCTGAATTTAAAAAAAGGTTTGGAATTAAGATGGTCAATTTTTGCAGACACAATTCAGTACATTCTATGCACATATCTAGAGTCATTCTTTCACATGGGCAGACTGCATGGCATGTCACACATTCTGATGGCCTTGTGTCATCTTACAAATGGTGCCTGCATGTGTATTAGCTATGGAGGTACCACTTTACCTACGTTTCAGTGCAAAAAAAAAAAAAAGTTACTGGGTTCTCTAGAGGGAGAATGGAGTTAAAACTTTACACACCTGCATCCCTTGAGCGCCAAAATTGGTACCAACGCAACTCATAAGTGAGGGAATTTATGGAAGGGAGTGCAACAAGGTCTTGCCCATTGGGGAAATTTAGTGAAGCCGCCATTATGTGACATGTTTGGGCAGTTGAACAATGGGTAGAGCAAGGGCAAATATTCTTCATTTAACACCATTTTAAAATCCAAAGTAACCAAGATGTTGGCAGTTTTAGCACCTTGATAGGGTGCCCGAGAGAAAAGCTACAAGTCACAAGACACTGACCCTTAAGGCAGTGTTTCCCAAACCTGTCCTCAGGACCTGCCGACACCAGGGATGTGTGGTGAGGTCAGTGGCTGGTGATGCACTGGCATGTAAAGGACATGTGCTCCTCTGAAGCAGCCCCAGATCTGATCTTGATCCCCCCCCCCCAGTCACTGCACGCCATTAGGAAGCAAAGAACTACATTTGGCTCAGCTTCAAGACAAAACACAGGCTGGATGCCAAGAGGAGTCATTCCAGTCGCATGATGGCTGGAAGAGAATCTAGAGTCAGACCACAACAGCAGTTACAGCTGACTGAGCATCCTGGGAGTCACTACAGCTTGCTGTGGGATCTAAAAATCAAGCTGAGGATCATGAGACTCAGTCCACACCAGCTGGCATGAGAAAAGTATACCCACCAAGAGTTGAGGCTCGGGGAGCTGAGCCAGCAATACAAATGCCTGCTGACTCCGTTAAGCAGCAGGATGCTGCCGACACTAGAGGGGACATTCAGAATCACTGCAGGAGTGCCAGGCTGTGGTGGTGCTCGCCTGGTCCACTGCAAGCTGTCCACTCTTCAAAGCCTGTTAGATAGAGGCAAGCCTCCAATGCAGGTGTTTTGGAATGGCTTGAACCAATGGTTGTTTCAAGCTATTCCATTGCTTTCTCAGTGTCTCTGGAGGCACTAAGGAGCAGTGTTCAGGAAGTAGGCAGTGCTCCTCTATGACTCGTGCTGCACACTTGAGCAGTTTATGTGATTAGCAGAGCAGGGAAGCGCTCCCCCGCTGTCACCTCTGTCCTCTGCATCTATGGTTGTTTTATTTTACCACTTAACCCCATCGTGATTGTAGATGTACATCACAGGTTAAAGTCTCCTTTAGACCCAGTGACGTACATGGTATGTCCGGTCATTTGTGTGCTGGAAGTGATCAGTATTGCAGTCAAACACCATTGCACGGATGCCTGGACATGACAATGGACATGACAATGGTTGTCAGTGCCCCTTTGATCACTCCCCAGGAGTGATCAACTTCTGGGTTTCACCAGAAAAGGAGCCCTGCACTGTTAGAGTGCTGGTAGTGATCAGCATAGCTTCCAGCTGCTCTGATATTGCAAGGATGCAATGACAGCAAGGCATCCTGCAGTATCATTACCTGCCACCGGTCTGCTCTGATCACTCGAGCGATCACTTCCAGATGTACTGAGTGCCACAAGACATTGTGGCATTCAGTCTGCTGGGTGCCTCTAGGGATTGAGGCACCCAGCAGAGTGCAAAAAAATTAAAGTGACAGCCAAGATGGTGGTGCCCAGGGTCATCTGGGGAGGGGGGGGGTGAGAGGCTTAGGCTTTTACTGGGGACATCCAAAGGTTCTTTTCAGAATAATTGATAGAGGGTTACAGCACTGAGAAGGCTTATGCCATCCTGGTGCCAGTCTGAAGCATCTGTCTGACTCTGACCCCGATTTTGATCCTGCCAGGTGCTCCTAAACAAAATCACTTGATACATCTTCTAGTGAGGTTGATCAGGGGCTACCTGCAGGAGATTTACTGCTCCAGCTGAAGAGTGTGTAATGCCTCATTGCCAGAGACCAGATATTCATTTCACTGTAAATCCTGTCAGTTGAAGTTGCAGGATTTACCCCCATGCAGTTCTTGCAGGTGTTTGGGGGGGGGGGTGATATATTGGGCCTCATTGTTGCCCAAACAAATATGTATGCCCATCAGTATTGTGCTGCTAAACCAGACTCCTATTTGGCAAAGCAAATGGACCCCCTTGATGTGCCAGAATTTCTGAAATTCTGGACACCAACTATGCTGATGGGCATCATAAATAAGCTCTCAATCCGCTCCTACTGGAGCAGTAGCTCCGTATGCTCTACGCCTAGAGAGCATCCCCAGTTTGACATGCTGTATAAAATCCACCCCCTTATTACCCACTTCACTGCCAGGTTTGCAGAGGCCTTTACATCTGAAAAGGATTAATCCACGCAGATTCCTAATGAAATATAAAAGGTAAGACTGGGATTCAAGCAATATATTCCTGCCAAACGCTCCAGGTATGGAGTGAAGGTGTACAAGCTCAGAATGAGTGGGTATACTCTCCTTCTGGGTGTACGAGGGAAAGGATAGCAACCTTGACCTTCCAGGTTGCCCAGAATACCTGGGAACCAGTGGCAAGATTGTGTGGGACCCAATTTTTCCCCTCATCAACAAAGGGTACCACTTGTATGTTGGAAATTTTTATACAAGTGTCCCTTTGTTCAAGCTACTGTATTGCTTCGATACAGTAGCATGAGGTACCATTTGCAAGAACCACATAGGTTTCCCAGTTCAGCTTGCCTGCACCCAGCTAAAGGGAAACCTCGGCAAGAGGAGCTGTTGGCAGTCAAGTACAGAGACAAGGATGTATACCTTTTCACCACCATCCACCGACAGGCCTGTGGAGGACTCTGTGGCAGAGCTGAGGGCGCAAGGAAGCCAGTGTGCATCAAGGCCTATATCCAGCATATGGGTGGGGTTGATCTGGCAGATCAGCCCTACCAAATTATGTGGAAGACAAGGGTCTAGTACAAAAAGGTTGCCATTTACCTGATGCAAATTGCAACCCACAATGCATTTTTGCTCTTCGAAAAAGGCAAACCCCGGAGTGACTGTCCTTTAGTGCCAGGTCATTTTGGGGATTTTTTACCAAAATGCACCTGCTCCCCAGGGAGTGATGGGAGAGAGTTGGAGCTACGCATTTATAAAATCCCCTACCGAGAGCAATCAGACCAAAAAAAGTGGTAGAGTGTTTCAAGAGGGGGCAGAGAAGAGACAACCTTTTACTGCCCAGAATGCCCTGGACAACCTGGTCTGTCTTGAGTACTGTTTCAAGCAGTACAGTGCGTGATCTGTAATTTTTTGTTACTTTAGTTTGTTTTACTTTAGACACATTAGGCTAGGGTCAGATGAATGCATTTTTCACGTGCGTTTAGCCGCACGAAATCACGGCCGTGCTAGCAGCAAATGACGTCCAATGCCGGGGAACATACGACGAATGGCCGCACGAAAGTTCGTCCGTGCAATGCAAGTGGCCAACGAACGCATTTTTTTGAGAACGTCAAACCGCTACTACTGACGTACAGAGTGCGCTGTGGCCGCATAGCGGCGTGTGTGATTAGGAGACGTCAGACGCTGCTAATGTCCGGCTAACATAACGTCCAGACACAAAGTGTTTTATTGATGATCCGTACAAAATCACGGATGAAAAGGTCCATCGTATGACCACTATCGCGTATTCGTTCGAACGTTCACGGACAACGTGAAAAATGCGTTTGTCTGACCCTAGCCTTATTCCTCCATTTTTAATGTTCTAAAATTGGTGCTGTGTTTTTGCCAAAATCCTGGCAAACCGATGCAGGGGGGGGATGTACTCAGGAGGCTTTGCAGAAAACAACCTGGAGTGTAACCAACAGCAATGTCTTCTAAATCAGTCCAAAAATAATGTGGGTGTAAGTGAAAAAGTACCACACACTATCCAATTTGTTTGGGTTAAACTGTTGCATTCATGGCATCAAAAAACTTTACAATACTTTGGGGTGTCCGCTTACCAAATATATGCACATTCATGGCAGTTCAAAAAATTTTGGTATGTAAAAAGGCCCCCAAATAAAATTTAAAAAAAAACAAACAGGCGAAGATGATATGTCAAATTAGAAAAATGACACGCACATGTCAGATTGGCGTAGCACCCCGAAAGCAACCCAAACCTATGCATGGGTGGTATAACTTTACTAAGCTGTTGAACATATTTTGGGGTGTTTGGCAGTAACCCACAACTGGATTTGACAATTCATGCCTAAAGTACAAGGTGTGTGAAAAATTACAAAAAAGGGACTACCTGAAAAAGAAAAAAAAAACCTGAAATACGCACCTCCAAATAACCTGACGCACCTATACATGGGTGTCACTTTACGCAGAGGTTGCTGAACACTTTGGGGTGTGATTTGGCAGTACCCCTTTACCGAAAGCGGTCAGCCCCCCCCCCCCCAGCAGTATCCTGAGTGTGGCTCGGGGTCAAATTCCTATGTTGGAAGCAGTAACTGAGCAACACTCGGAATGCCGCTGGATACATTACCACTCCCTGCATGTCCCCTCAGCCTCCTCCGGCGACCGCGACCTCATGTCCTGGTTTCCTCCTCGCGAGAAGGAATCCAGGTAGTATGCAGTCGCCGGAGGAGACTGCAGAGATCAGTGAGGGAGTGCAGAGAGGTGATGTATACAGCCTTAGTGTCTCGGGGTTACCGGTCTCTGGTGAAATTTAACCCGGAGACACACGGGAACACCGCCAGGGAGGTTAATGTTCTCAGTACATGACTAAAATTGCACTTGCAAGAAAAAAAAAAGCCAAAAGGGATTTTAACAAATTTGTGGTGAAGCGGTTGCATAGAAAGTCAAAATATGAAGTTTAAAACTGTAGGTTGTGTACTTTAAAAACCTCCACATATTTATTTTTTTTGAAAATTGAAAATTTTATTTTGTAAATAAGGCAGCATACAGACATAAAATAAGTGCCACATATGGCCATCCAAAACAGTCAGCTTAAATATAGCTCAAGGAAAACAAAACATCCCCAGACTGGGGGGGGGGGGTGGAGGCAAAACGTAGCGAAGGGGAGGGGGAAGGACAATACAAAGATCTAGAGAATCCCCATCTGGTGGTCATCGGCAGCAAAGCTTCTCTATAAAAGGGGGGGGGGGTATTGTGAATAGTAAATGAGCAAAAAAAATAAAAAAATTCCAAAAATACAATACATGTGGCTTCAGGGTCGTCTTAGCTGTCAAAGATTGAACGTAGTAAAGAAACAATCACATGTGAAATGGCAGAGAAAAACCAAACATCCGGGAGGTCTCGCGAATCAAACAGCGAGGAAGTAAAAGGAGCCCAAAGTCAAAGTCAGGGGTGGGAATACACCACATATCAAGTTGGGAACCGGAAAAAAAGAAACGGAGTCTACACATCGAGGTGCTCAGCCCGGAGTAGAAGGCACTTGGTCAGGAGCAAGTCCCATGCCGGAAAGTATTGCCCAAGCTTCCTCGATAATGGAGGGAACATTACCATGTGTCAGAGAGCCAGCCAAGCCCCACCGTAACGGACCTTTTTGCGTCTGAGGAAAGCAGTCACCTCCCAAAGGTGTCATTGCACCATCAGGGTCACATAGGGAAGGTCCTGATTGACAGGTGCATGGGCTGCCAGAAGCTGCGACTTAGCCGCATCCCCTGCAACCGCGATTACATCCTGTGGAGGGTCTGCTGGTGCCGCTGCTTTTTGGATCCGGTAAACCGCATCAAAAAGGTCTGGCGAATCAGATGGGAGTCGAAGACATGGCCTTCCACACTGTTCGTGAGTTTGAGCAAGTCCATTGCAGATACCAATTCCAGGACCCCACGTATTCGGACGTTGCGGCGGCGACAGGTTTCCATGGCCTCAACGGAGCGGGTCAAAAGGTCCACTTGAGATCGGAGGGTGTTCACTTGGGACGACAGGACCAGTTCCTCTGCCAGAGCCGCAGATTGGCCTTTTTGCCGCCACGGCTTGGGAGCGGACCACCTCCACACGGACCCCTGACAGCGCGGCAGACCAATGGGTTTTAATTTCAATGAATTTCCTGTAATCCCCATAGTGGGGCGAGTGTCAGAGATAGAATCAGGATCCGGGGTGAGGCAGGGAGTGGGCATCTCAGGAGTTATAGGTCCCCAGTCCCAAAGGTGCCCAAAGACGGCTGGCCCAGATCCCCAATGACAAGCCGGCAAGCAGATCGTTGGGTCAGGTCCCCACATCAGGATGCGAATGGATGTCTTCCGAGTCCTCTGTAGATGGCTCCAGGGAGGCCACTGCTGCCAGAGCTTTCTCTTTTTTGGTCTCGTTTGCGCGCAGCAGAGCTCATTGCCACCCCTTCTTGCGCGGGGGGTGGGGGTGGTCGGGGCAAGCCAATTAAATCTCCAGGGTCACCACCCGGCCAGAATGGGTCTTCGTCCCTCAATGAGACATATCCCTGAGGAAGGTTAAGGGAGGGAGCCAGTGCTCCAGAACTGCAACTGCCTCATAGGGGATCCCTGATGTCCCTCTGCCTAGGACCCTCTGACCTGTGTGTCTGCTGCCCCTGCGTCTTCTTCCCCATATCCAGAGAAAAATGGAGCGCCAGCCGGTGTGCGGATCCGGTGTTCAGCAGGAAACTCCCCAGGCTCCACAAAATGGCTGCTGCAGCAAGGCCGCACCAAGCCCGAGTTCTGTCCGGCTCAAAAATGTCTGTGCACCCAGGAAACGGTGTGTCCGATGTCCCACGGGTGTCAAGTCCCCAGGGAGTCCAGGCAGAGTGAGAGGGTCGTCAAAAAAAGTCTAAAATGCTGAAACACAGCGGAGCTCTCTGCATGCAACCTCTCTCATCTGCTGCTAGCCACGCCCCGTGAAGGGTTTTTCAGGTATTCGTGACAGTGACATTGCAACACTAATTTTGAAAATAAACCCTTTACCATTTCCAAAGTGCTACTTGCACTTTGGAGAAGATGGGGAAAAAGCAAAGACTAAACATTGGGTATTGCGAATCTCAAAAAACTTTTAGTTTCTAAATTTTGTCCTATGGTTGTAGATGCATAAGTGGTCAAAGTTTGAAAAAGTGTTCAATTGTCATAATTTTACCATTTTTCTATAGCAAGTTATATGAAATGATGAAGTGCATCTTTAGAAAGTCCATTTAAATGACGAGAAAGACTGTATAGAATGTGTGGGTAAACGAATAAGGAAAATTTTACCTTAACACAAACCGTGCAGAAACAAACAGCAACAGGCACTTGTGCGCTGGTCTGACCCCAGCCTACTTTTAACGTGCGTTCTGGCGCACATAATTACGGCCGCACTAGCAGCAGATGACGGGCAATGACGGCCAATATACGATGTACGGCCGCACAAAAGTCCAGCCGTGCAACGCAAGTGGAATTTGAACACTTTTGAGAACACTGAACCGCTAGTACTGACGTACTGAGTGCGCAGTTGCGGCATAGCGGCGTGTGTGCGAGATTAGGAGAGGTCAGACACTGCGAATGTCCAGCCTACATAACGTCCAGACGCAAAAAGAGTTTTGACGATCCGTACAAAATCACGCCTGAAAATGCGCGTCGTCTGACCGTTTTTGCACATTCCGTGAAAAAAAACAATGCGTTTGGAAACTTTTTCACGTTCGCGGGGAAAAATGCTTTGTCTGAGCCTAGCCTTAGACTTTTGTAAAACCGCCCAGTCACTAAGGGGTTAATGGCAGGAGAGGCTCTGCCTCACCTGACTGCATGTCCCTTGCTGACATGCCAGATATCTGAAGCGTGGCACAGATATGATTTGCTGTTCAGTGATTGCAGTATTCAGTCTGCATTTCCCCAAGGTGGTCTGCAAAACCTTAGGACAAGTTTGGGAAACAGTTAAGGGTCACGTTTTTGCATTAAAGTGATACTTTTGGTTTGCTTGCAATAAATGTAAACGTTTGCTGACCTGCTAACAAGTGGTCCAAAAAGCCATAGATTCGCCATAACGATATTTAAAGGGAAATAAAACTGCAAAAAACAAAGTGAGAAGATATTCAATACCACATTTCCAAAATTAAGACATTAGGCAAATGAAGTTGTAGCAGCACAAAGAAACATGGACCGAGACAAGTTGGCATTGAGGCACTTACCAATGTGAGCTGTGCTGTATTGAAGTCAGGAAGCAGAAAGTGGAAGAGGTTGTAGAGCAAGATGGGGAGTATATAGGGACAATACTATGTTCATTCCATGACGAAAGACAACTTTTATTATTAGAGTAGCTCTTGATTCATACCTCATCTGCAAGCTGTTCAAACATTGCACCTTCTGGGCCTTTACCAAATCGGTTTGGCATTTGATCCTGTTCGAGTCTGCAGGATTGTGTGAATATATAAAAAAATTCAGAAACACTTAGAACTATGCTACAGTAACATGAAAACAAAAAGTTTAAACACCATAGAAGTGGTTTTAAACACTTGTGTGCACTTCTGCCTACTGCAGTATAGATTGCAAACAGTTCGGCCAGAATTGTTGAGCCTATTTTGATGAATTGTGATGTTGCCAAAGCAGCATGGGGGTTTTTAAATTTGGAGCGCAGAGTCTAAAGATAAAGTATTAAACATTGATGTTTAAAGTTGAGGCTACAAAGAAAAACAAAAAACACACAAAGCTTTTACCTAGTATCAAGGCACAATTCACCTGCTCAAAGCTGCAGACAGGATCCCAATACTGGATTCACGTGGAGGCATTGAGGAATGACCAGGTGGTGAATTCACTGTCAAATTCAAAGTAATTGCACCTTTTTCTGTGACGCCAATCCTAAAGAAAAGTGATGAGACAAGTATAGGGGAGGGGGGACACAAAACCACTTTACCCCAATAACAAACACTGCAGGAGCTCCCACTGTCAATCCAAGTACTGCAGCAGGTCTCCATTAAAAGTGTTGTATAGGCAAGTAGTTATTTGCTAGCCACCACTGTTTACAGCTGTAAAAAAGCATTTGAGATATTTACCATAGTTTTAAACTAAGATAAACCATGGTTAGTGAATAATGTCCTCTGTCACTGTGCCACGCATAACATGGCATCAATAACTTCCAGCTGCCAATGAACTGCCATATTAGGGATATGCAGGGCTGGACTTTGTTTTTTGGTCAAACAAAAATAACCCAGCCCTTGACTTCATCCAGACTGGCCCACTCCAATTCTGGAAACGCACAGGGCCAGATTAAGATCTAAGGGAAAGACACAGGATCCACAGCAATAAAACTCATGAGGCCTGTTCAATACCTCAGCAGCTGCTGAATTGCTGCAGCGCAGCAATTCAGTTTGCTGCAGCAGTGTCGTTGAACCCTTTGGATGCGAATTTTGAATCCAAAATGGCCGACGATTTCTTAATGAAAAATTCAGATTGTTTTTCGGATCACTCGGACAAAAAATAATAAAGAGAAGCAGTCAGCACAATTCCGTTTTGTATGCACACACCACAAATGATAGTTTTTAATGAATAAACGTTATGTTTACTTCTGAAACAATATATAAATTGAACTGTAATATATGTCTATGTGCAGGGGGAAATAATAAATAAATATTTTGTGCTTTGGTGAACAAAAACCTCAAAATTAACATTGCTGTAGGGAATTATTACTTGCTTCGAGGCGGCGGCCATCTTGCTGTAGGGCATTGTTACTGGCTTCATGCGGCGGCCATCTTTAATACATCACACGAAGCATCTCCTCGGGTCGCTGCAAGTGCTAGGTTAGCACTGCTGAGCGCTGACAGGTTGAACGGCGTTCAATGCAAGTTGCTAACTTAGCACTTGCAGCGGCTGAGGTATTGAACAGGCCTATGGTAAAGTCAGTGATTATAAACTACACAGCAATTTTTAATAATTTACTGTCCTACGTCTGTCAAGGTTGGGGCCTGGGCAGTGACCCCACACTGTCGATGTGGCTGGGACAGACTGCCCCCTTCCGTGCACTGCCTTTCCACTCTTCCCTTTTCTCCCCCTCCTTCCAAGCCCATTCCCCATGTTCATTACAGCCCATTCCCCTCCAGTCTTGTTCATATCACCTTTGAAGCTGGGAGCCAGCAGCAGGCCTAGGTTTTACCCTCTGGCAGAATGGAGTGCTGGGAGGAAGTCACGTTCTCGCACAGAGTGACAGGAAGTGAGGTCCTCTAGCTGTACCTCCCAAACTGGCAGAGCAGACAGTTAGATGCTATGCACCACAGGCAGCATAATTGTGCTGCCATTTATTTTGAGGACACTGGCTGCCCCCGAGTCCCTCACTCGCCATAACCAAGGCCCTGCAAATTGTGATGACCGCGTGCCTGCATTGTGGTCATTGCAATTTGGGTGTGCTTTCAGGCCAAGGCCCATGTCTGATCAGCTCATGTGCCTTGCCATCTCATGGCCCTTGGTGGCCAGCTGGCCTACACGAGCTGCAGGCGGCTGGATCTTGTTCCTTGTCAAGACCTGTTTCAAGCAGCCTTTGGCAAACATTTGAACTCCACCTACTCCAGCTCTTGCACATCTGTCGCTGTACAGCACACCCCTGTACAGTGACAAGTGCAGGAGCCTGAGTTCCAGTTTTTGCCAAAGGCTGCTTGGAACAAGTAGATGAGGGACGAAATCCGACAACACCTGTTACAGGCCCACTGAGCCATCGGCCCACCGGTAAGCTCCCCGGTAGTCCGATGTCCAGTACATGCCTGGGGACAATTTACTGAAATTTGTTTCTATTTGTCCAGATTACCTCTAGCAATAGCTGGATCATTGGAAAGGGCAGATTCTGGCCTTTAAGATAGCCAACATGACCATATTCACTAAAATAAAAAATGTGCAAGTTGAAATTGCTCAGCAGTGAAGGGGTTAATGTTCAGACTTTAGTTGTTTAAGGGTTAATGCAGGTTTCATCCCTCACAGTACACACTTTTTCCTTGATGTATGGCATTTTAGGGGTTAATAGGTAGCTACATGCCACACTGTTAGATTTATTGCATTTCCCTGGGTTTATGGAAGTTAGAACCCTAAGGGTTTATTCATCTTTTAGATCCTTTGTCACATTTGAGGAATTCATTCCGCCAAAAATATTGTGAATTCCCCATTTAGCAAATTGTCACTGCAGTTTACTAAAATTAGTCACTGAAGCAGTTCGACATTGGTGAAAATTCAATAACTTTATTTGGCAGTTAAGGATCAGGTTAGAACAATAAAAATGTATTTGTCACATTACTCTGGGGTTTTGGAAATATATAAATTATAGACGGTGTGCAGGGGTTGGGTAACAGGATGTCTGGGAGAGTAATCGAGGGAAGGTATATAGGACCCAGTATCCTGCACAGCTTCTACCCTCACACCTGTTGCCAATTAATCAATTAAAGCCACAGGTAAAGTCCCAGGCTGCTGACTGCTCAGAGCAGGGTGTGGAGCAGTTGCACTTCTAAAGAGATGCTGTGGTTTTTGTTTGAGATTATGGTTTTGTGATAGGAGTGCTGGATGTTTAGTAAGAACTCTCATTTGAGTTATGTTCTTTTTTTCGCTGAATCACCAGCAATAGTGATTCCAAAGCCTTGTCTGTTATATGCTGGAATAAAAGACCTCCAATTTGCACAAGTTTCAAGTCTGCAGCTGTTTCTTCCCTAGAGGAAGGTGTTTGGCTGGAACCAAGGATCCTGAGCTGTTGCTATACAATATATAATAATTTAAAAGGCACCATCACCTGGGGTGAGCCAACCCTAGCGTTGGTATTTTGTGTGCCAGATTCAGTCTAGCACCTGAAAACAGATTTTTCCCCCGTTTTGTGGAGCTGGATGCAAACTCTTAAATATGATGCACATGGACAGATAGAGGTCTGAATATGTGGGAGAAACTGAATGCTGATTTCTGGTGGTGGGGGGGGGTCCAAGGAATAACCAGGGGAGGCAATTGCCCCCTGTAGAGACCATGGTGCTCTGACTAGAGATGCACTTCCAAGCAGGCCTAGTTAAGAGGCAACACATGCATTCATGGAATTTAAAGTTGCTATAGATTAAGAATATAGAGCTGCTAAAGATCAAGGAGCTCATTGTTTAAAGCCAGTATATTAACCCATTCCATCAATTATGAAGTAAATCTTGGTTTTAGCCACTAGCATTGTAATACTCCATGTTCCCATGAAACACTAAGAGCACGATTGCTAAAATCAGCAGAATCTGAATAAATGCTATCGTTTTGTATAACGGAAAAAAACTGTTGCACTCAGGTCAAAAGATCAATATTATACCATGGGTGCTACCTGAAACAGCCACCCTTAATAGCCAGACAAATTAGAACAGAGAAATCAGATGCACACCAATTTAAAAAAGATTTTATTTAAAGAACTCAAACACAAGAAACTTATAGGCCTTTCTCAAGGGTTGTGGCTGCACATCGCCGAAACATTAGGGGTACCTGGTTTTGGATTCTGTGTCTGTCCTTTGACTCCTTGTATTTTTCTATCTTGTTCTACTCTTAGAAGAAGAGTGAGGTACCTTTGGATTATTTTTGTGTTATAGGTTGCGCCCCATGTGTTTATGGTTTGATTGCCAGGTTGTGCTATTACTGTGCTAGTAGGGAGTTATTTCCTACACTCTGTTCAACATTTGTATATTCATATCTAGTCCTACGACTAGATTTGTGGCTATATATGTACTTGTGGCTGCACATCAGTTTCTTCCTCCTTTGTGTTGGAGTTTTTAAATAAAATCATTTTTTATTGGTGTGCATCTGATTTCTTTTTGTGTAGCAATCGTTTTGTACACATTACGGTACATTACTGCACATGTGCCATACTGAGTGTCAAGCTATTTTAATATGCAGGAGCAAAGCCTGCCTGAATAAAGACATTTTAAACAATGTGTCAAGTGACATGTCTTCCTGGCACCAGAAGTGACAGACTTCTGTTAAGAGGGATAGCAGGTCCAGGAAAGTAGTTTTTTTTAATCCTTAATACATTAGAATTACAAGCATGGTGGAATGTAACGAATGCTATAGTAAATGAGCCAGTCATTAGTTACCAAAACTTGGTTACTTTTACACCAGGCTTGAAGAGTCAGTTCTTGATGACAGCATATAGTTCAAACAATAGATTTTACTTACAAAGCGATGGGCCTTTTTGTGCCATAAATAACCCCATCCAAGACTCCAAAACCTTCATCCAGCAAATACTCCAACTTTACATTCCGAGTTTCTAATGTTTTAACAATCTCTTTGGCTCCATGACGCCCACTAATCTAGATTAAAGAGCACAAGATTTACTATGCAGGCATGTACATCAGGCAGTTTACTGCATCCAGAGTTTAAACATGAAAGAACTAGGTGTTGATGTGCAGAACATTTCTCTTGTCTCCTTGTACAGTTACATGCAACCATACAAATTTTATAAATCAGTTCCAGACTGACCTTAACTGGTGATGCTCACTTCCCAGCTCTCTCTAATCTTTGCATTATCATTTATATAGCGGTAACTGTTTCCACAGCGATTTACAGAAGGTGTAGAACACTTTTTTTTTCTCCAAGTTTGAAGTTAAAAGGGATGTACAGGGGTGGAGCTAATTGATGACAAGACCAGACACCTTTTGCAGAGCTCTCCAGTTGACTTACCTACCCATTTGTTGGCATCCCTTTATCTGCTCCGAGATGCCTGTTGAGTCCTCATGCTGTGGAAGTGGGGAGCATGTGCCGCAGTAAACAGCTTATTCCCTGCACCCGGCTTTGGGCCAGTTATTGTAGGCCTCTTTCTGCGGCCATCTTTACAGCCTGCCTGGCTTCCCTAGGTGGGGGGGGGGGGGGGGGGGACAACCCATGCCTTTTCTTGGGGCTGCAATGGGGAAGAAACATAACATTACATCCACGATTCCTTGGGGAGGACAGGTGGCCGTTTGTTGTCTCACTGGCAATTGTTGCTCCCAGTGGGTTGGAGTCCTCCGGTGATTATGCGTGCTCCTGCCCTGAATCTGCAGACATGCTATGGGGACATGGCGCTCCTGAGGAGAGAATACACTGGAAGTGGCCCACTGAGCTTTGTGGATCCAGTGGCTGGCACGGTGGGATCTCCCCTGCTGAGGCTCGAGAGGTGACTGATTATCTACTCTTGAAGGGTGATCTGCACCTCATGCTGACTGACATTAAAGCCACATGACTGGCCGATATCTGGATTGGTGGAGTTTGTGTCCATGCTGCAGTCCTGGGTGACAGCTGTAGTATTTTATTATTTTTTTTTTTAAGCTTCCTGGATTGATTCTGTGAATGCACAGGTGAACCATCTCTTGGTGGTGGAGCTGCTGGACAATGTTGGGGGGGGGGGGGTGCAACCAAAAACAGAATTCAACCCCAGGAGGTCTTGGAGCTGGTGAACCAGTTTGTAACTGAACTTCTGCGGGCCCAGGCCGATTCCAGTGTGTTTGGCTCTGCGTCTTGTCTACACAAGTCTCCAGCAAAAGCACCATGGGATGTTCTGGTGGTGGATGTTCCCATAAGGTTCCACTTGATGTTTGTCTGCAACAAGGTCCCTTTTAAGTCTGTGATGCTGTCCTTTCTCCATGCTGGTGGCCAGACACCACTTTAAAAAAAATTACGGCATGACTGTGGGCTGCTGGGGTCTAACAGGGTATAGCACATTCTTGCCACAGAGGGATGGTCCAGTTGGCTTTTAGGGGTGCATTGTGTGCTGGATTTGCCTACTCCTGAGCTGCATTATTGTTCTGAGCACTGCCGAGTGCTCCTGGTGCTGTTGCACCTACATGGCTGAGGTCTGTGAGTGAAGTTTGTTGTTTTTGAAGTTTTTGCATTTTTTGATCCTGCTTTTAGAAGTTGACCATGTTGGCAGACTTTTCCTCCCTTGGTGGTTGCAACCCTTTTCATGCTTGCAGGGACTGCTGAGACTTGTGGCAAGGGTTCCAGGGTAGCCACAACCACTTTTCATGGCGACACTGGTCGTCCCAGATGAGCAGCTACCTAGGCTCCTCCTGCTCTTTTGGAGCTGGGTCTACTGGCCAGGTGACCTCTTCCATGGCCTCAGGTCTCCTGGAGTGAGTCAGGAAGGTCACTGGTATGCATACAAAGTTGACAGTTTGACTACAGCAACAGCATACACAATTGCAAAACCTACACTGTAGGTCTTTTGATATTGTCAGAAATCAGGAGCAATGAAAATTCCAGTAAGTTGACAAGTCTTTGCAGCCTTGGGCCCAACAGCATGGAGAGATAAGAAATCTGCAAGTCTATGGCTAGGGTCAAACGAATGGATTTTTCACATCGTCCGGCAAAGTGCGTCTGAACGCATTGATTTTTTTTTTTTTTTTTTTGTTACGGTGGACGTGAAAGCGGTCAAACGATGCGCATTTTTGTGCGTGTTTTACGGATTGTCAATTAAACACTTTGCATCTGGATGTTATGTAGGCTGGACATTAGCGTCTGACGTCTCCTAATCATGCACACACGCCGCTATGCTGACACAGCGCACTCTGTAAATCAGTACTAGCGGTTCTGTGTACAAAAAACCCCCAAATGCGGCAGTTTTCTGCAATGAATTTTTGGAATGAATAGACCGTCAGGGAGATTAATGTAGTCTCGAAAAAGAATGACTAGGACTCAAAGTGGGATCTTAATTTTGTGGCATCTTGTGTCCAATTCCTTTAATAGTTAATCCCAATGTGAGGTTTAACATAGCAGTGGTCCTTCGACTTGCATGTTTACGAATAGAAAAGGCAACTGAGTGATCACCCTCCCAGGCAAATTCTTCATGGGGAAACCTTCAGAATGCCTCCCTGAAAAAAGCCACAGGATTACTAGATACAAAGCTCTCATGTTGACCTGTCTTTTTTAAAAAAAAATATATTTTAAAGGTCTTCTAGGGACCTTCTGAACACCACTAAAGCGCCTCAGCATGCTGTGGGGAGAATCTGATGGGAGTTTCTCAGGGCAATTATCCTATGGGCAGAGCAGTCTTCCTTGTGCATCTTTGTACCCCCACTTTAAAGCACTGAATGGTTTGCTTTTGTGAGAAATTGGAGGGTTATGGTTTCCATGTACTGGAAAAAAGATTCTATGTATGTCAGCTGTAACTACAGATGAATCAATGTTAAAATTATAAAACAAGTTCTAGAACCTTAATGTATAAAACGGTTTTAGGTTTCCAAGGTAGAGGTAATTACTCAACTCTACCAATGTCAGAATATTGACATTTGAGTCTAGACCAAAAGCAGTCACAGGTATTGTATGGAAGGTTGAACTTTGTCTTGAACATGGTAAAGTAGGTTGGGACTGGAGAAGACTAAAGTGTACAACTTAAGCACCCTGCCATGTATCTGTTCTGTTCAGAAACTGAGCAATAGTAAAGATGATTTTATCTACCTTACAGATTTCTCATCTCTACATAAGACAGTGCATGGATTTTTATAGCAAGATGTAAAGCCAATTAAGTATTGTAACTTCAGTTACATTAACCCTTCAACAGCTCAGTTCCTAAAGACAGCACATGCAGGATTTGTCTCAAAATATATATTCTATTAAACAGTGAGTGCTTTCCATCAGGAAGAATTAAGAATTTCTGTAGACCAATAATTTGAAATAAAAAGTTGTTTTGCTCAGAAGTTTCTGGACAAAGGTTCTTTTGAATTTGATCAATTTAAAGAAAATTAGTCACATGCTAAGAAAAAAAACTTAAGTCATGCTAGAACGAGCTATATAGGGTGAATCACCATTTTAACCATTTCATCTACATTTGCATTTTTTTTTCGTTGACAAAATTATACGGAAAGTATATAACAGAAAGAAACAAATACAGCAACATATAATAAATCCATCAGTGAATAATAGTACAGAAATGAGGGCCAAGCAACAGTAATGTAATATGGCGTGTGGAGATTTACTTGTGTTGAGTCTCCAAATCAAAAGCAGGTCTCCTGGAGCAAACAATATATCTGCAAGTTATCATTGAGGTATCGCTAGAGACTCCCCAGGGCATCGGCGCTCCCACATCAGGCCACGACGCTGAGTATGGTTCAAAAAGAGTGTGGCCATCAAAAAAGAAGCCTGACAAAAGGAATCTCAAAGGGGGGAGTAAAAGGAAATAAAAAGTGAACAGTAGTCCATGGGAAGGAAGAGAGAAGGAGAGCGAAAATATAATGGGGGGGGGGGGGGGGGAAATCTATAGTACAATTCACGTTTCAGTCGTAGGTGCGGAAGGTCGGCAAGACAGAAACTCATCTGGTTCAGGAATCTCCTCAGGGCTTCAAAAGCAGTCAACTATCCTTCCCCGACCATCGGGAGGTCTGAGGTAGAGGGATTCGTATGGCTAGACTTGTAGTCGTCCCAATAGAACCATGTGGTGCAAAAGGCCTCTGTCTCCTATCTGGGAGATCAAATCTATGTTTCAAAGCGGGACAGACTCCTGGTAGAAAGCCCGGATTGTGCTGTAGCGGCAGGAGTGGAGAAACAGCCGACGACAAAGACCGACATACGTATTCTCCAGATCCGCAAAGTTTCTCGGGGGATGCTCCATCGAGTCCGATCATCAGGGGAATCCCTAGGGCGGACCCAGGGCAAAGTCCATAGAGGGGTCTCCATGAGTTTTTCCTCTATATCCAGCTACAACTTTTCCTCCGATGTCAGCGACCAAGCAAGTATACGGGCCAGCTGCGTGGCAAAAAAAGTAGAGCTTGATGTCCGGAAGGGCCAAACCTCCACGAGCTTTAGAGCGGCACAGGGTCTCATGTTGTACTCTGGGTCTCCCTTTAGGCCATATAAATTTCAAAATCTGGGAACGGAGAGTGGTAAAGAATCCAGCTGGGATGGGAATCGGCACTGTTTGAAAAATGTAGAAGAGGCGGGGCAGCAGGTTCATTTTGATCACATTTATCCTTCCTAGCCAGGAAATAAATTTGGTCGTCCAGCCATATAGATCTGACTTAAAAAGGAGTCGAGGAGTGGTTTATAATTGTATTCAAAAAGCCGGGAGTGAGAGGAGGTCAGCCATATACCCAGGTATCTCATCTTAGACACACCAGGTGAATGGGAACCGTTGTTTTAGCTGTCTGGTCACCTTCGGGTGCAAGTTAATATCCAAGAGTTCTGATTTATCCCTGTTGATGTGAAAGCTAGAGTATTCTCCAAACTCGGCAATTGTTCGAAGAACAGCCGGTAAGGACTTCTCTACATCAGTGAGCATGAATAGCAGGTCATCAGCATATGCCGATACCACGCGATGATGTGCAGAGCCACAGATTCCAGATATGTCTGCATTGGAACGTATGGATTGTAGCAGTGGTTCCAGTGAAAGAGCGAACAACACTGGAGAGAGGACAGCCTTGTCTCGTTCCATTATGGACCGAGATCTCGGTGGAGAGAGCGCCATTGATACGGATCCTAGCCATCGGGGCATGATATAATGCTGCGACCCAGTGAAGATAGGTGTCAGGGATATCCATGAGGCGTAGTACCTCAGAGATATTTCCATTGTATGCGGTCGAACGCCTTCTCTGCATCGGCCGAAAACAGGAGCATTTCCTGTCCCGAACGTTTCGCCAGAGTGATAGCATTCAATACTCTAGATGTTGCATCCTTGGCTTCCCTGCCCGGCATGAAACCCACCTGATCCGGTGGAATCAGACCAGGGACAAAAGGCAGTAGACGTTCCGCAAGGATCTTCGCCAGGAGTTTCGTGTCCACGTTCAGTAAGGAGATGGGTCGGTAGTTCTTGCAGTCCGTGTGGTCCTTTCCGGGTTTCGGAATAACTGCAATAGAGGCCATCAGGGTCCGTGAGTGTAACTGTTTAGTACCATCCATCTCCTGGAAAAGGCGCAGAAGCAAAGGTGACAGAATATGCTTTAGCAGCATACTAACGGGAGTCCATCTGGTCCCGGACAGCGCCCGTTTTTCATGGCCTTAAGTGCAGCGGATAATTCTTCGATTCGAATAGGAGCAGCCAAGGATTCCTGGGCCGCTGAGGAGATCTTAGTCATAATCCGAGGTTCCAAATATCTGGTTAATTCTGCCGGCGGTGGTCCCAAACCTTCCGTCTCATCCAAGTGATAGAGAGACTGGTAGTAAGAGGCAAATTCCTCCATGATTACGTCCGGTCGAGATGAACACTGTCCATTCTTCATTCGGATCTTAGCAATATATGCCGTGCGACGCTGTTGTCGTAATGCAATGGCCAGAAGCCTACCCGGTTTATTCTCCAGTGATGCAAAATGACATCTGGCCTTGGCAGCGTCTAAGCGAATTCTGTCATCCAAGATCTCATTGAGTCTACGCCGTAACTCGGTCACTTCCTGAAAAGAAGGATCATCCAATGTGTCAGTTTGAGATTCCAGGCGTCGGATCTTAAGCAAAAGGTCAGCGATCTCTGAATTCCTAGCCCGTTTGATTGCCGTGGCCGCACTAATAAAGTGACCTCTAATCACCGCCTTATGGGCTTCCCAGACCGTTGCCAGTGGGACGTCTTCCGTATCTAAATTATCTTGAATGTATCTCGTAAGGTGGGCAGAGAAATCCGCTGTAAGTACGGGATCATCCAGCAGGGTAACATTTAGGCGCCATGTTCGTTCGAGGTCTATGAAGTGGGGAAGTGAGATCCATCCACACTGGGGAGTGGTCCGACCATGTGCGTGTACCTATGTCAACATCCAGGACCAAGTGCAATTGATGCTGTTGTAGAAAGATGTAATCTATGCGCGAGGAAGATGCATGGACGGGTGAGAAAAAAAAAAAAAGAGTAAGCACGAGCTCCTGCATGAAATGCTCGCCACACAACCAGACGCAGAGTATCCAGTGATCTCCAGATGTGTCTCAAAGAACAAGATGGAGCAGAGGAGACTCCCCTCGAAGTATCCAGTCGGGGTTCCAGCGGAACATTAAAGTCCCCTCCGAGGACCAAGACGGAGGTAAAAGAGGCCAGTTGTCTGATAATGCGAGCTAGGCATTTATGTTGATTCGCATTAGGCAAATAGAGGCAAACGTATATTGTGTATCGGATATAGAGCCTTTGAGAAAAAGATAGACCCTCAGGATCAATCTGTTGATCCACTAACTGAAATGGGACATCCCGAGAAAAGAGAATAGCCGTTCCCCGCGATTTCATAACCGCATAATTACTAAAGAATCCGTCTGGAAATAATCCTGACGTCAGCGTGGGTGGGGCGTCTGCTCTAAAGTGGGTCTCCTGCAGAAAGACAAAGCGAGGATCGGAGAGCTCTCAGTTCACGTAACAATTTACTTTGTTTTCAGGGATATTCAAGCCCTTAACGTTATATGTGAGAAAGCGTAGAGGCTGCTCTTTGAAAGCTCCGCCTTGCCGACCCCCCGCACCGTCCATAGTACGCGTAGGTCAAGAGGGGAGAGAGAAAAAAAAAAAAAGGGGGTGTAAGAGGTGAGATACAGAGACAGATACAGACAGTAAAGAGGCAAGGTAAGAATGAGGCGCCAACGTCCGTCAAGTGACCGGTCTGATAGGGGAGGGTGGAATTCCCCCAACAACCTCACCTGAGGTGAGAGGACGTAAATACCTCTGGGGGGGTACCTCCGTACATTAAGGGCCCTGACAAGCACAAAACTTAAGTGTTACAATAAAAAAGAAAAACTAAACCACCATCAAGCTAATGACAACAACGCAGTTTATGATATAAAGTATAAGTAATTAATTGTAAGGTGTTGAGATGAAATCACGATATATGCAAACATGTGTACTGTTTTACCAACAGTTCCCAACCGTAATAAAGGGCAGAAAACATGTAGCCTCGTATGAACTTTTCATTATTAATAAGCCCAAAGAAACTTAAGGGAGATCAAACATCTCAACCTTCCCCTCCACAGACCCAATTTCCAAATGCATATTCAAGAAGTGAAAACAAAACAATCCGGTACAATATGTCCTAAAAGTCTCATCGCGTAGGATGTACCTAAGGAGGTCTCTCGCAATATCCCTGAGGGGATGCGTAACAGAGGTATCTTAAAATGACCGGATTCACTACCGTCCGTCAGAATTTAACTGGGCATAAAGATTTTATAGTGTCCCCATTTTATGGTAAACAGACGTTCCGACTCACAGGAAATGCAACTGTGAAACCTGCCCTCCCATCCTTTTGGTGCGCTTTCGCCTCATTTATGTGACGGTCCCCCTTCATTCCGCCTCCCATCCAGACTCTCTCCCTCCCCCCTCTCTGTAGATCCTATTACCTTACCTCATACCCTCTCCATTGTCTCTTTTTTTTCCCCTTCCTTTCCTCTTGTTTCCTTTCTTCCCCTTCCCCCTCCCATCCCCCCCCTCTGTTTTTTTTTTTTCTCCTTTTCCCTCCCCCCCCCTTCTTTGTTTCTGTTTCTTTCTTTCCCTTTTTCCCCTTCCCCTCCCCCTCTACAACAAAACACAATAGTGAACAATGCGAACCAGAAACTCATACGACGAGACCAACGCCATACTGCATGGACTCCTTGCCGATCATCTGACGCGTCCAGGGCATGGAGGAGAAACTAGGCAATTAGTGAGTTCGCAGCAGGAATTGCAACAGCGGGCATCTAGTAGACCGGTGATCCCTCGAAAGCATGGGACAGTCGTCCAGACTCAGCAGTAAAATGTGGCAGCCAAAAGTAATAGAAGAACCTTCCGTCAGTTGAGTGGTCACGGGGTGACATCAGGGTAGAGTAAGTGAGTGGATCTACACTTAAGACATCGAAGCAGTCATTCAGTGGTGGGTTGCTCTCCGGTTCGTCCGGCAGCGTGGGGGGGGGGGGAAGGTCTGCGGCGGTATCGGGATCTGCGTCTACGTTGCGGGCGAGGACGTGTGGTGGTGGGTAGTCGTTCCATCCCATCCATGGTGGTGTGTTCCCAGTCAGGTATAGAGAGCTCCGGGAGCCGTAGTTCACGCAGGAAGGACGGTACATCGGTAGGCATTCTGATTGCGTGAGTCACTCCGTTCCGTGACACGTTAAGGGAAAAAGGGTAGCCCCATCGGTAAGGTATCGTCGCCTCTCTGAGCAGTGTCGTAAGTGGGCGGAGGGCTCTCTGTGCCGCCAATGTGAACCTCGTTAGAGTGGAACTATTTGCAAACCTATCTCCCTCAAAGGCCCATGTCTCATGGCGTCTCGCGGTCTTGAGAATTCGGTCCTTAAGGACGAAATTTGGTAGGTGGCAAATAAGGTCTCTGGGGCCACTCTGTGACGAGTGAGGGGTGGCACGATAAACTCGATGGGCCCCATCGATGGGGGATACGCCACCATCTTGTAAGACGGAATTAAATAAACGGGCCAACAAGATTCTGGGATCCTCGTCTCCCTCTTGCACCCCCCCGGATCCGGATGTTATGGTGTCTTGCCCGATTCTCTAAGTCGTCAACCTGGCGTAATAAGGTGGATATTACCTGGGAGCCCGTGGAGGAGTCCGAGGAAGGAGCCTGTGGGTGGTGTGCGGTGGTCTCCAGTTGGATGACTCTGGTCTCCAGTGCCTGCAATCCAGTTCGTACCTCAGTCACCTCTCCCCGCAGGGACTTGCCGAGGGCGACTGCCAGATTATGGAGGTCCGAGCGGGCCGGGAGGGAACCCAGGAGGTCTTCAATCCGGCACAACCGAGGATGATCCTCCGAGCACGAGGCCTCCGAGGGTGTGGGAGATGTCGGGGGTCGACGGGCAGGGCCCATGTGCGTGATCGGCCGGAGCTTGGAGAAAGGCTTCCAGGGTCCCTGCACGGGTCGGTCTGGGTGTGCTCGGGACAGAGGGGGTCTGTCCTTTCGATTTACCCATCGTGAAGGTCTTCAAATCAGTTAATTTTAAGCTTTTGAGCAGCGTTGTCGGAGCAGAAGTACTATGCGGCCATCTCAGTGTATGGTCAAGCCACGCCCCCCTACATTTGCATTTTAACCCCTTTGATAACAAGTGCAATTCAAACCTGGCAAGAACAAGATTGGTCAAAATCTTTCCAAAAAGCTGTGTTCAGAGTGATAAAAAAAAAAAAAAATTACCAGAATGTGTCTGATTACTACAATGTCCAACCTTATGACTCTAGTTTACCCATTTAGAGACATGTAACATTTGCTAGGAGAGGAAGGTCTGGTAGGTTGAAAAGTAGTTAGTTCAGTTTTGAAGAAAGTTTAAAAAGGTTATGTATAAATTAATGAACCATTTCAACCCTACCTCCTCATCATGTCCTAATCCAATATAGAAGGACCGGCGTGGTTTGTATCCCTTCTTGAAGAGAAATTCAAGAGCCTGCAGAATCCCCTAAAATACAGAGTAGTCAAGTTTCAGGCACCCATACAAAGTGTAAATGTGAAACAAGGCAATATTGTGACGGCGATAGCTGGTAATACTTAGCATGACGTTAACTAGTATTTGTTTATAAAATTGAGGTACACCGCTACTACATAGACAAGCCTGATTTTCTGAGGATGAAAGGGTAAATGTTCTTTGGTTGGTTTCTTCCTCCCTGATGGGCAACGCAATTAAGTTATTTTTCTGAAGCCTGAGTTGATGTGTTTTGAGTAGTTCGTTCAAAGATTTGAATATTCTTGGCCCAAGCAATTAAACTCCCTTTGAGTCCATGGAAGCCATGAATGAGATAATCTGCATGATTGGGGAAATTGCCATTTGGTCTACACAGTATGGAGGCCAACAACTCGTACCTTGGGAAGTGTAAAATGCAAGCCAATGAGCACACCAAAGAGTGTTCTCCCAGACTGAGCGGCAACGTCCTGTAATTGATTAAGTATATCAAAGAAGCGAGTATGTCCTTTGTAACTAGAAACTATCTTGATAATTTTTCTGATTCCTTGATATAATTGATATAATTCAAAAAGGTGTGAACTGAGCATGCCCACGAAGCAACAGGAAGTGGGTGGGCCACACAGCTTCTGCCATGAGGTCTGCCTAAGAATCAGTGTATAAATTCTTTGATCCAAGCCAAGGCTCAGCGCTTATTTTTTTGGAGGCCAATCGAAATTTAAAAAAATACTTGCCATCTCCTACCAGAGCCTCCCTGGGGTCTGATCTCTTAGCTTGCATAGTAATAAAATACAATCTGTATCTCATTATTTCTCTGCACGTGTAATTAATTATATCTATTTTCTGTATTGCCTGTGAAACTTTCCATAATAAATTTATTTATTAAGATCTGCCATTGACTGAGCCAAGAACCTTGTTAACCTGGAAAGAGGAGTATAGTTTTCTTTTTTAGCTCGGGGCAATCAACTAACTGGAAATGTGGTAAAGTCAATCGCTTGAACAGTTTTCTGATTTGGGAGGTGCATAAGAGTCTCAGGTCAGCTCTGGTTCAGATATTAGGCATCTTGGGTAAAAATATAATTGACTTGTGGTGGCAGTGTTGGTACAAGGAAAGTGGGTGCAGGGGACTGTGTGCAATGTAGTCATTAGGGGTCTAGTGCAGACAGATAGCGATGTTAAACCTTGTGTCCACTTCGTAGAGCCACGTGCCCTTCTGGAGTGAATACGTTTACGTGACAAATACAATTCTGTATCTTGTGCAAACTGAGTGGTATATTACAGTTAATCCAGCTGCAGGCTAGTATGCATTTAGACATTCTGGCACAGCTATATTTATGTCAGAAATTAGGTGATTTTTAATTAAGGTTTTACCAGGATTAAGATTCCCATTACTGTATTTGCTCCATTAGTTGCAATCATAATTGAAATAAGGGGATTGATGCTCTAAACCCAATACCAGCAGTAGAAAAGTTTCAAGTGCTGAAATTGCTCTCCGGCTTGTAATCAATACAATGACAACTATAGCAGGTGTTATGTCAATTGCATCATATCTTTGTCAATCGAACATTCATTTCTGCAGTAACAAAAGAAGTGGCAAAAAAAACTCCAAAAATATATTGAATATCATGTAAATGCTGCAGATGAACTTTTCTTGGCTTCACCAGCAAGAAATGTACAGGGTTATTCAAAGAGCTCCAAATTGCTTGAGAAAGGTAACCGAACGCTGAAAATCAGCGTTCGGTTACCTTTCCTGGCCATTCGGCTATCCAGAGAGCAGGCAATTCGCCAAATCCTGGCGAATTGCCTGAACATACGGTGCCTGTTCGAGGGCAGTGAAATCCCCATAAAAAAAAGCACTGCTTCAGCTATTCAGAGAACACAAACCAGCAGTGAAAGGTTCCCCTAATGCCCTGCCATTCGGTGGCTTCAGTCGGCAAGTTAATTCAGGAGAATCCCATAGACTTCAATGTTAAAAATATTCCCGTTTTAATTCAATATCTAATAAACCGTTCATTATAAAATTCTGCAGTAAAGAGTCTATTTATAGATTTAGGATATTTTAAGAATTTTTCAAAAAAATTAATTAAGTTTACTTATTTTTTCTGCAACAGCCCTTTTTATTATCATTCCCTGGACCTCATATGCAAATTTCAGACATGTTCGCTCAGTAGTTTCTTTGCAAACAGTTTCATTTTCACAGATTCACAAACTATTTTGCTAATTTATTCACCTCCCTCGTCGGCGGTCTCAGCTGCTTCGGCTACGTTCGGCTCCTGCCTGGGCTTGGTTTTCGGCAGGTTAATCCAGATGTTTGTGGGTTTTCGTGAGTTTGTCAGGTTTGCGGCAGCTTTTCCCTGCAATTCAGGGACCCTGTGGTGTTTGCTGAATACACCGCAGGGTCACCGAAATGGGATCAGCAAAAGGAACTGAATTGAAGAGAACGAAAAGACACCGAATGTGCAGTGACTTTTCGAAGCTCTTTGAATAACCCTGTATGTGTAGTTATGGGACTAATTGCAATAGGTTTACCTACAAGGATTTAATACTTACAATTACACGGCTCTTGTCATCTAAAGATCCTCTTCCGTAGATATATCCATCCTTTTCCTCACCAGAGAAGGGTGGAAGGTCCCAGCCTTCAGGAGTTGCTGGGACCACGTCCAAGTGGGCAAGAAGCATATATGGTAGTAGACTGTTATCTGAACCTTGAACATTGAAGAGGTGACTATATCCTCCCACAAGTTCATATTCGACTAAACTTGAATTGAAGACTCGAGGGAAGGCTGGGAGGGAAAGGAATAAAAACATACTAGGTAGTTACTCTTCAGGAAAAACCCATCTAAAGGCTCTGGTAAATCAGGAATTCATTTGAACAGACAATTCTGATCAAGAGTTTGTGTCCTTGCAGTAATGCTTCAATCACTGAACAGAACATGATCTATATTTCAATAAAGTAACCTGCCATTGGGCTTTTAGGCTTTGAGCTATACAGTTCAATAGGCTGAGTCAGCATTTTTTGGGCAATTTATTGCAACAATGCAAGGTTGTTACGTAAAGGTTATGTAACATTTTAGATCAAAATTAAATTGAGAATTTATTTTGGCCAAATGCGATTTGTGGAGCCAAGGCCACTGCCGTCTCCTGTAGGGCTGTGAGGGGACTGTGGCTGCAGTGTTCCCACATTCTACCTTTCCCTTGGCACTGTCCACTTGCTAGGGCTTGGGTGTGCATTCTTCATCTCATGGGAAGGCAAAATGTAAGGAGACCATTCTAGACACATACAAGCCATATGTAGAGTACTGCATTACATACTTCGGAAGTACCAACGATATTCCAAGGGTTGACTACTGCATTAAAGTAGAAGATGAGCCACAAGAACAGCAGGGTTTGGGAACCCTACTTTTCTTTCCTGAAAGACTGCTTGAGCCCAAGAAAGAGCAAGGTTAGGATAGTTCATTAGCTGCAAATAAACTGCTCCTATACAAAAAAGAGCAGTTCGTAAGCAGCAAGCTAGTTGCAATGACAGGGGCACTATTCCATAAAGTAGAATTTGTACCTGATTTGATGTATTCTTTAAACTCCTCCAAGGCTGTTGTGTTCTGTTCGCTTGGTGAGAAGGAGACTGTAGGTATGCGAAGAGCACCTAGCACAAAATAAAATAGTTCTTTAACCCCTTCACTGCTGAGCATATTTAAAATGGAATTTAAAGTCATGTTGTATTATAGGATCCAGTTGCAAGCACTTGTAAAGCACCATGGAATCTTTTGGCACTGTAAAGCAGGGAAGCACAAACAAGTGACATAATAAAACAAGGGACAGCCCTTGTCCAGGTGAACTATATATCAAGGCAGGGCCAGCCCAAGCCACCATGCTGCCTGGAGCCAAGGACCAATTGCTGGCCAAAATAAAATAAAAAGTGTATGGGAGTATCAGAGAGCCACATATCCTGGCGTACAGTCCCAGGCAGACTGAAACTTAACCACAGAGCCCTGATCCAGGCCAGTACGGCCAACCCATGGAGGACACCGGATGAGCAGGCACCAGCCTGCTGGAGAGGAGGGTGCTTCATGCTGTGGCCTTTGACAGGGCAGCAAAAGGCCACCCCTGACAAAAGGGCCACCCGGAGCAGCTGCATGGACATGCTGGCCCTGTAACAAGGGATACTCCAATTACTATGTGTATATGTAGTGTCTGAATGCTACAAGCATTAGTGTCAAGAGTGGAACTTTCCATTTGGATTGCAATCATTTACAGAATGTATATTTTTATACACAAACCTTTGTTGTAATATGGGTACCCTTTAAAGAGAACCTTTCAATGCATGAGAATGCATTTTTAAACAAGATTAAGACAGAATTATGTTATGCCAATGCAAGGAGTGTCAAATACTAACTTTCTCCTGCATGGGAAATGAGTAATGGCAGTGGCATTGTTAGATATATGGAAAGTTCCCCCC
The DNA here is from genome assembly GCA_009667805.1 of Leptobrachium leishanense. NCBI lineage: Eukaryota > Metazoa > Chordata > Amphibia > Anura > Megophryidae > Leptobrachium > Leptobrachium leishanense. The sequence goes on along the minus strand of CM019064.1, from coordinate 152,526,474 downwards.
ACACTTTGACATGGCCAAGTTGGGCATCAGTTGAATGGCTGTAGTCTGGCCTCAATGACTCCCAACTTGCCATTGTGGACAATAGAGCATCAAAATACAGCAGTCCAGAGGGCCCCACCACTCCTCACACTGACTTGGAGGCTAAAGTTTGATAAAATATAAAAGCGTGGGGCATGGCTAAGCTCTGGAGGTGAATGGTCGCACGCTCGAGCAGCTCCTGCAAATTTACCTGCTTTTGTGGGGATTTCCTTGATTTTCCTGCTGTATCTACCTCCCCACTGTCTGTAACTGGCTTTGGGAGCAAGTGCTGGACTTAGTGGACCGCCGGAACCCCCGAGGATTACCCTTACCTGTTGCTGGCAAAACCTCTGGCCTAGTGGAACTCGACAGCGGAACGCCATCTTGCTGCCTCGTGGTACTTTCTTCCCGGCCATGGGTAAGAAGAAAACAGGAGCAGCAGAAGATCCCCCCTCTCCCTGACATCCGGCTCTCTCTGGCCGGATTGCGGGGAAAACAGTCCCAGACTCCGTCGCCGGCGGCGTCGGGTGAGGGTGGTGACCCGGGCCCTGCTGACTTATCTCCGGCGACTCAAATTACTGTCCCGACAGACCATGGGGACCTACCGGCTACTAAAAACGACATCTGTGCCCTTTTGGCGGACGCCCGCTCCTCATGGGCCAGGGAACTTACAGAGGTGCGTACAGACCTCAAATCCCTTCGCTCTGAGATGGGGGACACACCTGCTGAATTTGGGTTTGGTGTCTGCCTCGGCGGATATTCAAGACGACGTGTCACCTTCGCAGCAGGAGAGACAGCACCGTGCCCCAGACTAACTTGCCAAATCCAGACGATTCTTTGTGGTTTTTGTTTTGTCCATCACTTGCCCCCTTCTTGTTGCTGAAATGATCTAGCTTTGATATACCCCTGCATCTCCTGTAATTGGATAGCACTAGGAATGTGCATGACTTTTTTTCGGGTCTTTTCTCATTTTTGGTTCATGACAGGTTTTGTTTTGTTTCAGTGATTCAGATTGGTTTTGTTTCAGTTTCTTTAATAAGCAATAAAAAAAAGTATGGGAAGTTATTTTTTGGGTGAAATTTAGGTTTCCTAACTTTTTTAAAGAAACAAGACTTCAACACATAGGTTTCAATGCAGCATATGAATCCACACACTGCCGGACAGCACCTCTCTGCGGTATAATTAATGCAGCATATGAATCCACACACTGCTGGGAAGCGCCTCTCTGCAGTATAATTAATGCAGCATATGAATCCACACACTGCTGGGAAGCACCTCTCTGCAGTATAATTAATGCAGCATATGAATCCACACACTGCTGGGAAGCGCCTCTCTGCAGTATAATTAATGCAGCATATGAATCCACACACTGCTGGGAAGCGCCTCTCTGCAGTATAATTAATGCAGCATATGAATCCACACACTGCTGGGAAGCGCCTCTCTGCAGTATAATTAATGCAGCATATGAATCCACACACTGCTGGGAAGCGCCTCTCTGCAGTATAATTAATGCAGCATATGAATCCACACACTGCTGGGAAGCGCCTCTCTGCAGTATAATTAATGCAGCATATGAATCCACACACTGCTGGGAAGCGCCTCTCTGCAGTATAATTAATGCAGCATATGAATCCACACACTGCTGGGAAGCGCCTCTCTGCAGTATAATTAATGCAGCATATGAATCCACACACTGCTGGGAAGCGCCTCTCTGCAGTATAATTAATGCAGCATATGAATCCACACACTGCTGGGAAGCGCCTCTCTGCAGTATAATTAATGCAGCATATGAATCCACACACTGCTGGGAAGCGCCCCTATGCGGTATAATTAATGCAGCATATGAATCCACACACTGCTGGGAAGCGCCTCTCTGCAGTATAATTAATGCAGCATATGAAGCCACACAATGCTGGGAACTTCCCAGAAGTGAATTCATATGCTGCATGAATTATAACTTAAGCGATCCAAAGCGATCTGTGGAGAAGTGCTTCCCAGCAGTGTGTAGATTCATATGGTGCATTGAAACCTATGGGTTAAAGGTGTCTTTAAAGAGTTAGAAAACCTAACATTTTTAAAAAAAATCCTAGATTACAACTAATAGGTTTATATTTACTTCCCATTGTTGAAGGAAAAAAACAAAAACTGATCTGAAACTTTCAGATGGTCGATATTTCAGGAGTGTTTCCGTAAACTACAAAAGAGAATTTTGTCCATATTTGGATCAGGAACAAAATGCATTTCACATCTCTAGATAGCACCACTGAGCAGGGGGAAATCCAGTATCAGACATGCATCCAGGGTAGTCCCACAACAAAGGCTGACATCCAATATGTCAACATACTATTGAAGGATGCCCAGATGCACACTGCCACTACTCTGCAGAGCAGTGCACTAAGGAGAAACTGGAGAACACGTTCAAAGCATCATCTGCAGCAGAGGAGTCAAACCGTCACCCTTTCTGGTTACCTTTGAAAAGGTCATTGGCCTGGATTCATAGACTCAAAATTGTAATTATAGGAATGAAAGTTCAAGCCTTGTAGACCTGAGCAGGCCCCACCGTAGAGCAGGCCACTTGTGCAGTTAGTTCTCAGGACCCTCAAACACCTTTTAAATAACCTGGATCCAACTCAACTACAGCAGCACACGTTACTGGCAAGAAAATCACAACTCTAGATCCAGGAACGCATACGCACTGACAGAAGCGTCAAAGTCCAAAACTGGAGTCTGTAGCAGAAACAAATACCCTAGACCTGTCTAACATGTAATAAAATTTCAGAAGCGTGGGGGGGGGGGGGGGGTGGTAGCAAAAACTGGCTTCTGCACCAGCTACAGCGTGCCAAGCAATGGCAGAGAGACTCACCCCATTGTAAAGGTAGACAGGCATTTTAGCACATTTCAGAGCCAATCTGATATTACCACTGTGCCAATACAAAAACCTAGATCTGTTCATCAGAACAATTCGGCCGGCAATGGAGGCTGAAAGCCAAAGAAACTCAAAAGTAGAATAGATGCAAACAAAACAGGCAGAGATCCTGGACAAGTTACACACGCTACAGATGTCATAGTTTGACCGACGTTAGAGTCTCAAGACAGTAACCTAGAAGGGAGTTTAACCCTGTCGCTGCTGAGCCATTTCACACTTGTGTGCGAAGCTCATTTTTTACGGGTTTCATTCATGTTTAAAACGCAATTTGAAGCCATGTTTTATTATACTTCCCAGACATATTACACATTGTTCTTTCTGGCAGATTCACAACATAGATAAAAAAAAAAAAAAAAACACAAAATTTGAATGTTCAATCTACAGCGTGAAAATTCCCCCCCACCTTTTATAACCGCAAAGGCTTGCATGGATATTTTCTATGGGGTGCACTCGTTAAATGAAAAAAAAATTAGCAATGGGGGGACGCGTTACATTTCTTGGGGGGGGGGGGGGAATTTACGTGATTTTTAGCAAACGCCCCCCATAGAAATAAAATAGTGCATCATCATTGTTCACATTATAATAATTGGATTGGGAACAATATTTCTGCATTAACAAAACTTTTAAAATAAAAGCTTAATTATTTGTTTTCTTTACATTTAACATGGTCATGTTTGGAATCATTGGAAAGGCCATGCTCTGGCTGTTACAAGGCTATCAAACATTAACCCCTAGCTGCCATGGATCGGGAGAGGAGTCCATTGGAACACACTAGGTGTGAACTTCAAACTGACATCAGCACGTCCATGCGTTATGACACCAGTCGTCAGGAGAACCCAGAAGCTTGGCCAACATCCAAGATGGGACCTCAATCCAGCACCCAAGGGGTTAAAGGCAGTCACCACTTGGAAGGGCAGGCTGTGCCCTTCAAAGCCGTGCCGGTCTTTTTTCCCCAGGCACTTACAGATGGGGAGTGAGGTCCAAAGGACCTCCCCTTCAGCCACCTTCCCTGCACTGGTGGGGGGTGTCTGGAATAGAAATTGCACCCTGCACAATGACGCCATTCGTGCCAGCCGGGCAGTGGCGACTCTAGGAACAATATTTAGGGGGGGCACAGAAGATACCGCAGTCAAAACTGGGGGGGCACTAGTAATTTTCACCACTAAATCATACCACTGAATAAAAGTAAGGGCCCTATCACCTGGTGTGAGCTAAAACACCATCACTAAAGGAAAAATTTAGTGCGAGTCGCTAAAACTTACAGGGTTATTCAGAGAGGTGAAAAGCAGGAGAATGACTGGAGAATGGAAAATTCTTGGTCAAAGAATCGGCTATTTTGACCTAGAATTTTCCATTCTCCAGTCATTCTGCTTTCACCGCTTTCTGAATAACCCTGTTAGTGCCTGACGACCTACTAACAGATCACCTTGACTGCAGTAGTCCATGAACAAGGTCGTTTGGCGCACGCTAGGGAAACTAAGACCCAAGTTGACACCCAGCGCTAATGCGGTTGTGTACAGGATAGAACGTTTTTTCTTTTCCATACCTATCCCCCACCCTCACAAGCTTGAATATGAACACATCCATCTCACCCCTGCATTATTAAAATCCTCCACGGTGGCCGTATCATCCATGGTTTGATGCACACATATATTAAGACTGATGGGCATTGCATGATAAATGCCTCTCAGCAGCATGTTAAATCATTACAATGCATTTAATAGATCCAAAAGGAAGGCCAGGTGAGCGACAAAAATTTCCCTGCTACAGCATATAAACAATACATGTTTCAGGGCAAGACTTATCCATGTGATCCTTTAAACATGGTCCACACAGTCACCCTAATAATCAACTGCTTACATACTATGAATAGCCCCCAGCATAAAATGTTTAAAATTAGGCAATATATTAGAATTAGGATATATGTGGATAAAGGATACATTTATAATAGAGCCGACTGCAACAGCAGCGACATTGCTGACCATATCCATTACTATGGTGTATGGGGCCAAGAGAACACCTGTGTTGCATTCCTTTCAATTGCCTGTTAATTTTGGACGAGGACCTGTTTTTTTGGAGTTAGCACCAGGGCTGAGCAGTAGGTAAAATGTTGCAATTAGTGCACCTCAAAAAATTTAGTGCTGGCACCAAGTGATCTGTAAAGATATCTAGCACTCCCCGTGTTAAGTATAGGACGCGGAAAGTACAGTAAGCTCGCGGTACAAATCGCTAATAGCGACGCGCTAAGTGATTTTTCCCATTTGTAGCGGGAGGCAAACGATCTGTTGGTCAGGCGCTAGACTGAATTAACCTGGCGCTAACGCAAAATCACACCGACGCAAGGGTTAGCTCACACCAACAGGGTTATCCAAAGAGATTCGAAAAGTCACCGCACGTTCGGTGACTTTTCGTTCTCTTCAATTCGGTTCCTTTTGCCGATTGCATTTCGGTGACCCTGCAGTGTATTCAGCAAAGAGCACAGGGTCCCCGAATTGCAGGGAAAAGCTGCCGAAAACCTGACGAAAACTAACCGAATGCATGCTGAAAACAAGCAAAAACATCTGGATTAACCTTCGAAAAAACCGAACATGAGCCGAACAGGAGCCGAAAAGGAGCCGAATCACACAGAGCCGAAGCAGCTGTGACGTAGAGGAGGCAGTGAATAAATTAGAAAAACCATTTGTATGAATCTGGGAAAAAGAAACGCTGTTTGCAAAGAAACTACTGAGCGAAAATGTCTGAAATTTTCACAGGAGGTCCAGGGAATGATAATAAAGAGGGCTGTTACAAAAAAATAAGTAAATTGGAAAAAAAAAAAAAAAAAAAATCGGACTTTTTAAAAAAAAATAAAAAAAAATCTGAAAAATGCTTAAAGTATCCTAAAAAAATCTATAAATAAAGAGACTTTTTGCTGCAGAATTTTATAATGAACGGTTTATTAGATATTGAATTAAAACGGGAATATTTTTAACATTGAAGTCTATGGGATTCTCCTGAATAAATTTGCCGAATGAAACCACAGAATGGCAGGGCATTAGGGGAACCTTTCACTGCTGGTTTGTGTTCTCTGAATAGCCGAAGCAGTGCATTTTCATGGGGATTTCACTGCCCTCGAACAGGAACCGAACAGGCACCGTATGTTCAGGCAATTCGCCAGGATTTGGCGAATTGCCTGCTCTCTGGATAGCCGAATGGCCAGGAAAGGTAACCGAACGCTGATTTTCAGCATTCGGTTACCTTTCTCAAGCAATTCGGATCTCTTTGGATAACCCTGCAAGTAATAGTGCCCTAAATAAGTATATATATATATAAATAAGATTCCAAAACCCCAGAGTAATGTGATGCAATGATGCCTTTTTGTTGTACTAACCTGATACTTAAATTCAATATTTTATTTGCTGCAATTCGGCAGTTTCCGCTGAATGTCTGATAACTGCTTCAGCGACTCCACTTTTAGCAAATTACAGTGACCATTCGCTAAATATGGAATTCACCTTATTTTCTGCAAAATAAATTCCCCGAAATGTGACGGAAAGCAGAAGAGATCTACAGATCATTAGACCCTTTAGATGCTAACTTCCATAATAACCCCTAAAATGCCTTAAACCCAGAGAAATACAATAAAAATAATAAACAATGTGGCATTTAGCTACCCCTTAACCCCTAAAATGCCATTAATCAAGGGAAAACATGAAATGAATACACTGAGGCATGTAGCCAACCCATTAACCAAGAAAAAAACAAATGTATACTGTGAGGGATGAAGCCTGCCCATTAACCCTTAATATACAATTAAACCAAGGCATAAACTAACGTAATACACAATGTAATGTATAGTCTGAACATTAACCATTTCACTGCTGAGCCATTTCAACCCTGTGAAAATGTTTACGTTTAAGTGCATGTTTTTATTTGATGTTTTATGACTTTTACATCACACTGAATATGGTCATGTGGGGTATCATTGGAAAGGCCAGAATCTGCCCTTTCAAATGACACCTAGTTCATCCATATATGATGCATAGCTACGGAGATACATTGGTCCGAAGAAGTGTGGGAAGCTGGATGATGATTTTTGGTGGGGGGGCACGGAATAACCTAGGGGGGGCAATTGCCCCCCTTGCCCCCCTGTAGAGTCGCCTATGCGGCCGGGGTCCCAGAGGCTGGGCTGACAAAGATAACTGCCAGCACTGGGAGGCCGCAGCGATCAGCCAAAATACCGGCTGAGCACAGCCTCCTGTGCTAGAATGCACTCAGCACATCCATAGCACAGGAGAACCACTTAGCAGCCAAGTGGTTCAAACAAAAGCTAGCACAAGTAATAAATTGCTTTCTGGCTGGGAAATAATGGTCATTGATCTACCTTTGCTTACAGCAAGTCAGCATATAGCAGGTTCTTTCTGCAGTTCCATTTGTGATTTGTGCATCCTATAACAGACTAGGTTGCTGCAGCTCAGTCACTCACCTTTAAGGGCTTCATATAGCTGTTCCCTTTCATCCTCCTCCAGCTCAATTCTTGGGGCCCCTTTGCCTTTCCAGGCTACCTTAAGCTCTGGCAGGTTGTATGTCCTTAGCAGCAGCACAGCCACCACTACTGCTAAACTAGCTATAAACACTCCTGTCAAGACTCCCACAGAGCCCTTCCCCATGCTGATGGCCATAGTGACTACCTACAAACCAGTGAACCACTTTTTAATACCTTTTTCTCCCAGACAGTTACTCCCACAGCTTGATAACCCAGCCCTGCCCAGCACCCACAGGTGCATCTAATAAGCCATCAACTCTGCTAGCAGAATTTTGAGTTTGTCAGAAGCTGCTATAGGGTTGTCATATCCTCCATGTTTGACACATAATGTGTTATTCAGAAAGGGCCAAACTTGCCACCAAATGCCCCGAACGGTGCTATGCAGAGGCAGTTCATCTATTCACTAAGCTGTCAATTTGTAAAATACTGGCGAAATGACAACAAAATACGGTGCAGTTCTCCGCAGATCTGTGATTTTTTTTGGCGGCAGCAAAATTGGCCCATAGAGAACTTATGGTTATTATAATCAAAAAACACTGAACTGCACCAAAGTGTCAGTGAAATGCCCAGATTTCCGGTGGTTCTGTTTGACAGGTTTAAAACTTTAAACAGTCGAATCCCATAGGATTCAATGTAAAAAATTTTTTTGATTTAACCGTTTATTCTTTTAATTTTGAGCAAAATTTATTTTTATTATTTTTTAACACGTTTTTGTATATTTTAGACACTTTTTGATCCCCCATTTTTTTTAAAAGGTGTTTCTTTTTTATTCTGTAACAGACCTTATTATTTTTTAAAGAACCTTTTTTATTATTTAGACACATTTTAATGGTTTATTAAAAGAATAGCAGAGTTACGTTTAATTCCCTCTACTGTTCGGCAGTCACTTCAGCAGTCAGACAGGGTTATCCAAAGAGATTCGAATTGCTTGAGAAAGGTAACCGAACGCTGAAAATCAGCGTTCGGTTACCTTTCCTGGCCATTCGGCTATCCAGAGAGCAGGCAATTCTCCAAATCCTGGCGAATTGCCTGCACATACGGTGCCTGTTCGGTCCCTGTTCGAGGGCAGTGAAATCCCCATCAAAATGCACTGCTTCGGCTATTCAGAGAACACAAACCAGCAGTGAAAGGTTCCCCTAATGCCCTGCCATTCGGTGGTTTAATTCGGCAAATTTATTCAGGTGAATCCCATAGGCTTCAATGTTAAAAATATTCCCGTTTTAATTCAATATCTAATAAACCGTTCATTATAAAATTCTGCAGCAAAAAGTCTCTTTATTTATAGATTGTTTAGGATACTTTAAGCATTTTTCTGAATTTTTTAAAAAAAAAAATAAAAGTCCGTTTTTTTTTTTTTTTTTTTTTTCAGTTTGCTTATTTTTTTTGTAACAGCCCTCTTTATTATCATTCCCTGGACCTCCTGTGAAAATTTCAGACATTTTCGCTCAGTAGTTTCTTTGCAAACAGCGTTTCTTTTTCCCAGATTCATACAAATGGTTTTTCTAATTTATTCACTGCCTCCTCTACGTCACAGCTGCTTCGGCTCTGTGTGATTCGGCTCCTTTTCGGCTCCTGTTCGGCTCCTCTTCGAAGGTTAATCCAGATGTTTTTGCTTGTTTTCAGCGTGCATTCGGTTAGTTTTCGGTGAGTTTATGGCAGCTTTTCCCTGCAATTCGGGGACCCTGTGGTGTTTGCTGAATACACCGCAGGTTCACCGAAATGCAATCGGCAAAAGGGACCGAATTGAAGAGAACGAAAAGTCACCGAACGTGCGGTGACTTTTCGAATCTCTTTGGATAACCCTGTAAGGCTAGGGTCAGACGAACGCATTTTTATGTTGTCTGTGAAAAAGTGCGTTCGAACGAATGGACGCATTTTTTCACAGAATACGCGATAGCGGTCATACGATGCACATTTTCGTCCGTGATTTTGTACGGATCATCAATAAAACACTTTTTGCGTCTGGACGTTATGTTGGCCGGACATTAGCAGCGTCTGATGTCTCCAATTCACGCACACACGCCTCTAGCAGACGCAGCGCACTCTGTACGTCAGTACCTGCGGTTTCACGTTCTCGAAAAAATGCGTTCATTTTCCACTTGCGTTGCGCAGCCGGACTTTTGTGCGACCGTACTTCGTATATTGGCCGTCATTGCCCGTCATCTGCTGCTAGTGCGGCCGTGATTAAGTGCGGCTGCACGCGCGTTCGCACTGCCTCAGTCTGACCCTAGCCTTAGGCTAGGGTCAGACGAACGCATTTTTCACGTTGTCCGTGAAAAAGTGCGTTCGAACGAATGGACGTATTTTTTCACGGAATACGCGATAGCGGTCATACGATGCGCGTTTTCGTCCGTGATTTTGTACGGATCATCAATGAAACCCTTTTGCGTCTGGACGTTATGTTGGCCGGACGTGTGCAGCGTCTGACATCTCCTAATCACGCAAACACGCCGCTATGCGACCGCAGCGCACTCTGTACGTCAGTAGTAGCGGTTTGACGCTCTCGAAAAAATGCGTTCGTTGGCCACTTGCGTTGCACGGACGAACTTTCGTGCGGCCGTTCGTCGTATGTTCCCCGGCATTGGACGTCATTTGCTGCTATCACGGCCGTGATTTCGTGCAGCTAAACGCACGTGAAAAATGCGTTCGTCTGACCCTAGCCTTAGGCTGGGGTCAGACTAACGCATTTTTAACGTGTGTTTAGGCACACTTAATCACGGCCGCAGTAGAAGCAAATGACGGGCAATGACGGCCAATATACGAAGTACGGCCGCAGGAAAGTGCGGCTGCGCAACGCAAGCGGAAAACGAACGCATTTTTTCGAGAACGCAAAACCGCTAGTACTGAAGTACAGAGTGCGCTGCGTCGGCATAGCGACGTATGTGCGTGATTAGGAGACGTCAGACGCTGCTCATGTCCGGCCAACATAACGTCCAGACACCCAAAGTTTCCTGGTTTGGATCTGTAACAAATCACACACGAAAATGCGAATCGTATGACCGTTTTCGCGCATTCCGTGAAAAAAAAATAGATCAATGCGTTCGGACGCACTTTTTGACGGTCGCTGCAAATAATGCGTTCATTTGACCCTAGCCTTAGGCTGTTACGTCTTCAGTGCACTACAGTGACCCTGCGGTGACTAGTGAATTCACCGAAGTTACGGTGATATTGAATCGCCGAATTGCACTGAAGTGCACCTTAGTACAAAGCACCGAATTGTCGCAGAAATTTCTGTACTTTATATATAACCCCTATATAATTTATTCATACTGTTGGGCACTGCATGAAATTGCAACCACGAAGCATGTAGAATCCATACGCTGCAGTTAAGAAATCAGAAAGGAATCTTAGGTGACCTGTCACAATTTTCTTCCTACAGTATTTTCAATTACATATCTTGCAGGGCAGCATTTTTTCCTGTGTGCTCCCTTTGTATGAAATATTAATGTATCTAGGAAAATTTGGTCGATTTTAGCAAATGATATAGATCTTACAGCTTTTATACTTAATTATCATGATATTTAGCCTGAAACCAGCCCTTTTTAAAATCAACCTTTTTAACCCCTTCACTGCTGAGCTATTTCACGTCTGTGTGCTGAGCTCATTTTTACCGCTTTTGCTCATCACGTTTAGATGTGATTTGAAGCCACGTTTTATTATAGAACCCAGACATATTATATATCCTTTTTTTCAGCAGACTCGGCAGATTCATAATAGATCATTATTATATGTATACGTCATGCCCTGCCTGAATATTATAACAAAAAATGCAATAAAATTAGAATTTTCAATCATCTACAGCGTGTATAGTGTTTTGTTTTTTTCACATGTTATCATCTGAGCCTTTGAGGTTATATTTTCTATGGGGTGCGCTTGTTAAAAAAAAATTGAAATGGGGTCTAGTTCAATTTTTTTGGGGGGGGATTACATGAGTTTAACAAGCACTCCCATAGAAATGAAATGTTAGTGCAACATCACTTTCCACATTATAATTGAAATGGGATCAATATTGCTGCATTAATTAATTCAAAAAACACAAAGAGGTTTTAATTTTTAAAAAATATTTTTTATTTTTATTTTATTTATTTATTTTTTCTTACTTTGAACAGGGTCATGTTTTGGAATCATTGGGAAGGCCATGCTCTGGCTGTTCACCGTTCAGGAGATATTGAGGTTCAAAGGAACTCCCTAGCTCCACTATGGGATTGCCTTGGGAAATCCCCAGGCAGCTAGGGGTTTCCCAGCTAACTGACGATGAGGGGGGACCCGGAGGCGGAGCTGCCATCAAAGATGGCGGCCCCCACCGGAACTAGGCTGCGATCCAGTGCCTAACGGTGCTGGATCGTGGCCCGGCACTTCAGGGGTTAAAGTCAGGTATCGCTTGAAAGGGGAGACTCCACTTTTTAGCGGTGCCTGGCTTTACCTTGCATCTGCTCCCAATCGGGAGAGAGCGGGATCCGAAAGGATCTCCCTCCCTCCTTTCAGGTGATCTCCTGGCTGTCCGATGCGATGACGTCATCAATCTGTGAGGGATCTCAAAAGCAGCGTCTGACTTCCAGGAAGTCAGAACGCCGCAGGACCCTGGAGCAGCGAGGTAAGTATGACGGGAGGGTGTGGGGAACGTCCTCCACCTATATCTGGAGTCTCACATGACATTCCCCACACATCTTCCGCAGGGAAGTGGTTAAAGATATACTGTTGCGGGACTGGAGGAAGGAACTGCAAGGCCCATATTTTCCATCGGGTAAACACACGACTATATTATTATGCTTTCTCTCACGCTTCTACTTTTCACTTCTACCTTTCTCCTTAAATGGAACTCCTGCCCCTCTACCACCGACCCCTACACTATCTGCATCTCTCCCTCCCTCCTCTCGTCCCACATGATGGCCTCGCATGAGCTCCTTTGTTTCCTCAGAACATGGTCTCCCTCCAACTCTCATGCTGCCAATCACTCCCACTCTCACAAATCCCATTCCCACCTTCTCTTTCTCACCCTCCTGCTGTTACTCTATGCAGGTGACATATCCCCTAACCCTGGCCCCACAACACATCCAATACTTCCCTCTCATCCTATCTCCATCGCACATAAATCACCTCCCTGCAAGCCCAACAACCTCATTCCCATAAACCCTCAGCGCCTGTCCTCTTTCTCCTGCGCCCTCTGGAACGCTCGGTCTGTGTGCAACAAACTCACAGCAATCCATGACCTCTTCCTTTCAAACTCCTTCAACATCCTAGCTTTAACTGAAACCTGGCTAACTCCCTCTGACACGGCCTCCGTTGCTGCTCTCTCACATGGTGGTCTACACCTGAGCCATACCCCCAGACCGGGTGAGAGAAATGGTGGCGGTGTCGGAATCCTGCTCTCTCCCACCTGCACCTACCAGCATCTCCCTCCACCTCCATCCCTCTCCTTCTCCTCCTTTGAAATACACTGCATCCGCCTGTTCTCTCCACTGGCTCTCAGGGTGGCAGTCATCTACCGCCCACCGGGACCAACCTCCCAGTTCTTTGACCACTTTGCCACCTGGCTTTCTCACTTCCTGTCTTCTAGTCTTCCATGCCTAGTTCTCGGGGACTTCAACATTCCCATTGATGATCCTTCTGCCCCTGCTGCCTCCAAACTTCTTTCACTCACGTCCTCCCTTGGACTCACGCAATCCTCTCTCCTCCCTACCCACCGCGATGGTCACGCTATTGACCTTGTCTTTTCCAACCTCTGCTCCATTTCTGAGTTCACTGTCGCCCTTTCCCCATCTCTGACCACCACCTTCTCTCTTTCAACCTATCTGGACTTCCTAAACACCCTGCTCCCCCAACCCGCTACACACACTCGCAGAAATCTACATGCCGTGGATCCCCATCAATTCTCCAATCTACTTCACCACCTCCCTCACACCTCATCCTTCACCTGCCCTGATGCTGCCACTAATCACTACAACACTACGCTTATCTCTGCTCTAGACACTCTTGCTCCTCTTGACTCTGTAAGGCCCCACGCCGCCAGCTTCAGCCCTGGCACACCCTCCAGACTCGCTACCTGCAAAGATGCTCCCGCACTGCAGAGCGTGCCTGGAGGAAATCCCGCTTTGAAGCTGATTTTGTTCACTTCAAGTTTATTCTCCGATCATACACCTCTGCCCTCCACCTGGCCAAACAATCCTTCTTCTCATCTCTTATATCTTCGCTGTCCTCTAACCCTAAATGGCTCTGGTCCACCTTCAACACCCTCCTCCACCACCTGCACCTCCCCCCTCAGCTGCCTTCAACGCTTCAGACCTGGCAGATTTCTTCCTTAGTAAAACTCTAACTATCAGAAGCGACATCCCAACACAAGATAGTTATCTGCCACCTCCACTCCCAGAGTCCCCTCTGCCACCCTCTGCCGCTTCCTCCCAGCCACTGAGGGAGAAGTCCATTCCTTATTGTCCTCCTCACATCTCACCACGTGCCGCTCGACCCCATTCCCTCACATCTAATTCCTCCCCTCTCCTCCTCCCTCACCCCTGCTCTCACACACATCTTCAACCTATCTCTCTCCACCGGCTCCTTCCCATCCGCCTTCAAACATGCGCTAGTTACCCCTTACTAAAGAAACCATCCCTCGATCCCAACTCTCCATCCAACTACCGCCCTGTATCCCTGCTTCCCTTCACATCAAAGCTCTTAGAAAAACTAGTCTTCAACCGCCTCTCCCTCTTCCTGTCCTCCAATTCCCTACTTGACCCCCTGCAATCTGGCTTCCGTCCCTACACTCAACTGAAACTGCCCTCACCAAAGTCACCAACGACCTCCTAACTGCTAAAAAACACGGCCACTATTCTATTCTCATCCTGCTTGACCTCTCGGCTGCTTTTGACACTGTTGACCACCCCCTCCTTCTACAGACCCTCAACTCTCTGGGTCTCGGTGACACGCACTTGCTTGGGTGACTCCTATTTATCCAACAGGCCTTCTGTGTGTCCATTGCTGGTAACTCCTCCTCCTCATTGCCTCTATCTGTTGTGTACCTCAAGGCTCTGTCCTTGGTCCTCTGCTCTTTTCCATCTACACCTCCTCCCTGGGCAAAATCATCAACAGCTTTGGCTTTAATTACCACCTCTACGCTGATGACACTCAGATCTACCTCTCTACCCCTGATCTCTCTCCCCCTGTCCTTTCAAAAGTCAGTGACTGTTTATCTGGCATCTCCTCCTGGATGGCCTCGCACCACCTAAAGATCAACATGTCCAAGACTGACTCCTACTTATTCCTCCCTCCAATGCCTCCCCACCTCCTGACTATTCTTATCACGGTGGAGGTATCACCATCTCCCATCAAACCAAGTTCGCTGTCTTGGAGTTACACTTGACTCTGCTCTTTCCTTCATCCCCCACATCAAGTCTCTTTCCTCCTCCTGCCGCTACCAATTGCGTAATATTTCAGAATTCGGCCATTTCTTACGCTGTCACCACAAAACAACTCATACACGCCCTGGTAATCTCCCGACTTGACTATTGCAATAATCTCTTATCTGGCCTCCCTCTGTCCCGCCTCTCCCCCCTACAATCCATCCTGAACGCCTCCGCCAGGCTAATTCACCTCACCCGCCGCTCTGTCTCTGCCGCTCCCCTCTGCGAGTCCCTTCACTGGCTCCCCATCCACTGCAGAATTAAGTTTCAAAATCCTTATCCTTACCTACAAAACCCTCACTAACTCAGCTCCCCACTACCTGTCCTCACTAATCACCAAATACACCCCAGCCCGCTCCCTAAGGTCAAACAGCGACCTGCGCCTAGCTTCTCCCCACATCACCTCTTCCCATGATAGACTGCAGGACTTCACACGCAGCCCCCATTCTCTGGAACGCTCTCCCTGTACGGTCAGACTTTCCCCCTAACTTCTCTTCCTTCAAACGCTCCCTTAAAACATTCCTATTTAGGGAAGCCTACCACCCAACTCACTGACGCAACCATCAATCACTCTCACCTTGCAGTCCTCCCTCCTGTTTCCAACCCCAACCCCTCTAGATTGTGAGTTCCTACGGGAATAGGCCTCATCCCCTCTTGTACTGTTTGTCAAATGTTGTTCAATGTTGTAACCCGTCTATACTGTGCCTATTGTACAGCGCTGCGGAATATGCTGGCGCTTAAATAAAGAATAATAATAATAATAATAATAATACTGATGGATTGTGAAATATGAAATTACATATACACGGGAGTCCATAATATATCATAAATAGGGTGGCTAGATCAGTAATTTTTTCCTGGACACAGATTACAATTTCATGCAGAGGGAGAACACAGGGATGTGCTGCCCTGTAACATGTATAATTCATATGCTCCAGGAAGGAAATCGAGACAGGTCACCTTGTATTCCTTTTTGATATATTATCTGCAGTGTATGGATCCTACATGCAGCGGGGTGGCATTTTTCATGCACTGCCCATCAGCATGAATAAATTCTATGTGTCCAGGAAAACATGGCCGATCTGGCAACTCTAATCGTAAAGTGTCTTTTTGTTTAATTTTATTTTTAATATGGGTGGAAGCATAAGGTGAAGATGGCATATGTGGTTTGATTTAAAAAATGTGCCCCTTGTAGGGTTGCCAGGTCAGTCATGTTTTCCTGGACACACAAGATTTCTTCATGCCAATGGACAGTGAATGCATGAAAATACAATGGGCTACATTACAATCCCCGCGTAACAACGGTGGAGTAGGGAGAAAAAACTGCGCCACAGTTTTTCCCCTACCGCCCCCGTTTTAACAGGGGATTGCAATGCAGGCGCAAAAAATGCTGCCTGCATTTGTAGCCGGCGCTACGTCCCGGGATGCTCGCGGCAGCGCTGAGCACAGCCACGAGCATCCACTCGTTGGAGTCATAGGACTCCATTGAGCCAGATGCCGGCGGTCACATAACCTGCCGGATCTTGCCTAACGCTGATTAACACTTTGCACTCCCTATACTTAACATGGGTTACTTAACCCGTTTGGATTGTAATATGCGGTAGACATCGCTACTAACGATAATGCTCACGCAGGTGAGCATTAATGTTAGCACATAGATTGTAATGTAGCCCAAGATGTATATGGTGTAAGTCTATCAGAAGTACCTAGCTAATGTATATATTTATAATTTATATGCTGTAGGTGAGAAATCTCAGATGTACTGTCTTGACTGGGAAACTGAATTCCCTCGAGGATACGGATTATACATGTTGCAGAACAGCACCTGTACTCTCCCACTGTATGAAATATTAAAACGAAAATATGGCCGATCTGGTAACCCTAGACTCTTTTTATATATATCACCGCTATACTGCTTCAAGAAAATAGCCAATTTCAAAAAGCTTGAATGGTGGGATTACTATCCCACCCAATGGAGCCCACGATATATATCGCCTGTCATACGTGTAGGAACTCGCACAGACACACCATGCAAGTTCCTATATGTCGTGACCAAAATTACACTGATTGGAGCCCCCCTGCACGTAAAAACTTTGTGTGAAATAAACTTTTTCATGCAATATGTCAAAACTTTTTTAATGTGTGGTGAAATATAAGACATTTTTTAAGACTTGGCAAGAGGGAAAAAAAAACATTTGGCTGCTTAAATAGTGAAGAACAAAAAAATAGCATTCAATAATTATAAAAAACCTCAGGCAAACCTATAAGATTAGGCAGAAAGAGGCAAAGCACTTTATAAGAGCTTCCAAATCACACGCAGAAGAGAAAATAGCTCAGTCAGTAAAAAAGGGGGACAAAACATTTTTTAGATACATAACCGAGAATAGAAAAGTAAAACAAGGATTAGTTAGATTAAAAACAAAGGAAGGAAGGTATGTAGAAGAGGATAAAAGTCTCGCTGACTGCCTCAATGAATATTTTTGTTCAGTCTTTGCAGAAGAAAAGGAAGGAAAGGGACCTCAGTTAGGAGGAAACACTAAAGAGACATTTACATATGAGTTTACAGAGGAGGAGGTTCTACAGCAGCTGTCTAGTAAAGACAAATAAGTCAATGGGGCCTGATGGGATCCATCCTAAGTTATTAAAAGAGCTCAGTGGTGTAATAGCAAAACCGTTAACAGATTTATTTAACCAATCCTTGTTAACGGGAGTCGTCCCAGAAGACTGGAAATTAGCAAATGTTGTGCCCATTTACAAGAATGGTAGTAGGGAGGAATCGGGGAACTATAGGCCAGTTAGTTTTACATCAGTAGTGGGGAAATTAATGGAAACCATGTTAAAGGAAAGGATTGTTGAACATCTAAAAACACATACAGGGTTATTCAGAGAGCGTGAAAAGCAGGAGAATGACTGGAGAATGAAAAATTCTAGGTCAAAATAGCCAAACCAGAAAAATTCTCCCTTTCATATCACTTTCCAAATCGGCTATTTATTAGTCCTAGAATTTTTCATTCTCCAGTCATTCTCCAGCTTTTCACGCTCTCTGAATAACCCTGATAGATTACAAGATCAGAAACAACATGGGTTTACCTCAGGGAGATCATGCCAAACTAATCTTATTGATTTTTTTGCTTGGGTAACAAAAATAATAGACAAAGGTGGTGCAGGAGACATTGCTTATTTAGATTTCAGTAAGGCTTTTGATACTGTTCCGCATAGAAGGCTTATCAATAAATTGCAATCTTTGAGCTTGGATTCCAATATTGTTGAATGGATTAGGCAGTGGCTGAGTGACACTTGTTACCAGTGGGGTACCTCAGGGGTCAGTACTTGGACCCATTCTCTTTAATATTTTTATTAGTAATATTGCAGAAGGTATTAATGGTAAAATATGTATTTTTGCTGATGACACAAAGATTTGCAACAGGGTTGACGTTCCTGGAGGGATCAGACAAATGCCAAATGATTTAGGTAAACTAAAAAAATGGTCGGAGCTGTGGCAATTGAGTTTTAATGTGGATAAGTGCAAGATAATGCACCTGGGGCGTAAAAACCCAAGGGCTGAATATAGAATATTTGATACGGTCCTAACCTCAACATCTGAGGAAAGGGATTTAGGGGTTATTATTGCAGAGGATCTAAAGGTAAGTAGTCAATGTAATAGAGCAGCAGGAAATGCTAGCAGAATGCTTAGTTGTGTTGGGAGAGGTATTAGCAGTAGGAAAAGGCTCATGCCACTGTACAGAGCACTGGTGAGACCTCACTTGGAGTACTGTGTGCAGTACTGGAGACCGTATCTCCAGAAGGGTATAGACGCCTTAGAGAGAGTTCAGAGAAGGGCTACTAAAATGGTGTACGGCTTGAAGGAGAAAAGTTACCAGGAAAGGCTTAATGTGTATAGCTTGGAAAAAAGACGAGACAGAGGAGATATGATAGAAACATTTAAATACGTAAAGGGAATCCACAAGGTAGAGGAAGGGAGTATATTTAAAAGGAAACAAAGTAGCAAAACAAGAGGACATAGTCTTAGATTAGAGGGGCAAAGGTTTAAAAGTAACATCAGGAAGCATTATTTTACTGAGAGGGTGGTGGATACATGGAACAGCCTTCCGGTAGACGTGGTAGAGGCCAAAACAGTAATTGAATTTAAGCAGGCATGGGATAGGCATAAGGCTATCCTAAATAAAAGATAAATCCAGGTAAAGTATCCATGTAATTGGGCAGACTAGATGGGCCGAAGGTTCTTATCTGCCGACATTTTCTATGTTTCTATCGCAAACTTTAGTGGCTAGCAAGTAGGGTTGCCATGTCAGCCATGTTTTCTTGAACACATATTATGAGTTCATGTAGAGGGGAGTATAGGGAAAAGTGTTGCACTGCAACATTTATATTTCATATGCTGCAGTAAAAAACTCAAGGCAGGTCTCCTGGGATTCTTCTGATTTCTTACCTGCAGCATTTGGATTCAACATACTTTGCATTTTACATGCATTGTCCATCAGCATGAATAAATTATTTATCCAGGAAAACATGGCCGATCCGGCAACCCTACTGGTAAGAATTCTCACCAACCACAATTTAGCATCGAAAGCCCCCTGTAATGAAAGTGTAGTCCTGCAGGTGAAGGATATCAGTAGGCCTAGGAATGGAAAAGAGCCTGGGCTAAGGTGGCAATATTTAAACACAAGGCACGCAGGGGATTTTTCAGGCCAGTTTTAGGAAACAGTGGTAGGGGCATCATCAACAAACCAGCAGAATGATAGACTTCAAGTGCAGCTGTCATTTTGGAAGTGCGGCAGTTGCAGAAGCTGATCGCTTCCGCCTGAGTGACGGCGATCTCCAAGTGACCAATAACCACTCCCAATGTCTCTTGGGACACAAGCAAGGACCCATGCTACAACTGTCCATTCGTTGGGCATAAACATACATTGGCTTGTGATCATCACTCTCAACCCATTAAAAAGAGCCTACCACATATTTCTAAAATATAACTTATATTATCATATCTGTATCAAAAATATTAAAAACCAAGAAATGATACAGTCATCTGTGTACTCTGATTCCTAAACAAAATAAAAATATATAATAAATAATATTTCCAATTTCCTTATTTGTTCATCTGGTGTTTATTTTGTATATGGGTTATCTAATGTCCAAAAAATACGGGGCGTGTCCGGACCGCTGACCAAGATGGCCGCACATTGAAAGCTCTCTCCCTTCTCCTCCGACACAAAGCTTTTTATTTCTTCTACTACTCTAATATGGGCCATGGCAAACGAACACAGGGCGACCCTAGGACTCCAGGCAGACCCCTAAGGGCAGATACTCGCCCGCTGGACACTTACCTGCTTCCTGCGCCGAGCTCCCCAATTCTGTCCACAACTCCTAAGATGGCGGGCACTCCGACCCCGACGGCTGTTACGGACCCGACCGCGGCTATCACCAGGCTGGAACTCCGGATGGAATCTTTACTTGCTGGGATGCCGACCAAATCTGACCTGGCGGACTTGCTGTCGGATATCCATAACTCGTTCCGGCGCGACATGGAGGAGGTGAGGGGGGATGTGTCGACACTCGCAGACCGCGTGGCCCAACTCGAACAGGCCGCGGTCCACCCAGCCGCCCACAGGCCAGACGACACCCCAGCACTTTCGGGAATGCGGAGGTTAGTGGATGACCTCGATAACAGAAGCCGCCGCTGCAACCTGCGGCTTCGAGGTCTCCAGGAGATGGACCCCCGGAACCTCTGGAGGAAGTACTTAGACGCTTCTTTAATGGGGTACTAGGCCGCGATCCACACCTGACATTTGAATTCCAAAGGGTGCACAGAGCTCTTAGACCTCGTCCCCCGGACGGTGAACCCCCCCGAGATGTAGTGTGTTGCTTCGCGTCCTATAAGCTGAAGGAAACCATAATGCAACGAGCACGCACTTCACGTACATGGGAATTTGAGGGTCAGGACTTGGAAATTTATCATGACCTGACCCCGTTCACCTTGGCTGCGCATAGACACCTGCGCCCGGTCACCCAAGCACTCAGGCAGAAGAATGTCCCTTACAGGTGGGGATTCCCATTCGCTCTAGTTGTACGGTTGAATGGAGTCACGCACGCCATTACCTGTTATGGAGATGTTGCCCCCTTTGTGGAAGCCTTGGATCTACCCCCGCTGGCGGTTGTTCAATTGGGAACGGGGAGACGGGCGGCCGGTGGGAGGCCAAGGTCGCCCTCAAAGACCGCCACGTCGCTGACAAGCCAGAGATGACTGTGCCCAGGAAGACCTGGACCAGCTGGAAGCTGGACACTAGCGATGCGGCTCCTGCTGCTAGCCTCTCCCGCAGACCTACCACTCGGCTCCGCTCTGCCGGTTTCGCTGGCCCGCTTCTCTCCAGAGCCCTCTCACCAGAGGGCGATCACACCCCTAGTCTGGCTGACCTTCTCCTCTTCGAGTACTTCGGAGACGTGGGGTAAAGTGGGGAAGGCTGGTGACCTGAGGATCCCTGTGATGGGGCTCCTGATTACTCGGGAGGAGGACACCGATGGATTCAGTGGCCATGCCTCCCTGACACAACAGTCTTAGGTGAACGTTATTTGTAATGTCCCGCCGGGCTGGCCGGCAACGCTGCTATTCTGCCTCCTCATGCTCGGCTCTCACGCTATTTCTACACGATCGGTCCCGATATAGCCCTCAGTACCAGATTGTCTCCCCGCACCAACTACCCTCAAGGAGACAAACGGGATAACCGACCCTCTTGTTTGGCTGCTTAGCAACGCCCTCTCACTCCAGTGGAAGGACTTGTACTGACCATTATTAGTGCCTTGCTACGGCACTGGAAGGCGGTTTTGAGCACTACTGGCCCGGGTGGGGGGACGGCAACATGTTCAAGAGGGTGTTCTCCTTCGATTCGGCACTATGAGAGCTTGGATACACCACCTGGAGGTGCATGGAGGTGCAGGTGGGATGCAGGGGACCTCTTCTCTTAACACGCATGACATAGGAGGATATCGGCTGGCACGCCCCACAGTGTATGCCTGTGGGAGGTGACTCCTTCCCTTACTCGCATGTTGTCGCCTTTGACAGGCCTGGTGCCGACCTGCAGGACACGGGAACTTACTTGGGCGCATGCTTCCGACTGAAACCTTGATGGTCGCCCAGCACGATGCCCACTTGCCGCCTCTGGCCCCCGCCCGCCCCAGCCCTTCACAGCGATCGCACGGGGGGGGGGGTTCCCTGGTTCTCTGATCCCCTGTTCTCCCGCCCGGGCGCGCCCGGACTGCGGTCCTCAGCCTTAGTCAGCTTGTAGCCCACCGGCCGCGGTGGGTGGGGGGATGGCTACCTATTAGGGGATCTACATTGCCTACGGTGCCCCTCGCTCTGACTACGCGGCGGACACATCGGACAAGGAACTTACGGCTTTGTCCACGATCGGGCCGCCCGGGGCGACCTTCGTTTGGGAAGGCGGCCGGATTTTGTGCCATATTTGCTGTTAGTTGTGGGGGGTGGGTTGGCGGGGGTGGGGCGCTGGGGGAGGGGTAGGGGGGATGGGACAGAGGGTCGGGGCTTTTGGAATGCGGAGAGCTAGTAGTGGTTTATTGCATTGCTTTGTTCAGTTATAGTGTTCTATTTCGTTTCATTACTGTAGTGCTGATTACTATGCGTCTCCTGTCGGAGGAGACTGGTTACAGAGAGTTGCTGTTCATGTTACCTCCCCCTTTTTTTTTTTTTCTCTCTGTCTCTCTTTGTCTGAATCTAATATCTGATAAGAAGTAAGCCAGCGGCTCTATCTGGTCCAAGTTGGTACCCCGCACGTCCCCACGGGGTCGACGTCATTCTCAATCCGGGAAGTTCCCGAAAGTGCCCTCCCCTCATTTTGGAGGTATTGGGTCTCTCATCTTCCCTGATCGACGTCGTATCCCCCTCGTAGACAGTCCGAGCTGAACTCGGACACGCTATTTCTCTCCTTCCCTCCCCTGAGAGATCTTCCTAACTACCCCCCCATCCCCCACTTAGTACCTAGTGGCGAATTACTCAACCTCTCACTACATCTAAATATTTCCCTCACCCCTCCCCCAACTTTTTTTTTTTAATTTTTCCTTCCTCCTTCCTCTTCTCCCCTTCCTCCGCCTCTTTTCTCTCTCTACTGTCCCTCTTTTCCCCAGTATTACACTTAACCTCTGCCCTGTCCGCATCTCCCACGGTGCCCTACCGTCTCAACCTTTACGACCCCTCTGGGAGCGATGTCGGGCTCGGGGGCGGGCGCGGCGGCCCTAGTGCCGGTGGATTTGAAATTGGTGAGTTACAATGTCCGTGGCCTCAACAAGCCGGAAAAGAGACGCCGTCTCCTTCGCGACCTGGCATCCCTCCGGGCGTCGATCGCCTTCGTGCAAGAGACTCACTTCTGTTCGGCTGCCCCACCTTCGCTGCGGGACCGCCGATTCCCGACGGGGTTCTTTGACCATACCCCTGAGTCCAAATCGAAAGGTACGGCCATTCTGTTTGCGGCTTCAGTTCCATTTGTACATCTTGAGACTTACGCCGCCGGTGACGGGAGATGTGTGTTCGTGAAGGGTAAGGTGGGAAACGAAGTGTATACGTTTGCCAATGTTTACCTTCCCAACACTAAACAACACCAGTATCTGGCCAAAAGATTGCATATCCTGGAGTCCTTTGCTGAGGGCACTTTGATCCTCGGGGGGGATTTCAATCTGCCACTGGTTCCACGTGAAGATTCTTCCTCCACCAGCCACCGTACGCCTCACAGGATCCTTAATGGGATTCGTCGCTCTTTGCGAAACCTATGCTTGGTGGATGTATGGAGGGCTCTTAATCCTACCTCTCGTGACTATACGTATTTCTCAACCGTCCACCACACATACTCCAGACTGGACTATTTTTTTGTCACTCAATACGTTCTACCGCTGGTACGTGACTCAACGATCCAAGCGACCACATGGTCAGATCACGCTCCACTGGTTCTCTCTCTGTCCTCCCCCCTTCTAAGACCTAGGGATGCGATGTGGCAGCTCAATGAGTCTTTGTTTGCCGACCCTGAACTGGTCACGAAGGTTGGGGATACGCTAACCTCATTCTTCGCAGACCATGAACAGTCGGATGTCCCTCTTCCTACTGTATGGGAGGCGCACAAGGCGGTGGTGAGAGGCCTGCTGATCTCTCTAGCGTCCCGGAGGAAGAGGGAGAGACAAAAGGAATTAGAAGCACTTCACTCCGAAATCCGGCGGCTGGAGCTTGCTCATCAGGCTGCGGGTCTTGAGGCCACGTACGTCGAGCTCTTACATGCCCGTACGCGGCTTAATGACGCGCTCAACCCCCATCTACAAAGAGCTATCATCCATTCGAAATGTTATTTCGCCCTACATGAGGATAAGCCAGGGCGCCTGTTGGCCCGCCTCCTGAAGCAGCAACGACGTAGGACGTACGTACCAGAGATTCGCACCCCTGGGGGCACGATAACTCCGGACCCGAACAAGATAGCAAACACATTTCGTGATTATTATTCCGAACTGTACCACACAGTTGAAGACGCTGGACCGCCATCATCGGAGCTCATTGACCACTTTCTGACTACCCGGATACCTTATTGCCTCACGGAGGAGCAAAGCAACCCGCTGCGCGCACCGGTGACGGCAGAGGAGGTCTCTGCCGCCCTTAAACGCCAGAAACCTGGTAAGGCGCCGGGACCAGATGGGTTCTCGGCTGCTTACTATAGCAGATTTGGGACCACTCTGCTTCCACATCTGGCACGGGTCTTCAATGCACTACTTACTGACCAAGACTTTCATCAGCACTCCCTATCAGCGACAATAGTTGTGATCCCTAAGGAGGGTAAGGACCCCCTCTCTTGTGCTAGCTACAGGCCGATCTCGCTGCTTAACAGTGATCTTAAATTATTTGCCACGATTTTGGCTACTCGTCT
Source organism: Leptobrachium leishanense (assembly GCA_009667805.1). NCBI lineage: Eukaryota > Metazoa > Chordata > Amphibia > Anura > Megophryidae > Leptobrachium > Leptobrachium leishanense. The sequence continues at coordinate 152,501,679 of CM019064.1, read as the reverse complement.
TCACCCATTAGTCCCACTGTTGGTGAGAAAAGATCAAGTAGGGTTCGTCCCAGGACGAGAGGCCAGAGATGGAACCATCCGGACCTTAAATGTACTTCATTTAGCACACCACACGGAGACTCCTACACTCCTCCTGTCCACAGATGCCGAAAAGGCGTTCGACAGGGTCTCCTGGCCCTTTCTCTTCTCCACACTACGCGCCATGAACTTGCCTCCTGAGTTCATCCACTGGATTACCGCTCTATATCGCGCTCCAAATGTGCGAGTCAGGGTTAATGGTGTTCTCTCAGCCCCTTTTCAGATCCGGAATGGAACGAGGCAGGGCTGCCCGCTCTCCCCTCTCCTTTTTGCTCTCTCCCTGGAGCACCTTTTGGAATCTGTGCGTCACAATGTGAAAATTCATGGCTTCAAAGGGACACGTGAAACCCACAAGGTCTCGGCGTATGCTGATGACTTGATTTTTTATCTCACTAACCCCTTAGTGTCCCTCCCGGAAATAATTGGGGAATTCCAGAGGTACGGTGCTCTATCTAACCTGAAATTAAACATGGAGAAATCGGAAATTTTAAATCTCACCGTCGGGGGAGCTGCGGAACGGTTCCTGCGTCGTGCACACCCATTTGTGTGGTGTGCCTCTAAAATGAGATACCTGGGCCTGTGGCTCACGAAACTGCCACAGGACTTATTCCGGGAGAACTTTACCCCACTCTGGAACGCACTCAGACGCGACCTCGCAGAATGGAAGCGGTTGAAGGTATCCTGGTTTGGAAAGATCAGCATATTGAAAATGAATGTGCTGCCGAGGCTACTCTACCTTTACCAGACACTTCCCATATACATTCCCCCCACCTTTTTCGCGATGGCCCAGTCGGACTGCTCTAGTTTTGTGTGGAACGACTCAAGACCCCGGATCAGCTTTCATACGATGTCACGCCCTAAGAGGGAGGGAGGACTGGCGGTCCCCGACCTCCGCCTCTACTACCAGGCTGCACACCTCCTCCGGATAGTGGAGTGGACGGGGGGAGGCAGGGGGGCTCTTTGGCAGGACCTCGAACGGGGTGCGACTCCTTACCCGACGAGAGTCTTGCCATGGATAGACTTGAAGCGACGAACCGCACAGACTCTTAAACACCCGTTCGTGGGAGCTACCTTACGGGTCTGGCGCTCGACGGTGCGACGCTGCTCTCTGTCCTCTTACCCGTCTCCGCTGCTCCCATTGGAGGACAACCCGGACTTCTCGGCGGGAGTGGTCCCTCGACTCAGGCATAGAATAGATGCTACCCACGGGCCAAGAGCGTTTCAATTCCTGGCCAGATCAGATCTGAACCCTCCCTGGGAGAGACGACCGGGAGATGCCCCCCCCCCCGACTCCTTTAGAGCGCTTTAATTTCGTCCAAATAACACACTACCTGCTCTCACTCCCGGCACGACATCGACTGACACGACCTCGTACACCCTTTGAGGAACTGGCCACGGCCAAGCGCCCGATCAGTCACGGTATCTCGGTGATATACCGCATTCTACAAACCGCAATGGGTGACTCCCCGCCGTCCTTTGAACATACCTGGGACCAGATCCTTGACAAGCAGCTAGCGAAGACTCAATGGAAGGACACTTATGAACTTGCCCATAGAGGCTCGCCTCAGACGAGATTACAATCTAATTCATACAAGGTCCTCGCAATGTGGTATAGGTCCCCGGCGTTGCTCTTTCGCATAGGGGCCCGACACACCCCGAACTGCTGGAGATGCGATGCCCCGATGGGCTCCTATCTCCACATCTGGTGGGAGTGTCCGAAAATTTCTCCCTTCTGGCAACTGATACGGGATACCCTGACGGAGGTTACGGACCTGGATCTGCTGCTCGCCCCTGACGCGTTTCTCCTCACACACACGCCGTGCTCCGTGACCTCGCTTCGGAAATCCGTGGCCCTTCCGATGCTCATGACGGCGCGGCTTATCGTCGCACGCACCTGGGGGCAGGCGGCGAACCCCTCTTATGGAAACTGGCTGACCTGTATGCAGGAGGTGCAGACCCTGGAGGACCTGATGGCCAGAGTACGGGATAAAACCGAGGATCACCTCCACAAATGGTTCTACTGGAACTCTTACGTGACCTCAGCCACATGCAGGGCCCGATTGCTGTGAGATAGGCGTGTAGATGTACTCCGGCAACGAAGCTGGTGACTGGATTGGGGCTTGCCACTACCCGCCCCTCTAGGCGGATCGGCCGCTGTCTGGGGCCGCCGCGCCTCTGTTGGGCCGCCACCTCTCGACGAAGCCTCAAGACACCGTTCCTTTCTTCCACACCTATGTCCTTACTCACACCTCTCCCCCACCCTTTCCCTTTTTTTTTTATTTATTATTACTATAATTATTTACAACCCCCCCCCTTTTTTTTTTTTCTTTCTCCCCCTCTCCTTCCTTCTCTCTATCTCTCTCTTTACCCCCTTTCGTTCTCTTTTCCTCTCATTTCAACCTCCCTGTATCCTACTTGCCGCATTGTCTCCCCATGCCCTGCCAAGTGCCTTCTTTTCCTCCCTCGTCAGCCGAAAGGGATAATTAAATAGAGACGTTTCGCATATCTCCCACTTTCTACTTTTTTTCTGAATAGGGGGACTCCTCAACAGAACCCCTAATCCCATTGGTGACATTCCTCCTCGTCTATCATCAGTCATTATGTACTTGGGCCCTCTTGGACCACGAGTTCGCTGACGACCATGCTTCTTCATTTTCCCAATGTGTTTCTGCTCCTTTTTGATCTACCCTACCCTTCCCCCTCCCTACTTACCTTTCCTCGCCTACTCTTCCCTTAAACTCCCAGGCTTCACCTAATGTACGTACACTTCCCTTTACACACTTCCTCATCTCCCTTTCAACTCCTGGATTTGCTCTCTAAGTCACTGGTATAGCCTGTTGGATGTATAGGACTGGAGATTAGAGGGGGTGGTGAGCTTGTACTCTTGCTAGTAACTATGCTTTATATGTTATGCACACTTTCCGACTTCGAAGTTGTTAATGTGCGGATTGAAATTTTATCCGTATTGTATTTGTTGCTTCGAATAAAAAATAAATAAATAGCCAGAGAGGGCAAAAACTATTGTTTTTATAAGAAATATCAACAAACTCTTACTCTATTATACATCTACAAAATCCTTTACAATTCTAGACGGTCATTCACTACACATTGATAACAATGGTGCAGTCAAATATCAATTATTTCCTTAATCAACAATTACATCAAATGTAAATAGCATATAATCAAAGCACGATACATAACGTTAATGCAATCTACTCGCCAATGTACACTTTATAGAAACAATTGTATAAAGCTTTATTCGCATCCGTATAAGCATCCAATACTAGGATTACATATTTTCATTCTCTATTGTGGTGTGCAAGGTTTTTATAAAATTGTTCCCTCTCTGCCATGCATCTGACACGCGTTTCGCCACCTGGCTCGTCAGGGACGCTTTAACTAATGAATTACTCGGACACCGTTGTAGAAAATAAAAATATGTAATCCTGATTTTGGATACTTAATATCTAAATCATGTTGGTTATTATCCAAAACATTTTGGTTATTGTTTAATCTAAGAGCATTAAAGAGAACGTATACTCAATTTCACTTGTATCAATACAATCTGTAACTATTGTGCTTTTTTGCACGAGCGGTGTACTAAATAGAGCCTGAGGAGATTCTTCCCTTATTTTTTGCACGTACGTAAATACCATGGCTGACTATCTCACTTTCAGTAGGATTGCCTCCGAGCCTTTGCTCCCGATTCAAACATCAAAAAAGCTTCCCTCTCCGGCATCACTTTGGAGGACTAGGACAGAGAGTTTTGCCACCGGGTGAAAGCTGTGACGGTTGCCTCAGGGAACGGCCGCCCTGGGTGTGTGGCCTGGTGCCAGTATAGAGTCTGGGTTGCCTGGGAGCAGTGGGGGTGGGGAACGCATGCACCCATCGTGCATTTCTAGAAAGGGTGACCGTGATGGTATGGCATTGACACACCATTCTGATGCCTTTGTGCTTGCATGTTCCTGCGCGCATTGATGAAGTCAGCTGGAGGGGGAAGGAGCCTGGACTTCTATATTCCCAGGTGCCCTCCAGAGCGTCGCCCTGTTGTGGTTTATTGGCACGATAGCGCATTTCTCTGACCCTTTGCCCCTCTGATTACCAACCCTATTTATCTTTGAATGCTGTTGCCGCTCTGTGTGCTGATCCCGGCTAGTTCTTGACCAGGCTGTTGCCTCCCTGTGTACCGATCCTGGCTAGTTACAGACTACACTGTTGCCACTCTGTGTCCCGACCCCGGCTTGTTATTAACCACGCTTTTGCCACTCTGTGTACTGACACCGGCTACAGCTCGACCCTTCATTGATCCCTCAAGCAGAGTGGTATGACTGGCAATACAGTAGAATTAATTCTTAACCATATGTGGATAGTGGGTTGCATTATTACCGTATTACCAGTCATACCACTCTGCTTGACTTGTTAGCAACAACCAAACAAATCAACTCCTATTTATCTGATTCGGTCCATTATTTTTTGATGCAATTATTTATTTATTTATTTATAAAGGATTTTACCAGGAAGGATACATTGAGATTTCTCTCGTTTTCAAGTACGTCCTGGGTTCAAGAACCTTAAAAGGTTACAGAAATACAAAGTAATACAATGCAAGATATTAAAATATATATATATATATATACAGATTAACAGATAATAAATATGTAGGAAAGTCATTATGTTACATGTTTACAGGTACATTCCGTATTGAAGTATGTTAATAGGGAGCTCGAGTGACTTTAGACTGGGGGAAGATTTGATGGCGTCTGGGAGGTTATTCCATAACTGCGGTGCTCGGTAGGAAAATGAGGACCGAGCCACTGTCTTTTTGTATTGTGGTATTGCAAGTAAGGTGCTGGTTCTGGATCGGAGGTTATAGGTTGAGGGAACTGCTGGAGGAAGCAGTCTATTCAGGTAGGGTGGCAGCTTCCCAGAAAAGCTCTTAAACACCAGGTTGGAAAGGTGAAGGGTACGTTTAGACTCCAGCGACTGCCAGTTTAGCTCTTTTAACATGTCACAATGGTGGGTCATGTAGTTACATTGTAGCGCAAAGCGGCAGCATGAGTTATACAATGTGGTAAGTTTCTGAAGGTGTGTTTGTGGGGCCGCTGCATACACTACATCTCTGTAATCAATAGCTGGCATAAGCATTTGTTGTACAATTTGCTTTCTTACCGTGGGGTTCAGGCAGGATTTGTTTCTGTACAGGGCACATAGTTTGGGGTAAATTTTAGATGAGAGTTTTTCTATGTGGGGGCCAAAGGATAGATTTGGGTCTAACCACATACCTAGATATTTGAGAGAAGTGACTGTGGTCAGCGTGCCATTTGATTTTGTGCCCACACATAGATTGGGATTTTGCAATTTATGTAGTTTAGGTGCTGTTCCAAAGAGCATCGTTACCGTTTTGTCAGTATTTAAAAAAAGTTTTTTTGTGTTTGATCCACTTTTCTACCTCTGTGAATTGTTCTTGCAGCACAGCCTCCAGTTGTGGGAGAGTTGGTTTGCTGGTATAGATTAAGGTGTCGTCTGCATACATGTGTACAGTTGAGGCTTTGCAGATGTTAGGCAGATCATTTATGAATATTGTAAATAGCAGGGGGCCGAGTATCGAGCCTTGGGGTACACCGCAAGTGACTGGGAGGGGGAGGGAGGAGCTGCCAGAAATGGACACATATTGCGACCGATCAGATACATATGATTGAAACCAGGGTAGCGTGCGATCACCAATACCAGAGTCTTTAAGTTTTTTTAACAAAATGCCATGGTCTACTGTGTCAAAGGCTTTGGCAAAATCAAGGATGATGGCTCCAGTTAGATTTCCTTGCTCCATGCCAGCTTGGATATCATTGCAGACTTTTAAAAGGGCGGTTGTAGTTGAGTGATTTGGACGAAAGCCGGATTGATCCGTGGTTAAGTAGTTACAATATTGATAATAAATCACGTAAATTGTGTGTAGACGCATTTTTCCAAAATTTTTGACATTACAGGGAGCAATGATATCCGACGGTAGTTGGATACCAAAGTACTGTCACCACTTTTATGGATAGGTACCACTCTCGCAGTCTTCCAGAGTTTGGGTATGTATCCAGTCGCCATTGACTCATTGATTAGGGTTGCGACAGGATTTTCAATTGCCGGTGCACTGATTTTCAGCAGCATTGCTGGTACCCAGGACATACTTGAAAACGAGAGAAATCTCAATGTATCCTTCCTGGTAAAATCCTTTCTGCTCTCATTTGATCAGGACCAGACTGGTATTTCATTTTTTGGTTACGGAGAAGTTTAGTAACGAAACTGACAGGCATTGGTCTAAAACCGAATTCCTGTCTGATACAGGGTCTTTGCACAGTTGGAGGGGCCTGACCTGCATGTGGCCTTTCTGATTGCTAAGATAGGAAATTACATGCAATCAGGGTGGTGGCACATCCAACAAAATAATCATTAAAGGCATTTGTTACATCTAGGGGGTGTTGCAGGGTTTGGTTGTTTACTTTGACAGCAGCCAGCTGGGAGTGGACAGGGGGTGCTTGTATGTTACTTATGGTTTTCCAAAAGTTTCTAGGGTTTGATATGTTATTGTTTAGATTTTCATTGAAGTAATGGGCTTTCGCCATTTTTGTTTGTTTTGTGCATGCATTCCGGCATTTTCGGTATTCATAGTGATCGTTCATGGAACCAGTAGTCTTGAAATTTGACCACAGTGAGTCTCTAAGCTGGTACATTAGTGTAAGATCAGCTATAATCCAGGGGAGATGGATCCCTCTTACTTGCACTTTACGCAGCGGGGCATGGGAATTCCAGACTTGCAGGAGCTCGGACTGAAAGTATGCAATTGCACAGTCTAAGTCTGGGATTAGGTTTAATCTGTACCATGGGAGCTGTTTGAGATCACTTAGGAAGGATTCAAGAATAACTTTCTTGAAAGACCTAGTGGTGATTACCTTTGGGGGAGATTTTGTGGCCTTTATTTTACGCACGCAGTACACTCGACAATGGTCACTAAAGCTATTAGAATACACGAGGCAGGCGTTCTCGCTATCAGGAGATGAGGAGAGAATCCAGTCCAGCAAAGTATGGTTAGGGCTTTTCATATTAATGCGAGTGGGGGAGGAGATTAATTGAGTTAGCTGCAAAGTTTTAAACAGCGAGCAGTGTTTATTGTTTTTAGGATTTAGCCAATCTGTATTAAAATCGCCGAGGACCGGCAGTTCACTTTTTTGGTTTTGTGCAAGTAGGTTATCAAGGATTTGAGTTATGTCAAAGAGGGAGTGCACTGGGGAGCTCGGTGGGCGATAGAATCCAGCAACAATGATTGATTTACTGAATAGAATCTCAATTAAACCAGAGAGGAAATCAAAGGTGGCAGGGGAGCTAGAATTCTGTAAAGGGGTGAACTTTATGGACTCAACATAAATAACAATTCCCCCTCCTCTCTTTGCTCTGTCCTTTCTGTAACATGAATACCCCTGTATTGATATGGCAGAGTCTTGTACTTTTGGGGTTAACCATGATTCTGTGAGCACAAGGATTTTGGGATTGTAATAGCAACACCAAGCCTGAAGCTCATCCAGTTTAGGGAGTAAACTGCGGATGTTACAGTGCATAAATGAGCGGCCTTTTTTAGTGGGTAGACTAAAGGTTGTGTCAGCTATAGGACCAGGGTTAGTTTCCACATCGTTTGCCAGGGAAAGTAGCAGGATAAATAGGAATTTGGACATAGTTTTCTTTTGGTAATAATGTGATTGCAGAGGTTTAAACTTCTGTGAGGGGGTGGGAGGGCTGGATTTTAACACTCTCCACCTGCACTCAGCAGATAGGTTAAAAGAACTGAGCACGCTGTGGTGTATTGGAACTTGTTTACCATCCTGGGGCAATTGGAAAGGTGTATAGAAGGAGAGCGTAGTTTTAGAGAGAAGGGATGAGAAAGAAAAGAGAAGCAACAGTGGGATAAACATTATATTGAAAGGTGGTGGAGGTGAGTATAAAACAGGAAATAGAGAGGTACCAGAGTAAATGGGTGTAGCTTGCTGCAATATCACATGATCAATTAGTTGGGTATATATTAAATGAAAACCATGGGGTGGGCGGGAGCAAAGTCCATCTGGATGAGGGTAATGAGCTGCTCTCTGCATATGTAGCCTTATTTGGGTTTAACTACCGTAAGACTAGCTAAAAGGAAAGGAATATTGTGATCCATCCTTTCTGCTACTTTTTATTATTTTCTGATCTTTAATAAAAGCAAGGTTTTATATTATATTGACGGTCTTACTGTTCCCTCCAATTGGAAGGATTTTTGTTTTCTATCTTATTCATACGGGTTATCCCCGATATTGCGAGCGTCTAATGAGATAGAGTCACAGACTTTTTGATTCTATTTGACACCCACTAGTGGATGCAAAGGTCTATTTTTCATTAAAACTGTAGGACTCTACTACAATAATCGGTGCGAATGTAGCTTCTCGATATGCTAGCACTAACAATTACATAATTAAGTTTAATGTTGGTCATCGATATTCCGATTATGCTGGAACCCCAGGGTCATATGCAAGAAGTGAATGTTACATGCAGGATATGATTGAGGTCAGATATCTTAACAGGCCACTGGTTTCATGGTACCTGCTTGTCTCTTACTAGTATGACATCTCCCTCTTGAATGTTCTGTTTCACATCTTGCCATTTGCGGTGTTCCTGAAGTGTCATAAGATACAACGATCCCAAAAGGAGTTATTGAAGCACTGCACCGGTCTCCAAGTCTTTTGAATTAAAGTCCTGACTGGAGTGGGGATAACTTCTACCTTCTGTGTAAAAAGCATTGCTGGGGTCAGAATGCTTGCGGCTTCTAGATCTGAAAATACTGGAGTTAAAGGCCTTATTTCAAAATCTCTTTGGGATCTAGGAGTTCAAAAGTCATTAGACAAGGTTGACATGCCATTTGCCTGTTTCAGGAGCATTGGTGTGGTCATGTTTAAATGTTATGCGTTACACAGGAAGTTAAACTTTCATAATGGTTATCTATACTGACCACGTGTGGTGGGGGAGGAGTTGAGAATGTAAAATGATGACAGTCTGTGAAGAAGCTCAGTAAAGAAGATTTTTTTTCCAAGCGGTTTGTTGCAGGTTTCTTATTTGTGTTAGCAACCATCCATCCTCTACTACCAATGTTAACTACAAGATTTATCTATTTATAAAAGTATTTTACCAGGAAGGATACATTGAGAGTTCTCTCGTTTTCAAGTATGTCCTGGGTTTAAGAACATTGAATTGTTACAGTAATACAAAGTAATAAAATGCAAGATATTAAAAAAAACCCCACAAATGTACAGATTAACAGAAAATAAATATGTAAGAAATATATTCATTATGTTACATGTTTACAGGTGCATTCTGTATCGAGGTATGTTAATAGAGATCTCTTAAGGGACTTTAGACTGGGGGAAGATTTGATGGCGCCTGGGAGGTTATTCCAGAATTGTGGTGGTCTGTAGTTTAATGTGGATCAAGCCACTTTTTTGTATTGCAAGTAAGGTGCTGGTCCTGGATCAAAGGTTATTGGATGAGGGAACTGCTAGGTGAAGCAGCCTATTCAGGTAGGGTGGTAGCTTCCCAGTAAAGCTCTTAAACACCAGGTTGGAAAGGTGAAGGGTACGTCTAGATTCCAGTGACGGCCAGTGTAGCGCTTTTAACATGTCACAATGGTGGGTCACGTAGTTCCATTGTATTACTCATTCTGCCACTTTGTGCTAGGATGTAGATTCCTCCTGTGTTTGATGAAAAGGAGCCGTATGAAAGCTGGAAAAATTAATTACAAATGTGGATGGGAGTTACTGAAGTGGAAAAGAAAAAACATGCCCTATTTGTAACACTTTCTCTAAAGGGGTAAGCAAGAGAGACTGCAATAGAAATTCCAGCAAAGGATTTGGATAAAAATGGTGAGCGTATGGCAATGTCAGATTTTATATTTGAACATAGGTGCAGTTATATGAGCAAGCATTACAGGATATCGCCAGATGCAGTGCTAGCTTTCAAATTATTAGAAAACAACTGGCTTTAACTGCGTGCACAAATCTTACATTTGATTTAATGAAATTTGCACTTCAGCATAGATTTGGAGACATTTTAAATGACACTCAAAACCCTATCGACCTGGAACGGAGTGACTTTTTCTCACAGGACAGAAATGTAAAAGTAACGAGCAGTTACAAAACAGTCAAATAAAAAGCACCACTGCCAGGCACAAACCCATTAGATAAATTTGGAAGAAGAATAAAAGGTGTCGTTTGTCAAACCACGTCTCATTGGACCAAGAGCTGCCTGCATAATAGTGAGCAGGTATAAGTTGTCGAAGATCAAACAATGGAAACATGTAATATCACTTTATTGAGCGAAAACTCTCCCTCCGATAGAGGTTTTTGTAGTTGAGGCTTTTCGTTCTGCTGTCAGACACTGCTTGTACACGTAAAGTGTGTGGAGAAAACGGCTTAAAAACATTTTGTTAAGGAGTTTTCCAAGGTAATGATATCCAGGTTTTACACACCTAGTAACAGGGCATTCAAATTTGGTGCTGATAAAATAGTTCACTCCATAAATAGTTAGTTCAGGTGTCACATTGAAACTGAAGTAGTACCTGTCGACATTCCACTGCTATTAAGACATCTTTAACCCATTCCTGACTGCTGACGTATTATTATGTACGTCCGATCGGGAAGTCTACCTTAGACCCACGGACGTACATGGCACATCAGTGTCTCCTAACCTCCCTCCCTCTCAATACTCACCTCCCTTGCTGGGCTCCTGCGGCAGACTCGAAGTCTGCCCCGTCTTTTCAGGGGACCTGGCAGGCGTAATGATGTCATCACGGTGTGTGATGACATCATCAGGCGCCCCCAGTAACAATGAGGAAGGGGAGGGGTGGCTCCTTCGGAGCCCTGTATCTCCAACCTTTTAAGTTTTAAAAAAAAAACAAGTTGTACTGCTGGAAAGGGGAGAGTTTCCCTTTTTAGCAGTGTGTCCCATTAACCGTTTTGTTGCAATTCAAACCCGGAGGTGGCCGACTTCTTGGATGTCAGCCAAGCCTCCGGTTCACCCCACACCCACTGACATCCTCACCATATGTGTGATGACGTCAGTGGGCCAGTTATCCCCTAGCGGCCAAATGGAGACAGGGGAATAATTTGGATCCCCCTATCTCCCAATCCGTTGCAGCTAGAGGGTCATGTTTTATATCATTGGAGAGGCCTGATCATGATGATCAAAAATCTGACTAGGGTAATAGTACAAGAATAAAGCGTCTATAATCAGAGGTTTTTTTGGACCTTTTGGTGATTTTCACCTTTGGTCCCCATTCCCAGCATTGGTCACCTATTTAGCTTTAGCCTCTATACCCTCAATCCGGGAGTTTTCTTTACACAGGCTTTTGCCTTTTGTGAGCATATTATATATTTTTTCATTGAGTGCCTTTACGATTTATCAAGCTCACTAGTAGTAACCCATTTCATTTTTCATGTTTTTTTTTATCGTTCATGTTAGATCTATACCTGCCAATTGGCTATCAATAACAGTTAAAACCAATTTAATGCTAGTGTCCAACATTCTAAAGGGTTACCCCTTTTTTGGACATTGACTTCTATTCTGTCCCATTTTTTCTGTGTTTATATTATGGTGACTTGTGTTTGTGCCCATCAAACAAGGCTTCGCAAAAGGGAGTAATTTCAATCCTGAATAACCCGAATGTGAAATACAACCAGAGATGCAATGAGAGGTCCCCTGCTACAAAAATGAAATTAGTAGTGATAAGCACAATTTTTCCACATTGGACAGTGAGGAGATTGATGAAGAGGAGGAAGAAAATTTTCCAGATGTTCAAGCAATAACACAGCCAAGATCCCTCAATCTTAAAACAGGACAAGTGGTCCAATATGTTGACAGAATGGAAGAACTTACACTACTCAAACTCTTGGTTGTGCAGGAAAGGCAACTGCTAAATTAAATAAAAAACTTGTGTAATTTGAAATATTCAGAACCAGTGAATATTGCTGGTACAATTGGATCAGCTGACTTGTCAGTTGTGGACAATCTTTACATTATGCCGTTTGAGAACTTTGTACCTCAAGTCAATCAAGAGGAGGAATGTGCTTGTGATGGATGATACTTAATTCAGCTTGTTTTGCGACTTCAAATGATGTAACTGGGTAATTTACCAGATGGGAGGCACACAAGGTGGACACTTTATTATGCTCATGGGACAGGATAGAAAGTTTTCACCGCTATGCTGGCAGTTGAGGAGAATGAGAAACTCTTGCCCTGGGGGAGGGAATTGATAATTCTATACTGTATTCCAAGCTCAGCACAGGTGATGGGGATAGACTGAGGATACCCCTAACCTGTGTCACAGACAATCATTGGCTAGTTGATGCAATCAGATCTACAAAACCTGTCAAGCAACAAAGAACTGATTGCAAGCTGTGTCTTTGTAGAAGACCAAGTCAAATTGCTTAACTGAGTGTGGCATCCAGTTTTAAAAATAAATGTTATGTGTCAACTTCCTGTTTAACGGTAATTTTCCTGAGCATGTGTGGAGGGGGGGAAGCAGTCTGAGTAGCAGTAAGATCTTGGCACTGTCATCCAATAGTGGAATACGATCAGCCATCACCGAGGGGAGGGTGCCACTTCTGGCATCAGGATTTCACTCAATGGAACATACGCTATAGCCATTTACTCTCCTCCTGTCTTGTCTCTATTTGCCCTGCACACGTCCAGAGCATGCAAAGGTTGCTGTTCTCTTGTATGTTGAACAGGTTAAAGAATTCTGCCCTGATCAATGACTGGTTGATAGGACTCAAGGGGGGGGGGGGGTTATGTTGCCTGACTGCAAGACCTGTGCAAGCTTCGCTTTCCTGTGGGAGGGAAACTGGGGACTTTGTTCCCAATCTCACTCTGCTCCCGCTGGTCAGAAGCTGCGGACCAGGCCCCCCATTCTCACTGCGAGAGGAGTATTGAAATAAGGTTATTTTAATGACCTTGTCAGGATAGCGAGACAGATATTTAAAAAGGATTCTGTTGCATTTGTAGATCGGATTTCGAGCAAGTGGAAAAAAAAAAAAAAACAGACCCTTGTTTAAGGTTTAACAAAATTTAATTATTTATAGTTACCAAGCAAGTTAAAAATTGGTTTCTGCTGGCTTTCCATTTTATATAAAGACTCAACGCTACATTGGCCACCAATGGGAGAACAAAAAGAAAAAAAAAGTGTGACTCAAAAGGGTGTGGTATAACAGCCACTCCGGAAACAGATCATGGCACAGTTTAAATGTATCCATGCCATTAAGACATTTCTTCACTATATCTGCCCTGCAACAAGTGGGGGAAGCACAAGATGGGCTGGTTATACTTTGGCATCAAACTGACTTTAAACTAAGCACTAAAAGGGCATATTGACGAAGATGTATTTGAATCACATTAAAGGGAGTATGTGTGTACTTTATTACTGTATCTGCTCAGTAACAGGGGTGTGGCACTGGTTTCAATTAACATGGCACAAGCTTTGAGAAGATATGTGCAAATACTTTGAAAACTAAAAAAAAGGGGCATATTGACCAAGATAAATTATTTTTTCCATACAGGAAGTTGAAAGCTTTTTACAGTGCTCTTCAAGCACATATCTTTTGAGTGATCACAATTGTGTAAGACAAAAACAAGGCAATTGAACCAATTATACCTGGGGACAGTGTCATCGTTTTATACTCCTAGGTCATTCTAGGTGCCCAGGAGGGCAAGAAAGTCTAGTAACTACTAAAGGAAGGTGGGGTGGAAATGCAGGGGGCAAGAACGATAATTTGAGATCTTTCAAAAGTGTGTGCTAAAAGGGATTCACCAAGGAGGACCTATAGGAGCATAAAATTCACTCTTCCAGTGTACCACACTAGGGACCTGAACAAGAAAAATATAATTCGCATGAGTCAGATCTAGATATATATTATCTTGTATTTCTATTCACTTTCAAAGTTTATACATCTGCATTCACACGCTAAGGAGATGCATTCTCCTTTCACCTGCCTCAGCATCAATTCAACAAAGTCTGTAAAATTAGGAAATCTTCACCCAAAAAGGACACTAAATTGACAAAAGAATAACACTAACATGTCTTGTTTGTACTGGTTTCTACCAGCTTGCACCGCACCTTACTCATTTACATCAGGCAGGGTAGAGAATTTGGATGCAGTCCTTAGACACACTTGAAATCTCCATGATCCACTGCTGCCTCAGTCTTGAAACTTCAGGCTTTCAGCGAAGGTCCAAAAATGGGGAAAAAAAAATGTAATTATATATAATATATATAAAATTGGGAGGACTGAGGGTGTATCTACACAACTGAAAAATACATACCATAATTTATAACCAGGTCAAATCTAAAGAATATTCCCAAACCTTAACTGAGAACATGAACATTTAATTTTAAAACCTAATGAAACTCAGCAGCCGAAGAAAACATTTTAGCACTGATGTGCACACCATCTCCCATTTTTCTTGATCTGGGACCAGGGCAGCCATCAAAAATACCCCCCCAGCACTCCCTCAACCTCTAACACCTTCTCCCCCCCCTTCAGAAAAAACAACAACATGGCACCGCAGCAATAAAACTCCCAATAATGGCTGGGTGGAGTAGAGGTAATGTCACTGCTCTGCATGGAGAGAGCCTGTGGAGTCATGGGTCATGGGGGGGGGGGGGTCTAGGCTGGGCCCTGGCTCACCACTCCGCTGTCTTCCTTCCGCTCTTCAGCCCGGGCCCTCCATCTCAGATGTGCAGCTTCACTGAGTGGAGGGGCGGAGCTAAAGCAACATGCTTTGGAGGCCCCCCCCACACACTGCTTGGCCCTGCCCAGCCAGCCAGCCAGCGAAGCTGCCAGGAGCCGGAGGAGACTGTCTCCTGCAGCAGAGACACAGCTCCAGAGTTGGACTCCGAGTCCAATACTGGAGCTGTAAAAGGGCGATGCCGCTGCCGACAGGGGCCTGGGGCCCCACCCCTTACGGCAGCATGGGATGTAATGCCCTGATGGCGGCCCTGTCTGAGACTAATGGCACTACCGATTCTACTCAAGGCATGTTATCAATTCAAGCACATAACTTGGTGACACCATCCCATTTGCAATAAGGATTAATTACACGGAGGGTTTTACACCCATGGGATATTTTCAGTGAAACACTACAAAAAGATTTTTTTTGTGACCAAAAAAAGTCTTATTTTTGGGGTAGGTCTTAGTGTTTTTTTGCCAGTGTATGTCTGGTATCACTTTACCGGTGATAAACTAGTCACACAAGTGTTCTTTGAACAGCAGGAATGCACGGTGTGCTGTGTAACCACACTTCCCTGCATCCATCGCAGCTTTGTGAAGGCTGGATGGGGAGGGTCACATGGTGTAGTATGCGCACGAATTGCACGCACCACCACTGGATGTGATTTCAGCCTCCCTGTCAAAGCTACGCGGGGCTACAAAGTGCCATTCTCCTGTGCTCAGTGAGGTGGCCACATGGGCATCAGACTGGAAGGAACATCCCCTTTCAGATGTTCCTTCTGCTCAAAGAACACTCATGTGACCGCAGCCATGTGTCTCTGCTCCCTCCGGCGCTGGCATCACTGATTCGCACGTGGCTCTTCAAGCTGCCCTACAACTAGGTATTTTCAGGGTAGGTCTTTTCGGGGAAATGGGGGGGGGGTATTGAAGCAATCAATATACATTTATAATATTTCTCTAGTTACCCAATCTTAACAATTGAGTCTTAGAACCTGACCATAAAACTGGATATCAGACCCAATAAACTTATTTCTCAATTCAATGCAGCACACTAGAATAAACCAATGCAAAACAATGAGAAAATTCTGATGCAATCATATGCCTAAACTGAATACATTAAAAACCCCTAATTACTTTTAATGGAAATATTCATAGTTTGCCTAAATCAGAGCCAAATTGAAAAATATCCTAGAATGTGGGGGGGGGGGGGGGAGAAAAGGCAAGGATGGAAACAGATAGCCAATAAAATCATTTCTCTTAAAGAACCAAATACAGATACTTCGTTGCCAAGTCACCAGGTTGTAGAGCTGTGCAATTAGTTTTGAACGATATTGCCCATTTTCGTTCTTTCAGGGGTATTTCCAAAACAAAATATTGGCCGCCTAAAATTACAAAATCCTGAATCAAAGTTTCAAACGAAATCATTTCATTATGGGAAACAAAATAAAAAGACTGCAAATGATATGAAATTCTGGGGGGAGGGGGAACAAAACGATCAAAAACCAAAATTAATTTTGTAACGAAAAGAACTGAAATGGGAAAAAACCTGAACAGGTCACTTTTTAATTAATGCAGATGCCTAGGCTTTTCTGCCATAGTTCAAGGTTAAAAAAAAAAAATCCCTGTTTAATTGCAGCAAACAGACATTTTTTAGGATTTTTTGGATGAAAGTTTAGGTTTCCTAACTTTTAAATGTAATGAGGTCTGTTTTTCTTTGAACACATGCAGCTGAATTTTTTTTTGTAATTCTTTATAGAATTATAAACCAGTCTCACGTACTCAAACGAGGATACGACCCCAATGGGCCTGCAAAACAAGTAACCAAATACAAAGCAATATCATGTGCGGTAACTAGGTGCAAGATGGCAAAAGAGGGGAATCTGGACCACTCAAAACAAAAATACCTGAAGCGAGATAAAAAAATAAAAAATGAAGGGGGAGGGTAAGAGGGTATGTGGGAGGGGGACAGGGGAGTAAATAAGATGGGGAATTTTAGGAGGAGGGGAACTCCTCACATCCGAGGCCCCAAAACGGAAGCATGAAGGGTATATAGAAAGGTAAATCTGTAACTCCAGATATACGGGGAAAGCAAAAACAAGACAAGAGTTCATATCAAATGTAAAATAAGGGGAAATGTCAAAATGTGGAGAAACTGTCCAAACTTGAAAAAGCACTGAAGACAAGAATTGTCCCGAGCTTTAAAAAAAAAAAAAAAGTAGTGACATGTCTCAACCCGGCCGGGCTTCTGATGGGCTAAGCGAGACACCCGCAGCCGCGAGGTCAGCCCAGGCTGATTCGGGATCAGTAATCATATACGGTAGATTATTGGGGGTCACCACTAAAGAGCCAGCCAGGCCCCAACGATACCGAATCCCCTTACAGCGGAGAAGGGTCACGTCACGGAACCTCCGGCGGGCCATCAAAGGTCAAAAACGGCAGGTCGTGGTATAATGCTAAAGTTGTTCCTTCAAATAGCACGGGGTCTCAGGCGCCGGGGGAAGACATAAGCTTTGCCTTCAGGGCAACGTCTGAGAACAACCACCATGTCCCCAGGAACCCCTCTGGGCGCCGCTGCCGCCTTCTGGACCCGAAACGCCGCTCCAACTAGCTCGGGTGTCGTAGAGGGCAGTCCTGAGACCTGAAGCAGCCAGTTGTTCCACGTAGGGCAACAAGTCATTAGCTGATACTGAGGCTGGAATGCCTCTGACGTGTCGGCGTCGGTGACGAGACTCCAAAGTTTCCACCGAGCGAGTTAGGGTTTCCACCTGGGAGCGGAGGACGGTTAGCTGGTCAGAAACGGGAGACTGCTCCTGAGCTACCCCACCAGTCTTCCCGCTCGGAGCACCTCCACCTCCGCTCGTACTGCCACCACCTCCGGTCTCAACATGCCTCTTATTTCCTCCAGAATCCGGAGGTCCCCCTTCGTAGAGGGGAGATCGTCATCCTCCGCAATCTAACGCTGCCAGAACCAGGAGGTCCCACCAATGTTCCTGGTTCCCCGGGGCAGAGCCGTCACCCACCGAGGTCTCGCTACATGCGGCAGAGAGTAGCTGCTCTTCTGCCGAGTCTCTGAAGAATCATGCTGGGCCGCCAGGACCTGAAGACGCCGCTAACGCGGCCTTCTGTTTTTTTTGCGCTTTATTTTGGCGGCCGCAGTAGGAGGGAGCGATCCCAGTGACTGAGATGGCGGGGTAACCCAGGACATGCCCAATCCATCTCCTGTGGGCCAGGAGGGGTCCTCGTCCCCCGTGGAGTCATAGCCAGACGGGAAAGGAAGTGAGGCCGTTGCCTTCCGGGAGACAGGTCCTCCAGCCATTGATTCCCTTATGTCCCTTTGGCCAGGGCCACCAGGCTGGTGAGGGCGTTGGGGTATTTTCTTACCCATGTGAGCAGCAGAAAGACACCTGAAAACACCACCAAATCCCACAATCGCTTCCGGTAAGGCCAGGTAGAATAGGCCCCAACTCTCCGGGTCAAAGATTTCCTCACCGGGTGCACAAAAATGTCCACCCTGGCTTACTAAACAGTCCAGTAATAGGGGGGAGCAATTCTGAATCAATACGAGTGGAGGGAAAAAAAAAAAAAAAAAGTTGGTAATTAAGCAGGAGCTCTGCAACATGCGTCCACTTGCTAACACAGCTAGCCACGCCCCCCATCTGAATTATTTTAAATCTGCTTTCAGCCATTAAAAAATTGCTTTTTGGTTTGCTGCAATTGAAGTGGTTTAATATTTAATTTTAAAAGGGATTTTTTTTAACGTGGAAAATGTGAATTTCTAAACTAGCGACTCTGAATGTCAAGATCAATTCAATAGTTGATATCAAATTCAATTCATTTGCTGACTACTGTAACAAATAAATTTAGTTTGACCCAAATATTAAGCGGTCATGGATTTAGTAATTAACCCTACCTGGTCTTTTAACAGGAAAATGATTAATTGGAGTTTTATTTAGTGATCTGAAACTCAAATTGATAGCTATTGAATGGATAGATCAAATCAATAGTGTATCAACTTGAATCGATATGAAATTTCAAATCAATCCAAAAACGAAACTAGCAATGACATTCCGAAAACAAGTGACAGACCGCCTGGCCCACTGACCGGGTGCCACCTCTAGCCTTCTCCAAGCTGGACCCCGAAATCCAACTTCAGCAGCCCCAAACCTCTAAAAATGCCAGGCATGACCAGAGTTTGAGCAGCAAACAAAGACTGACCATTTGAAAAAACACAGGTAGAACACAGTTGAGACAACAACCCCTCCCTTCCAGAATACACTACAGGGTAGCTCAGATAATGTCAGTAAAAGAAAAATGGAATAGACCTAGCAGGAGGTGGGGGGTGAGAAGCAGGGAGAACAAAAGGAATCGTCTTACAGCAGCAAGTATACAATATGAAGAGAGGGGGTAGCTACATGAGTGTACACTATGTAGACAGAACAGCTAATACAGATAAAGTACAATGTACAGAGAGTCAAATACTGAATTACCTGGGCAATCCAGCTGGCAAACCCCAGTTGGCACCTTTGTCCATAGTCAATAGGAGCCTGGGGGCTAGCCTCCTTCCAACTGCCCCAGAGACAGCCGAGTCTGTCACAAAAGAAAGAAACTAAACAACTTTCAGCCGTGCACATCTTTACCAGGTTGTAAAATATGTAATGAAAACCAGCAACAAAAAAGAGCCAGATATCCAAACAAATGTCATCTGGAGCCAATTCTTCAAAGTGGACGATTTTTAGAACTTGTGCCATTTCTATGAATGAAACAATACTTTATATATTACACAACCACAAATCAGACATCTGATGGACTCTTCGATTTAATGAATAATCTTTTGATATGACAGTATGCATAAACTGACAATTTGATGCAATTGTGATACAATATGTGGATCCAGGATTAATCTCTTGCACTGTACCAGCTGTGTGTAATATACATACATGATAAAACTTGCATCTCGAAGGTATAACTCTTTCCGCTAGCATTCTTCAATCAGAAAATATTCTTGATTGTAGAGCGGTGGCATGCTTATTGAAATCTTGGCTATAGCAAACTGGGGAAAAAAAAAACTTAAAGGCATCTTTAACTCTGAGACTAAACATGATCAATTATTAATGTGCACAAATCCCCCAATCAGCATCATGAACAAATTAGTCAAAAGGTTTCCTGAAGACTGTTACGGTTTGTATTTCAAGCATCTGTCCCTTAAAATTTAGTTTCAAAATGTTGCCAAATTTATTTAGCTGAGGACGTTAGACATACAATCTCTAGCTCCATTGCTTTGGAGGGGGTCGCATTATATGCGAGTTGGAGGGGTCGCGTTATATACATTGCTTTGAAAGCATACACATCTGTTCATCCTCCCCTACATAACATGGGAGAAGGTATTCAACAATCCTCACTTTATAAACCCAGTGCCAGAAGTATGATATAGACCTACAAGAGCAGAGAATAAAAAAAAGCAAAAAACACCAATACGAGGTTACATTGATTAAATTCACACAAAATGAGTCCATCTTGTTAATGGCCGTTAGTATATTTTCAAAACAAGCTCATGCAAGTTCCGAAAGTATCATGTAACGCTGGGCACAGCTCACAACACACCAACAAACCCATCTGCTGTGCCTGGGGAAAAAAAAAAAAAAGCCAACCCACATTGAAACTATGCAACGGGAGTGAAAAAAAAAAAAAAAAATATTACCGTAGATACTCAAGTATAGCGCGACTCGCATATAATGCGATGGATAGAGATTATGGAAATGAGCATACTCAAGACTAACGCGAAGAGCAAAATTTTACTGTACCGGTAAACGAGAACCTGGAAGGATCTTAACAGTCAGGCTCCCCCTCAGGCCAGGGTGCTCTGCTCTAGAATGATAGTTGTTGCTAAGTATGAAGTTGCCAGCCACCCGTCTCTACTAGCGATTAGATGGCCGGCAGAGGCGAATGAGGTGAAAGATTGACTTAGGGCCCACCTCCCCTGAATCTGGGAGTTCCTGAAGTGTTTGCAAGCATCAGGGGGCCCGCATTCACTTCAGCGAGACTACCCAAAACTTCCAGGAGGAGACTTGGGAATCCAGAGCAGGGCAAGTCATTTTTATATACACGATGCAGATGTCGAATATAAACGCGATCCCTCCAATTTTAAGGTAAATTTTGTCACCAAAATCTAGCGGTATACTTGAGTATCTACAGTAATAACTCCAAATCCAGCATCACTTCGTTACAAAAGACAAATTTATACTATAGCTATGTTATAGCTATAGCAGACTTTTTTGGTTGTGTGAGGTCAATGAAGGTCTCAGTTATTCAAGAAAAAGCTCAACCATTACAATTCACGATGCCAAATCACTCAAGGTTAAAACAGCAAAACAGTCAAGTTAAGAGAACACTTGGTGTACCTCTGAAACTGCCAGGGAGAATAACCCCAGCAGTTCGTTAAAACCACATCTGCTGCATTTCTTAAAAGAAAACAGACTTACAATACACAGTAACAGTCAGCGCCAAGATACAAAACAATCAACTCATGCCCAAGTATGTATTAATGACAAGACGTAATATTCAGTGACCTGAAACAATTCAGATGTTAAACTGAAAGGAAAAGGTACTTTAAAAACAAAAAAAAAAATGCAAATGTACGCTGGCCATGGTCAAGAGGTCAGCAATAAAGTGCCAAAAGCGCACTGGGAGGGGGGGGGGGGTTTTAGGGCAAGTGTGATTGAAAGTTAAAAACGCACAATGTCTTTGCAATATAGGAATCCCACTATCAGATCCCCCACTTTAAGCAAAGTTTTTTTTATTTTTATTCACAGCAACAAGACAGTTACAGGAAAGCGGTATCAATTAAGCAAAGTTAATCACAGCAGGGAAAACACACATTGAAAATTACAAAATGCCAGGCACATGTAACCCAAGGGCAAAGCCGTCCTCTAGGTGAGTACACGCAAATTGGATGACTCCAGCAACTAAGGACGGGGAACAATTAATCTGCAGAAAACAATATAAATCAAACAGTTCTAAACACTGTCCTACGGGCAAGGAAAGCTCAAGTGCTTTTGGAACCAAAGGGAGAGTGTCACAAATGCAACAAGTAGGCCTTGCCAAAACAGATAAAACCAGAAAAGGTCCACTTTGAACAAGCTACGGTTACATGGCAAATCTGGGTGCTAAAAGAAAAAAAAAAAAAAACACCCAATTCTTACCAGGAAACCTCAGATTGCGGAAGTTAGTTTGACACCACTTAAAGAGGTCATTAAAAAACCCTTGTCAGGATAGCGAGACAGATATTTAAGGGATTCTGTTGGAGTTTTATTGAAACTCAGGTCTACAAATGCGAGAGATTTAAAAGAAAAAAAAACACTGAAGGGTCAGGCATCTGATGAGTTTGTTGCATTGTCTTATGAACATAGTTCAACCCACCGACAAAGACTTTTACTAGATCTGCTCAGTAACAGGGGTGTGGCACTTCGTTCTGCTACAGCATGTATTGTTTCAAGTAACATTCTTGCGAGAGGATATGTGCAAATACTATGAAAACTATAAAGGACATATTGACCAAGATCTATTTGAATCATATATACACACAGGAAATTAAGATTTTTTTACAAGTATCTGATTTGAGGGGGGGGGGGGTCAGCCGGTGCTAAAGGATTCTGGAAAAGTGGAATAAATGTAGCACCAGCTTCTAGGAGTAGCCAAAAATGTTTAATTAGCGCTAGGTCTTCTCTTAAAAAAAAAGGTTTGTGAGGGTCCTGAGGACGAGCAGTGGGAGACCTGAGCAGGCCACTAGTGCAGCTGCTTGTCCGAAGGACCCACAAACCTTTTTTCCCCTCACTATAAGTATACAGGGTAATCCTGATGTGGACTCCTTGCTTGAGGTGCCTAGAGGGATGTCCGCTATACCCTCCCGATGAGGCCCAACTAGGCCAAAATGGTAGTCTGGGGTTGCTGCATCTTCTGCAGGGATGACATCCTTGGCATTTCAGTACTGGCCACCCTTTCTGGGTGAGAGCAGGCCGATTGTGCCATTACAGGGACGAATGCTCCATATGCCAATCGAGCAAAAACCCTGTGAGACCTGAGCGGGCCGCAATGTAGAGCAGCCGCTTGTCCTCAGGACCCACAAACCTGTCACTGACGCTAATTACACATCCTATACTTAACATGGGGATTGCAGAGTACAGCAAGCTCACGAAGGGAGTCAATTACCAATGCGCTAATGTAATCTTAGAGATTAGTGTTAGAGTTGTCAGTCAGCACTTCCACTGGTAAAATTTCCTCAAATAAAATTTTTGAAATTTACAGGTGTATGATACCACTCACATGGTTGGGAGCCCCTCAGTAGTCAGCTCAAGATGTTGCGCATGTTGGCCCATAGGAGGCGGCCTTCCCTTTCTAGAACATGAGTTCCTCAGGATGCACAAGAGTTCTATATTTTTGAAGGGCGGGTCATAAAGAGAAATAGAACCCTTGTGTATTCAAGGTATAACACTTCTACAAGTATGTTCTATCAGGTCACGGAAGAGATCCAGGTGAGATTGAATCTTAATTCAAGATCAACAGAAAAAGGTATACAGAACACAGATCCATACATGTGAATCGAATACTCTAGGTTTGACAATTGTTTCTAGTTTCCACTTCCCCCTCCCCTCATACTACTTAGTATAATAGGTAACTACATTGAAGGATCACTACATTGTTGAATCCCCTCACCACAGAAATCAGAAATAACTTCAATGACTGTATACGGCTGTGTACAATGTAAAAAGTCCATACCGGAACATTTTTATACTCCCTTCTGCTCTGCCTCATATTGAACCATATGGGGGGGGGGGGGGAAGACACATCACCATATTGGTAAACTGTCTCACACGTATGCGCATCCAACTTGGTACTATGATACGAAAGTCACGCATGTGCAATTAAGGGAACATCCATCTTCTCATCTCCGTGATTCACTTGTTATTGGAAACTGAAAATTACACCTATAAAAAAAATAAAAAAAATGATACCCAGCAGGAACAATTAGAGTATTTATACTAACTGAGGAAGCTACATTTATGGTAGAAAAACACGTTTCGGTTGGTGATCTAATTTTAAATCTTGTTATTTTTAACTTGAGATTTTTATCCAAAACTAATGTTTTACTATTGCCTGCTGTGGAACCATTCCTTTACCTAAAAGGAAAGAGCAAGGGAGATCTGGTGCCCTGTTGATCCACCGGCTGCTTGATCTCCTGGTGTCTGGGAAAAAAAAGACACCATAGAAGGTCTTGGCTTTTTATTTACGACATACCAGTGTACACATTCTGCACATTTTTAATTAAAGTGTCCAGCACACAGTCAAGGCTTAGGAAAAAAGTCAGAAAAAGTGGGGCACAAAAAAACAAGGTAATATATATCAAGGGAACAAAGGATGGCATGAGGGGTCCTCTTCGGCCAGGGTCCTGCAATTAGGGTTGCAAGACCTCTGGAACAGGCGGTGCCCCAGGGTCTGGAGCACCTAGGCCCATACTGTAGGAGAGACCAGGCATCTTCCACCATGGCAGCCCTCGTGACAAGCAGTGCCCTGGATACCCCACTGGTATTGGACAGTGTGGGAGCGCAGAACACCAGTCATCTCCTTGAATCTCCTCTGGTCTGCCAGTGCCTGGGAGGTAGCAAGTCCTGTTATAGTCACCGAAAGACCCACGGAGCACCAGGCAGATTGGGTCTGAAGGTCCTGGACCATGGCTACAGTATCCCTGGGAGCTTCAGCAGGGGCCATAGCCTTTCAAATATGTACTGCAGAGAAATCGCGGCAGCCATGACCGAAGCCGTGCAGCCACCAGGCCATAGACACATGGCATAAGATCAGCATTAGGAATTTATTCAAAGACCACATGGATCCAAATATTTCTGATACAATGCCTGGACTACAGCCGCAGTCAGCTGAGGCAGGTGGAACAGCCATCTCCAACTGAGGCTCAGACTGGGCAGCATTTGAGGCCTGCAGGCAAGTATGCGCCGCATCAGCCTTACTCTGCAGAGAAGCTCTTCCAGTCAGCAGCAACCTTACTCTGCAGGAGCACCCAGATAGTTTTGGTGGTCGGGTGATCCCCTCCATCCAACAGGGCCCTTTAAGCACTGATTGGCAGGGAAGCCAAGGAGGAGGCAGCAGCATTCGAAGCCCCACTGCCCCAGTCAGAGCATCCAAGGAAGGCTGGATGTGCTGCGCAGGGGAAACAGTCTCCAGCCACCGGCTTTTCTTTCCCATTTGTAGAAAGGCCAGATGCTTCAGGGACCCTGCAGCAGGTAAAATGGCTGACAAACCACCACCTCCTGCAAATGGTCATGGGTAAAACTACAGGGAACCGCCCGATGGTGCAGATTAGGACTGGCAAGGAAGCAACAAGACCAACGAGCAGGGGAGTGTAAAATAGTGGACAAGAAGGATAAGCAGGGGAGTGTAATAGTGGATAACACCAGAAATTGGAAATAGTGCAAGAGTGCAGAGTAGCTGCTATTCACCTCCCTAGTATTTTAGGTTTACATTCATTTTTGGTGAGGGCTAGGGGCTGAAGTTTTCGGTGCCAACTCCATTTTTAGTACTATATAATTAGAGTGCAGTTCGAGTTTTAGGATTTTTGTTTTTATAAGTTGCATATTGAGCAGCTTACGGACTGATTGACTTTTTGGGGGGGGGGGGGGGGAGTTAATGATACACATCTTGTGCACATGCGCAATTAAGAGCCGAATGATGCAGCCCCAGAGAGTCAGTCTGGGGGATGTACAAGGGAAGCGCGTCTACATAACGAAGCACGTGGTAGGATGATTCTGCATTGCAGGATCTGATTGGCTAACTAGACTAAATGAACGCGTGTTAGATTATATATCCCTGATGAATTGTTATGAAGGCAAAACGCAAGGTTTATTTTAATGCGCTTTTCTTCTGTTCAACTATTGGTAGATTTTATTTCACTGGTATCCTGGCTTCTGATTCCAAATTCATCTAAGCAGAACCCATCCTGTTGGAGTTGAGGCTGAGGGAGATTCACTGCATGATCATCTTCCTGAGCGGGATTTTCAGGATCTCTCCTGGTGCGCAGATTTATCCATTGCAGGAAACATGTCAGCAGTGTGCACTTTGTGGTTATTTTTCTATCGCAGGTGTTACTTAGGAGCAGTGAACATCTTGCTGTATTGTATTACAAGTTATTGGGTGAAGTGGAGAGATCATGTTATGCTCTATTTTACCCTGTATTAGCTTTGGATCCTGCGTTTCAAGTAGCTTATGGAACAAATTATCGTTCGTGTATTTTCTGTAGCAAACCTTTATAGTACCGTTAATGGTTTTAAACAGTTTTTCTATTAAAAAGACAGTCAAAATTCAAAAGTTATTTTATTTAAGAGGGAATGACCTGTCATTCAAGTTGACTGGAACGGCTTTTTGTTGCTGACTGTCAAGTAGTCATGTTGAAAACCAGCGCTCTTAGATTATAGTTCTGAATGACTTTGCACAGGGACTAGATCAGAATCATAGTTTTGCATCAGCTGGCAATAAAACTGTACAACAGTTTCAATACCTTCCTTTGAAATCCGTTCATTAATACCATGAAACCTGATTAAGAAAAAGAAAATTAGTTTTGTAATCCACTAGCAACAGTTTCATGTACATGCAAGAAGTACAACTGAACAAACAATACGACATCTCCAATTTTCAGATCTTGTACCCATTTCACTTGCAGTAACCTCAATCTAGAGTTCATGCAGGAGCTTTTGCAGATCCAGTTTCTATATGCCATCATTTCGAGTACACACAATGGGTAGATCATGCCTGAAATGTGTCTAAAACCCTGAAACACAGGAAAAGAGTTGTACGTACATGATCTAATCATTCAACTATGCAGTGTTTGCTGGTCTTGCATTCCTTTATACTGGCTTGAGTTTGATTATTGAAACGGGAACAATGAAGTCTGCCGCTCTACAATTCTGTCTGAGTAACCAGCTCTTCCTGTAGCTTGGCAAATAAAGTATGGCAAGATTTGCAATTACCCTGAGCTGATCTCTAGTCCACCAGCGAGATCTGATTGGCTGAGGTTGTGTATTTAAGGACTACTCTCCAGCATTAACTTTACAATACTCCATTTAGATATTGCTTGAGGGCAATAGCCAGAAAGCAGTACTTTGTAGAGCAGAATTTGGGCACCAGCTGTATTGTTCTATAATCCGGTTCTGTCCTTTGACAGGACCAGTTGCCATGACACCCGTCTGTCTGTACACCCCTATTGACCATTAAGGTCTGGCAGCTTGACCTGTGAGCCCGCCTTTCAAATCACAGTACTTCTGGACTGCACTCTGGATGGCCCCTGATCGGAGATTCTGCTGCGCCAGAAAGCGAGGGACAGGTCTTTTATCCAAGATAGAAGTTTTCTCTTGCATGTTTAGAGTTGAGGGTTCCTTTGAGTGGGCAGGACTGGCCACTAGCATCGTGTCTTTCTGGGGCATGGGAACTAGCCACTTCCTGGTTTCAAAGCTGCTGCAGGAGACCACTCCGTGTGTTGCATAACCTCAAAATAACTGTTTCTGCATGTGGTCTAAGGAGCACATGGTAATTTATGTAGGCAATGTTCTGATAACTGTCATGGAACGGACATAGGGGCTCTGACCAGCGAGCCCCAGAACATTTCAAAGACCTTTTTCTTTGAGACTTTCGGTTTTGCGTGTTGAAATGAACAGTTATACCTTTTCTAGATGTGGTTTTATTGGTGTGATGTATTACCATGTATCCTGTATTGTATGAGTGTGGATTCAGATGTGTAATTGTGTGATGCATTTAAAGGTATTATATTTCCCCTTGGTTGCTAGGAGTGAAAGGCTGTGTTGAAATTCAATTGTATGCTAATTGCTGTGTACATTAGCTCTGTGTGTGTGTAATCTGATGCAAGCATGCCATTGTATGCAAATTGAGTTCCCATTCAAGCCTGGGCATGTCTCCTTTGTGTGTGAGATGTTTAAATGCGTGTCCCATTTTGAGTAAAGAGTCAGTTCAACTGCGTTTGACTTTAAGCATACAGCCCCGTTTGGTGTCGTCATTTCATAGCTAAAATCAGTGCAGGAGACACTCTGCGGTCTCCTAGCTTCCCTCTACGCAGAACGGGTCAACTGAATCCGGCAGCACCATCTCGCCAAGTAACGCCAGGGTCATCTCAGGCCGCTCGAGACGCCGAGTGCCGTGACACTCGTTAGTCGGGCCTGACGCCATCAAGAGGGGGTCAGATTGGAGCACACCCGCAGACGGATAACACCACATTCTGTCACACTGGTGGCAAGCGGTGAGGATAGCTCTCTGCACCCCCAGAAGACCCTCATCATGGCAGCATATGCCAAGTATAAACGGGACACACTGCGGGGCATGCTGGAGGCCCGTGGACTCAAAGAGCAAGGATGCCCTGGTTGAAGAATTGGCGGCCCTGGATCAGCAGACCAGGGACCTGCCCGCAACCTCACCACCAATCGTAGCTCAGGCGTCCAGCCCTGAAAACTCCTTACAGAGGAAGGTACAGCAGCGGCTTGCGGAGCCGCGCCGACAGAAGCCACCTTCCAGAATATCACCCATGAAGAAGAGCAGGAGCGGGTGCGCCAACATGATACAGCTGGCGGAAATCCAGTACCAACAGGGAGGAAACCCCAACTGGGAAAGACCAACGGCACGGAAGGTGGCCTTCAAGAGCTTCAACGAGGCAGAGGAGGAACTAGAAAGTTTCCTCCAGGAATTTGAACGCTCGTGCCAACTACACGAGGTTCAACGGGCCGCTTGGGTTGGGATCCTGGCGTGTAAAATAACAGGGTGGGCTGCGGAGGCCTACAGGACTGTCCCAGACGAAGAAGCCTGGGACTACGAACAGGTGAAACAAATCCTGCTGGCCCGTTTTGCTATCACCCCTGAAGCCAGCCAGATGAAATTCCCGACGCCCCACGGTACTACCCATGTGGAGTGGGCGCACCGGCTGCAACGGGTCATGAAGACCTGGTTCGCCGGAAGCAAGGCTCGAACCCTCGAAGAAGTCACTCAGCTGTTCCTTCGAGCAGTTTTTCAACCACACCGCCCCGGCCCTGCGGGAGTGGGTGAGGGACAAGAAGCCCCAGACGGTGCAGCAAGCGGCCACCTGGGCCGATGAGTATATGGACACGCGCACGTCCCACGGGGGGGGGGGGGGCCCCATGGGACGTGCGTGTGTCCGTATACTCATCGGACCTCCCCGGCCGGAGCCAACACGCTGGCCCGCACCCCGGGTCCCAAACCGGGCCCCTTCCACGGCTACCATGCGTTGTTATGGGTGCGGCCAGATGGGCCACTACTGCCCCAACCAGCCGCCCCTTCCGCGGGGCCCCATCCGAGCCCCACCCGCGGCTCATTGTTACCAGGAGGAATCCCCATACTGGGACCCACAGGAGGAATGGGGGATGCTGCATGAGGCCGATCCCGTGCAGGCTGCATCCGCCGACAACCACCAACACCAGACAGGCGGTATGGATTAACGGGCGGGCCGCCGAAGGTCTCCGCGACTCCGGCGCTACCATCACGCTTGTCCGGCCTCACCTGATTCCCCGAAAGGACCGCACCGTCGCTGTTCGTAGCCGGAGGCAAGGTGCTCCGACTCGCTACCGCCCGAGTCCATTTGGATTGGGGGGGGGGGGGGGGGGGGAGTCGGCGGAGGGATCCGTGCGGGTGGGGGTTATTCGACCAACTACTGGCAGAAATCCTCCTGGGGAACGACCTGGGACACTTGGTATCAGCCTATGCCACGGACGCGGCTGCCCCAGTGACCACCCGGCAACTGAGCCACCGGATTGACCAAGGCACTCCGGTCAGGACCCAGGTGAGACCAACCAGACCTGACCTCCCAAACCCTCCAGACCCCCCCCCGACCGGACGAACCCACATCTCCTACCCCGGACCACCCCGTCACGTGGAGCTCTCCAGCCACCCTCCGGCACCAGACCCAGACTGACCCCACCCTAGAAAGGTACCGCGACCGGGCCAGCCAGGGTCCCAGCGACGGACGGGACGACCTCATTGAGTGGGAAGATGGGCTACTGTATCGGTACACCAATAGGGGAGACGCTCAGAAACCACAGGCTCCCCACAAACAGCTAGTAGTACCGCAGGCCCCAAGAAAGGAACTCCGAGACTGGCCCACGACATTCCCCTCGCCGGCCATCTAGGAATGGCCAAGACCCGACACCGGTTAACCCGAGCATTCTTCTGGCCTCGCCTTAGTGAGGATGTCCGGGAGTACTGCCGCACCTGCCAGAAAACGGGGAACACTGGGGACCACCCGAAAGCCCCCCTTCACCCCATGCCCAGTCAAGAACCCTTTAGTCGGGTGGCGGTAGACATAATTGGTCCCTTACCCCGCCCCAGCACCACCGGGAAGAGATATATTCTCACCGTGGTGGACTACGCCACCCGATACCGAGGCGGTGGCCCTGTCTAACATTCAGGCAGACACCGTCGCCGATGGCCTCCTACAGGTGTTCTCTAGGGTAGGATTTCCTCAGGAAATCTTGTCTGATCAGGGCTCCCAATTCACCGCTGAGCTAACCCAACAGCTCTGGCGTCTGTGCGGGGTTAAGGCGCTTCACAGCGCCCCATACCACCCGCAGACGAACGGTTTAATGGGACCCTGAAACAGCTCATCCGCGCTTACACCCAAGAGAGGAAAGACTGGGAGAAATACCTACCCCACCTGTTATTTGCCTACCGGGAGGTCCCCCAAGAGTCGACCGGGTTCTCCCCCTTCGAACTCCTGTACGGGCGACGGGTGCGAGGCCCCTAGACTTAGTCCGGGCGCAGTGGGAGGGTGGACAGGAAGCCGAAGGGCTCCCCGCCGTGAGTTACGTCCTGGAGCTCCGAGAGCGCTTGACCGAACTCACGGCGATGGTTCAGGGGAACATGCAGGCAGCCCAGGCCCAGCAGAAGGCATGGTACGACCGCTCTGCCCGCAGCCGCTCGTTTCTCGTGGGGCAGAAGGTCCTGGTGTTGAAACCACAGCGGCAGAACAAGCTGCAGGCGTCCTGGCAGGGCCCCTATCGGGTGGTCACCCAAGTGGGAGAGACCACCTACGTGGTTGTCAGCTGTACCGACACCAGGATCCAGCGGACGTTCCATGTCAATATGCTGAAGGCATACCACGAGCGCCCCGAGACGGTATCTGCCATCTGCGCTCCTGCGACCGAGGAGGCAGAACAGTTCCCCCTGGTAGACCTCCCCGGGATAGACGGTCGGCCCTCAGGGGTGGAACAAGTGCAGCTAGGGGAAGGGTTGGGTCCCCATAAGCAGGAGCAGGCCAGGCAGCTGCTCCAAGAGCACCAGGAGCTCTTCTCCGCACTCCCTGGCTACACCAGCCGGGCCGTGCACCAGGTGGAAACCCCCGGCCAGCGTCCCCTTCGGCAACCGGCATACAGACTCCCGGAGGCAGTACGCGAATCCATGCGGGCTGAAATCCGGGAGATGCTGGAGCTGGGAGTTATCGAGCCCTCTGCCAGTCCATGGGCCTCGCCCGTAGTCCTGGTCCCCAAAAAAGGATGGTACCACCCGGTTTTGTGTCGACTACCGGAGGCTCAATGACTGCACTGTCACGGATGCTTACCCCATGCCCCGAGTCGACGAGCTGTTGGATCAGATCTCCCAGGGCCATTTCTTGACCACGGTAGATCTGTGCAAGGGGTACTGGCAGATTCCCCTTGCAGAGGAGGCGACCCCGAAGTCGGCCTTCATTCACCCCGTTCGGGATGAAGAACGCCCCGACCACTTTTCAGTGGTTGATCGATCGCCTCCAGGAATTCGCTTGCGCGTACCTGGACGACATCGCCATCTACAGCCAGACTTGGGAGGAACACCTTCACCATCTGGGGGTGGTATTTGCTCGAATAAGGGACGCCAACCTGACCCTTAAACCCGCGAAGTGTAGGATAGGGATGTCCGAGGTACAGTACCTCGGCCACCGGGTGGGTCGGGGAACCCAGCGTCCAGAACCGGCCAAGATAGAAGCCATTCTGGAGTGGCCCACCCCCATCACCAAGACTCAGGTCCTTGCTTTCTTGGGCACGGCAGGGTACTACCGGAAATTCGTTCCCAACTATAGCGTCCTCGCCAAACCCCTGACCTGACTAAGAAAACCCTGCCCCGCCAAGTCCTGTGGTCCCTGGAGTGCGAAACCGCCTTCCAACAACTGAAGACCGCCCTAACCCAAGCACCCCTCTTGGCAGCTCCCAATTATAACAAACGCTTCATTGTCCATACAGACGCATCGATGTTCGGACTGGGAGCCGTACTAAGCCAAGTGGGGGACGACGGGGGGGGGGGATCATCCGGTGGCTTACATCAGCCGCAAACTCCTACCCCGGGAGGTGGGATACGCAGCGGTCGAGAAAGAATGTCTGGCCTTGGTTTGGGCCCTGCGAAAGTTCCAGCCGTATGTGTACGGGCGGTCCTTCACCGTAATGACGGATCACAACCCCCTGGTGTGGCTCAACCGGGTGGTGGGGGAGAACGGCCGCCTGTTGCGGTGGAGCCTGGCCCTCCAACCTTTTAACTTTTCTATCCAATACATGCCGACGGTCTATCCCGGCAACCCGGAGATCCAAGCTCCCCGACTTCCCCTATTTGACCCGTGTGGGTCCAACCGGGTCCGTCGGACTCGTTTGAAGGGGGAGGAATGTCATGGAACGGACATAGGGGCTCTGACCAGCGAGCCCCAGAACTAACAGCCTGGGACATTTCAAAGACCTTTCTCTTTGAGACTTTCGGTTTTGCGTGTTGAAATGGACAGTTATACCTTTTCTAGATGTGGTTTTATTGGTGTGATGTATTACCATGTATCCTGTATTGTATGAGTGTGGATTCAGATGTGTAATTGTGTGATGCATTTAAAGGTATTATATTTCCCCTTGGTTGCTAGGAGTGAAAGGCTGTGTTGAAATTCAATTGTATGCTAATTGCTGTGTACATTAGCTCTGTGTGTGTAATCTGATGATGCAAGCATGCCATTGTATGCAAATTGAGTTCCCATTCAAGCCTGGGCATGTCTCTTTTGTGTGAGATGTTTAAATGCGTGTCCCATTTTGAGTAAAGAGTCAGTTCAACTGCGTTTGACTTGAAGCATACAGCCCTGTTTGGTGTCGTCATTTCATAGCTAAAATCACAGTGCAGGAGACACTCTGCGGTCTCCTAACTTCCCTCTACGCAGAACGGGTCAACTGAATCCGGCAGCACCATCTTGCCAAGTAACACCAGGGTCATCTCAGGCTGCTCGAGACGCCGAGTGCCGTGACACTCGTTAGTCGGGCCTGACGCCATCAAGAGGGGGTCAGATTGGAGCACACCCGCAGATGGATAACACCTCATTCCATCACAAACTGGATTTATCATTTTTGGGAAATGCCTGTTCATTTTGCATGAGAGACTTTTAAAGTACTATATGCAGATTTTGATTTAAGAAATAAAAAGACAAAAGGAATTAGTATGGAGCCATTTCTTTAGACTTGTACAGCTATAGGGCTCAATCTCCCCAGCATGGCCTGCATAGTGAGTGTCATTGTAGACACCTATTTACGTGTGAGCTGATGTACATTGGAGGGGGCGGTCACATTTTAAATGTTAGAAAATTTCTTCCCAACCTCATTTGTTGATCAAATGGAGGATTCTGTAATACTCAATGTGCTTAGTTTCTTAATGCATATGTTAAAAGTGGTAAAGTGAGAAAATGCAGGTTTGTCCTCACCTGTTCAAATCTTCACTTTTCACTACTACAGGTTTGAATTTGTAGATGCTGGCAGTTAGGTTTCCATAATGTCGGCTGTCAGTATTTCCAATGAACACACCTAGGACAAGATTAATGACAGTGAAATACTAGAAAAGCAAATATTAAGTACAGTAGTCAGACATCTAAGGACTGCAGTGGATATTCCAATTTGATCTGAGATTGCATCTTATTTTGCAACTAACCAGCATGGCGTATTAAATTTTATACCAATTACAATTATTGGTATTCCATGTATAGCCTGTCTGATATACAGGGAGATTCTCATAAAAGCCAAAGTTTTATAAAAGGGAGTTTAAGAACTTGTCGAGAGTTTAAGGCTAATGTCAGATGAGCGCATTCTGAGTGCACTGTGCACGCACAACGGACGGACATACTGATGGAAGATACTGCAGACACCACGATCTGGTCGACAGATTGATAAATATTTGAAAAGGACATGAAAAGCCATTGTGCGTGTCAAGGTGCTGGATGTCGCAAATGCAGTCTGACATCTCACTCACAGAATGCTACGCAGATGTCGTGCACTCCACACGTCCATTCTAGCGGTTTTACATTGTGTATTGTGCATGCGCAATTTGGATGCACTTAGGCTAATGTCAGACAAATGCATTCTGAGCACACTGCATCTGCACAACTGACTGATACTGTAGCCACCACAGTCTGTTTTGACTGCTGTAGATGGGAAATTATACATGACATGAAAAAACATTGTCAGTCAAAAATGCAGTCTGACTACGTTCTATCACACAAAGCTACGTGGACGTGGCATACTCTGCATTTGGCCTAGCGGTTTGACATTCTAATTTGCGTCTGGTGCCACATGCTTTCGCATTTCTGTGCGGACGTACTTCGCGTGTGGGTCTATTGATCATAATTTTAGCTACAATGGACGTTACAATGTGCAGCATCACGGACGTGATCAGTTAATCAGTGGTGTATTTAGGTTTTGTGCTGCCCTAGGCCTGACTAAACTCGTGCACCCCCTAATTTAAATTTGACACACCCCTTCCTGTCAAGGGCACACCACTTCCTGGTTAATCCCCACTTTTCCTCTTTAAGCTCCACCTTTTCCTCTCTTTATATTAAAAGTGGATACCAAGTGCCTACTTGTATATTTTGTATACCATTTCAAATGTATCTATTGAGATAAATAAAATGAAATCTTTAAAGTCAAGCATTTTTACAAAGAACAGCCACGCATGTCAAGTAAGTGGGATCACAGCCGCTCTAATTGGTTGAACAATAAAATCCACAGAAACGTGCACTGCATATGAGCGTATCACAGAGCTGCACAGCAATAAAACCCACAGAAATGTGCACTTTGTATGAGCATATCACAGAACTGCACAGCAATAAAACTCAGTAATGTGCAGTGTGTATGAGCGTATCACAGAGCTCCAGGGCAATAAAACTCACAGTAATATGCAGTGTGTATCACAGAATCCACAGCAATAAAACTCCCAGCAATGCAATGTGCGGTGTGTATGAGTGCATCAGACGCCACTGCAGTAAAACTCCCAGCAAACCGAGTGTATATGAGCACACAGCAATTATGCTGTGGAGCCATCTTGTCAGCAGTGGGGTGCCACTGCCAGAGGGTGCACTGTAGCTTTGATTCTTCCCGGTGGGTGTTCAGTCCAGAATAGAGTCTGTTAACGAAAGGGCGGGCAGCTGCGCGCGTGCGTTTCATGTGGTTCAGCCAGGCATGTGGTACTGGGACTCAGAAATGGCAGTGAAATGCCCTGATGTGCGGTGGTTTCATTCAGCAGGTTTATTCAGGTGAACCCCATAGGTTTCAATGTTAAAAATATTTCCGTTTTTATGCAATATCTAATAAATCATTTATTATTTTAATCTGCAGTAAAAAGTCTGATTTTTTTTTTAGTACCATTTAGTCATTTTTCAGATTTTTTTGGGCAAAATTCCCCCTTTTTTTTAATAGCAGTTTCTTTTTTCTGTAACGGAACTTTTTATTATCAATCATAGGATCTTATATGTAAATTCCAGACAATTCCAAACAGCAGGCCACGGGTTTGCGGTGGCAGCATTCAGCAGCCGACTCCATGCACTTTGGGGACCCTGCGGTGAATGGTGAATTCACTGCAGGGTGGGTAAATTTTATTCTCCTAAGTGCAGAGAACTACAGAACACCAAAATGTTGGAGTCATTTCAGTGCTCTTTGAGTAACCCATTTAGTGGTGAGGTTTCTTACTGCCCCCTGGAAAGTGAAATTGAAAGTGTAAATTAGTGAAATCTCAATGTATCCTTCCTGGTAAAATACATTGCAAAAGTAAAAAAAAAAATTTTTGGGGTGGGGCCACCCAGTGCGGGCCGCCGCCCCCTAGAAAGTGCCGCCCTAGGCCTGGGCCTAGACCAAAATACAGTGCTGTTAATCCCCTCTGATCATTGAATATATGAATACTTAGTAAAAGACTATTCAGCTGTATCCATACACCAAGTATATGCCAATTTACTAAGATTTCTATACTGCGGCATATTTGAACTTTATGAAGGTGAATTGTTGGATATCATTGGTAATTACCACTTCAGTTACTGTATGTACCCGATTGCTGGAAATAAAACAAATTGTAACTTCAATACTCGGATAGAGGTGTATATTACCCTTATTGAATGAATTTAGGATATACATGGGAGATATGGGTACATCTAAATTTATCAATTCATATGTACCCATAGGAGTTTCTACAGGGTGCAATTGCCCCAAGGTTATTCCTTGCCCCCCAAAACAAACACTTACCGCGTTGCTATTAGTGATTTGTACCACGAGCTTACTGTACTTTCCGTGTCCTTTACTTAACATGAGGAGCGCTAGAGATCTCTAGCAGTTTGCAGCTAACAGATTACTTTGTGCCAGCGCTAATTTTTTTGAGGGGTGCTAATTGCAACATTTTACCTACTGCTCAACCCTGGTGCTAACGCCAAAAAGACAGAAAACCGGTCCTCACCCAAAATTAACAGGCAATTTAAAGGAATGCAGTACAGGTGTTCTCTTGGCCCCATACACCATAGTAATGGATCTGGTCAGCAATGTTGCTGCTGTTGCAGTAGGCTCTATTATGAATGTATCCTTTATCCACATATATTCTAATATATTGCCCAATTTTAAACATTTTATGCTGGGGGTTATTCATAGTATGGAAGCGGTTGATTATTAGGGTGACTGTGGACCATGTTTAACCCCTTAAGGACCGCTGACGTACCCTGTACGTCCTGTCCACAGGTCTCCCTTAGACCCGCGGACGTACAGGGTACGTCAGCGGTGCCTAATCCGCCTCCCGCCCGATACTCACCTCCCTCGCTGGATCCCTTGGCAATCTGGCAGGGAGGAAGCCTGCCCATGTGATTTACATGGGCAGGCAAGGCTGATGACGTCGCCACACTGCGTGGTGACGTCATCAGCAGGCGTCCCCATGCAAAGCAATGGAGGGGAGGGGGGGCTCCTTCGGAGCCCTCCATCTCCAACCATTGCAGCTAGGGAGATTCTTTTTACACCACTGAAAAGGGGAGAGTCTCCCCTTTTCAGTGGTGTATGGCATTAACCATGTCGCCACTGAATCTCGTTACGGCGCTAATTGGCGCCAAAACGGGATTCGAACCTGGAGGGGGGCTGACATCTTGGATGTCAGCCAAGCCTCCAGGTCCCCTCCCACCCACTG
This sequence comes from Leptobrachium leishanense, assembly GCA_009667805.1. NCBI lineage: Eukaryota > Metazoa > Chordata > Amphibia > Anura > Megophryidae > Leptobrachium > Leptobrachium leishanense. The sequence continues at coordinate 152,464,333 of CM019064.1, read as the reverse complement.
ACAACCTCACGATATGTGTGTGGATGTCAGTGGGCCAGTTAAAAAGGGATCCTTAGGATCTCCTGATCCATGGCAGCTAGAGGGTCATATTTGGCCTTTCCAATGATACCAAACATGACCAGGTTTGGTTTAAAAAAAAAAAGTTTTTTAAAAGTTTTGTCGGGGGGGGGGGGTGTTAAATAGGACCTAGGCTGTCATCTTAAATTAGCACAAAATGGTCAGAATGAGCGCAGTGCACATAGGTGAACTGGCTCAGCAGTGAAAGGGTTAAAAGGCAAAAAGATGTAAAAATTGGGTATTTCTATTCTCGTGATAAAATTTTGAAACTATTTAGCCGGGGTCTTTATTGGTAGTTGTAGATTTTGGTTATTAAATTACGAAAAAGTGTGTTTAACTTTTTTTCCATCATATTTCATATTTTTTTTATAGTAAATTATTGGATATGATGGAAATAATGGTATTTCTAGAAAGTCCATTTAAATGGCGGGGAAAAGTGTATAATGTGTGGGTTGAATAAACGAGTAAGAGGAAAATTTGACCTAAACACTAACGCGCAGAAACGTAAAAACAGCAGCAGTCACTAAAGGACGGATTTGTGTAAAACCGCCCTGTCACTAAGGGGTTAAAAAACAGACACATGAATAAGTCTTGCCCTGAAACATGTATTCTGTATATGCTGCAGCAGGGAAGTTATTGTCGCTCACCTGGCCTTCCTTTTGGATCCATTAAATGCAGTGTAATGATTCTACATGCTGTTGGGTGGCATTTATCATGCAATGCCCAGCCTTAATATAGGTGTGCATCAAAACATGGATACGACCGTGGAGGATTTTAATAATGCAGGGGTGAGAGGTTATTCACTGGATGTGTTCATATTCAAGCTTGAGGGCGGGTGATCGGTATGGCCCGGCACTCTGCACTGGAAAAACGTTCTATCCTGTACACAACCGCATTAGTTTCCCTAGCATGCGCTAAACGACCTTGTTCATGGACTACTGTGGACAAGGTGATCTGTTAGTCGCTAAAACAGAGTGCCTCGCGCTAAATTTTACTTTAGTGATGATGTTTTAGCTCACACCAGGTGATAATTTTCACCACTGAATAAAATTAGTGCCCCCCAGTTTTGACTGCGGTATCCTATGTGCCCCCATAAATATTGTTCCTAGAGTCACCACTGGATGTACCCCTTTATTATTTGGTACCACTTCCAAATATTCATATGATGAAGTGACAGATTTATCAGTGGCTCAATTTGAGGTTTTTAATTACGGTGTTTTCAGGTCTCATTTTGTCGAGTGATGTGATTTTTACCACATGTCTACTGAAAAACTTATTTTTTTGAAGTTTTCCTTATGTTGGATCATTGGGATCCTTGTAATGAGAGTTTAAGAAGTTTGGGAACACTACCACCTCCCATCAAAGCATATGCTGGAAGCTGCAGCCAGGTTGTTGCAAAGCCATAAGAACAACATTCCAAAAGACCAAAATGGCAAAAGGCTAGTGTTATTTCCAGGAAATGGCATAACATGCCACACATGTGATTCAATGGCAGAGGGTTTGAGGACCTTGGCATTTCCAAGAATCTGGACAATTTGCTACCAGTCCAGATATTTTGTGGGGGGGGGGGTCTCTGAAGGAGTGCATGTACCTTAACCCACACGATTATTCTAACATTCAATAATGTCAGAAGAGATCCATAACATTCACAATGCAATATTGGAGATGCATTTTCCCCACATGTACAGCACCAACACCTAGGAGAAAGTGCCTGCCATTTTGGATGAAAGTTGAAAACTTGTTTAAGCATATTTTTTTTTATTTTTTTATTTAAGAAATGGGTTTGAAACTCATGGCCCCCAGATGTTGATGCCAACAATCCCCATAACCCTTTTAAGACTAAAGAAAGCCAGGGAATCAGGAGTTGCAGTTCAGAAACATCTGGGGAGCTGAAATTTGAAAAGTCCTGATTTAAGACTTACCAGTTGGGTCTTAGTCACCTTGTAGTATGCCCAACTAAATGTTCCATTTGCAATTGAACCATTAACTGCCACTAGGTGTTTTTTTTTTTTTAAAACATTGACTAGAATTGTAAAAAAATGAAATCCTGTGACATTACAATTGCTGTATATTCTCTATAGAAGTCAATTTGCTCTGAGATTGAAGCTCACCTGGAGCCACTGGTTCAACCAAAAAGACGTCATTAATGGTCCGTTTAAGAGTTTGGTACCCAAGGTTATCATCATCATGGGGACTAACAGGAAGTGGATCAAAAGCAGGGACATCTGATGATGGGATCACTCTACTATCCATAATGGTAGTATTCATTGCCTTCATTACCTAGAGAAAGAATTTTAAAATTTATCTAAAGAATACCAAATCTTTGATGTTAATCTGGAATATTTACTTACCTCGTTGACAGTTTCTGCAGGGTGAATTCGGAAATTCACAGTTGCCCGGGCAGTTTGTGGTATCACGTTTGACTGAAAAGTAAAAAGGTTACCAGCATTTAAAACAAGTGCTCTAAAAAAGCTAGAAGTTGTACAGGCAAAAAAAGTAGCAGTACAACTGATTTTAGTGGAATAAAGGTCTGACTATACAATATGAGTATTCACATCAGCAAGGCTGTCCCCTTTCTATGTCAGTGTCTAAAGAGCCAGATGTGATATGGTGTACATGTTTCCCAAAACTAGAAATATGAACCAGCCCACAGAATTTACAACTTTGTATTTTGTTACATTTACACCTTGTTCGAAATTATGCCAATGGTATTTCTCATTTACCTAAATAATTGATTTAAACATCAGCATAATTCTCAGGTTAACTATTAAGAGTACAATTCAAATTTTATTGAACAAACCTAACAGGATTTTCATCAACGTAAAAAAACTTACAATGCACAGTTCCAATTATTTACACACAAGTTTCAAAACACTTTATAGGTTGTAAAGAACTGAAAATTGTCATGTTGTGTTTGCAGCATATTTACTGAAATCAAAAGCTATTTCAAAGCAAACTTTGAGCAACATTTTAACCTTTTAACCATTTTAACAGGTCACGTTACATTAAACATAGCAGGTTCACAAGTCTTGCATCCATTGAATGAAAGTTTTTGGACAGTTTCTGCTTGAATTTGTTTGCAAGATGTCAGAATAGCCTCCCAGAGCTGCTTTTTGGATGTAAACTGCCTCCCACCCTCAGAGCATTTGCTTGAGGATGCTCCAAAAGGTTCTCAATAGGATTGAGGTCAGGGGAGGATGGAGGCCACACCATGACTTGCTCTTATCCCCATAGCAGCCATTGATGCAGAGGTATTCTTTACAGCAGGAGATCATGCATGACAATGCACAAAGTTGATTTTATTACGGAAAGCATAGTTCTTCCTTCTGTACCAGGGAAGGAAGTGGTCAGTCAGGAACTCCATACTTTGCAGAGGTCATCTTCACACCTTCGGGGGACCCTAAAGGGGTCGACCAGCTCTCTTCCCATGATTCTGGCCCAAAACATGACTCCATCACCACCTTACTGGCGTCGCAGCCTTGTTGGAACAGGGTGGCCACCCACCATCCAGGGTTGCACGGCACTCCGTGAACAGGACTGTTTGAAAATTAGTCTTCATGTATTTTTCTGCCCAATGCTGCTGTTTCTGCTTGTGAGCATTGGTTAGTGGTGGCCGAATGGAAGGTTTATGCACAGTTGCAAGACTCTGGAGGACTCTACACCTTGATGTCCGTGGGACTGCAGAGGCACCAGCAGCTTCAAATATCTATTTGCTGCTATGTAATGGTATTTTAGCAGCTGCTCTTGATCCGATGCATGGATCTGGCAGAAATCTTCCTCAATGTGCCTTTATCTGCACAAACCTGTCTGCTCTGAATCAGCCACAAATCTTTTAATAGTGCGATGATCACGCTTAAGTTTTCGTGAAATATCTAATGTTTTCATACCTCGGCCAAGGCATTGAACTATTTCACTCGTTGGCAGCAGGGAGATCCTTTTTCTTCCCCCATATTGCTTGAAAATGGTGCTCTGGTTAATAAGGGAACATCCTCCATTAGTAGTTTTTCCTTTAATTGGGCTCACCTGGCAATCTAATTATCACAGGTGTCCGAAATTGTTCAGTGATCAAAAGAGCCCTGAGACAAAATGCCATCCGTGAGTTAAACTGAAAAACAATGTATTTAATCTGACACCTGAACTAGAATTTGCATAATAATTTGGAACAGGGTGTATATCAGGTATCCAGGTGGAACAATTTGACCAAATCTAGCCACTATTCTAGAGACTTAATGGCTTGCTCAGATTTTCTAAGGTCATCCCAATTATGACATTGCAGCTCTGTCTTTTGCAGTTCCAATACTGGCAAAGCTGGAATAGGCCTCACTGAAGTATTTGGCAAAAAAAATGTGGTGCATCTATAACTTGCATACATTACAATGTCATGGCCTTAATGCAGTTTCTAAACACTAACTAGTTGCTTCTGATGGCTATACTTTACCACTATATTAACCAGTAGAGTAATAAGATTTTAATAGCAAAGCGTACACTTTTATAGTTTACTAGGTGGAAAGCCTGCCCAGAGGGCAGTCTATTGTTAAGTGAAGCAGCTCACATGGGTCCATTTGCCCCCGCGGGGGCACAATGGACCCATTTGCCCCCGCGGGGGCACAATGGAACCCATTTGCCCCCGCGGGGGCACAATGGAACCCATTTGCCCCCGCGGGGGCACAATGGACCCATTTGCCCCCGCGGGGGCACAATGGACCCATTTGCCCCCGCGGGGGCACAATGGACCCATTTGCCCCCGCGGGGGCACAATGGACCCATTTGCCCCCGCGGGGGCACAATGGACCCATTTGCCCCCGCGGGGGCACAATGGACCCATTTGCCCCCGCGGGGGCACAATGGACCCATTTGCCCCCGCGGGGGCACAATGGACCCATTTGCCCCCGGGGGGCACAATGGACCCATTTGCCCCCGCGGGGGCACAATGGACCCATTTGCCCCCGCGGGGGCACAATGGACCCATTTGCCCCCGCGGGGGCACAATGGACCCATTTGCCCCCGCGGGGGCACAATGGACCCATTTGCCCCCGCAGGGGGCACAATGGACCCATTTGCCCCCGCAGGGGGCACAATGGACCCATTTGCCCCCGCGGGGGCACAATGGACCCATTTGCCCCCGCAGGGGGCACAATGGACCCATTTGCCCCCGCAGCTCACATGGACCCATTGCCCCCGCAGCTCACATGGACCCATTTGCCCCCGCAGCTCACATGGGTCCATTTGCCCCCGCAGCTCACATGGGTCCATTTGCCCCCGCAGCTCACATGGGTCCATTTGCCCCCGCAGCTCACATGGGTCCATTTGCCCCCGCAGCTCACATGGGTCCATTTGCCCCCGCAGCTCACATGGGTCCATTTGCCCCCGCAGCTCACATGGGTCCATTTGCCCCCGCAGCTCACATGGGTCATTTGCCCCCGCAGCTCACATGGGTCCATTTGCCCCCGCAGCTCACATGGGTCCATTTGCCCCCGCAGCTCACATGGGTCCATTTGCCCCCCAGCTCACATGGGTCCATTTACCCAAACGCTGGATGCGCGCGCAGCCCGCGTGCATCCAGGAGAACAGGACACGCAGCAGCTGGGTAGAGGCTGCGCGCGCATCCAGGAGAACAGGACACGCACGCAGCAGCGGGTAGAGGCTGCGTGCGCATCCTGGTCTACTGGATGCGCACGCAGCCTCTACCCGGCTGCTGTGTGCACATCCTGTAACTGCTGCAGCGGAAGTATGCACGCGCGGCAGCCGGGTAGACGCTGCGAGCGTGTCCAGCTCTACAGGATCTGCGCGCAGCCTCTACCGGGCTGCTGCGTGCACATCTTGTAACCGTCGTGGCACACGCAAAGCTGGCGTGTGCCGCAGTGGTTGCATGTGCGCGCAGCCAACCGCTGCTGGTTGCATGCGCAGTACAGGCTTGGCGACGGACACGCCAAGCTTTACTGTATTATAGTATAGATAGTGGATGCTTACTAGTTAAGCTTTAACTCCCAGATATCTATGCTTTCATCTGAACGATATGGACCATTTATCCATAAACCTAGCATTTAGGTTATACACATAGCACAACTACCTTCCCCTACAATTAAGCCACATAACGCAAAATATTTGTTATCACCCATAATACAAGAGGGAAAGGAGGTTAAAAAAATAAAGGTTCTCCACCTTTAAATTGTTACTTTACTAAACAGGCATTAACAAACATACAGGGTTATTCAGAGAGCGGTGAAAAGCAGGAGAATAACCTAGATTTTTCACCTGTCAAATCGATGAATGGGAGAATTTTTCTGGTTTGGTTCACTTTCCAAATCGGCTATTTTGACCTAGAATTTTCCATTCTCCAGCCATTCTGCTTTTCACCTCTCTGAATAACCAAGTGTTAGCTTGAAAGTAATTTTTCAACTTTCCATAATGTTAGAGAGTTAGAGTTCCTGGTAAAACCACAATCCATGCCCTTTGGCTGACCATCTGGACTTTCCCTTAAGAACCATCCGCCCATACCACCACATCATTATGTTCATGTGACTGGGTATTCAACATACACCAGCTTTGATTTCCATTCCAAGCCTCGCTTCGATGCTACCATCTCCAGATTGAATCCTATACGTTGTTTTCATCCACACTGGGAATAGATTTTAGCACCAAATCTTGGACATAGAATCTATCGGCAAAGTGTTTCAGACCACCCCTATCCAGAGGTGGTGAAATTTTTATATGCAATTTTAAAAACTATTTTTTTTTTTAAACGGCAAATACTGCCATTTATTGCCAGATTCCTGCATCTTGTCACACCTACCACAGATCCTTGGGAGGCTGGATATGGCTGTAAAGTGTCACAGGCACATCTTAGAGCCGGATATAGGGCTCTGGTCTGGGTAAGGCCAGGGGCATACTAGGAGTTTAACGCACAGTACGTTAAAGAAAATGCTAACGCATCGGTGTCCACTTGATGCCTGCCCCCCAGCGCTACAAAGCACAATCCTCTTATGCAGGATTGTGCTTTGCAGCCCTGTCTATGTGCATCGACTGAGGATCTCTAGATGCACGTGCACAAGCATGTGACCAGTCCCGTCTGCAGCATCACAACACGGACACCGGCAACCGCGTTTCAACACACGCTAGTGCGCAGAAGAATACGCTTAGTGTGCACCCGGCCTAAGCAGGACATTTATTATGATACACTAATACTTGGCACATATATACCACAGGATTGAACAATGGTGCCATTCCAAAAGTTGCCACACTGCCCACTATAGAGCCAATACAATGTATAGGCTCTGAAAGGGAGTTTATTGCTTCGTTAATTTGCACAGAACTTGTTATACAAAGTTGCATTTTTTCTCACATGAAACCATATGCGATATCCTGACAGCCCAAGCTTCATCTAATCCAATAGCAAGTATAAACATTGGACACACCTGCACTGCACCAATGTGATTTTCTATCATCCAAATTGATGGTTTATATGCCCTTATTCTTGATACAGGTAATAGCACCAATATACTGTTCGCTACTTGTACACTTTGAGTTATTTGTCTTCCAATCGCTGAAGTATTGACTTTTTGTAAGCTAGCTCCTTCAAAGGCTGTATTCTAGAGAGTCATTGGATTGGTAGGATGCTCACAAGTTGGCAGCATGTCACATCTAGAGCCCAGTGGAAGAAAAGCGAGCTTGCAAACTAGCTAAAGGATAAATGTACAGTCTATAGAGTGATTGTTTCAGGCTACGGTAAATTTTTCCATCTGCGGATCATAAATTGGCACTGTTTTGAATGAAAGGTTTTGTAATTTGCAAGTATTTCCAAAATACAAAGCATTTGGGATGAATGGAAATAACTGTCTAGTGCATAGAAGGGAACAAAAAAAAAAAAAAAACGCGAGTCAGCTTTGCTTGCCCACATATTGCAAGTTTGTTTAATGCAATGTTTATATTGATCAAAGCAATCATTGTTAGAATCTTCAGATTAAAAACGCAAAGCTAGAAAGTGTTAATGTATTGAATCTAAAAGTTACGGTTTTACATATGTACTTTCTTGCTGATCATTTTACAGCAATGAATTGGACTTAAGGTGGAGTTTGTGTTTTAGCTTTTAAACAGAATGCAAGTCAGAAATTTTACCTTAATGCCTGCATTAAAGATGGTGAGAGCTGTAGTTGTCCGGACAATGGCATTGCCCGACGGGGTCCGTTGCAGAATTCTGAATATAAAAAGGTTTGGAATCAAGATTGTGCAAAACTTTACAATTGACTTCCACAATTCAGTACATTATATGCACCCAACTAGTCATTCTTACATATGGGCAGACTGCACAGCATTTCACAAATTCTGATGGCATATGTGATCATCCGTGACAGATTCAGGTAGCATTATGTCATCTTCCAATGCTGCCTGCATGCGTGTGTATTAGCTATGGAGGCATCACTTTGATGTTCTGGTATTTGGCTTTGCCAAGGTTTCAGTGCAAAAAGGCAAGAGATGCAGGTGTGTCAGGTTTTAACTCCATTCCCTGATGAGAACCCAGTAACTTGAGTGCCAAAATTGGTACCAATGCAACTCATGAGACAAGGTATGGAAGGGAGTGTAACAAGGCCTTGCCCATGGGGAAAATGTAGTGAAGCTGCACCATTAGGTGATGTGTTTGGGCAGTTGAACAAGAGCAAATATTCTTTAACACCATCAATATTTTAAAACCCAAAGTAACTTCAAGCTGTTGGCTGTTTTAGCACCTTGATAGGGATCTGGAGAGAAAAGTCACAAGACACTGACTTTTATAAGGGTTAAGAAATGCAACATTCAAGTGATATTTTTGGTTTGCTGACCTGCTAACAAGTGGTCCAAAAAGCCATAGATTCGCCATCATGATGTTTAAAGGGAAATAAAACTGCAAAACAAAGTGAGAAGATATTCAATACCACATTTCCAAAACGGAGACATTAGTGAACAGGTTGTAGCAGCATTCAGAAACATGGCGCTGAGGCGCTTACCAATGTGAGCTGTATTGAAGTCAGGAAGCAGAAAGTGGAAGAGGTTGTAGAGCAAGATGGGGAGTATATAGGGACAATACTATGTTCATTCCATGATGAAAGACAACTTAATTATTAGAGTATCTCGAATCATACCTCATCGGCAAGCTGTTCAAACATTGCACCTTCTGGGCCTTTACCAAATCGGTTTGGCATTGGATTCTGTTCCAGTCTACAAGATGGTAAATAAAATAAAAATCAAATGCCACTTAAGAGTTATGCTACAGTAACATTTGATAGAATACTGCAGTAAACAGAAGTGCACACTAGTATATAGAATGTTTGAGAAGAGGATTTATAAAAAAATAATTTTATCAGCAAGGATACATTGAGATTTCTCATTTTTCAAGTATGTCCTGGGTTCAAGATAGGGATGCACCGATACTAGTATCGTATCGGGGCCGATATTGCCGTTGGCACGAGTACTTGTTACTCGTGCAAACGGCCCGATACATCCCGCCGATACAAGTGCTGGGCCGGCTTGCCGGTATCCGCAGGGCTGGGGAAGCTGGCCGCGTGCATGAAAAGCACGCGGTCAGCGTTCCCCTCTGGCGCGCTGCGATACTCACCCATCCTGAAGGTCCGGTCGCTGGGCAGTGATGCGTTCCCGCGCCGCTGCCTCTCGGCTGGAGGCAGCGTCACAGATGCGATCACGTGGCCGCCAGGCGCATCACTGCCCAGCGACCGGACCTTCAGGGTGTGAGTATCGCGGCGCGCCAGAGGGGAACGCTGGCCACGTGCTTTTCATGCACACGGCCAGCTTTCCCAGCGTTCGAGCTGGGGGCAAATCTCATAAATTTTTATGAGGTCTGTTCTTATTGGAAAGCGTCACGACATTAAATAAAAGTATCGGTACTCGTACTCGGTCTTAAAAAAGTGGTATCGGTGCATCCCTAGTTCAAGAACATTGAAATGTTACAGAAATACAATGCAAGATCTTAAACACATAGAAAATATGTAGGAAATATATTCACTGTTACATGTTTACAGGTGCATTCCGTATTGGAGGTATGTTAATAGGAAGCTCTTGATTTAAGACTGGGGAAGATTTGATGGTGTCTGGAAGGTTATTCCACAACTGCGGTGCTCTGTAGGAAAAGGAGCATTGAGCCACTTTTTATATTGCAAGGTGCAGGTCCTAGATCAGAGGTTATAGGATGAGGGAACTGCTGGGGGAAGCAGTCTATTCAGGTAGTGTGGTAGCTTCCCAGAAAAGCTTTTAGGTTGGAAAGGTGAAGGGTGCGTCTGGATTCCAGCGACGGCCAGTTTAGCTCTTTTAACAGGTCACAATGGTGGGTCATGTAGTTACATTGTATAACTCCTTCGGCAGCTTTGTGCTGCAATGTAGTAAGTTTCTGAAGGTGTGTTTTGCGGGGCAGCTGCATACACTACATCTATTCAATAGCTGGCATAAGCATTTGTTGTACAATATGCTTTCTTACAGATGGGCTCAGGCAGGATTTGTTTCTGTACAGGGCACCTAGTTTGGGCTAAAGTTTAGAGTTTTGCGAGGTGGGGGCCAAAGGATAGATTGGGTCTAACCACATACCTAGAAATTTGAGAGAAGTGACTGGTCAGCGTGCCATTTGATCTTGTCCTGACAAAGATGGGCGTTTGCAATTTGTGTAGTTTAGGTGCTGTACCAAAGCGCATCGTAACAGTTTTGTCAGTAAATAGAAAAAGTTTCTTTGATGCACTTTTCTACCTCTGAATTGTTCTTGCAGCACGGCCTCCAGCTGTGGGAGATTTGGTTTGCTGGTATAGATTACGGTGCAGTTGAGGCTTTGCAGACCATTTATGAATATTAAACATGGTCATACAGTATAAATGCGAGGCTACAAAAGCACAAAACCACCACTTTTAATATGCTGTCATACAGCTTTTCCCTAGTATCAAGGCACAACTCACCTGCTCAAAGCTGCAGACAGGATCCCAATTCTGGATTCACGTGGAGGCATTGAGGAATGACCAGGTGGTGAATGCACTGTCAAATTCAAAGTAATGGTACCTTTTTCTGTGACGCCAATCCTAAAGAAAAATAAGATGGACCCAAAACCACTTTACCCCATGGTATAACAAAGACACAGAACACTGCAGAAGCTCCCACCATCAAGTACTGCAGCATGTCGAGTAAAAGCCAGTGCTGCACAGTTAAGTGGTTATTCGCTAGACAGTTTACAGCTGTAAAGAACAACAAGTTTAGGATTTACTCAGACTATGCAGAGTGGGAAATTCAAGGTATAGCCTTTGCAGCATTGGAGATATGGGTTTTAAACCATGGTTAGTGAATAATGCCCAGTGCCAAACACAACATAGCTTCAGCAACTTCCAGAGCTGTCAATGTACTGGCACATTAGGGATATGTTCTGGAGCTCATTTACCAAAATTTGTTTCCAGTTGACCAGGTTACCTCTGGCAATAGCAGGAGTTGGAATGCTTTGTTTCTAGCAATTGGCTGAACCAATTAGTCCCCTCCATAACTGGCATTTGCCAATAGGTCTAATGCTGGGCACAGGCTCAAATAGCAGGCGAGTATATGGCTCCCTTTCAAAGCAGGATGAAGCCACCCTGGCCCCTACATGCTGCCCTGAGCCTGGCATTTTGCTGAGAGCTGCAAGAGGGTTCATGAAGTCTGGGGACCAAGCAGGGGGGGGGCACTTTGAATTGCTGAGAGCCCCCTTAGATTACAAGCAATGCAGAATTGTGGCACTTTATGTTATGTATTGACAAGGGGCATTCTTAAAATTGAAGGGACCTTGGCACCCTGGCTGGCAGATGTCATGCTCATATAACCTAGTAGCCCATGGATACAGCAAGGAGGCAATCCCTCTCCCTCCCAGATTTTGTATATGCAGGTTACAGTCCAATTGCGAGACTTCACTGGCTCAGATACATTGACATTATAGTTACCTGTTTTGAATGCATTTACTCACAACAGGACATGTGCTCCCAAAACATGTGTCTAATATTAGAATGCATATTAAAAATTGGCTAAGAAGTCCAAGCACATTGTAAACATGTTAATGGTTATGTATTACAAGCTATGGAATGGAAAGCTGGGACACAAAGCAGGTCACCCCCTCCCTGTGACTAATGCATCCCAAGCTCAGCTGAAGCTAGTTGACACTGATCTGCAGTAGTAAAGCAATCGTTAAACCTCTACCGGGCAACGAATTCAAAAGATCAGTGCCATCCCATGGCTAAAATGCTGCCCCCTAAATGCATGTCAGCTCAACAGCAGTAAAACTCAAACCATCATGCACTTCGGCTCTCACCCCATCCACACAAACCTTCCATATGCATATTTAAATCATATTCCCACTTTTTTTACTTATCGCTCACGCTTCTTGCAGCAGGGAATGTCTCCCAACCCTGGGCCCCCCAGTGACACCGGCATCCACTCAATGTGTCTGAGGTTGGTTGAGTGTCTAGAGCTGGGATTAACATAACCCCCACTTGGGACTCTGGAACGCTAGGTCAGTGTGTAATGTAAGAAATCTGCCATCCACGACTTCATCTCACGCTACTTACATCTACTTGCTTTAACCGAAACCTGTCTCTCCATGTGATATGGCAGTCTCCAATTGACACACCTAGACTGAGTGACAAAAAGGCGGCATGCTCCTTTCAGGACATTCCTCCATGCCCATCATCTCTTACTTTCCCCACATTTGAGGTCCATACTAGTCACCTGTTTAAGCCTCTAGCCGCTTGTATTGCTGTTATCTACCGACCCCCTGGCCAACCTCTTCTCATCCTTGACTGGTTCTCTTCTTGGCTAACGCATTTCATGTCTGACATTCCATCCCTCATTCTTGGTGACTCGAAACATCCCTGTTGACTTGCCACATAGCTCCGCTGCCTCGTGACCTCTCCATCCTCATTGGATCTGATCTACTTGTGCCCCATCGCTGACCTCACTATTACACCTCTCAATCTCTGACCATCATCTGACTTTTGAACTCAGCTCTCGTTTTTTTCATCTGAACCCAAACTTTCTGGATCCACAGCAATTCTCTGCCAACCTATCCATACCGCTCTCGTCTGTCCTCTCTCCTGCCCTAATGAAGACATCACCCACAACTTTCCTCCACCCTTGATAAGTTGGCGCCGTCAAAACCCTGGTCAATGAGGCGACAGAACTTGCAACCCTGGCACACATTGACCCGGCATCTCCAAAGATGTTCTAGAACTGCTGAATGCTATTGGAGAAAGACCCGCTCCCACGTTCTTCACCAAGTTTATGCTCCAGTTGTACAGCTCTGCTTTTCCTAGCCAAGCAGTCATTTTACAGCCCACACACCCACTCCCGGAACCCAAAGCGCCTGTTCACCTTCAACTCCCTTCTCCATCCTGCAGTGGCTGTTCCTCACACTGACAAAGCCGAAGACCTAGCATGCTTTTTCACAGCAAAAATTTAACCGATAAGAACTGAAATCTCCACAATGTCATCTTCACCCATGCAGGAAGATGCTAACCATATCCATCCTCACATGTTTAACTCGTTCCCTTCAGCTACTGAACAAGAGGTCCTTAAACTACAATCCTCTCATCCCACTACCTGCCCCCTCGACCCCGTTCCCTCACATCTTGCTAAAACACTTTGCTTCTCTCGTACCATCTTTTACCCACACCTTTAATCTGTCTTTAACCTCTGGGGTCTTTCCTGCTCCCCTCAAACATGCCACAGTAGTCCCAATCCTAAAAAAATAAAAATAAAAAAAAATCTCTGGATCCGACTGCTCCCTCCAACTACTGCCCTGTTTACCTGCTCCTTACTCCTCGAAAAGCTTGTGTATGCCCGTCTGACTACCTCAACACCCATGCTCTCCTTAACCCTCTGCAATCTGGCTTTCACTCACTGCACTCAACAGAAACAGCTCTTGCAAAACTGACCAATGACCTTGCAACTGCTAAATACAATGGGTGCTACTCCCTGCTGATCCTTCTTGACCTCTGCTGCCTTTGAGTGGTCAACTGTATCAATCCTCCTTCAAACTTAGGGATATAGGCCTTCAAGGTTCTGTTCTTTCATGGTTCGCTTCCTACCTGTCACAACGATCGTTTAGTGTCTTTGCTGGAAATACCTCTGCCCGGCAGCCTGTCTTTTGGGGTGCCCCAAGGTTCAGTACTGGGCCCTCTACTTTTTTCAGTCTACACTGCCTCTAGGAAAACTGATCAGCTCCTTTGGATTCCAGTACCACCTATACGCTGATGACTCAAATTTACCTCCTCCCCTGATCTCTCTCCAGGTCTCCTGGAGCGAGTCACTGTCTCAAGTTGGATGGCTTCCTGCTTCCTTAAACTCAATCTTGCCAAAACTGAAATTCTCGTCATTCCTCCAAGAAGAACCCAATACCACCTATCTGAGTAAATGCATTACCCATTAGCCAAACACAAGCTCGCTGCCTTAGGTCAGAGTCAAAAGTGACTCAAACATGCTCTTCCCCCAGACAGTGACCAAATCCGGTTTTCTTCAACTCAAAAACATTGCCCGTGTCCACCCCTTTCTGACAACAGATACCACAAAAGTGCTTGTTCATGCCCTTTTCACGACTACTACTGCATCTTGCTCCTTATTGGCCTCCAACTCCCGTATTGCCCCTTTGCAATCTAATGAATGCAGGGGCCAGGCTTATTTTTCCTCAGATGCACCTCGTGTACCTAACCCCCCTCCCCTCTGCCAGTCCCTCCTTTGACTACCTGTACGTTTCAGTATACAGTTTAAAATAACTCAACCCCTCCCTATAGGTCTTCGTTACTCAGCAAGCAAGTCCCATCTAGACAACTGATCTGCAGGTGACCACCTGCCATCGGTCTACACGCGCACAGCCAATTCTCCAAGAGTTCAAGTATCAGGTCATACCAAACCTGCGGGCTTACATGCCTCTGGGTCTCGAGCAGTGACCCCTCGTCGATACCCTGGGCCCCCCTTGCGGCAGTGGCGGCTGCCCCCCCAGGCAAAATCACTCCCAGCGGCAACACATCATGCCGGGGGCCCCTCCAGACACTTGCTCACCCCCGCGGCGCCATGGATCTCCTTCGCGACGGCACATCCCCAGCAACATCGACCGAGTGCCTCGGCGTCCCACGTGGTTCCTCCAAGATGGCGCCAAACAAGACTCCAGGAATCCCAGCCAATCAGAACCCAGTATCCCCAGGTAACCAGATAGCATTCTCTCCTGATTGGCTCAACTCCCACAGGCACACTATTTAAACCCCAGTCTCTCCCAAACTCATTGCTTGGTTGTCCTGTTCCTTCCCCATTATACCTGTCTGACCTCTCTACCAATCTTGCTGTGTACCGAACCACTGCTTGTACCACGACTACTCTGCCAGCCTTGCTGTGTACCGAACTGCTGCTTGTACCACCGACTACTCTCTGCCTACCTTGCCAGGTACTGAACATTTACATTATTTACCGTATACCTCGCTACATCCAGTGTCGTCTCTAAAACAGCTTGTTTCGCATCCCGAACTCCATAAAACACAAACCTGACACAAGGGCAGCACCAGTCCTGTGGAATGACTTGCCTCACCCTATTAAACTCTCCTGACCTTCAAGAAATCCCTCAAAATGCATCTCTTCAGATTAGTGTATCGCATCACTGAGGGAACTCATCCCTCTGCTTACCTAATCACTTGATTGAAGCCGCTTCTATGGCCCCACCATTCCCAAACCACTGGCACTAATGATCCTGCCATCTAGTGTAATTCCTCTTGTCCTCAACCCCAATCCCTCTAGACTGTAAGCTCCTATGGAGCAGGGCCCCCTACACCTTTCTCCATCCTATGTCCGTTTACAATAACTAAAGAACAAAATACATATAAAGCACTGAGGAAACTGTTGCTCTATATAAATGACAATTCCACTTCCCACAGGCAAAAAAGTGCAGGAGAATACTAGCAGAGTGGTCCACGCATGGCTTCCTTTAGGTGACACTTTGCAGTCTGTTCCTTTAAAGCAGAGATCACATTGCGCTCATATCCAGGACTGCCACAACAGCACTTTATGACAATGCTGCCTCCCACCAGTGGGCTGCCTGGGGCCATGGGTCCAAATTGGGACCCATGGATGGGCTGGTCTTGAGCAAGATCTTTGCAGAGAACTGAGGCCTTGCCATTGCTTCATGTGGCTAGCCATAAAGTCATTGTGTGCACTGACTGGGGATGTGCTGCCAAGCAGGCCTAGTTAAGTGGCAATAGATGGATTCATGGAATTTAGGTAAAGCTGCAATTCCATCCCTCTATTTGTAAATCATGGTTTTAGCCAGTTTTTGTAAACACTGCAAGCTAGAAGCATTTATTCAGATTCTGCTGATTTTAGCAATGTTGTGTACACTTTATGGTACATTGATGCACATGTGCCATACCGAGTGTCAGGCAATTGTAATATGCAGGAGCACAAAGCCTGCCTGAATAAAGACATTTTAAACAATATATGTGTGTTGAGCGACAGGTCTTCCTGGCACCAGATGTGACCTCCGACTCAAGAGGGACAGAAGGTCCAGGAAAGTAGGTTTGTTTAATGGTTTTGAAGTGGAATCAGGCTGAAAGATGGTTGCTACTATGAGCCAGGCAGCCATCTTGTTCAGAATATTGGTTCACTAGCAAATAGATTAGATTTTATTAGATGTGAAAAACGAAGATTACATAGAATCTTAAGAATGTGTGGTAGATTAGGGAACTAGCAATAAAACCAGGCAGAATCCGGCCGGTTCTTGGCACGGAGAGACAGGAAGATGAATGAATGGGGCAAGGTCATTGAGACTTGCAGAGAAACAGAGATCGTAGAAAACAGACCATGTCCCAATCTAACTCAAATAAACACAGCCTATAGGGAGGACGGCACTGCCCTGAGAAAGACAGCACGACAAATCACAGACTGTCTAACATGAAGTGTATCAATTTATAGCTAGAATGTGGAATTTCTTTGTACTAACGATGGGAGGTATTAACCCACGTGGGGTGGAATAAAGTGTCATCGGGAGGTGGGCTAATTGGGATGTACCTAATTACGTAGTTTTGGGTATAAAACCCCTTGCACGGGGGGGGGGGAACGGGGCTCACTCTTTGCGATTCAATCCTGTTTGAGCAATTGTGTGACGACACAATAAAATTTGCCTTTCCTAAAGAGACTCGTGTTCAGACAATCCTTGCTTGTGTCCGGTCCGGCGCCGTCTTGAAAGTGAAGCTATTTTTGTCCGCCTACAGTTTAAAAGCCTGGTGTAATGTAACCAATGCTCTAGTAAAAGCCAGTCATTAGAGAGTCTATGGAGTTACCAAGTTTACAAAATACTTTGTTACATTTACACCAGGCTTTGAAGAGTCTGTTCTTGATGACAGCATATAGTTCAAACAATAGATTTTACTTACAAAGCGATGGGCCTTTTTGTGCCATAAATAACCCCATCCAAGACCTCAAAACCTTCATCCAGCAAAAACTCCAACTTTACATTCCGAGTTTCTAATGTTTTAACAATCTCTTTGGCTCCATGACGACCACCAATCTAGATTGAAGAGCACAAGATTTACTATGCAGGCATGTACATCAGGTAGTTTACTGCATCCAGAGTTTAAACATGAAAGAACTAGGTGTTGATGTTCTGAACATCAACGTTTCTGTTCTGTCTCCACACAACCAAATTTTATGAATCAGTTACAAACTGACCTTAAACAGGAGAGCTGGGAAGTGAGCATCACATGATCCATTTAACATTGCAGCGGCCCTTACAACCCTAATGCCATGTTTTCATTACTGGCACAAATGCCAGTTTGTTGCCTTTTCTATACGTAAACCTGCAAGTCTGAGTGACTGATCACCCTCCCAGGCAAATTATTCGTGGGGAAACATTGTGAAGGCTTCCCTAAAAGCCACAGGGTTACTATATACTAAAACAGTCATGCTGACTCCCAAAAAAATTGTTATAGGGACCTTCTGAATGCCACTAAAGTGCCTCAGCATGCTGTGGGGAGAATCTGGAAGGAGTTTCCCAGGGCAATTATCCTATGGCAGAGCAGTCTGTTCTTGGCCATTACAAGGAAGGAGAGTGTCATCTGCGCTCATTCCTATGTGTTCCATGTACAACAAAAATGAGGTTTTGTTTGTTTCAATGGCCATTGCAACGTAAGCCCACTCGCCACTTCAAGGCACCTCTTTAGAGTGGGTACCTAACAATTGTAACCAAAAGGCCGCTCTACTGAGCAGCTCCAAGCCCCTCCAGCTGCTTTTCAGCAAGGAGAGACAAAGATGGTGGGTTTTATTTATACACGCACCAAGCACTTCCCATTTGGGATCAAAAACAAAAACATGGAAAGAGGAACAGCTGCAAAACGACGGACTGGTTTTACAAGCATGATATACATAAATACAGAAAAAATGGCGTCGCGCCCATACTCACTTATTTTTGGAGCGGCGGCAACTGCCAGGAGTAACAGCCCAGTAAATGTATAAAACATAACAAGGAGAGTGTCATCTGCGCTCATTCCTATGTGTTCCATGTACAACAAAAATGGGAGGGGCTTGGAGCTGCTCAGTAGAGCGGCCTTTTGGTTACAATTGTTAGGTACCCACTCTAAAGAGGTGCCTTGAAGTGGCGAGTGGGCTTACGTTGCAATGGCCATTGAAACAAACAAAACCTCATTTTTGTTGTACATGGAACACATAGGAATGAGCGCAGATGACACTCTCCTTCCTTGTTATGTTTTATACATTTACTGGGCTGTTACTCCTGGCAGTTGCCGCCGCTCCAAAAATAAGTGAGTATGGGCGCGACGCCATTTTTTCTGTATTTATGTTCTTGGCCATTGTTGTACCCCCACACAAAAGCATTGACGGCTTTTGTTGAAATTTGAGGGTTATCTGGTCCCATGTACTGTAAAAAGATTTATATATGTCAACTGTAACTAGAGATTTATAATTAACACTTTGAACAAACTTTTTGTTCAAGTTAGTACTCAAATGATCGCACTCAACTCTGCATGCCAGTGCCAGAATATTGACATTTGAGTCTAGACCAAAAACAGCCATAGGTAGTGTGGAAGGTTGAACCTTAGTCTTGAACATGGTAGATTGGGAGAAGACTATCAGGGTTATTCAGAGAAAGGTGAAACTCTGGAGAGCTTTGAGAAGTGAAAATTCTAGGTCAAACTAGCCAAACTAGAAAAATTCACATCTCACTTTTCAAATCAGTGATTTTGACCTAGAGTTTTCACTTCTCCAAAAGTTCAAGTTGCACCTTTCTCTGAACATTTTAAAGTTGTGCACTTTTTAAAAGAACACCCTGCCATGCATCAGTTCCTAGAACTCCATGCCCAAGCAGAAGTAAATCTTATTTTATCTACTTTACAGATTTGACGTCTACACAAGACACTGCATGTTTTTTTATAGCAAGATGTAAAGCAAATTGAGCGTTTTCAATTTAGTTACATTAACCCTTCAACAGCTCAGTGCCCAAAGACAGCACATGCAGGATTCGTCTCAAAATATATATATTCTAAAACATAGTGACTTCCATCAGGAGTCGGGGGGGGGGAAGGATTAAGTGTTTCTGTAGACCACTAGTTTGAGGTAAGAAATCAAAGTGCAATTCAAACCTTAAACTGGCGAGAGCAAGGTATAGGATTGAACACCTAGGGACTGCTTTCAGGATAATCTGGGCAGGGCCGCCATCAGGGCATTACACCCCATGCTGCTGTAAGGGGCCTGGGCCGCCAGGCCCCCCTCAGCAGCAGTGTTGCCCTTTTACAGCTCCGGTATCAGTCTCGAGGAGTCCGAATCCGGAGCGGTGTCTCTGTAGCAGGAGC
Organism: Leptobrachium leishanense; assembly: GCA_009667805.1. Classification (NCBI taxonomy): domain Eukaryota; kingdom Metazoa; phylum Chordata; class Amphibia; order Anura; family Megophryidae; genus Leptobrachium; species Leptobrachium leishanense. Next base: position 152,444,450 of record CM019064.1, on the reverse strand, counting down.
CAGAGGAGACACTGTCTCCTCCGGCTCCTGGCAGCTTCACTGGCTGGGGCCAAGCAGTGTGTGGGGGGCCTCCCAAACATGTTGCTTTGGCTCCGCCCCCTCCACTGAGTGAAGAAGAGAGGCCCAGACCACAGGGAACAGGGCCCAGGCCCAGCACAAACCAAGGCCCAAACCAGACCCAGAGGCCATCATATACAGCCCGTTACGCTCATACACACTGCACATTACTGGGAGTTATTGCTGTGGTGCCATGTTATGTCCTTTTTTTGAAGGAGAGAAAAGCTGTTAGAGGTTGGAGTGCCAGGGGGGCCCCATCGTGAGGTTTAGTAAGGGGCCCCATCATTTCTGATGGCTGCCCTGAACCTGGGTTATTCAAAGAGATCTGAATTGTGGCCGAAAGGTAACCGAACAGTGAGCAGCAATGCTTCATCTATTCAGAGAACAAAAACTAGCAGTGAAAAGTTGCTGAAATGCCCTGCTGTTCAGTGGTTTCATGTGACAGATTTATTCAGGCGAATCCCATAGGCTTCAATGTTAAAAATATTCCCATTTTAATTCAATATCTGTTTATTTTATATTGCTGTAAAGAGTGAGTTTTTTTTAGGATCTTTTAGGCATTTGGAATTTTCCAAACTTTTTTTAAAATCGTTATTTTATCTGTAACAGCCCTTTTTATTTTCATTGGATCATATGTAAATTTCAGACATTGCTCAGTTTTCTTGCAAACAGTGTTTCACTTTTCAAACATTCAAGCGTACCTTTTTTCTTCACTCCATTTGTCTGCGGTGTTGGGTTTTCTGGCATTTTTGGTGGGGTTAAGAGATGTTTTTGCGGCTTTCAGTGTGCATTCGCTGGGTTTTGCAGTGAGTGTTCATCGGGTTTGCGGCAGGTTTTCCCTGCACTATGACAGCCCTGTGGTGCTTGAATACACCGCGGGGGGTCGCCAAGTCGCACCGAGTTGGAGAACGAAAAGTCACCGATTCTCTTAACATAACCCTTCTAGCTTTTGAGCAGTGATAAAAGATCCTTTAACAGGGTGTGTGTAATTACTACAATGTCCAACCCTATGGCTTTAGTTTACCCATTTAATGATTTAACTGTACTATGAAAGGAAGGGCAGGTAGGATGGAAAGTAGTTTCAGGTCAATTTTGAAGAAAGTTTAAAAGGTTAGGGTTGAAATGGTTCATTAATTTACACATACCTCCTCATCATGTCCTAATCCAATATAGAAGGACCGGCGTGGTTTGTATCCCCTCTTGAAGAGAAATTCAAGACCCTGCAGAATCCCCTAAAATACATAGTCAAGTGTCAGGCACCCATACAAAGTACATTTAAACCAGGGAATACGATTCTGTATCTTGTGCAATCCGAGTAGCATTATAGTTAATCCAGCTGCAGGCTAGTACACATTTAAGGCTAGGGTCAGACTGAGGCAGTGCGAACGCGCGTTCTGGCGCACATAATCACGGCCGTGCTAGCAGCAGATGCCGGGCAATGACGGCCAATATACGAAGTACGGTCGCACAAAAGTCCGGCTGCGCAACGCAAGTGGAAAATGAACGCATTTTTTCGAGAACGTTAAACCACTAGTACTGACGTACAGAGTGCGCTGCGTCCGCTAGCGGCGTGTGTGCGTGAATTGGAGACATCAGACGCTGCTAATGTCCGGCCAACATAACGTCCAGATGCAACAAGTGTTTTATTGATGATCCGTACAAAATCACGAATGAAAATGCGCATCGTATGACCGCTATTGCGTATTCCGTGAAAAAATACGTCCATTCTTCGAACGCACATTTTCACGGACAACGTGAAAAATGCGTTAGTCTGACCCTAGCCTTAGACATTAGGCACAGCGTTTGTATTTATGGCAGAAATTAGGCCATTTTTAATTAAGGTTTTACAGGATTAAAATTCCCATTACTTTACTTGCACTCACATATACAAATTGAAAGGGGATTGATACTAAACCCAATGCCAGTAGTAGAAAATGTTTCAAGTGCTGAAATTGCTCTCTGGCTTGTAATCAATGCTCTTGAACCCAGGACACACTTGAAAACGAGAAATCTTTATGTATCTTTCCTGGTAAAATACATTGCAAATAAATTGCATCATATTTTTGCCAATAGAACATTTATTTCTGCATTAACAAGTGGCAAAAAAGACCCCACAAAAATATATTACATTCCATCATGTAATTGCTGCAGATTGGCTTGTCACCAGCAAGAAGCTGTGTGAGTAGTTCTGGGGCTACTAGCCAGTGGTGGAAGTACCAGGGTTGCAGTTGCAACCGGGCCCTGGCATTCCGCCACTGGAGGGGGGCCCAGCGCCGCCGCCAGATTCTGGTAATCAGCACCAGAATCTGGGAGCCGCACGCTGGCCGTCCCTCTCCCTGCGAGCAGCCGCTGACATGGCAGCTTGGCTGCTTATGTGGGATAGGAAGCACCTGACCAGCGCACGAGATCCTCGCGGGACCTCTGTGCTGATCAGGTGGTTTCCGGCGAACGGCCAAGATGCATGCTTCCAGCGGCCGCTGATGGAGCCTGGGGGGGGGGAAAGGACAGACCCATGTGTGCTGAGGGCAGTATATATCCATGTGAGCTGGGGGCAATACCATTTTTTTATTTTGCAGGGGGAAAAAAAAAGTTAAAATATAGATCTTGGGGGGGGGGGGCCCTTTGTGGATTCTTCCACCGGGGCCCTCAGGTTTCTAGTTACGCCACTGCTACTAGCAGTAAGTTTGCCTACAAGGATTTAATACTTACAATTACACGGTTCTTGTCATCTAAAGAACCTCTTCCATAGATATATCCTTCCTTTTCCTCACCAGAAAAGGGTGGAAGGTCCCAGCCTTCAGGAGTTGCTGGGACCACGTCCAAGTGGGCAATAAGCATGTATGGCAGTAGACTGTTATCTGAACCTTGAACATTGAAGAGGTGACTATATTCTCCCACAAGTTCATATTCGACTAAACTTGAATTGAAGAGTCGAGGGAAGGCTGGGAGGGAAAGGAATAAAACATACTAGGTAGTTACTCTTCAGGACAAGACCATCTAAAGGCTCTGGTAATCAGGAATTCATTTGAACAGACAATGACCATCAAGAATTGCAGCCCTTACAGTAATGCTTCAATCACTGAACAGAACATGATCTATAATTCAATGTAACCTGCCATTGGGTTTTTAGGTTTGGAGCTATACAGATCAATGGGCAGAGTCAACATTTTTTTTGGCAATTTATTGCAACAATGCAAGGTTGTTACTAAAAAGGTTGTAACATTTTATATCAAAACTTAAGTTGTGCAATTTGTGGAGCCAGAGCCATTAACATCTCCTGTAGGGTTGTGAGGGAATCGTGGCTGCAGTGTTCCCACATTCTACCTTTTCCATGGCACTGTCCACTTGCTAGTGTGTGTATTCATCTCATGTGGAGAAAGCAAAATGTGAGACTTTTCTAGATAAGTACAAGCCATATATAGAGTACTGCATTACACACTTAGCACTAACTATGTAATATGGCCCTAACTTAACCAGAGCGGTTGTAAACTTCCCAGAGCCATTATAGCCTATGGAGGTTAAGTTTACAACTGCTCTGGTTAAGTTAGCACCAACATTGTAATATGGCCCTTAGGAAGTACCAAATATAGATATTCCAAGGGTTGACTATTGCAGGGTTTCTCAAACCTGTCCTCAGGACCCCCTAACAGGCCAGATTTTGCAGATCACCATGAGGAAATGCAGACTGAATCCTGTAAACACTGAGCAGCAAATTCCTATCACCTGTGCTTCAGATATCTGGCAAACCTGACCTGTTAGGGGGTCCTGAGGACAGGTTTGAGAAACCTTGGACTATTACATTAAATTAGAGCATAAGCCACAAGAACAGCAGGGTATAGGAACCCTCATTTTCTTTCCTGAAAGACTGCTTAAGCCCAATAACAGATGGGATAGTTCATCCTCCTTTAGCTAGCTGCAAATTAACAACTCCTATACAAAAGATAGGTGCAGTTAGTACACATCAAGTAGCTGCAATGTCCAAGCAGCAAACTAGTTGCAATGGCTGGGGCACTATTCCATGAAGTAGAATTTGTACCTGATTTGATGTATTCTTTAAACTCCTCCAAGGCTGTTGTGTTCTGTTCGCTTGGTGAGAAGGAGACTGTAGGTATGCGAAGAGCACCTAGCACAATATATAAATAAAAATAGTTATTTAACCCCTTCACTGCTCATGAGCATATTTAAAATGTGATTTGAAGTTCTATTATAGGATCCAGTTACAAGTACTTTTAAAGCACTATGAAATCTGATAGCGTTGCAAAATGGGGAAGCAAATGGGTAACAAAACATAAGGACTAGACAGCCCTGCTTGTCCAGGCAAATTATATATCAAGGCAAAGCTGGCCCAAACCTCTGCTGCCTGGAGCTGCCAAGGATCAATTGCTGATGCTGACCCCCCCCCCCAAAAATTATAAATAAAAATTAAAAGCAGTGTGTGAGCGTATCAGAGTGCCACATATCCTGGCACAGTCCCACTCTGACAAACAGTCCTGGTCCAGGCCTGCCTCGGGGCCTCTGAATAGAGGGCACTTGACAAGCAGGCGACCAGCCTGCTGGTTCATGGATGCCAGGCTCCGGTCTGCTGGAGGGGAGGACGCTTCATGTTGTGGTATTTGACAGGGTGGCAAAATACCACCCCTTGACAAGAGCCATGTAGAGCAGCTGCACCACCTGGCGATGGAGAGGCCAGCCCTGTATCAAGGGATACTCCCAATTACTTCTGTGTATATGTCATGTCAGAATGCTACAAACAGAAGTGTCAAAAATTGACCTTTCCATTTGGATTTCAATCATTTATAGACCTGTGCACAGCACAAAATTTCGTTTTGAACTAAAAGATTAGTACTAAAATGCAATTTATTTAGTTGCTAAAGAAATTCGTTTTCAGTTCTTTAGTATGAAAACTAATTTCATTCAGCCGAAAACCAGTGGATACAATTACTATTGTAGTGGCTCCTCAGAGGACTGAGATCGCTGCTTGTTACAGTATCTCTCACTCTCAGCACAATGTGGGCCATATTACATTGTTGGTGCTAACATAACCAGAGCTGTTGTAAACTTCCCAGAGCCATTATAGCCTATGGAGGTTTTCAGTTTACAACAACTCTGGTTAAGTTAGCACCAACATTGTAATACTGCCCCGTGTCAGGCAAAGCTGTTACAGTAACAGACTGCTGCTCATCACAGCGCTCAGAGTTTCAATAAAACTAGTAAATAATATTTTTATATATAAGCGTTAGAACAATATTATTTCCTTGTTTTACTGAAACTCTGAGCGCTGTTACAGTCAGTTACTGTAACAACTGAGCCTGATACATTCACGGTTATTCAGAGAGCGTGAAAAGCAGGAGAATGACTGGAGAATGAAAAATTCTAGGTCAAAATAGCCGATTTGGAAAGTGAGATGAAAGGGAGAATTTTTCTGGTTTGGCTATCTTGACCTAGAATTTTTCATTCTCCAGTCATTCTCCTGCTTTTCACCGCTCTCTGAATAACCCTGATTGCACTGAGAGATAATTTAACAAGCAGCCAATCTCAGCGCTCACAGCCACTGGATTTAAAGGGCTAAAAAAAAAAAAAAAAAAAAAAGGCTCCTCTTTGTATAATGTTTAGAACATCCTCCTGCATTAATTAATACCCCTCTCTGTATAATGTATACAACATCCACCTGCATTAATTAATACCCCTCTCTGTATAATACATAGAACATTCTCCTGAATTAATTAATGTCCCTCTCTGTATAGAACATCCTCCTGCATTAATGCCCCTCTCTGTATAGAACATCCTACTGCATTGGCATGTGGAGGGTGCAGAACTTCGGATGTTGCGATGTTGCGCTCTTCATTGCTGGTCTCCTTCACTCAATGTAATATCACAAAAAGGACTGAAACTAAAATGTAGTGCATTTTATTTTAGTTTCTTTCGTTTTTTGTACTGAGCAGTTTCGTTTCTCTTGAGTCATACGAAAACTAAATTATCCCAAAATTCGGACTAAATCGTTTTAGTACTAAAACGAATGCACATGTCTAATCATTTACAGATTGTACATTTTTCTTTACAAACCTTTGTTGTGATATATGGTTACGCTTTAAAGAGAACCATTCAGTGCATGAGAAAATTTGCATTTTTAAACACGAAGACAGCATTTTGTGCCAATGCAAGGAGTGTCAAACACTAACTTTCTCCTGCATGAGAAATAGAGAAGGGTAGGAATGACTGACTTTGTTAGAAGTGTATGTGGAAAGTGCCACAGCAGTATAACAAGGTTCTCACTTTTACATTTTATGTGGCCAAGTTGGGCATCAGTTGAAAGGCTGTAGTCTGGCCATTTCAATGACCCCTCACTTGCTATTGTGGGATATAGAGCATCAAGATGCAGAGGTCCAGAGTGCCCCCACCCCTCATGACTTGGCAAATCAAACTTGAGCTGCTATCACCTCCAGGCTCGCTGATGGGGTGGGAAATTAGGCTAGTGCAGCATCTTTGTTTCAAAGTGGCACCCTTATCCACATTGAACAAATTAAATCTCTGGTTTTATTGAAAGTCCATTCTTGCCTTTCAAATGACTCAACTGGCCAGGTCAGTCCTATGGTTGGAGTTACTTAGGCCTAAAGGCATCTCCTGTAAATGCCTAGCACCACAGCAGGGGGGAAATCCAGTGTCAGACATGCATCCAGGGCAGTCCCACAACAAAAGCTGACATCCAGTATGTCTGCCTACCACGGAAGGACCCTCAGATATACCAGTACTCTGCAGGATAGTGGCAGTGCACAGCAAGGGGAAACTGGAGGATGCGTTCAATGCATCATTTGCAGGAAAAAGGGTTTAAGCCTTCACCCTTTCTGGTTACCTTTGAAAGGGTCATTGGCCTGGATTCACAGACTCCAAATTTATAGAAATGTTCAAGCCTTGAGACCTGAATGGACCCCACTAGCGCCATTGTTAGCTCTCAGGACCCTCACAAAAACCCCTTTTTAAAATATCCTGGATCCAACTCTACAGCAGCACAGTGCAGTTGGAATTTTCTTGCCACTATAGATCTAGGAATGCATATGCACTGACAGACGTGAGTGGCACTCAAAATCCAAATTGAATTCTGATTGTGGCAACACACACACACCCCTATATTCTGTGGAGAACAAATTAAGACAGCAATAGAGGCTGAAATCCAAAGAAACACCCAAAAGTAGTAAAATGGATGCAAACAAAAATGAGCGCATGTATCTCGGTCAGGTTATACACGTTGCAGATGCCATTGTTTGACGTTAGAGGCTCAAGACAGCAAAAAAAGTGAATTTAAACAAAGCTAGCACAAGTAAAAACTGGTTTCTGGCGCGAAGATCATGCGCATTGATCTACTTTTAGGCCCGGTTCACACTGCAAGTTAAAAAAAAAAAAAAAACACGATTTGCATATATTGCAACATTGCAAGTCACCAATGGAAATCAAAAAAGGGTCATGTAGCAGCGACATGAAAAAAAATCACTGCGGCAAGATGTGAAAAGCTCCATTGGAGATGCTAAATTGCTGCACGATAAAGCGCACAGTGTAAACAGGGCCTAACTTGCAAAAAGTCAGCATATAGCAAAATTTCCCAAACCTGTCCTCAGGACCCGCGAATAGATCACCTTGGGGAAATACTCCAAATCACAGGGCAGAAAATTAGATCACCCATGCTGTAATTCAGAGATCTGGGAAACCTGACCAGTCAGTGGGTTGTGAGGACAGGTTTGGGAAACAGATTTATGGGGGGGGGGGGGGTGTCATGTAGCCACAGGCAGGTTTCCTAATGCAGTTCGATTTGTGGTTTGCTCATGTTGCAGTACAATGGAGGGGGGGGGTGCATCCTACAACAGACTAGGTTGCTGCAGCTCAGTCACTCACCTTTAAGTGCTTCATATAGCTGTTCCCTTTCATCCTCCTCCAGCTCAATTCTTGGGGCCCCTTTGCCTTTCCAGGCTACTTTAAGCTCTGGCAGGTTGTATGTCCTTAGCAGCAGCACAGCCACCACTACTGCTAAACTAGCTATAAACACTCCTGTCAAGACTCCCACAGAGCCCTTCCCCATGCTGATGGCCATAGTGACTACCTACAAACCAGTGAACCACTTTTTAATACCTTTTTCTCCCAGACAGTTACTCCCACAGCTTGATAACCCAGCCCTGCCCAGCACCAACAAGTGCATCTAATAAGCCATCAACTCTGCTAGCAGAATTTTGAGTTTGTCAGAAGCTGCTATAGGGTTGTCAGATCCTCCATGTTTGACACATAATGGGTTATTCAGAAAGGGACAAACTTGCCACCAAATTCCCCGAACGGTGCTATGTAGTGGCAGTTTGTCTATTCACTAAGCTGTCAATTCGCCAAATACTGGCGAAATGACAACAAAATACGGTGCAATTCGTCGCAGATCTACGAATTTTGGTGGCAGAAAATTGTCCCTTAGAGAACTAATGGTTAATCTAATCAAAGAACACTGAAATGCACCAAAGTGTCAGTGAAATGCCCAGATTTCCGGTGGTTCAGTTTGACAGTTTTAAACAGCCGAATCCCATAGGATTCAATGTAAAAATTATTTTTATGTTTAACCCTTTATTCTTTTCATTTTCAGCAAAAAATATTTTTATTATTTTTTAACACCTTTTTATTTTTTTTAGACAAAATATTTGATTCCCAATTTTTTTTCAAAGGTGTTTGTGCTGTTACAGTTATTCATTTAGATGGGGATTTATAGTGTATAGATATCCTTATGCTGCCTTATGCTGCCACCTAGTGGTCTTTCTGTATTGTACATGCTTTCCTTCTTTTTTCCCTCGCTTTATGATGATGCACTTCCTGTGTGTGTTTAGTTCCACCCTTCCTTCTTGTAAGAGCTGCAGCATGGTGTAGTTATCCAGCAGCACATGTATATTCATCCTCAAGTTAGGACAGAATCATTTTTCAACGCAAAGAACATCTCATTCCATCATCTGCTGTATCCTGTGATCTGCTGTAACCTGATATATGGAATAAAGCAAGTCGTGGAAATAAACGTGTTCTGGTGAGTTCAGCTATCTGATAAGGATTGTCCTCGGTGATTGCATCTGCTTATACAGGCACAGGCATAGAGGTCTCTGCAAGGGATAAATCGCTATACAACGATCTGAGTCAGAATAGTCAAAAAATGTGTAGAATCCTACAGACTGCTATTATATATGTGTGTGCTTAATCTGCAATCAAGCTCAGTGCCATCGGCCATTTTATGGAAGCACATGTGTGTGTGTTTAATCTGCAATCAAGCTCAGTGCCATCAGCCATCTTGGGGAAGCACATGATCGCACAAGCTTACTGCATCTCACTTCTACTGCATCTGACTGAATATTGAAAACGGTTTCTCTGCATTTATTTTTTTTTTTATTGTAATAAATTTTTATTATTTTTTACACACGTATTTTACATGACATTAAGTGCATTACAACATATTCAGGCAGCCGTGTAGTACTTATGACATATGCATCTGATGGTAAACACGCAGGTTGCAGTATTGCATTCCTCCTGACGTCTGATGTGCATGGAAACATATAAAATACCAATTTATAATACCAATTTAAACAGAAAAATAAAGAAAAGAAAGGAGGGAAGTAGGGCCTGTGACAAAGGGAGTGGAATAGGAAGGGGGTATGAAGGAAGCGGTCTTTCGTTTGTTATTTAGTTGCGATCAGGAGTGGTCTACTGGGTTTTAGGGTGGCGTGCTTGCTGGTGCAGACCAATAATACCAGCGCCGCAGATGTTTGGCGGTGGTGCCAGAGGATTGATGCATCAGATCCTCTACATCTCTGGTACGCTGGACTTCATCCAACCATTCCCGAAATGTGGGGGCTATCGCGGACTTCCAGTGTCTAGGTATCACCGCTTTCGCGGCATTCAGCAGACGAATGTCAAGGGTGTTTCTGTATGTGTCCACAGGTAGCGGTGTGTGGTGGAGCAGCATTGCTGCTGGTGTAAAGGAGGGTGGAGTGTCAGAGACCTTGCTAATGGCATCATGAACCAGTGTCCAGAAGGGTTGCAACACTGGGCAGGACCACCATATATGCAATAGATCTGCGCGTTGCGATCCACATCTCCAGCAGGAAGCATCTGCTGTGTCCGAATATGTGGCAATAGTGATGGGCGCCCTATACCAGCGCGACAGCAGCTTGTAAGCCGTTTCTTGCGTGCGAGTAGCAATAGAGCACCGGGTACTGAGCGCAAACATTTGATCCCATTCTTCCTCTGTGAATGTCTGGTGAAGGTCCGATTCCCATTTCGCCACATACAGGGGCGTGGTGGGGGAAAGGTTTTGCAAGATACCATACATGGTCGAAATGCCATGTTGGGGAAGGGTCCTACGGGTAATCACTTGCTCAAATGCGGTCAGTGGGCGAGTGTATTTGTCTAAAGGAGCCAAGGAGCGAAGATATGTAATGAGACAGTGCATGTGAAAGATCGTAAGGAAGGAGTCGGGGTGGGTCAGTGGGATGTCCTTTGGGGCTTTAGGTCGGTCCCCATCTATGTAGAGGCCAGGTAGGGGGTCTGTGTCAAAGCCGCGTCAGGGAGAGGTAGCAGTCGTGGCGAGAAGGCCGGTAAATGATTGAGCGGCAGGAGTGGTGAAGGCCAGGGGGCCAAACGTGTGGACCTCTGCAGCCGCCGCCAGATGGCCATTGTGACTGAAACTGTCGGGTGTGTGGGGATATCAGTAAGGGCAGTGGTGCCTATAAGCCAAGGGAGGGAGGTGAGCGAGCGCCCTACCAACTCATGTTCCAACGCCACCCATTGTTTACCAGAGGCACCCAAGCTCCACTCCACCAGCCGCAGAAGGTGAACAGCCTGATAGTAGCGCTGCAGATGCGGCAGAGCCAGCCCCCCACGAGAGCGAGGAGCCGTCAGCAGCGCCACCCTCAATCTTGGTTTACGCCCGGCCCAGACATATCTAATGAAAAGGGATTGCAAGGATCGGAAGAAAGCAGTTGGGACATGTACCGGCAAGGTTTGCAATAAATAAAGGACTCTTGGAGAACATTCATTTTAAGGACATTTATGCGCCCAAACCATGTGATATGTGGGATGGCCCATCGAGTAAGATCTTTTTCCAGGACCCGAAGCAAAGGGACAAAGTTCGTGACATAAAGGTTTGATACCGCTGGGGTGAGGTGGACTCCGAGATATTTAAGAGACGAGGTACACCATCGAAAGGGGAATGTGGATTGAATATGTGTGCTGAGGGGGGCAGGTATTGAGATATTCAAGATTTCCGATTTTGACATATTAATTTTGTAATTACTGAGCGAGCCATATTCGCGTAGTAGTTCAATGAGTGAGGGTAAAGAAATCTGGGGCTGCTGCACAAAAAATAGCAGATCATCTGCATATGCCGCCACCTTATGAGTGTGGCGCCCAACACCCACCACGAATGAATGGAGGGGTTAGCCCTGATAGCTTGAAGGAGGGGTTCCAGGGATAATGCAAATAAAAGAGGAGAGGGAACAACCCTGGCGAGTGCCATTTTTGATGTTAAAGGGGGAGACAAGGTGCCATTTAAGTTGATGCGAGCGGTGGGTGAGTCGTATAAGGCGGTTATCCAGCGTAGGGCATTGGGGCCAAACCCCATATGATGCAAAGTCTGGAATAAGAAAGGCCAGTGTACCCTGTCAAACGCCTTCTCAGCGTCGGTGGAGAGGAGCAAGGTCGGGCCGGCACCAGGTTTCTGGGCAGCGTGAATCAGGTTGATAGCCAGCGTAGTATTATCTCGTCCCTCCCTCCCCGGGATGAAGCCCGTCTGGTCAGGGTGGATCAGATGTCTCATATGGTTAGCAAGGCGCAGGGCAAGGACCTTAGCGAAAAGTTTTACGTCCTGATTCAGGAGGGAGATTGGTCTGTAGTTAGCGCACAGGGCATGATCCTTGTCTGGTTTAGGGATCAGTGTGATAGTGGCAGAGAGTGATTGTGGTGTCAGATGTGATGCAGGTTCAGTCAGGCCATTAAAAGAGGCCAGCCAAGCGCGGGAGAGGAGTTTTTCGCAGATTTTATAGTACTTAAGGGTAAAGCCATCAGGACCCGGGGTCTTACCCACTGGTGTTCGCTTGATCGCTTCATGCAGTTCCCGCAGTGATTGGGCCCTCTATAGAGGACCTCATGTGCGGCGTCAGTTTTGAGCGTAAGTGGGTGCGAAGGAAGCGCTGGGTGGTGTCTGGGGCCGTCTGATCGGGAGTCGTGTGGAGGCCATAGAGCTTAGTGTAATAATCATGGAAGAGGCCAAGCATATCTTTCGGGAGGGTAACGGTGGGTCCCTGTGGTGTGCGAAGATGGGTGACATATAATGCCTGTCGGTGGGTTCGGAGGGCGTTGGCCAAAAGCCTACCGCATTTATTTCCATGTTCATGGAAGGTTTTGCGTACCGTCAGGAAGGCCTTCTGAGCCCTGTTATTAAAAAGAGAACGGAGCTGTGACCTCAGGTCTAATAACTCAGCGTAAGTGTCATCGTCGAAGTGCAGTTTATGGGAACGTTCCAGGACCGCTATGCGCTGCAAGAGGGACTCCTGCTCCGCAGTGCGTTCTCTCTTACGACGCGCGCCCTGCTGTATTAGGTATCCCCTAATGACGGCCTTATGAGTTTCCCAAATAATCTGCGGGGAGCAGTCAGGTGTGTCATTTTCCTTAAAGTAGTTTTGTAGCGCGTCCTGGAGGCCTTCTTTAATCTGGGGGTCAGTGAGAAGGGATTCATTGAGGCGCCAAAGTTTCTCCCTTGGTCGGGCTAGGGGTGAGGAGAGCGTGATCAGGACCGGGCAGTGATCTGACCAGGTCATGGGACCAATGGTGGCAGATTCCAGGAGGTGCATACTACCGAAGGGGAGGAAAATATAGTCGAGGCGTGTGTAGAGCTGATGCGGTGCACTATAATATGTATAATCTCGTGCGGAGGGGAAGAGCGAGCGCCAGCAGTCCATCAGTCTCAGGGAGTGTAGTGCCGTTCGGGTGCGGCGGAGGACGGTGTGTGGGGTGCTAGTGACGCCTCTAGAAGTGTCTAGGCGAGCGTCGAGTGGCAGGTTGAGGTCACCTCCTACCACCAAAATACCTTCCTGGAAGTCCTGAAGTTGATGAAATATAGAGCGAATGGCGGAGTGTTGCTGCCGATTCGGGAGATATATGGAAACAAAAGTGTACCATTGCGCACCAATTTGGCCCTTCACAAACGTATAGCGACCGGCCGGATCCAGTAAAGAGGTCGGGTTGCTAAACGGGGTGGAGCGAGAAAACAACACGGCAGTTCCGCAAACTCTACCAGCAGTAGCATTACTGAAGTAACCAATAGGGTATTTGTGGTTTTTAAATGAGGGAGGTCGGGCATGCGAAAAGTGGGTTTCCTGCACTAACACTACATCCGCATGAAGTGAAGTGAATTCCCTGAGGGCCGCATGGCGCTTTTCGGGGATGTTCAGGCCTTTCGCATTTATGGAGAGAACTTTAAGAGTGCGGGGGACGGTGGCCATGTCAGATTGGTGCGGAGGTTATTGATGCAGGGAGACCTGGGAGGGGGGGGTAAGGGGAAGCGCCCAATAGGGCAGACCAGGTACAGGGGGGTAAAAACTAACAACCAATTATAATGGTACAAATATATACACAGGGAGCACGTGCCTAATAGGACAGTTCACCGCGTCACTGATTGAGCGCGGGAGAGTCCCAGGCCACAGAGAGGGGTGCGGACACCAATCACTCTGTGGAGGCACTGACTCGTGGGGGTTACCCAGCACGGGACAATCAACAGTGAAGGTCAAATAATATAACGGTAAATTCTGAGTGTAATTTTAGCAACAGCTATTAAAAAGACAGCGAATATAATAAGTAATAAATTTCCAAAAAAATTCAATAAGAAAAATCAAAAAGCACATAGGAGACGCTGAACGCGCAGCCCCCAGAACAGATAAGTACACGGGTGTACTCCAGGAAAAAGAGAAAGAAAAAGAGAACAGCTCATTCAAGCCGCCCCTGAGGTGCATTGAAACTTGTAGTGTTTCAGACCTTAAACAATATGAGCAGGCCGTCGGAAGTTCAGGGCCGAGTAGGAGCCTTGCCTCCAGTTGTGTCACATAAATTATCCTGAGAAGAGGCTTAGGCCGTCAGGCCCACCTCAGGTCGGGGGACCCAGAGAAAAGGGGGTCTCGCAGGGCAAGGAGCATATAAAAAGGATACTGACGTCGTCGTTGTCAAGGTCTTCAGGTCGGAGAGGCGCCGGTGCCAGTTGGGGGCAGCTTCCACAGTGTCGGAGAGGTCCGGAGGGCCCAGTGCAACCCAGGCGAGACCGGTGGAGGCCAGTTCAGGTCACCCGTGCTTGCGAGGAGGAGGAACGGCGTCTGCGGCGGGATCGTCGCGGACGTTGCGGAGCCTGTTCTGGCGGCATGTACAGCAGTGCCAGGTCTGGCCAAGCCGGGAGTGTGTCCGGTGGAAGTGAGAGTTCCTCCAGGAACAGTGGGAGATCCAATTCGCTACGAAGGCTAAGAGGTCCCGATGGCGTGCGGATTTGGAGGCCAAAGGGAAAGAGCCACTTATATTGAATTTTCATGTCCTGCAAGGCAGCCGTGAGCGGACGTAGCATTCTTCTGGACTGCAATGTAGCAGGCGAGAGATCTTGGAATAGTGAGATCTTAGCCCCCGCGAAATCGATGGTGCGAGAGCCTCGGGCCGCTGCCAGTATGGAGTCTTTCAGCGGGTAGCGCAGAAGGCAGCAGATCACATCACGTGGGGGGGCGTCAGGTGGGCCCTTCGGTCTCAGTGCCCTGTGATAACGTTCCAGTTCAATAACTGTGTCAGGATCCCTTCCCAGGACATCATTAAATAAAGCGATAAGCGTGCTTTTTAATTCCTCCTGCGTATTCTCTATCTCGGGAGACCACGAACCCTGATATTATTCCGGCGATTCCTGTTCTCCACATCTTCCAAATGACGCGCCATCATTTGTAGGGCTGAGCGCTGTGTGGTGATTGCAGCGGAGTGGGCCACTAACGTGGCAGACTGTTGTTCCTGCGTCACCTCCACGTGCTGCAGCCTGGTTTGAATGCCGCCAAGATCAGTGCGCAGCGCGCGGATTTCTGAGAGGAGAGAAGCTCCCAATTCAGTGGTGGCCATGGCTAAGTCCTCTTTACTGGGGAGGTATTGTAGAAGCTGGCGAATCATTGGGGGGTCCCAGGCACTCACCGAGTGTGTTGGAGAGCTGGAGACTGAGGAGCATGAGGCGGCGGCCATCTTGGATTCCGGGTCAGCGTTTTCAGCGGTCAGAAGAGGTGCTAAAAACGGCCTGATGGATCCAGTCTGCTGATTCCCAATGTTCTCTGGGGGGCCTGGAGTGTGTGGGGGTTTCCTGGCTTTACCCATGGGTGCGTATGTGCAGCGGAATAGGGGTATATGCAGCGCGCTCAGCGGAGCTCACCAGTCAAGCGGCCATCTTCCTGGACGTCCGGCCACGCCCCCTCTCTGCATTTAACTGTGTTACCTGCCTGTCTAAGCTGCCTTTACATCTTATTGTAAAGAGACAGTAATATTTTTGCAAAAACGTATAAAATGTCCAGACAAAGGTTCTGTGCACTCTATTATGGCTGAACGACGCAGATTCATCACGTCCTGAACTGCAGACGTACAAGGAGCAGTATTCTGCGAGTTTGTCGAACAGGAGTGAAACCCACAACGCCTAAATGGGCGACACAGAAACTCAGAGAAAACCTATGAATACACTAGAGATGGAGCTCTCAGCAACATCTGAACGACCTGTGGGACAGAACGTCACAATGCATGTCATTTTACCACACTTTAACAATCACCCAGCTGAATTAAGAGACTCTATAGATCGTCTGTCTGCTGCATATAAACGTTACCAGAGGCTGTCAGAAAATATACAGACTTCTTGCAGGACTCTAATATGGAAGACTTTTCAGCAGAACTGACCAAGACTGATGCACTAAATCAACAGAGAGACCTCCTAGTGCAAGTTGCCAAAGAAAGGGCAGAACTCCGCATTGCTCAACTGCAAGAGACCAGATCGCACAGATCCACATCAACCAAGCACACTGCACATTCTTCCAGAACCTCTCGCTCCAGACATTCAACGTTAAGCGACAAGCTAATAGAGGCCGCGCTGAAGCGGAGTCAAAGAAAGTGCAAGGCTCCTTTGCTAAAAAACAAGCAGAGTTAGAAGTACGCCAAGCAGAGTTAGCAGAGTTAGAAGCTCACAGCAAAGCCCGCCAAGCAGAGTTAGAAGCTCACAGCAAAGCCCGCCAAGCAGAGACGGCATCCCAAATCAAGATTCTGCAAATGGAAAAGGAGGAAGCAGCTGCCGTAGCGAGGCTGAAGGTCTTCGAAGAAGCAATGGGACAAAGTACTAATGCAGACTGCCCTATCCCAGCAGAACTGGAAGACCCAGTCGAACGCACTAGCAAATACGTTTTACAGCATAACATTTGCAACAATACACAGTCATCTCCTGTACCTCCTCCCAACACTGTTCTGACTCTCAACGCAGAGATCTCTCAGCTCCAAATGCCTGAGCCTCATCCAGTCCACAACACAAGAAACATCTACGCAGCAAATCACATCAACTCAGTCTGCCAGCAAGGTGAAACCCAGTGACAAGCCGCAGCTCAAGCCGCAGCCAGCAGAAGCCTTAGAGACTACACCAAAGTTAAACGTTCTTGCAACGTCATTTTATGTCGTTATTTGCACTTGCATAACTACCGTTATGATATATATATAGTGACATTTTCAATGCCAGACGGGGAGTGTGCTGTTACAGTTATTCATTTAGATGGGGATTTATAGTGTATAGATATCCTTATGCTGCCTTATGCTGCCACCTAGTGGTCTTTCTGTATTGTACATGCTTTCCTTCTTTTTTCCCTCGCTTTATGATGATGCACTTCCTGTGTGTGTTTAGTTCCACCCTTCCTTCTTGTAAGAGCTGCAGCATGGTGTAGTTATCCAGCAGCACATGTATATTCATCCTCAAGTTAGGACAGAATCATTTTTCAACGCAAAGAACATCTCATTCCATCATCTGCTGTATCCTGTGATCTGCTGTAACCTGATATATGGAATAAAGCAAGTCGTGGAAATAAACGGTGTTCTGGTGAGTTCAGCTATCTGATAAGGATTGTCCTCGGTGATTGCATCTGCTTATACAGGCCAGGCATAGAGGTCTCTGCAAGGGATAAATCGCTATACAACGATCTGAGTCAGAATAGTGTTTTTTTTATTCTGTAACAGACCTAATTATTATTTTTTTAAAGGACCTTTATTATTATTTAGACACATTTTAATGCATTTTTATTGGTTATTAAAAACTTATTAGAAGAATAAAAACAAATTCCTGCTGTTTGGCAGTCACTTCAGTGGTTTAAGGCTAGGGTCAGACGAGCGTAGTGTTCACGTCGGTGATTGCGCCTAAAAGTACGTCCGTGATAGCATGAAAGAAAGCCCATTGGAGCCTGACACATGAAGTACGTCCGCACTGAACTGCGGACGCACAACGGCCGCGGCCCACGGACGCAAGGCAGGCAAGAACGTACAACCCCTAGAACGGCCGCACAAAGTGCGCTGCGTCCGCAACGTCTGCATAGCTTTGTGTGTGAGTGATGGAACGTGGTCAGACGGACTGCATTTATACGTCCAGCATTTTTCACGGACAAAATGGTTTTGCTTTTTAATTTATTTTCCCTCCTACATCCGTCAAAATATACGTCAGTGAAAAAAACGGACTGTGTGGCCACTACTGCGTCTTCCGTACTAACGTACGTCCGTGTGCAAGGACGTACAGTCTGTAGAAATCACGCTCGTCTGACCCTAGCCTTAGGCTGTTACATATTCGGTGCACTACAGTGACCCTGCGGTGACTAGTGAATTCACCAAAGGGGTGGCGAATCTGAATCTCCGACGTGCACTGAAGTGCACCTTAGCATAAAGCACTGAATTTCTGTGCTTTCTGAAATAACCCCTATATAATTTATTCATACTGTTGGGCACTGCATGAAATTGCAACCACGAAGCATGTAGAATCCATACGCTGCAGTTAAGAAATCAGAAAGGAATCTTAGGTGACCTGTCACAATTTTCTTCCTACAGTATTTTCAATTACATATCTTGCAGGGCAGCATTTTTTCCTGTGTGCTCCCTTTGCAAGAAATATTAATGTTTCCAGAAAAATTTGGTCGATCTGGCAACCCTAAGCTTCTAGCAAATGATATAGATCTTACAGCTTTTATACTTCATTATCGTGACATTTAGCCTGAAACAAGCCCTTTTTAAAATCAACCTTTTTTAAAGATCTACTGATGGATCGTGAAATATGAAATTACATATACACGGGAGTCCATAATATATCATAAATAGGGTTGCTAGATCAGTCATTTTTTCCTGGACACAGATTACGATTTCATCTAGAGGGAGAACACAGGGAAATGCTGCCCTGTAACATGTATAATTCATATGCTCCATGAAGGAAATCGAGACAGGTCACCTTGGATTCCTGTTCGATATCTTAGGCCGGGGCCAGACGAGCGGTAGTAAGAGCGGAAGGAACGTCCGTGAGAGTGGACAATCCATCCACTTGACGCCCGTCTGGCTGCCTCGCTGAACACAGTCAGTGCGCTCAGCGCTGCAAGGCTAGATCCTCTTATGGAGGATCGCGCTTTGCAGCCCCGTCAGCGTGTGTCCCAGCGCTTCGACGGGGAGGCTTGCTGCACGGACGCAGCACAGCTGCTGTCGCGCGTGCAATTCGTGCCGCAACAGCATATGGCCAGCCCCATCGCAGTGTTGTGACGTCAGAAGGCACATCAGTACGGGCGCACATAGTGCGCGTGTCTAACCCCAGCCTTACCTGTAGCATATGGATTCTACATGCAGCGGGGTGGCATTTTTCTTACACTGCCCATCAGCATGAATAAATTATATGTGTCCAGGAAAACATGGCCGATCTGGCAACTCTAATCAGAAAGTGTTTTTTTGTTTAATTTTCTTTTTAATATAGCTGGTGGAAGTATAAGGTGAAGATGACAAGTGGTTGGATTTAAAAAATGTGCCCCTTGTAGGGTTGCCAGGTCAGCCATGTTTTCATGGAAACACAAGATTTCTTCATGCCAATGGACAGTCAATGAAAATACAAGATGTATAAGTCATATGCTGCAGGTCTATCAGAATTATCTAACTAATGTATGTATAACTCATATGCTGTAGGTGAGAAATGTCAGATGTTTGGTCTTGACTGGGAAACTGATTTCCCTCGAGGATACGGATTATACATGTTGCAGGACAGCACCTGTACTCTCCCACTGTATGAAATATTAAAAGGAAAATATGGCCGATCTGGTAACCCTAGACCCTTATAATATATATTGCGTCTGTATTGCTACATGAAAATAGCCAAATTCAAAAAGCAGTAATCCCACCCAATGGTGTCCACAATATATATCGCATGTAATATGTGTAGGAACTCACACAGACACGTCATGCAAGCTCCTATATGTGGTGACCAAAATTACACTGATTGGAGCCCCCTGCACGAAAAAGCTTTGTGTGTGTGAAATAAACTTTTTCATGCAATATGTCAAAACTTTTTTAAAGTGTGGTGAATTATAAAACCACCTTCAAGTTTGCAAGGCTTGACACAAGGAAAAAAAAAAACATTTGCCTGCCTATCGCAAACTTTAGTGGCTAGCAAGTAGGGTTGCCAGGTCAGCCGTGTTTTCCTGGACAAATATTACAATTTCATGCAGAGGGGAGCACAGGGAAAAGTGTTGCCCTGCAACATGTATAATTCATATACTGCAGGAAGGAACTTGATGCAGGTCACTTGGGATTCTTCTGATTTCTTACCTGCAGCATTTGGATTCTACATACTATGCATTTTTTCATGCATTGTCCATCAGCATGAATAAATTATTTATCCAGGAAAAAATGGCCGATATGGCAACCCTACTGGTAAGAATTCTCACCAATCACAATTTAGCACCGATACACCCCTGTAATGAAAGTGTAATCCCGCAGGCGAAGGATAGCAGTAGGCCTAGGAATGGAAAAGAGGCTGGGCTAAGGTGGCAATATTTAGACACAAGGCATGCAGGGGATTTTTCAGACCAGTTTTTGGAAACAGTGATTGGGGTGTCATCAACAAACTAGCAGAATGATAGACTTTGACTGCAGCTGTCATGTTGGAAGTGCAGAAGCTCATTGCCTCCATCTGAGTGACGGCGATCTCAAAGTGACCAATAACCACTCCCGATGTCCAAACAAGGAGCCTACGCTACAACTGTCCATTCATTGGGCATGAACCTACATTAGCTTGTGATCATCACACTCAACCCATTAAAAAGAGCCTACCACGTATTTCAAAAATATAACTTTTACATCTATTTAAAAAAAAAAGAAAAGAGAAATGACGGAGCCATCTGTGTGCTCTGATTCTTAAACAAAATAAAAAATCTAATAGTATTCCCAGTTTCCTTATTTGTTCAGCTGGTGTTTATTTTGTATATGGGTTATATAATGTTCAAAATACTGGCCACAGAGGGTGTAAAAAATAGTTTTTAATATGAAATATCAACAAACTCTTATTCTATTATAAATCTGCCAAACCCTTTACAATTCTAGACGTCATCCACTATACATTGGTAACAATGGTGCAATTAAATATCAGTTATATCCTTAATCAACAATTATATCAAACAAGAATAGCATATCATCAAAGCACAATACATAACGTTAATGCAATCTACTCGCCAATGTACACTTTATAGACACAATCGTATAAAGCTTTATTCACATCCGGTCTAAGCATCCAATACCAGGATTACATACTTTCATTCTCTTTAGTGGTGTCCTAGTAATTCATTAGGTAACTGGCTAGACTGTAGCAAGATTTGTAAACCATAGGTCCCTCTTTGCCATGCATCTGACACGCGTTTTGCCACTCGGCTCGTCAGGGATGCTTTAACTACTATAACTAATGAATTACTCAGACACAATTGTAAAGAATAAAAATATGTAATCCTGGTATTGGAAACTTAATATTGGAATACTAAGATCTAAATCATGTTGGTTATTATCCAAAACATTTTCTTTACTCTAAGAGCACTTAATTTCACTTGTATCAACACATTCCCTTTGAGTATACATTTTGTAATTACTGTGCTTTTTTGCATGAGAGGTGTACTAAATAGAGCCTGAGGCGACTCTTCCCTTGTTTTTTGCACTTAAATACCATATCTGACGCTCTCTTATTTTCAGCAGGATCACCTCCGAGCCTTTGCACTCAATCCAAACATCAAAGGGCTTCCCTGTCTGGTCACTGGGTGATAGTTATGAGGGTTGCCTCATGGGACTTGGGCCCGCAGTGGTCAGACGTCACCATCACAGCTGCTCCAGGTGTGTGGCCTGCTGCCTGCACAGTGTCTAGGTTGCCTGTCAGCGGTGGGGGTGTGTAACACATGCACCTGTCGCTCTTTTATAGGAAGGGTGACCGTGATGGCATGGCATTGCCACACCGGTCCGATGTCTTCGCGTTTGCATGTTCTGGTGCTCATTGATGAGGTCAGCCGAGGGAGAAGAGCCTGGCCCTATATAATCCCGGTTGTCCTGTTGTGGTTTATTGGCCTGATGGAACACTTCTCCCACCCAATGCCCGTCTGTTTACCAACCCAATTTGTCTTTGAACACTGTTGCCTCTCTGTGTACTGAACCCAGCTAGTTCTTGACTACACTGTTGTCTCCCTGTGTACCGACCCATGCTAGTTACTGACTACACTGTTGGCACTCTGTGTACCGACCCCTGCTAGTTACTGACCCCACTGTTGCCACTCTGTACACCGGACCCGGCTAGTTATTGACCACGCTGTTGCCACTCTGTGTACTCTCTGTGTACTGGCTACAGCTCGTCCCTTCATTGGTCCCACAGTGCGACTGGTTTTCCACCTTTTTCTGTCCCACAGCCATTTAAAGATTGGGTCTGCTCTATCTATATGTATGCATATTAGTGGATAGACCTCTATTATACACCGGTGGGAACTCGCTCCAGACACGTTATAAGCCCAGCCATTGCCAAGTACTGGTAATTGGTTCTGGTGTCTCCTTAACACTCCGCAATTGCACATTTTAGGAAAATCCAGGATTAGTACCGCTCCTGGCTTAGTGGGTTTTTGGTTCTGCGTGATGGGGGTCTCTCGTTCGTACACAGTTGTAACGTAGTTTAGAATTTATCCAAACTATAAATAATTGGAATATGCATTTTATGTTTCTCATCACATAAGCCATCTGTCCCAACCCCTCCCTGTGCCTGTTAACTCCTGTTTGCGCTATACATATCTGTTGTCCCACCTGTTTATCCCCCTAGGCAAATTCTTTAAACCTGTTCCAGATAACATTCCAATGACATCTATGGGTATCACCAATATAGAACAAAGTGCTCTGTATATGTTGTCGTGTCCGCATGTCAGAGTCTACATAAACCCAATTTGAGTAGCATATAGAAGCTTGTCTGTGTGTCATTCATTCCCGAGCACTCGCCATCTTTTGCCTGTGGGATCAAAACAGATACCAGAGATCTGTAATTGAGATGGGGGACACATGGAGACCCCCTAGGAAAGGAGAGAGACACTAACAGCAGTCCATTTTGGCACTGGTATTTCTATTTCAGCTTTAGGGTTGATTCTAAAGCTGAATCACTAAGGATTTGCTAGCGGTATCACTAAGGATTTAGTAGAGAAACAGGCTGTAAAGTGGTATTGTAGGGGTCTTTGTTAATGGGATTCCAGGCGGCCGATGTCTGTGCAGTTGTTGCAAGGTTTGTGGGGTTTGTGCCGATAATTAGGAGGTTCAGCTCTTATATAATATATATATAAATATGGAAGCTTTTATATATTTTGTTCCTTGGCGCATTATGCACAGGCAAGCTGGTTAGTGATAGCAAGAGGGGTGGATGAAGTGTTGATTTAGGGTAACAGAGTGGTGCTGTGAATTGTGAGGTAAAAGACCAATCATTTGGGAAAATGGAGGACGCTCTTTATGTTCAGGATTGTGGATGATGAGATCTGCCCGGTGGTTGACGTCAAGCAGTTTCTACAGGTGTCACGGTTCCCCTTAGGATTTATGGTACTGGTCCCTGTACGCAGAACACTATCTACCCTTCCGATCCTTGGATGGTCGGCAAAGCTTCCTACAGCTAGAGAGCTGACCGATACGTACCCACAAAGGGTTAACAGACACGAGATAAGAACAATATACTTGGTCAGTATAAAAGCGAGGGTCTTAGCACAAGGGGAGGTAGTCAGCCATATGCCACGGTCAGTACACAGAAGGGTTCTCATACAAATCAGGAATGGTACACAAAGCGGATTTTCAGACTTGCCAGGTATGATGCACAGAGCGGGTTGTCAGGAATAGCCAAAAGTTGATCTAGAGAGCGAGTTGTCACAGAGAGCACTGAGGGATGTAAAACCTTATCAGGGCACTGGAGTAAGTTAGACGCTGGGTTATAAATCCGACAGGTGCCGTGTCATCAGGCCAAGCCCCATGGCATCCCACGTGATCGCCGTGGTCTTGCTCTTCACTCAGCGCCCAGCCAGTGAGCAGCAAGGAAGACGCTGCCAGACAACGTAGCCGTGGGCTGTGACAACAGGTGAGGGTGAACTTGTGTGGTGCTTTTTGTGCCATGTGGACAGTGCAGTGTTGTCCCATTACCAGTTTATTAGCATTTTTCAGAGGGGTTTGGAGTCTCTGGATAGAAACGGTCACAACTTCGGTTCACATTGCTTTCGGATCTGGCCAGAGACTGAGGTATCGTTTCTTGGTTAAGGTAAGGATGCGTTCCAGCAGATGGGAGTCAAAAGCATACAAATCATACATTTGACTGCATTTTATGGGATAGTGGGGATGTGCTAAGCACAGTAAGGACAACCAATGGGAGGATAGTGGATGGGGACTCTTTCCCTTTCACCTGTTGGGTTGTTTTGAGAGGTTGGTGGAGGTTTTCATATGTTGTATTTTCACATGTTGATAACTAAGGGTTCAAGTGTTCAAGTTTTAAAAAAAATAAAATTCTTGGTGCCAGGGGATGAACGGGTATTGTTCATTTTCTGGGTTTTGATTGGTTGCGTGCAATTGTGGGGGTTGGGGTTGCCAGGTATCTACTAATGTTTGTCTGGTTATCCTGAGACCAACCGGTCTACAACCTGATTTCCTCGTGAAGGTGGCATGACTCCGTTGGTTTGTAGTGTGTGGGATTCAGTGGTCAGGTTTCTTACCCCTAGTGGTACAGTCTTTATTATTAATTAAGCGCCAACACACTCCGCAATGCTGTACAAGGTGCAAGGGGTAAAGACAATTCTACAATACATAATGCAGGCAGGTCAGTATTCCTGCCAACAGATACAGGTGGACATGTGGACCCTATTACCGTGGCAATTTACAATCTAGATGGGTGAGGGGGTGAGAAACAGGAGGGGAGAACTGCAGTGATGAATTGTTAATGCAGGGAGAGGTGAGGACCGTTTTTGGGTCGCTCGGATGTCGTTACAGAGTTAGGTGATAGGCTTTTCTAAAAAGAAGGGTCTTTAGGGAACGTTTAAATGGAGGTAGATTTGGGGACAGTCTGATGTTGCGAGGAAGCGCATTCCATAGGGTTGCGCCACACGAGAAACGCCTCTTTGAGGAGTAGTGAGATCCCCCATGTGTTGGTGGCAATGATTTAGGGGTGGTCCCGCATGGTCACATTTTTCAAAATATTAGAGAATATTTACGCCAGCTGTGGAGTTGATTGCCTCATACCATTGTGATGTAGTCGGAAATGATTCCCTGCGGGATACAGGGATGATTCAAAGTTGCAGGGCAAAGGTTAACCGGCGTGTGGCCAAGTTTGTTCACCAGCTTTCTGACATAGTCATTCTCATAGGGGTGTGCACCCAAAAGCTCAAACAGACGTGTGGTAAGTATATACTAATATATATATATATATATAATCAGTATGGGCAGTATTACAATGTTGGTGCTAACTTAACCAGAGCTGTTGTAAACTTAAAACCTCCATAGGCTATAATGGCTCTGGTAAGTTTACAACAGCTCTGGTTAAGTTAGCACCAACTATGTAATATAGCCCTATATATTTTATTTAAGTTGTGGTGGAGTGCAAAAAAATGGGATTAAAAGCCTCCACATTGCAATTAATAAAGTTTATTATAGCAGAAGTCATTTACACATCCCAGCAGTTCAAAGAACTGCGTCACAGAGCTTGTGTGCTCCATTCCCCATATCAGGGCCGGACTGGCCTACCGGGATAGCGGGAGGAATCCCGGTAGGCTGATTAACTTTTGGGCCGATGGGGAGGCGGGCAGAGCGTCGGCCACAGTGACTGACAAGCTGAGGGAGGGGGTGTATGCAGGGCCGGATTAACATAGGGGCTGATGGAGCAGCAGCTCCAGGCCCATTCCCCAGAATAGGCCCAGAGAAAAAATAACAATGTCTGCATTGATGGGCATTTGGACCCCTATATCTCCAACCCCATACCAGCTACAGGGTCATGTGATGTATCAATGGAAAGGCTGGAGCATGGCCTTTCCAATGATACCAAACATGACCAGGTTTTTGTAACAATAAAAATGATAAATATTTCCTTTTTTTTTCTTTCTAACAGCAATATTTTTCACTTTTCAATTATAAAGGGAACAATGATGCAGCAATAATTCACCATCTCAAGTGTGGAGGTGATGGCACGATCCGTTATTACAAATTGTTACATCAAAAATCTAAACCACCGCACTGCAGCTAAGTGGAACCCTGCGTCACTAATCTTTACACCTCAAAAGGTCAAAGGAGGTGTCATTGAACAGGTCAGATTCTGGCCTTTGCATTGATACCAAACGTGACCATGTAAAACCTAAAAGAAAAGTGAACCATAAAAACTTTCTTTATCTACTTCTTATTAGTTCCAAAGCGATGGCATTGTCCATTTGTCACGTATAAAATGAGCAATACCACTGCCATTACTCCCCTTCTCATTTCCCATGCTGAGAGCAAGGTCAGTGTTTTATAAGTAGTCATATTATTTATAAAATAGCATCCTCCAAAACACAAGGGAAATATTAAAATTTTTTGGTTAACCCCTTAAGGGCCGCTGACGTACCCTGTACGTCTTGTCCTCGGGTCTCCCTTAGACCCGCGGACGTACAGGGTACGTCAGCGGTGCCTAATCCCCCTCCCGCCCGATACTCACCTCCCTCGCCGGATCCCACGGCGATCTGGCAGGGAGGAAGCCTGCCCATGTGATTTACATGGGCAGGCGAGGCTGATGACGTCGCCACGCTGCGTGGTGACGTCATCAGCAGGCGTCCCCATGGATTTCAATAGAGGGGAGGGGGGGCTCCTTCGGAGCCCTCTATCTCCCCAACCATTGAAGCTAGGGAGATGCCGTTTGCACCACTGAAAAGGGGAGAGTCCAATTGGCGCCGAAACGTGATCCGGCGGCGAAACTGTTAATACTGAGTCTCCCCTTTTCAGCGGTGTATAGTATTAACCGTTTCGCCGCCGGATCACGTTGCGGCGCCAATTGGCGCCAAAACGCGATTCAAACCTGGAGGGGGGCTGACATCTTGGATGTCAGCCAAGCCTCCAGGTCCCCCCCACCCACTGACAACCTCACCATATGTGTGAGGATGTCAGTGGGCCAGTTAACTCTCTAGCTGCCATGTAGAGATAAGGGGATCCTAAGGATCCCTTTATCTCCCGATCCATGGCAGCTAGATGGTCATATTTGCCATCATTTGAAAGGCCTGATTATGGCCTTTCAAATGAAACCAAACATGACCAGGTTTGGTTTTAAAAAATTTTTTTTTTAAAAAAATTAAATAAATAAAAAATTATAAAAAAAATTAAATAAAATAAAAAAATGTTTTTTTTTAAAAGTTTTTTTTGTCTGGGGGGGGTTTAATTAAATAGGACCTAGGCTGTCATCTAAAAATAATTAGCACAAAATGGTCAGAATGAGCGCAGCGCACATAGGTGAACTGTCTCAGCAGTGAAGGGGTTAAAAAGCAAACGCATGTAAAAATTGGGTATTTCTAGTCTCAGGACAAAATTTTGAACCTATTTAGCCGGGGTCATTTTGGGTGGTTGTAGATTTTGGGGATTAAATTACAAAAAAGTGTGTTTTTACCATTTTTTTCCTCATTTTTCATATTTTTTTTTATAGTAAATTATTCGATATAATGGAAATAATGGTATTTCTAGAAAGTCCATTTAATGGCGGGAAAAAGGGTGTATAATATGTGTGGGTTGAATAAACGAGTAAGAGGAAAATTTGACCTAAACACTAACAGCGCAGAAACGTAAAAACAGCAGCGGTCACTAAAAGACGGATTTGTGTAAAACCGCCCGGTCACTAAGGGGTTGAAACTGCATTTTTCTGCGAAAATATACAATAACAGTATCCCATTTCAATTTTTTTTAACTAGAATGCCCTATAGAATATATAACAAAGGTTTGGATGATAAAATGTGAAAAATTAATTTTACACGCTATAAATGATTGAAATCTCAATGGAAATTTACACGCACAGTATCTGCCTGGTTAGATTTATCCTTATCTGCGCTAGTAAATAACGTAAAATATGTTTTCATTTCACTAAATTCCAAAAAAAGTCCACCCAAAATCTTCAGCTCCAGGCCCATAGAGATCTTAATCCGGCCCTGGGTGTATGCCCGGGTGTCTGAGCAGCCGCAGATACAAGCAGGCAGCCTGCTCGAGTACTTGCTGGCACGTGGCAGGCTGCCTGAAAGCCGTCCTGGCCGGGGTGTCATGTGGTGGGGAGGAGCCCTGCATTTTGATCTGTGTGTCTTCCGGCAGGAGCAGGACCCTGCATATCCATGTGACAGGCAGCATGGCTGCCTGCACTAACAGGGATTTAGGCTGTGTGGCAGCACAGGGTGCAGAAACCCCTGCCTGTCATGTGACCAGAGGACCCTGCTGATACCGGGAGACAGACAGGAAGAGGAGCAGCTACAGTTGTGTTCAAAATTATTCAACCCCCAATGCTGTAAAGGGTTTTAGGGAATTTAGTGTACATTTGTAATTGTATTCAGAGTGAAATCCTACAAGGACTTTTTAAAGAACCATATGCAACTAAAATGACACCAATTGGTTTTGTAATACAGTAGTAAATGTTTCTTTTGTGAATTCTTCATTGACACAATTATTCAACCCCTTAAAGACTACCACTCTGAAGAACAGAGGTTCATTCAAGTGTTTTCAATCAGGTATTGAAAACACCTGTGGATGTCACGGAGCAGCAATAAAGCATAATAAGCACCAATTAGGCAGCTTTAAAATGACTGTGATACTCAACTCCTGCTAGACATTTACTGGTGTGGTTACAAACATGGTGAAGTCAAGAGAATGGTCCAGGAAGACAAGAAAGAGTGATTACTCTTCACAGGAAGGGCAATGGCTATAAGAAGATTGCAAAGATGTTAAACATACCAAGAGAGACCATAGGAAGCATCATTCGCAAATTCAAGGCAAAGGGCACTGTTGAAATGCTACCTGGTCGTGGCAGAAAGAAGATGCTGACTTCGACTGCTGTGCACTACCTGAAGCGGAGAGTGGAGAAAAGTCCCCGTGTGACTGCTGAGGAACTGAGAAAAGATTTGTCAGATGTGGGTACTGAAGTTTCAGCTCAGACAATACGGCGCACACTGCGTAATGAAGGCCTCCATGCCAGAACTCCCAGGCGCACCCCCTTGCTGTCTCCAAAGAATAAGAAGAGTCGACTGCAGTATGCCAAAAGTCATGTGGACAAACCACAGAAGTTTTGGGATAGTGTTCTGTGGACTGATGAAACAAAATTTGAACTGTTTGGGCCCATGGATCAACGCTGTGTTTGGAGGAGGAAGAACAAGGCCTATGAAGAAAAGAACACCTTGCCTACTGTGAAGCATGGCGGGGGGGTCAATCATGCTTTGGGGCTGTTTTGCTTCTGCAGGTACAGGGAAGCTTCAGCGTGTGCAAGGTACCATGAATTCTCTTCAGTACCAGGAGATATTGGATGACAATGTGATGCAGTCCGTCACAAACTTGAGGCTTGGGAGACGTTGGACCTTTTCAACAGGCCAATGATCCCAAGCATACCTCCAAGTCCACTAGAGCATGGTTGCAGATTAAAGGCTGGAACATTTTGGAGTGGCCATCGCAGTCACCTGACTTAAATCCGATTGAGAACCTCTGGTGGGACTTAAAGCAGTTGCAGTGCGCAAGCCTAAGAGTGTGACTGAACTGGAGGCTTTTGCCCATGACGAATGGGCGAAGATACCCGTAGATCGCTGCAAGACACTTGTGTCAAGCTATGCTTCACGTTTAAAAGCTGTTATAACTGTAAAAGGACGTTGTACTAAGTACTAAGATTGAATGTCACTTGGGGGTTGAATAAAACTGATAATGATGTGAGCACAGAAAAGACATTTGTGGTTATTTCATTATAAATGTTATGTTATATTTGTCTGACCTACACGTGCCTCTTTGATTTAATTGTAAGCAAGATGACTGAATGATCAAAATCAATGTCAAACTGGCCAAAACACTCAATTTCAGTGGGGGTTGAATAATTTTGAACACAACTGTAGAAGCAAGAGGCAGGTGAGTATGGAGGGAGGGGAGAGGTCTGTCCTTCTGTGTGTCCCTGTATCTGTCTGTCCTTCTGTGTGTCCCTGTATCTGTCTTTCTCCCTGTTTATGTGTCTGTCTTTCTGAGTATGTTCATCTGTCTGTTTTGCTATCTGTCCTTACAATTAATCTATTTCACTAATTTTCTTTCTCTATTTCTCCTCATTAATGTTCTCCCTTTATTTTTTTCTCTTTCCCCTTCTCCTCTCATCATTTCTTCTTTAGCACTCTTTGTCACTTTCACTCTCTACTTTCTATCCCTAATCTGTACCCCTAATAGCCTCTAACCCTAATCTGTACCCTTAATAGCCTCCAACCCTAACCTGTACCCCTAATAGCCTCTAACCCTAATCTGTACCCCTAGTAGCCTCTAACCCTAATCTGTACACCTAATAGCCTCTAACCCTAATCTGTACACCTAATAGCCTCTAACCCTAATCTGTACACCTAATAGCCTCTAACCCTAATCTATACCCCTAATAGCCTCTAACTCTAATCCGTGCCCCTAATAGCTTCTAACCCTAATCTGTACCCCCTAATAGCCTCTAACTCTAATCTGTGCCCCTAATAGCTTCTAACCCTAATCTGTACCCCTATTAGTTTCTAACCATAATCTGTACCCCTAATAGCCTCTAACCCTAATCTGTACCCCTAATAGCCTCTAACCCTAATCTGTAACCCTAGTTTATATCCCTAGTTTCTAAACAAGGCACATTACTGTGAGTTTTATTGCTGTGGAGCTCTGTTATACGCTCACACACTGCACATTACTGTATCACAGATCTGCACAACAGCAAACGCTCATGCGCACCGCACATTATTGTGAGTTTTGTTGCTGTGCAGCACTATGAGAGTATCACAGTGCTGCACAGCAACAAAACTCACAATAATGTGCGGTTCAGATCTGTGATATGCTCATACACACCGCACATTGCTAAGAGTTTTGTTGCTGTGCAGCTGTGATACAGTGTATGAACGTATCACAGAACTGCACAGCAATAAAATTCACACTCATACACACTACACATTACTGTATCACAGAGCACCATCATTGTTTTTTTATTGTAGTAATTTCTGTTACATAAACTCTGGTCATTCTTGGTATCATTGGAAAGGCCAGGAATCTGATCTAAATTTTTTTCCATGGCTGCTTTTTACTCCCAGTCCGGCTCTGCCCCATATGCAGCACAGAACTCTGGGTAGGACATGCAAACGACGTCTGCAATTTCCCATTTTTTTGCATCCTGGGTCTGTTTCACACAGAACACTCCCATCAGTGCCATGCCATACTAGATGGCTTTTTTTTTTCTAGCAGAGATCAGGTTTATGCAACTGGTCACAGCCACTGTTGGACAGCTGTCTCGGGCTTATTATGCCCTCATCAGCAAGAGATAGCATGACCAGTTCCAGTTTGATGCTTAACCAGGGGCGGATCCAGACACAGGTTTCGGGGGCGGGGGATTCTACCAGTTTTGGCCAAGAGCTGGTGTTGGGTACGCAGTGACAGGTGGATATATTTGGCCCAGCTCACATGGCTATATATATTGCCCCCCGCTCACATGGATATATATATTTGCCCCCAGCTCACATGGATATATATATTGCCCCCAGCTCACATGGCTATATTGCCCCCAGGCAGCTCACTTTAGATTTGCCCCAACTCACATGGATATACTGTATATATTGCCCCAGCTCACATGGATATATATATTTACCCCCAGCTCACATGGATATATATTGCCTCCAGGCAGCTCACATTAGATATATTTGCCCCCAGCTCACATGGATATACAGTACTGTGCAAAAGTTTTAGGCAGGTGTGAAAAAATGATGTAAACAAAGAATGCTTTTAGAACTATAAATAATAATTGCATATTGAAAATTGACAAATATAAACAAAGTGGTGAACAAAAGAAAAATCTAAATCAAATCAATATTTGGTCTTACTACCTTTTTCCTTCAAACCAGCATCAATTCTCATAGGTACACTTGCACAAAGTCAGGGAGTTTGTAGGATTATAGTCAGGTGTACGATCAACCAATTATACCAAAAAGGTGCTAATGAGCATCAATGTCGCATGTAGGTTGAAACCCAGTCATGAACTGAAACAGGAACAGCTGTGTAGGAGGCTTAAAACTGGATGAGGAACAGCCAAACTCTGCTACCAAGGTGAGGTTGTGAAAGACAGTTTCATGTCATGGCTGTAACGTTGGGGGCTTCCAGCCCTACCTGTGTGCTTGAGGACAGCAAGTCTGATGCTGCTCGCTGACCACTGCCTGGTTTAAATGGAGACAGGCAGGGAGGTGATTGCATGAGGTGTGGCTTGAGTGGGGGGCGTGGTCTGGTGAAGGTCTTTAAAAACCCTCAGTATAGTTTCAGAAGTTGCCAGATCGTGGTTATCCATACCTGAGCTCCTTGTACCTGACTGCTATATTGATTTAACCTGTTACTGACCTCTGCTTGTGTTCTGACCATTCTGCCTTCTGTTGCCCTAGACTATTTGCTTGTACTACGCTACTGCTCTGATACCGACCCGGCTATTCCATTTGACCATTCTGAACTCTGTATTCCTGATTCTGGCTCGGCTGACTCCTCTCCGTATTGTTAACCCTTTTCTGTCTAGCTAGTTTACCTGGCCAATTCTAAGGACCAGACAGATAGGGATCATTCACAGCTCGCTGTTGGTAGCTTCTGGGTTTTGTGGAGTGTTGGGGGTTAAGTACTGTGTGGTGGGATCCGGGAACCGTGACAATGGCAAGATTGAGCACAGCAACAAGACACAAGGTAGTTATACTGCACCAACAAGGTCTCTCCCAAAGATTTCAAAGCAGACTAGGGTTTCAAGATGTGCTGTCCAAGCGCTTTTGAAGAAGCACAAAGAAACGGTCAACGTTGAGGATCGTAGACGCAGTGGTCAGCCAAGGAAACTTAGTGCAGCAGATGAAAGACACAAGCTTATTGCCCTTCGAAATCGGAAGATGTCCAGCAGTGCCATCAGCTCAGAACTGGCAGAAACCAGTGAGACCCAGGTACAAGCATCTACTGTCCAGAGAAGTCTGACCAGAAGTGGTCTTCATGGAAGAGTTGCAGCCAAAAAGCCATACCTCCGATGTGGGAACCAGGCCAAGAGACTAAAGTATGCACGAAAACATAGGAACTGGGGTGCAGAACAATGGCAGCAGGTGCTCTAGACTGAGGAGTCAAAATTTTAAATATTTGGCTGTAGCAGAAGGCAGTTTGTTCGTCGTAGGGCTGGAGAGTGGTACAATAAGGAGTTTCTGCAGGCAAAAGTGAAGCATGGTGGAGGTTCCTTGAACGTTTGGGGCTGCATTTCTGCAAATGGAGTTGGAGATTTGGTCAGGATTAATGGTGTACTCAATGCTGAGAAATACAGGCAGATACTTATCCATCATGCAATACCATCAGGGAGGCGTATGATTGGCTGTATGTTTGGGGTCGTTGTCCTGCTTCAGAATAAATTTGGGGCCAAAGTCATTAACAACTATCTTCAGCGTAATGAAGAACAAGAAGTACCTGAAGTGATGGCATGGCCCCCACAGAGCCCTGACCTCAACATCAGCGAGTGTGTCTGGGATTACATGAAGAGACAAAGGATGTGAGAAAGCCTACATCCACAGAAGATCTGTGGTTAGTTCTCCAAGATGTTTGGAACAACCTACCAGTCGAATTCCTTCAAAACCTATGTGCAAGTGTACCTAGAAGAATTGCTGTTTTGAAGTCAAAGGGTTGTGACACCAAATATTGATTTGATTCAGATTTCGCTTTTGTTCATTCACTGCATTTTGTTCATTTATGAACATAAATGTGTAACACTTCCATTTGTGAAAGCATGCTTTGTTTACAGCATTTTTTCACACCTGCCTAAAACTTTTGCACAGTACTGTATATATTGCCCCCAGCTCACATGGATATATATATATTTGCCCCTTAGCTCACATGGATATGTATATTGCCCCCAGGCAGCTCACATGGGTATATTTTCCCCCAGCTCACATGGATATATATATTGCCCCCAGGAAGCTTACATAGATATATTTGCCCCCAGCTCACATGGGTATATATATTGCCCCCAGCTCACATGGGTATATTTGCCCCCAGCTCCCATGGATATATATTGCCCCCAGCTCACATGGATATATATATTGCCCCCAGGCACCCCACATGGGTATATTTGCTCCAGCTCACGTGGATATATTTGCCCCCAGCTCTCACCTCTTCTGCTGCCACTACCAGGCCCCAGGCTTCGCGTATCCACCGGCATTCTTCTCCCTACGAGGCGAGCGGCCGCTGGCATGCAGCTTGGCCGCTCGCCTGGGATGGGAACCACCTGACCAGCGCAGCCGCGCTCTCGCGAGATCGAGAAGAACGCCGGCGTTGGCGATTTTCTATGGAGGGGGGGGGAATTCCCCCCCCCCGGATCCGCCCCTGTGCTTATCCCATATGGCAAATCAATACTTATTTAAGTTGTGGTGGAGGACATAAAAAATGGGATTAAAAGCCGCCACACTGCAAATAATAAAGTTATTATTGCATAAGTAATTTACACATCCCACTGTGCTACATATGGGGAATGTAGCACATGAGCTCTGACGTAGTTCTTTGAACTGCTGGGATGTGTTAGACTTCTGCAATATTAAACTTTATTATTCCCAGATTTTGGCATTTGTATTATTATGGTGAATCTCTCTTTTGTCCTGACCTCTGCCTGTTTTCTTGACTATTCTGGGCAGTATTACATAAATGGTGCTAAACCAGGGACACGCCTGCAGGTTTCCACTTGGCTCCCCCGTTTTAGCACCATATTACGGGGCAGGCGCTGATTCAGCAGCCTGCCCTGTAACTCAGCGCTAAGCTCTTGGATACTTAAGGCAGCTCTAATGCGCCGCCCCGAGCAGGGGCGTAACTACCAGGGGTGCAGATGGTGCAACCGCACCTGGGCCCTGGAGTCCGGGGGGCCCTCACTCGCCTGCCTGGGGGCTTGCTCATATATAATTATTATTTTAATTTATTTTATACTTATTTGTGAGTTATACTTTGGAGCTCTGTGATACGCTCATACACACCACATATTGCTGTGAGTTTTGTTGCTGTAAACCTCTATACTTAACATGGGGAGCGCAAAGTACAGTGAGCTCACGCTGAAAAGCGCAATCTCTGGTGCGCTAATGGGTTTTTTAACCTGTTAGCGTTACAAATGTAATATGGGTGACCAACGCTAGGGCCACTTAACCTAATGTTAATGGTCACATAGCTGAGCGCTAACGTTAGCATTAAGAAAGAATGTATTTAACTTTGTGTAACCTGGCCAATTTAGGACTGCCTCTAGTATGTGGTTCTTGTCTCTTATATACACACACACACACACACGTCGGGTCAGCTACTTGCTGACAATGAGCCTGAATACAACAACTTGTTCATTGTAATGGGAGGAAATTCCATATTTTTATTAGAACAATATTTTCACAACCATTTTAATCATATTTAACTGCAGCACTTAATGTGGTACTTCTCATATTGTGTGGTTTCTACAGAAAATCTTTACAATATAATGTTCATGTTCTTAAAGACATACATATGTTCTAGGATTTTCATTAAAAAATACACAGCTTCCGAAAATTCTTTTAAAATATTTTGTCAATTTAAAAAGATAAGGTCATCTTCTGACTAGAATGAGCTGGTATTGCAGACCGTGTTTATAGGTCATGTAGTTGACTAGGCATGTTTATAAACTCTTCAAAACACCTTCAGATTATAGTTCTTCTGAAACATGACGATGCCGGGGGACTTTATCAGAATCTGAATTTTGTATCAGCCGGTAATAAAATTGCACAACGGATTCAAATCCTTCCTTAGAAATCCGTTCATTAAGACCATGAAACCTGAGTAAATAAAAGGAGAAAACACATTATGAAAAGAAAAATTGTTTAGATCCAAACCTATACACCACACCACTATTTAAGATCTCCAATGTTTGCAATTAATATTCCGCTATCGTACCCATTTCAATGTGCAATAAAATTCAATTGTACTTCAGCGTTACCATGCTAGGCCTATGACCATCAGAGTATCCAGCATACCCTCCTGTATACTCCAGCGTGCCTTGCCGCTTATGTGCATCCAGGCAGCCCTCTTCCTGTCCTGCCTGTCTGTTGTCTCGTGCCTTTTGTAAGTCCTGGTGTATTGCCCTCTGTGTCTTGTTCCTAACTGCCTGTCTCCCCTCTCTGAATCGTTCTACAGCCAGCCCTTTTCCTGCCTTGTCTTCCACCATCCTCCCATATTACTTGGTACCATTCAGTTGCTACTATTAATGTGTTTACCGTAATAAATTCCCATTTTGACCTTATTCAAGTGTCTCCTCCCTATTGTGTTACTTCATATTAGGCTCATACCTTACACTATATCGTGACATGTAAGGCACATACTGTAAATGTTTAACCTGTTCAGGATACAAAGTACTTTATCAATTCTATATTAAAATGGAGAAAATTAAAACCATATATACACCCACACGTGATACTGCAAAAATAAATAATTCACCGCTCACATCAACACCAACAACATAGTCCGCAAGGTAATTCAGTACTTCTCATAGTGGGAGACTTAGAAGTCATGTTTGGCATTCAGTCTGGAGGAACGATATTGCTAGTATTCTTTGATTAGGACCATCGGTGCCTTAATAATAGGAGGGTGTGTACATGTACTAATTCCTTTGATGCAGATCCTGGCTACCACAGCTAAATACCAGTCAGTCCTAAATGGGACCGCATACAAAATATTCATTACTGCCTCTCTGCAACTGCATTACATCCAACTGAACCATTTGTCCCATAACCCCTTCGCCAGGGCTTAATTTGTGGGGGATCATGATCCGGGACTACTGGGTTTGACGGTCAGGATGTGAGGAGTGCTCCCAGGCTTGATCTGGAGAAATTTCTGGGTGAACTGGAAGTTTCCTCCACCCCAGCTGGGATTTTGAGTTTCCTGGGTATTGGTCACCAGATCGGTCACTGGTGACGTCAGCATGCAGAGAGCGTGTCAGCGTCACCCTCAGAGACCACACCGAAGCAGTGTGCAATTTGCAGCTCCTATGCTACGCAAGTTGCATATAAGTGCAAATCAAGCAGAACAGCTTCAGGGACATCCTGGTTCGGGAGTCCCTGAGCTGGAGAGCAGGAGCTGTACCCGGTGAGGGAGAAAAAGGCAAGTAAATATAATATATAAATAACTGGGTAGAGGCTGTCAGCAGCATCTATACAGTATTTAACAGTTAAGGCTATTGCGGTCTCTAGGCTACTTGAGAAGAGATGACAGCTGAATAAAATAATACAGGGAGCTTAAAAGACTTATAGTCTACCCTCGGTGATGTCCTTTGAATACATTCCACACAATACAATGATTTGAGTCCGTAATTGACCAATAAACTACATTATATGACCAAAGGCACCCATTGCGTAAGTGATGTAAACTGCCCCTCCTCTCCGTATGTTTGCAACAAAAAATATCACAAAATGGATGCACCCAGTGACACACATAGATTGAAATATTTTCTTAACTAAACATACAAGAGAAAAAAAAGCACATGTAAGATATCAGCAACATAAAATAAATACATTTCATGTTTTGGTGCTAGTTGCCCTTTAAACGCTGCCTTTCACCACCAAATGAAATTCCATAAAATCACTGGCAGGAATAGGACGGAAACGACTAATCGATAATGAGAATAGCGGTCAACTATTTTCATTATCGATTGTCGATTAATCGGTCTGTGACAGACCGAGTTAAACATTAATAACCTAAGAAAATACTTCGGATCCGATTGGAGAAGATGTGCCGCTTCTTTACTCTGATTTTGTTCTAGGGTTATATCAGACATCACCAGTTTGTTTTGTTTTTTGTTTACAACAGTAGCAGAACTATCACACAGACCGTTGGGTGCAGCCATTGGGTGGTTGGAGCTGTAACGCCACTGTTTTATCTTTACTTGGAGCTGGACTCCTGTGCCACCACCCCACTCTCTCTCCGGTCCAGAGCTGCCATCACTCCCTTTGGTCCTGGTCCCTTCCCCAAAACACCCTCCCACACGCAGGTCTAGTTTCTTACCAAAACTCCCTCCCTCTCATCTCCAGTCCCATTCTGATCTTGGGTGCACAGGCGAAGATGCATTTTGCCGCCCCCTCTTCCAATAAGCTGACATACGCATGTTTGTGTGATGAATGTCTTACGACTGTGTGCAGGGGCTGTGTGTGTATGACAATAGTTGAGTGTGTGGCATTGTGCGTGATGGGACTGAGTGTGTGGTTGTCTGTGGCATAAGTGTGTTTGAGCAATCTGGCAGTGAAGTGTGTGTGTGTGTCTGAGCTATATTTGTGTGAGCTGGCAGTATGTGAGTGTGAGCTGGCTGTGAGTGATGGGATGTGTGAGCTGGCTGTGAGTGATGGGATGTGTGAGCTGGCTGTGAGTGATGGGATGTGTGAGTGATGCAATGTGTGGGCGAGCTGGATGTGAATGATGGGACGTGTGAGTGTGCATTCACCCCTTCCCAATGGTTCAGTGTGTGCAGGAGGTGGATTTTATCCACATTACCTGGCAAGAGGCAGCAGACAAGGTCACTCAAGAGCGACCATGATGTGCAGCACATTTCTAGCTCATTGTAGAATAATGTAACATCCAGTAGTGAGAGATGCACACATTGGAGCACTGCCCCTCCTGCACAGTAACCCCTCCTTGACACCCCTGTGAGCCTAAACTTGCCCCCCCTCACAGCTCTGCCTCCCCACGCTGTGTCTCTACACCTCCCTACCTGATAACATGGTACGCTACTGCGCTTGCTTGAAGGATACACAGAACTCAAACCTTTTCAAACAATCAACATTTTGGCTGTCATGTCTAGGGTCACATTGTGGAGCCCATTTGCAAAAGAATTCCCCCGCATTGCTGCACAATAAGACTAGATCCAGTTTACTCAATCTAGGGCTCCTATAGGAGCTTTAGAAGATCTAGTATACTCCATCATAGTCCTGAAAGGGGTTAAGAATGCCCCCCCCAGGATTAAATGCTAAATAAAAGTACATATATTTTTCTTATAAATGCAGGCATGTCTTAACCTCTGTGTTCCCACCTGCTCAGATCTCCTGGTTTCATCACTACAGGGCTGAATTTATAGATACTAGCAGTTAGGTTTCCAAAATGTCGGCTATCAGTATTTCCAATGCAAACACCTAAAAAGGACACAAGGATAAAGAGAAATTGAAACTCTAACATAAAAGTAAAAATAAAATATTAAAAGCCTACAGTAGTTTTAACAGTCTAAATATTAATTTTGATTTATTTAATAATAGCATGATAACGTTTTAATATGTTTTAATTGTATATCTCCAGGTTATTTAAACTAAGAGGGAGTGATGGAGCAGTATCTGCTTTATTTATTTATAAAGTATTTTACAAGGAAGGATACATTGAGATTTCTCTCGTTTTCAACCAAGTTCTGGGTTCAAGAACATTGAAATTTTACAGTCGTTACAGAAATAAAGTAATAAATGCAAGATATTAAAAACAAAACACAAATATACAGACTAACACAGAAAAGAAATATGTAAGTAATATAGTCATTATGTTCATGTTTACAGGTGCATTCTGTATTGAGGTATGTTAATAGGGAGCTCTTGAGTGATTTAAGACTGGGGGAAGATTTGATGGTGTCTGGGAGGTTATTCCATAACTGCGGTGCTGTGTAGGAAAATGATCAAGCGAGCCACTTTCTTTTTGTATTGTGGTATTGCAAGTAAGGTGCTGGTCCTAGATCGTAGGTTATCGGATGTGTGAACTGCTAGGGGAAGCAACTGTAGCGCTCACTCCCGGAGGAGCCGCTGAAAATGAACCACGGGTCAGTCTCCCCGCACTAGGGAATAAATATACTCCAACACAGTTGTGGGTTTTTATCATTTAAATAGTTTACTAAAATATTTGGCAGATATTGAGATACGGTATTCACAGATATTATTACAGTACTTTCGTATTGCGATAAAACGCATAGCGGAAAAGAAACGAAACACGAGGCTTCGTATTTCGGAAAATAAGATATTCGTAACCGAACATAAAAGAAAATGCAATTGCACGAATATTCAGAAAAAGGACACGTAGCGGAACCCCAGAATATACAATCACTTCGTATCACGGTAAACGCGCAGCGGAAAAGAGAAAAATATATTCGGAACGTATCTTTAACCCCCGTTCCGATTCGTAACAAAATGAGTCCTGCACAGGTTAAGTCCCGGAATGTAAAAGGTGTGTATGTGTGTAAGGTACCCGGGTACTGTTCAACTGGCCAGTGAAATTACTTAAGAAAGGTCTTCGACTAGTCAAGTTGGGGCCCTGTGGACTTTAAAGAGAAAACAGCAGCGTGCTCTTTGTATTATAAACGGCCTTGGAGGCCTCTCACCCATCCGCCGGTTGCTTTAGGCTCCGCTGACCCAGGACGTCTCTCCGCTGGATTTTGACTGGGGATACTAGCGGCCGGATCCGTTGTCTGACTTCCCGTAGCTTGTCCACGACTTTTCCTCAGCTCACCGCCTGCTCTCTGTCCCCGATCCGCTTGCGGTGACTCTTTACTCGAGGTCTTCAGTTGGTTCCCTTTTGCAGCAACTCTGGAACTTGGAGGGCTCCTTCTCTTGCGACTGAATCACCCGGTGACAGAACTGACAGGTCTCACTTGCTCTCCGCCCTAGGTCCTCTCACAAAGTATGGCACTGCGTCTGCTCTCTCTCGTTCCCTGGCGCGCTCTGGCGCGTTCTCCACGAGGCAGAGGATGTAAGTGTCCAGTCCCCACCCACTTCCTGTCTTCTTGCAAAGCATGCCGGGCATTGTAGTCCCAATGTCCAGTGTCTCTGATCGCGATAGTCTCCATCTTGTGGCCAAAAATAGGTACTGCCACAGCATGATTTTAACACAGCGCTACACAACCTATTCAGGTAAGGAGGTAGCTTCCCAGAAAATCTCTTAAACACCAGGTTGGAAAGGTGAAGAGTGCGTCTAAATTCCAGCAATGGCCAGTTTAGCTCTTTTAACATGTGACAATGGTGGGTCATGTAGTTACATTGTAGCACAAAGCGGCAGAATGAGTTATACAATGTAGTAAGTTTATGAAGGTGCGTTTGCGGGGCAGCCGCATACTACATCTCCATATTCAATAGCCGGCATAAGCATTTGTTGTACAATCTGCTTTCTTACCGCGGGGCTCAGGCAGGATTTGTTTGATTTGTTTCTGTACAGGGCACCTAGTTTAGGGTAAAGTTTAGATGAGAGTTTTTCGATG
Organism: Leptobrachium leishanense; assembly: GCA_009667805.1. Classification (NCBI taxonomy): domain Eukaryota; kingdom Metazoa; phylum Chordata; class Amphibia; order Anura; family Megophryidae; genus Leptobrachium; species Leptobrachium leishanense. The sequence continues at coordinate 152,403,367 of CM019064.1, read as the reverse complement.
TGGGGGCCAAAGGATAGATTTGGGTCTAACCACATACCTAGATATTAGAGAGAAGGGACTGTGGTCAGCGTGCCATTTGATTTTGAGAATAGGCAAACGCGTCAGCTGACTTCGTCCACGTCTATATCTCAAGATGCTAGACTTTACCAATGATCAAGCCCATCATTCAACAGGAATTACATTGGGACACCGGCTACCTGCTTTATGGACTGAAGACCTGGTGTGTAAATATATGCTTGTGTGTGAGTTTTCTGTTTTGCAGACCCACCATTTTTTATTGTAAGCAGTTTAACCTCTTTATTTGTTGATAAAAGTGTTACGCTATGACGTGCTTGGTTTTATTTTTTTAAATTTTTTCCTGAGTTTACTGATTGGCTGAAATTCTCCCACAATGAAGATCTGAGACGGTAGTGGAGAGATTGGGTCCTTATACGTTAGAGCAAATAAATTGCTCAGAATCACGTGAGTTAGTATTCTCACTAGTTGGACCCATTTACTTTTGTACAAACAAATTGATGCATTTAGATCTTTGGCCTTATTTTGTTACATGTACCAGGTGTAGGACACACCTAGTGCTGAAAAATATAAGTATATTTTTATAGTGTTGTACACTGTGTGCAGTCACATCTTTTATCGGTTGATGCGATAGGTGTTGGAGTGGTATACCTATGGGTGTCAATATTGTGCACGTTCAATTCAACTAAACACAGCTTTCTGTGATTCATATATAGATCTGAACAGAAGGTTTCCTTTAATTAATTTATTATCATTTATATAGTCAACAGTTTCCACAGCACCTTACAATAACCAATGGGAAGTGAGACAAATTACAAACATAGGAACAAGAAACAAAGGGTGTAGAGGGCCCTGCAGAGATGAGCTTACAATATAGAGGAAACTAAAGAGTTTCAGGAGACATACACTCTCTTATGCTGAGCACATCATATCACAGCATGTGCTGAAAGCAGCTGCACAGCCATGAAAACAGCACAGCCATGAAAACAGCACAGCCATTAGCATAACACTTCCATGGAACAAAATTGCATTCTCTTTACAGCAGGGTTACTACCAGCAAGATGGCGCAACATGGCACACATCACTTGAGTCAATGGCAAGACAAGAAGCCAGAGGTTTCTCTTTTTTTGAGGACCATTTCATTTTCATTATCTGGCCACCCTGATATTACATGCAGGAGTTTTTGTGGGTAGGAATGAGTGCGGCTTGACAAGTCATGCACGGTTGACACTTTAGTGGATAACATTAAAGAGGTTATTCACAGAGCAACGAAATGGTTCTCGTTGGCTGCAATTTGGCGAGTTAAATTTGCCGACCCTGCGGTGAATGTGGCGAATCAACAGGCTGAACACATCTGAAACAACGGCGCAAAACTGAATACAAACCGAATAAACCCCGCGAAACTGAATAACCGCTGAATCGATCCTAAAAACGCCGAATGCATCCGCTGATGCGACCACCGAAAAAAGCCGCCAAGCCAGGGTTAAAACAAAAAAAAAAAGTAAACAACTTTTAAAAAGCGTTTCAAATAAAACGAGTACATGAAAATGTCTGGTGGAAATATAGAAGGTTTTATGAATATCAATAAAAAGGTCTGCTACTAGACATGTGCATTCGTTTTAGTACTAAAACGATTTAGTCCGAATTTTGGGATAATTTAGTTTTCGTATAACTCAAGAGATACGAAACTGCTCAGTACAAAAAACGAAAGAAACTAAAATAAGATGCACTACATTTTAGTGTCAGTCCTTTTTGTGATATTACATTGATGAGTGAAGGAGACGAGCAATGAAGAGCGCAACATCCGAAGTTCTGCACCCTCCACATGCCAATGCAGTAGGATGTTCTATACAGAGAGGGGCATTAATTAATACAGGAGGATGTTCTATACATTATACAGAGAGGGGTATTAATGCAGGAGGATGTTATAATACATTATACAGAGAAAGGTATAAATTGAGGAGGATGTTCTATACAGAGAGAGACATTAATTAATTCAGGAGGATGTTCTATATAATATACTGAGAGGGGTATTAATTAATGCAGGTGGATGTTGTATACATTATACAGGGAGGGGTATTAATTAATGCAGGAGGATGTTCTAAACATTATACAGAGAGGATCCTTTTTTTCTCAGACGTTTAAATCCAGTGGCTGTGAGCGCGGAGATCGGCTGCTTGTTACATTATCTCTCAGTACAATATATCAGGCTCAGCTGTTACAGTAACTGACTAACAGCGCTCAGAGTTTCAGTAAAACAAGGAAATAATATTGTTCTAACCTCTTATATATAAAAATATTATTTACTAGTTTTACTGAAACTCTGAGCGCTGTGATGAGCAGCAGTCAGTTACTGTAACAGCTTTTTGAGCACTCATTTGCACTAATTGACTTATCTCCATATATACTTTTTGCACATTTTACTCTTTTTCCTATGCATCTTTAATATTTCTATTTGGTATTTTAAAGGGCAATTTTATTCACTTATATTTTACATTTTATCCAATATTAACCAGTTGTCTATTAATCAGCTGTTCACTATTTTATACACCATTTTATGCGCCGTATGGTCCTTTTTCATCTCACTGTAACAGCTTTGCCTGACACGTGGTAGTATTACAATGTTGGTGCTAACTTAACCAGAGCTGTTGTAAACTGAAAACCTCCATAGGCTATAATGGCTCTGGGAAGTTTACAACAGCTCTGGTTAAGTTAGCACCAACTATATAATATGGCCCACATTGTGCTGAGAGTGAGAGATACTGTAACAAGCAGCGATCTCAGTCCTCTGAGGAGCCACTACAATAGTAATTGTATCCATTGGTTTTCGGATGAATGAAATTAGTTTTCATACTAAATAACTGAAAACGAATTTCTTTAGCAACTAAATAAATTGCATTTTAGGACTAATCCATTAGTTCAAAACGAAATTTTGTGCTGTGCACATGTCTATCTGCTACAGAATATAAAAAGAAAAAAGGAATTAAAACTTCCGCTGAAAAATCCTAAAAAATAGAGACTTTTGCTACAAATGAAAAGAATAAATGTTGAATAAATATTTAAGAAAAATGGTGATTTTTTTACATTGAAACCTATGGGACTCGCCTGATTAAACCTGCCGAATGAAACCACCGAAAATCAGGGCATTTCACTGACATTTCTGTGCTGTTTGGTGTTCTCTGAATAGATTAACCATTACTTCTCTATGGGGGATTTCACTGCTGCCGAGGATCACCGTATTATGTGTGCTGTTACAGTTATATTCATATTCATTTAGATGGGGATTTTTACTGTATAGATAGTCCTTATGCTGCCACCTAGTGGTCTGTGTTGTACATGCTTTTCACTGTTCCCTCGCTTTATTGATGATGCGCTTCCTGTGTGTGTGAAGTCCCACCCTTCTTGTAAGAGCTGTAGCATGGTGTAGTTATCTAGCAGCATATGTCTCTTCATCATCGCAAGCTAAGGACAGTATCATCTTTTGACCGCATAAAACATCTCATTCCATTATCTGCTGTATCCTGTGATCTGCTGTAACCTGATATATGGAATAAAGCAAGTCGTGGAAAGAAACGGTGTTTTGGTGAGTTCAGCTATCTGATAAGGATTGTCCTCGGCAATTGCATCTACTTATACAGGCCATGCATAGAGGTCTCTGCAAGGGATAAATCGCTATACAACGATCGGAGTCAGAATAGTCAAAAGATGTGTAGAATCCTACAGCCTGCTACTATATACAGTTGTGTTCAAAATTATTCAACCCCCAATGCTGTAAAGGGTTTTAAGGAATTTAGTGTACATTTGTAATTGTATTCAGAATGAAATCCTACAAGGACTTTTTAAAGAACCATATGCAACTAAAATGACATCAATTGGTTTTGTAATACAGTAGTAAATGTTTTTGTGAATTCTTCATTGACACAATTATTCAACCCCTTAAAGACTACCACTCTGAAGAACAGAGGTTCATGCAAGTGTTTTCAATCAGGTATTGAAAACACCTGTGGATGTCACGGAGCAGCAATAAAGCATAATAAGCACCAATTAGGCAGCTTTAAAATGACTGTGATACTCAGCTCCTGCTAGACATTTACTGGTGTGGTTACAAACATGGTGAAGTCAAGAGAATGGTCCAAGAAGACAAGAGAAGAGGTGATTACTCTTCACAGGAAGGGCAATGGCTATAAGAAGATTGCAAAGATGTTAAACATACCAAGAGAGACCATAGGAAGAATCATTCGCAAATTCAAGGCAAAGGGCACTGTTGGTTGAAACGCTACCTGGTCGTGGCAGAAAGAAGATGCTGACTTCGACTGCTGTGCGCTACCTGAAGCGTAGAGTGGAGAAAAGTCCCCGTGTGACTGCTGAGGAACTGAGAAAAGATTTGTCAGATGTGGGTACTGAAGTTTCAGCTCAGACAAAACGGCGCACACTGCGTAATGAAGGCCTCCATGCCAGAACTCACAGGCGCACCCCCTTGCTGTCTCCAAAGAATAAGAAGAGTCGACTGCAGTATGCCAAAAGTCATGTGGACAAACCACAGAAGTTTTGGGATAGTGTTCTGTGGACTGATGAAACAAAATTTGAACTGTTTGGGCCCATGGATCAACGCTATGTTTGGAGGAGGAAGAACAAGGCCTATGAAGAAAAGAACACCTTGCCTACTGTGAAGCATGGCAGGGGGTCAATCATGCTTTGGGGCTGTTTTGCTTCTGCAGGTACAGGGAAGCTTCAGCGTGTGCAAGGTACCATGAATTCTCTTCAGTACCAGGAGATATTGGATGACAATGTGATGCAGTCCGTCACAAACTTGAGGCTTGGGAGACGTTGGACCTTTCAAGAGGCCAATGATCCCAAGCATACCTCCAAGTCCACTAGAGCATGGTTGCAGATTAAAGGCTGGAACATTTTGGAGTGGCCATCGCAGTCACCTGACTTAAATCCGATTGAGAACCTCTGGTGGGACTTAAAGAAAGCAGTTGCAGTGCGCAAGCCTAAGAATGTGACTGAACTGGAGGCTTTTGCCCATGACGAATGGGCGAAGATACCCGTAGATCGCTGCAAGACACTTGTGTCAAGCTATGCTTCACGTTTAAAAGCTGTTATAACTGTAAAAGGACGTTGTACTAAGTACTAAGATTGAATGTCACTTGGGGGTTGAATAAAACTGATAATGATGTGAGCACAGAAAAGACATTTGTGGTTATTTCATTATAAATGTTATGTTATATTTGTCTGACCTACACGTGCCTCTTTGATTTAATTGTAAGCAAGATGACTGAATGATCAAAATCAATGTCAAACTGGCCAAAACACTCAATTTCAGTGGGGGTTGAATAATTTTGAACACAACTGTATGTGTGTGCTTAATCTGCAATCAAGCTCAGTGCCATCGGCCATTTTATGGAAGCACATGGTCGCACAAGCTTACTGCATCTCACTGAATATTGAAAACGGTTTCTCTGCATTTAACTGTTACCTGCCTGTCTAAGCTGCCGTTCATCTTCTTAAAGAGACAGTACTATTTTTGCAAAAACGTATAAAATGTCCAGACAAGGTTCTGTGCACTCTATTATGACTGAACCGACGCAGATTCATCATGTCCCTGAACCCGCAGACGTACACGGAGCAGATGCTGCAGAGTTTGCTGATCAGAGTGTAAAACTCAAACGCACAATAAAACCGACACAGAAACTCAGAGAAAACTATGAATGCACTAGAGATGAGCTCTCCAGCAATCTGGCAGACCTGTGGGACAGAACTTCACAATGCATGTCAGTTTTACCACACTTTAACGATCACCCAGCTGAATTAAGAGACTCTATAGATCGTCTGTCTGCTGCATATCAACGTTACCAGAGGCTGTCAGAAAAATACACAGACTTCTTGCAGGACTCTAATATGAAAGACTTTTCAGCAGAATTGACCAAGACTGATGCACTAAACCAACAAAGAGACCTCCTAGTGCAAGTTGCCAAAGAAAGGGCAGAACTCCGCATTGCTCAACTGCAAGAGACCAGATCTGTCGGGTATATTAGAGATTTAAAATGGATGCTTGTAGCCATTTTGTTTTAAAGACAGTTTTTCTTTCAAAATATTCTCTAGGTTTAGAAATGAACGAGGTTTTTTTTTTAACAAAGTTCATTCCTGGGTGAAGTCTATCCAGACATGAAGGAACCTAGAATGAATGAATGTGAGATAATGTTAAGACGTGTCATAAGTAAATTTATTGGTCTATTCTAAGTTTTTAAAACAAAAGATATTTGGTTTCTTTTGGGTATAGGAATAAGAGAAAATATTTTGTAATGTAGAATTATATTCACAAAATATATGTTTATAATCAAGGTATATTTTATTATAATTACAGTATGAACTATATACTCCAAAATATTGTAGAAAGTATATAATTGGTAAATAATAAAAATTACTAAAGAATAGATTCTGTGAGTTAACCAGGAAAGAATTTAGCTGATAGGACTCTATAGTAATTCCAAAAAGGAGGAGAACTATAAATCAGAAGACAGAGACAGTCTAGTAGTTAAAAGACAAGGCTCTTTGTTAAACCAGTCTGACCTTTTGACCTGAGATAAGACTATTAAAAAGAAATAATGGAATGGTGGAATTAATATAAGAAGTGCAATACTGCCCTCTAGAGGATAGTAAAAATAATGATTCATATTATTATTGATTATCCATGACGTCAAATTGGGTATAATAGGCGGCAAAGGTTCTTTTGTAAGTCAGTCAGAGATTCCAACAGACAGAGACTCACATCACCATGCACTCAGACATTCATTATACATGACACTATGAGGAGTCGGGAAATTGCAGCATTCGGACTCACATCACGATGCAGGCAGATCCCAAGACATGAGGCAATCAATATTCTCACCAAATCTCTAACTCACATGCATTGATTATCTAATATCGATAATTTTCACATATTCCAAAACAAAGCATCACATAGAAAATTCCATGCAGACTCATCAACATCCAAATTGGACAGGTAATGTATGAAATAAGGAATTAATGTAAAAATATATTTGTAGAGATTTTTGCAACGTAGACTGAGACTTCTCGGATACGGTTAAAATCCAAATTCTAAGTAATTCTATTCTGCAGATAGAAATATGAAGAAGTGGATATAAGGATTTATTCCTAAAGAAATGTTGCAAGATTGATACCAATATATATATTGAATTTGGAAATTACTGTGATTAAAATTAATAAGCAAGGAATTATATAACTACAAAATAAAAAGCAGAAGATTAGAAGTTTAATTCTCGAGATTAGGGGAGGATTCACTAAATAAGTTTTTATTACTTATTATTAAATTAGCTCATCTTTTGTTGATCCATGTAGCAGAGAGATATATATATCTATAAGAGCTGGCTGGTTAAACATTGTTTGCTGGGAAATGCATGTTGTATTAAGCAGAAATGTTTATTAACCATTTGTGTATTAGTTACTAACTGAGAAAATAGATGATATTAATCATATATGCAGTTACTAACCGGAGATACATATATTGTGAAGCTAGTTTTTATATGCTGTTGGATTGTGGTTTATAAATTTTTGTTTATGAAATGAGATTTGAAACTTTTTTGTATACGTAATAAATATATATATATTTTTATCCGATTATTGATTATTGTATTTTTTAAAGCAAAACACAGACAATTAAAAGAATTCAGGATAATTTCGAAGAGATATAGACGATTGATATTTGTATCTCGTATAAGTTTCTTATGAAATAATAATCCCTGATATATTGGAGACAACTGCCGAGGTAGGTCCAGTAAGTCCAATATAGACATATTGGAGGCTTGGCTGATAAATCCAATATATATAAACGTGTTGTATTCACGTGCAGAGATTATATCCGACAGATCGCACAGATCCACATCAACCAAGCACACTGCACATTCTTCCAGATCCTCTCGCTCCAGACATTCAACGTTAAGCGACAAGCTAATAGAGGCCCGCGCTGATGCGGAGACAAAGAAAGTGCAAGGCTCCTTTGCTAAAAAACAAGCAGAGTTAGAGGCCCGCCAGAGACGGCATCCCAAATCAAGATTCTGCAAATGGAAAAGGAGGAAGCAGCTGCCGTAGCAAGGCTGAAGGTCCTCGAAGAAGCAATGGGACGAAGTACTAATGCAGACTACCCTATCCCAGCAGAACTGGAAGACCCAGTCGAACGCACTAGTGAATACGTATTAAAGCATAACATTTGCAACAATACAAAGTCATCTCCTGTACCTCCTCCCAACACTGTTCTGACTCTCAATGCAGAGACCTCTCAGCTCCAAATGCCTGAGCCTCTTCCAGTCCACAACACAAGAACATCTACGCAGCAAATCACATCAACTCAGTCTGCCAGCAAGGTGAATCCCAGTGACAAGCCGCAGCTCAAGCTGCAGCCAGCAGAAGCCTTAGAGACTACACCAAAGTTAAATGCTCTTGCAACATCATTTTATCCTGGTAAACCTCACCCTTCATCACCAGAGAACTTTAACACCCAAGCGGTTCCTCAAGTTACTTTGGCACCAAAGAGTGAGAGATCAGACTTGACTGACTTCGCCAGATATATGATACGCCGAGAGCTCATTAACACAAGCCTCTCAAGGTTCGACGACTGTCCAGAGAGCTACAGGGCCTGGAGATCAACCTTCAAGGCTGCTATTGCTGATCTGAACCTTACTACCAAGGAGGAACTTGATTTGCTCATAAAGTGGCTGGGGCCAGAATCCACAGATCGTGTTAAAAGACTGAGAACAGTACATGTTGACCACCCAGATGCAGGTCTCATTGCTGCGTGGGCAAGACTTGAGCAAGCTTATGGCAGCGCTGAAGCCATAGAAGGCACTCTGTTCAAGAGACTGCAAAATTTCCCAAAAATGGGTAACAAAGACTATCGCAAGCTCCAAGAACTGAGTGATCTCCTCATGGAGCTAGAGTTGGCAAAGACAGACCCACGTCTACCTGGACTAAGCTTCCTGGACACTGCTCATGGTGTAAATCCAGTGGCATCTAAACTGCCATACGGCCTGCAAGAGAAATGGGCGCAACATGGCTCAAGATACAAAAGAGACTAACGTATCCTTCCCTCCATTCTCATATTTTTGCAAGTTCATCAGCGAACAAGCCTGGACAAGAAACGATCCCAGCTTCAGCGAAACCAACTTGCCAGCTTCATCATCACCAGCATCCTCATCAAGGTATGATAACACAGCGGCTAATCGTAGAGACTTTAATAGAGCCATATCTGTTAAAAGGACAGACATCTCACCACCTGTGTCCTCTCGTGCAAACCAGAGGGATTCGGGTGATAGCGATAAAGACCCTAATCGTCGGTGCCCTATTCACAAGAAGCCTCACTCTTTAAAGAAATGTCGTGGCCTTAGGGCAAAGACTTTACAAGAGCGCAGGGAGATTCTTCAAAAACTTGGGGTATGCTACAGGTGCTGTGCCTCTTATGGACATTTTGCTAAAGACTGTAAAGTTGTCATCAAGTGCACAGAATGCAGCAGCGAAAGACATGTTACAGCTATGCACCCCACTCCACTTCCAGACAACCCACAGCAGCTACCTACCTCTGCACCTGTCTCAAATCATGGCGGGGAGCAACAAGGTAATGCTCCAGCTATAGGGAATATTTATTCATGCACGGAAGTCTGTGGAGAAGGCTTAGATTACAAATGCTGTGCCAAGGTATGCCTAGTCAAGATATACCCAGAGGGTCAACCTGAGAAAGCCACGAAGGTGTATGCCATATTAGATGAACAGAGCAACAGATCGCTTGTTAAGCCTAAATTCTTTGAGATCTTTGGTATAAAGGGACATGCAACACCGTATACTCTCAGAACCTGTTCTGGTCACGTAGAGACTTTCGGCAGAAGGGCCAACGGGTTTATGGTCTCTCACGTCAAGGGGAGAGAGGGAATACCCCTACCAACATTAGTTGAATGTGACCAGATACCAAACGAAAGGGAAGAGATTCCTACTCCAGAGGCTGCATATCACCATTCGCACTTAAGGCATCTTGTAGATGAGATTCCAGTAATGGACATGAATGTTGAAATCTTGGTCCTGCTAGGAAGAGACATTCTCAGAGTACATAAAGTACGCGAACAGTGCGACGGACCAGACGATGCCCCTTATGCACAAAGACTTGACCTGGGCTGGGTAATAGTGGGCAATGTCTGCTTGGATAAAATGCACACGTCATCTGACATCCACTCCTTCAAAACTCACGTGTTAGGAAACGGACGTGTATCCCACTTCAAACCGTGTCCTCACCATTATGACGTAAAGGAGAAGCCTCTTGACATCATCTGCGTGTCCGTCACTCCTATCCTCTGTGATGACAACCTAGGTACCACAGTGTTTTGTACTACAAGCGATGACAACAAAACAGCTTTATCAGTTGAAGACAGAGAATTCATCAAAGTAATGGACAAAGAATTCTTCAAGGATGAGTCTAACAGCTGGGTAGCACCATTACCTCTTCGTGCTGCAAGGGTCAAACTCCCAAACAATCGTGAACAGGCTTTATCCAGAGTCAAGTCACTTCAACGAACACTAAAGAACAGACCCGAAATGAAGGACCATTTCATCGCCTTTATGAAAAGGATCTTTGACAATAAATCACGCTGAGCCAGCTCCGCCTCTTCGAGAACATGAGTGCTGGTACCTGCCTTTCTTCGGAGTGTATCATCCACGTAAGCCAAAACAAATCAGGGTAGTATTTGACTCCAGTGCCAAGCACCAAGGCATATCCCTGAACGATGTTCTTCTCACTGGTCCTAACCTGACCAACAACCTTGTAGGTGTACTCATGAGAAGGGAGCCAGTCGCCATAACTGCTGACATTGAACAAATGTTTCATTGTTTTATTGTACAAAAAGACCATAGGAGCTTCCTGAGGTTTCTGTGGCACCGTGACAACAACATGGACAATGAGATGATTGAATACCGCATGAGGGTACACGTCTTCGGAAATAGTCCTTCACCTGCTGTTGCAACATATGGTCTACGAAGGACTGCTCTTGATGGAGAAAAGGAGTATGGAGAAGATGCTTGACACTTCGTTGAGAGACTTCTACGTGGACGACGGACTTAAATCCTTACCCACAAATGAAGAAGCCATAGAATTGCTCCAAAAGGACACAAGGTATGCTTTCTGAAGCTAACCTCAGACTACACAAGATTGCTTCAAATAGTGTTGCTGTCATGAAGGCCTTTCAACCTGGTGACTATGCCACAGGGTTTAAGGACTTAAATCTGGGAATGGACATGCCACCCGTACAGAGAAGTCTAGGCCTGCGGAGGGACTTATTAAAGGACACCTTCGGCTTCCAAGTCGGCTCTGCAGACAAGCCATTTACCAAACGTGGTGTTCTGTCGGTGGTGAACAGTTTATACGATCCAGTGGGATTTGTGGCCCACATTACCATACAGGGTAAATCCTTAGACAGCTCTCAGAGACTATTACAGATTGGGATGCTCCACTACCAATAGACAAGCTTTCAAAGTGGAAGTCCTGGAAGCAATCTCTACATGCCTTAGATGGAATTCACATACCACGCTGCTACACTCCAGCTTCTCTTGCCACAAGTCAGGGAAAGGAACTTCACATCTTCTCAGATGCATCTTCTGATGCCATAGCAGCTGTCGCCTACCACAAGGTCCGGAATTCCTGCTGGATCATCCAGAAGAAACAACAGCTGACGTCTTTGGTCAACAAAATCCTGACGAAGATCCAGATATTCGTCCTGAAGTTAAAACTCTTGTCACCAGAACTGTACAAGGACTCGTCTTGGGCTGTCAACACTTTGAACGTTTCTCCAAGTGGACAATTCTTGTACGCACCATTGCGAGAAGCATCTGCCATAATCAATTCTAGACCACTTGTTCCAGTGTCTACAGATCCAGAGAACCCAACCATCCTTACTCCAGCTACTCTTCTTACCCAGAAACTCGGGACTGTTCCTGTTCCACCTGGAAATTTTAAAGCAGTAAAAATGTGCTACAACCAGTGGAAGCGAGTACAACACCTTGCCAACTGCTTCTGGAATCGTTGGAAGATGGAGTATCTTTCCACTCTGCAAGGACGCAGAAAATGGCAACGCCTGAACCCGATCGTTCAAGTTGGAGATCTCGTTCTCCTCAAGGACCAGCAAGCCGAAAGGATAGAGTGGCCTATGGGACTTATTAAAAAGAGCATCTCTAGTGATGATGGTAAGGTACGTAAGGTGGAGGTGAAGGTCGTAAGACAAGGAACTGTAAAGACTTTTATCAGACCTATCACGGAACTTGTTTTCCTCTTACCGCTTGGAGACTGAACTTACTTAGGTCTTCAAGACATCTAGCAAATTACACTGTCGTTATTTGCGCTTGCATAACTACCGTTATGATGTTTATATATAGTGACATTTTCAATGCCAGACGGGGAGTGTGCTGTTACAGTTATATTCATATTCATTTAGATGGGGATTTTTACTGTATAGATATTCCTTATGCTGCCACCTAGTGGTCTTTCTGTGCTGTACATGCTTTTCGCTGTTCCCTCGCTTTATTGATGATGCGCTTCCTGTGTGTGTGAAATCCCACCCTTCTTGTAAGAGCTGTAGCATGGTGTAGTTATCTAGCAGCATGTCTCTTCATCATCGCAAGCTAAGGACAGTATCATCTTTTGACCGCATAAAACATCTCATTCCATTATCTGCTGTATCCTGTGATCTGCTGTAACCTGATATATGGAATAAAGCAAGACGTGGAAAGAAACAGTGTTTTGGTGAGTTCAGCTATCTGATAAGGATTGTCCTCGGTGATTGCATCTACTTATACAGGCCAGGCATAGAGGTCTCTGCAAGGGATAAATCGCTATACAACGATCGGAGTCAGAATATCATGCTTAGGTATGAGCCGAACCCGAACTCAATGCAAGTCAATGGAGCTGAAAATTCGGTTTTTAGAGTGCCCTCCAAGAGGGCATATATGCTAGATATTTGCCATAAAAGGTGTATGGGGGTCCGGGTAGTGCCCTGGGGGACAGGAAACAAGGACAAAAAGTAAAAAAAAAACATTTTTAAAGGGACAGTGAGTTTTCCATGAAATAAGGGTTAAAAATAAAAACGAAAAATTCCTTCAAATATCGTGCCTAGGGAGGTCCCCATAACCTGCCCGTGAAGTGGCGGATTTCTAGGATGTATAGAAATATGTAAAAACCAAAAAATGACATTTCAAATGACAGTAAATGCTTTTCCTTTAATCTATCCATAAACAACTGCTTGGGGCGGCAGTCTGTATGAAAAGAGGAGACATTTTCTGACATGCAGAAAAGGTTTACTGATTTTTTTGGCGGTGAAAAAGCAGGAGAATGACTGGAGAATGGAAAATTCTAGACCAAATAGCCGATTTGGAAAATGAAATTAATGGGAGAATTTTTCTGGTTTGGCTATTTTTTTACCTAGAATTTTCTCTTCAGTCATTCTGAGTTTCACCTTTCTCTGAATAACCCTGTCAGGGTTATTCAGAGAGCGGTGAAGAGCAGGAGAATGACTGGAGAATGGAAAATTCTAGGTCATAATAGCCAAACCAGAAAAATTCTCCCATTTAGGCTAGGGTCAGACTAGCGAATTTTTAAACGTGCGTTTAGGCGCACTTAATCACGGGCGCACTAGCAGCAAATGACGGCCAATATACGAAGTACGGTCGTACGAAAATCCGGCTGCGCAACGCAAGTGGAAAATGAACGCATTTTTTCGAGAACGCAGAACCGCTAGTATGGACGTACAGAGTGCGCTGCGTCCACTAGCGGCGAGTGTGCGTGATTTGGAGATGTCAGACCCTGCTCATGTCCGGCCAACATAACGTCCAGACACCCAAAGTTTCCTGGTTTGGATCCGAAAAAAAATCACGCCCAAAAATGCGCATCGTATGACTGTTTTCGTGCATTCTGTGAAAAAATACGGCAATGCGTTCGGACGCACTTTCGGTCGCTGTGAAAAATGCGTTAGTCTGACCCTAGCCTTCTCACTTTCCAAATCGGCTATTTGGTCCAGATTGTTCTCTTTTCCTGCCATTCTCCTGGTTTTCACCTTTCTCTGAACAACCCTGAGAGAGAGGTGAAAGCCAGGAGAACTGGCAGGAGAAGAGAACAATCTAGACCAAATAGCCAATTTGGAAAGTGAGTTAAATGGGAGAATTTTTCTGGTTTGGCTATTTTGACCTAGAATTTTCACTTCTCCAGTTATTCTCCTGCTTTTCACCGCTCTCTGAATAACCCTGTGAATGTTTAATCCCGAGGTCAAAAATAACATTGCTTTAGATGTTATTTTGAATTTTTTTCAAACACCAGTTAAATGCAGCATATTAGGATGTTTTAGGAGGGAAATTAATTCTCAAATCAGAAGCAGACACCACCCCACCCCCTCAGTATAGTGTACAATGTATCAAATTGATTACCAGACTAAAAACACCTGGTGTTATGCCCGTTTGTGAACAGAGGTCATTTAGAGTTGATAATCTTTCCACGTACACATTAGTTTTTAATTCAATATCTAATAAACCGTTGCTTATAATATTCTGCAGTAAAGAGTCTATTTCTAGATTTTTTAGTATTTTTTTAAGCATTTTCTATACTTTTTTCAAAATTTCTTTTTTTTTTTTCGAACTCGAACCGAACGCACCAAAAAAGTTCGAAGTTTGCGAACTTTCGAACTGCCAAAGTTCGGGCCCGAACTCCGAACCGTCCGAATCCGAACAGCTCATTCCTAATTATGCTGGCAATTTGCCAATATTTGGCGAATTGACAGCTTTTTGAATAGCCGTATGGCCACAATTGCACCGTATGGGTAAATTCACCTTTCGGTGCAGTTGCGTGGCCGATTCGGTGTTCTTTGAATAACCCCTAAAGAATGAGATTCAAAACATTCATAAAGCAATACTGAGATGCATTAGCAGCAACATGCAGCACTACGTCGACACGTGGAGAAGGTGGCTGAAGACATGT
Source organism: Leptobrachium leishanense (assembly GCA_009667805.1). Lineage (NCBI taxonomy): Eukaryota > Metazoa > Chordata > Amphibia > Anura > Megophryidae > Leptobrachium > Leptobrachium leishanense. The sequence continues at coordinate 152,388,336 of CM019064.1, read as the reverse complement.
GTGGAACTGTAAACTACACAGAGCATGCGCAGTATAAGAATCAATTTGGGAGATAAAAAGCCAGATACAAGGAAGTGGAACCAGACAGAGTAGCCGGAATATGTGGACAAAAACTTTTCTATATGGGGACACAAAACAATTGCCACACACTAAGGAAGCCCAAAGGGTCGAAAGAGGTCCTAGTGCCAAATATCTACTGCCCATTTTTTTAAAAATATCAGGGTTATTTAAAGAGATCCGAATTCTGGCCGAAAGGTAACCGAACAGTGAAATTCAGGGTATGGTTACCTTTCCTGGCCATTCGGCTATCCAGAGAGCAGGCAGTTCGCCAAATCCTGGCAAATTGCCTGCACATGCGGTGCCTGTTCGAGGGCAGTGAAACCCCCATAGTGAAGCAATGCTTAGTCTATTCAGAGAACAAAAACCAGCAGTGAAAAGTTGCCGAATTGCCCTGCTGTTCGGTGGTTTCATGCGGCAGGTTTATTCAGGAGAATCCCATAGGCTTCAATGTTAAAAATATTCCCGTTTTAAATCAATATCTAATAAACCGTTGATTATAATATTTTGCAGTAAAAAGTCTCTTTATGTATAGATTTTTTAGGATCTTTTAGGTATTTTTTTGCAAAATTCTCTTTTCCATTTTTTTTTAATCGTTTCTTTTTTTGTAAAGAGCCCTTTTATTATCATTCATTGGATCTTATTTGTAAATTTTAGATATTTTCGTTGTGCAGTTTTTTGCAAACAGCGTTTCACTTTTCAAACATTCAAGCGTACTGTTTTTTTTTTTTTTTCACTCCATTCGTCTGAGGTGTCGGCTTTTTCCGGCGGCTGCTCTGCGCTGTGATCGGCGGCTGCTGGGTTTCTCCGGCATGTTCGGCGGGGTTAATCCAGCGGTTTTGCGGATTTTAGGGAGTGTTCGGCAGGTTTTGCGGTGAGTGTTAGTCCGGTTTGCGGCAGGTTTTCCTTGCACTTTGGGGACCTTGTGGTGCTTGCTGAATACACCGCAGGGTCGCCGAAATAGGATCGCCAAATCTCGCCGAATTGAAGCGAACGAAAAGTCGACCGAATGTACGGTGACTTTGATTCTCTTTGAATAACCCTGTATATTTTATTCCCTTTGTCTCGCTATTAGCTATTGCAACTTTTATTGTGTTTTTTAAAGCTGGATTTTAATGAATATAGAATTTATTTACAATATAAAAACTCAGACATCTTTTTGTTTGGTGGGATCATAAGGAGGAAAATCGTTGGTTGTAGGACTAAAGCAGTAGACACCACCTGTTCATACTGGTGTCCATGTGCATATGAAAGCGCTAATCTGGAAAAAGGCTCTTGAACACGTGAGTAGGTCCTATATTTTATTATATCCCTCGCATACTGTAAGCCACTTATTGTAGGGCTCACGCTATGTGTGTGCTATTGGACACATTTATTAACAGGGGAAATATGTTATACATTATTGTGCCATTATGGTTTTACATTCATGTAGGAGTCTTTGACTGGATAATCGTGACAAGAAGCGATTTAAGTATTTTTTTGTGTACGACCTTTTCACTGTATGACGCAGGTTGTATTGAAACATATGCAAGCATATGAAAGTGGAGACTGAAGCCTCCTATTTGTTGTTCATATTCTTTTGCGCTGTGTTGCGACTGACACTTAAGAGGTTTGTTTACCCCTTCCTTTGTTTGTAAGCCTCGTTGACATGTGCCTAACAAAAATCCGATGCAACATCCAGGCTTCTTGAGATGGAATGCGTTCAACATAAAAGGTGGACACTTTTCTGAAACTCAATTTCCATTCATTCATTTGAAATCGCAAATGAACAAATTGTGTCTATACGAGTCACCCTGTAGTATGCCTAACTACTATAGTTGCAATTTGATATGGAGCATGAACTGCCACTGATGGGTTCATTATGTATACAGAATTATCAAGGTGTCTTAGACAAACAATGCCCAACATGTTAAAAGGAAACCCCTTTATTTCAGGGGACTTTGTGCGGCAAAATAGTTTGCAAGTGCTGGGAAATTGATTATAAAATTTGATTTTCTCTTTATTGCATTTCAGGCTCACCTGGAACTACTGGTTCTACTGAAAATACATCACTGATGGTGCGTTTAAGAGTTTGGTACCCAAAGTTTTCCTCATCATAGGGACTAATAGGTAGTGGATCAAAAGATTCATTAGATAGGTTCACTCGATCATCCATAATGGTGTTCTTCACGATGTTCATTACCTTTAAAAGAAAAAAAGTACCCATTATAGATTAAGATTTCAACATTTTAAAGAACCTCATTTTGTTTAACGGACTTTAAAAATAATCTGCAATACCGAGCAGTTGTTCGAACAGCCATCAATTTTACTAGATAAGTTTAAAAATATTACAAATAAGATGACCCTTGTTGACATACTGTAGATCTTAGGCAGGGTCAGACGAACGCATTTTTCACGTCGTCCGTGAAAAAGTGCGTTCGAAGGAATGGACGTATTTTTTCACGGAATACGCGATAGCAGACATACAATCTGCATTGTCGTCTGTGTACGTTATGTTGGCCGGACATTAGCAGCGTCTGACGTCTCCTAATCACGCACACACACCGCTAGCAGACGCAGCGTACTCTGTACGTCAGTACTAGCGGTTTGACGTTCTCAAAAAAATGCGTTAGTTTGCCACTTGCGTTGCGCGGACGGACGTTCGTGCGGCCGTTCTTCGTATGTTGCCCGGCATTGGACGTCATTTGCTGCTAGCACGGCTGTGATTAAGTGCGGCTAAACGCACGTTAAAACTGCGTTCGTCTGACCCTAGCCTTAGAAGTTAATCTAGAATATTTTGTTACCTCGTCAGCAGTTTGTGCAGGGTGAATTCTGAAATTCACAGTTGCTCTGGCAGTTGGTGGGATCACATTCGACTGAGAAGAAAAAAAATTCACCAGTAATATTTATATTAAGTTGCTATATTAAGTGTTCAAGTAAAACTAGATGTATTTGTTGTCATATATGTTTATATAAATAAAGTATGATAATATAGACCATTCTACAAGAATAAAAGTAGCAATATAACCAATTTTCTGTGGAAGAAAATTCATATTATTCTGAGTATGCACAAGCACTGGCTCAATACATGAGCATTCAGAACAGTAAGGCTGACCCTTTTACTGTATCATCAGTATCTCAAACAGAAGAGCTGGAAGAGACATCTTACAGGGTTATTCAGAGAGCGTGAAAAGCAGGAGAATGACTGGAGAATGAAAAATTCTAGGTCAAAATAGCCAAACCAGAAAAATTCTCCCTTTCATCTCACTTTCCAAATCGGCTATTTTGACCTAGAATTTTTCATTCTCCAGTCATTCTCCTTCTTGCACGCTCTCTGAATAACCCTGTTAGTGTGTATGGGATTTGCTCCCCTTCACATTTATTGAACGCTTTTTCATAAGACGTTAAAAATACACTGATTCAAAGAAAAGGTGGTTTACAGTTTTAAAATTGCCGTAATTTGAAAATTTAAAAACCAAACAAATTAGGAAATTGGAAGTCAGATTTGTTTGCCCACATTTTGCAATTTTGTTTGTAATTCAATGTAATACACCATTCCGGTCCTTAAAGTACTTGTTGCTAGACTATTTCCCAAATTCTTCTATAGAATACATTCAAAAAGAGCAAAACTGTAACCAAAAGATATTAAAATGTTCATCTGCAAAGTTCCTGTTTTGCGAAAGATATTAAAATGTTCATCTGCAAAGTTCCTGTTTTGCGTATTTTCTTCCTAGCTGCTGGACACTCAACAGCAATAAAGTAGCTTCATATCTTCAGTCAGAGTTTGTCAATGTTTACTTTTTTGACCTAAAGCCAGTCAGTAATTTTACCTTAATTCCAGCATTAACGATGGTGAGAGCTGTGGTTGTCCGAACAATGGCATTGCTGGAAGGAGTCTGCTCCAGAATTCTGAATTTAAAAAAGTTTGGGATTTTAGATATAGTTAAAGTCAGAATTAGCACACACACACACTAAAAAGTACAATATATGCACCTTACTACCTTAACAGGAATTAGGATACCTTTTCTTTTTACTCTATCCCAAACTCCCACGGGCACACTTGTGAGACATTAGTGCAGCATTTCACACATGATCATCCATGAGGGTGCATGTCATTAGCCATCCTAACAATGCCTCCTGCATCTGTATTGCTACAGTAGCATTACTTTGCCTGAAGCTCTGGTATTTGCCAAGCTTTTAGAGGCAAGGACAAATTGGGATGCAGGTGCATCTGAAGTTTTAGCTTTGCCAGGAGAAGCGGAATTTTTATTTTTGTCTATTCCCACCTGTGAAAAAGACCCAGTGACTGAAGAGTTCAAAAATTCGTACCAGCACTACTCACAAAAAGAAAAGGTTACTGATCGACCTCAGGATTTTAAATGTGGAAAATCTAAAACGTAATTTTTATTCAATATCTTAAAAGGGTGCCATTCTGCTTATTGTAGCAGAGGCCTAACAAAACAGTTGTAAATCAGTATTGAGTATGTTCAAATTGAACTAAAAACTACTAAAGATTTGCAAGAGGAGTCTCATGTAAAATGTTTCGAAGAAGCACAGCGTATCAAATTAATGCAAGCAAACCAAAGATAAAAACTGACCTGCTAATAACTGGTGCGAAAAGCCATAGATTCGCCATCATGACATTTAGAGGGAAAGAAAACTGCAAAACATAAAGTCATAAAATATTCACTACCACATATCCAAAGTGGAGACATTCGGCAAGTGAACAGTCTGTGTCGGAGCATTAAGTAACAAAGTGTGGACTAGAGACGAGTTGGCAATGAAGCACTTGGAAATAGATGAGGGAAGTCAGAAATAAAATTGTGAGGAATAGGAAACATCGTTGAGTAAACGTATCAGGGGGAAACCATAAAAGGTCTGCGTTTCCACAATGAAAAGGCTCACCACCTCTTATTCTATTTTTTGGGAGGGGAGGATTACAAGTATGAGCTCGAGCTGTGTTGGCATTGAGAGTCCGTATACAAAACAAAACAAAAAAAAAAAAAAAAAAATATCGGAATCTCGGGAAAAGAATAAATGACAACTATCGAAATATTAACTTGGATAAGTCAGTTTAGTGATGAGAAGTTGTAGCACAAAATTAAAAGTATGTAGTGATAAGACATATTAATAGCAATGAAAATGTATCTTGGCTCATCCATGACAATAGAGAGTATCCCTTAATCATACCTCTCTTGCAAGCTGTTCAAACATGGAGCGTTCTGGGCCTTTACCAAACTTGCTGGGCATTGGATTCTGTTCCAGTCTGTGCCAGATTGTGTAAACAAAACAATTCAGACCTACTATAGTAAAATTTGAATAGCCAGCATTTACCAGATAAAACTGTATGTTAAATTCTTCACACCAAAAAGCAGACGAAATCCATTGTAATGTGCACTGCTAACCTAACTGCTTTATACAGGGGAATTGGGCAAAAATTTATGTTAAGCATATTTTGATGACTTCAAAAAAAAAAAAAAAAAGCACAATTTGAAACAAAATCATGCCGACATATTTTTTCACCTGCTCAAAGCTGCAGAAAGGATCCCAATGCTGGATTCACGAGGAGGCATTGAGGAATGACCAGGGGATGAATTCACTGTCAAATTCAAATCAATTCCACCTTTTTCAGTGATGCCAATCCTAAAGAAAAAAACAACAAAAAAAAAAACCACAGACAATCTAAATGAGGGTTTTCCAAACCTGTCCTCAGGACCCGCTGACACGCCAGGTTTGCCAGATATCTGAAGCACAGCACAGGTATGATTTGCCGCTCAGTGATTGCAGGATTCAGTTTGCTTTGCCCAAGGTGATTTGTGAAATCTGGCCTGTTACAGGGTCCCGAGGACAGGTTTGGGAAACACTGGTCTAAATACTCTGCAACAAGTCTCCACAAGAGAATACAAAAGACGCTTAGGAAGGAATTTATTAACCACAGTCCGCAGTAGTTAACCATGGTTTCAACAACGATAAAATTCAAATGATGACGGGAGACGTTGGAATCGATTAACTTTTCTCCTTCTGCCTTTTGGAGTTTTCCATCTCCCCATCTTGGGATCAGCAAAGGATATAGTCCTTTCAACAATGGCGACATTCTCCATTGTTTACAACGACAATAAACTGGGGGGGGGGTTAGTGAACAATGCCCTCAGTGTTCATAGTTTTAAGTGAAAAACAGGGACACAAATGCTCACTAGGCACACTTATTCCATAAAACTAACAATAAGAGTGGCAAAAAAAATTAAGCATGCATTGCCAGCTCTTATATCTAAAATCATACAAGACAGTGTAATGCAATAAAATTATGTAAAATTATAGTTGCAGGTTTTTAAATATAACACTATAAAAGGCCACAAAACATGAAGTATCATTAGAAAGGTCACCTTATGTCAGAAGGAAAAAAAAAGTCCACCATATCAAAGATAAGGGATACTGTAAAACACCGATACTAATTATGATCACCGTTGTGCGTCTTGTGAGCATCTGTATCCCTGGTTTTCATTTTTGCTCAGCAATAGTTAAACCCCAACCTGTTAACCAATTATTCCAAATAAGCAGACCGCAACGTTTATACTTAAAAAAACCAAAATGACCATACAAAGCCGAAGCCTTATTGTTGTAGTAGTTGCTTTGTTATGTTCGGATGACCATTCATGCTAAAGTGATGGCAATCAAGTCAGCATGTCATGATTCCCATGCCAGACTGGTTGCAAAAAATTTGTGTGTGTGTCCTGAGAACGAGCAATGGCACTAGTGGTCTGCTCTACGGTGGGGTCCACTCAGGTGTCACAAGCTTTTAACTTGATTGTGCCATTACAGGGACAACTGCTCCATATGCAAATCAGACTGCTTCTCCCAGAGAGGGTGGCCAGTACAGAAATGCCAAGGAACTAGTTGTCATTGTCATGCCCCCCATCTGCATCATCATCTGACGCTCCTGGCAGCATACTTCCTATGCTGCCCCTGTTCCTGCAACCTGCATTTATGTATAACATCTTTCAGCAGTGAACCAGTTAAACACAAAGCACTCACTCAAAATAAAAGGGCTCCACCCCAGGTTCTGCTTTGGCTGTTCATTGCTATTCAATTCCCGATAGAGCAAGCCATTCAGCTTTACCTGAGACCCCATTTACCTACCTGCTCCTATTCACCGGATTTCCACAAGATCTCCAGATTCCAGCAACCTCCTTTCCCTCTGCAATATCCATACCTGGTCAGTTTTCCATTTATTCATCATACTCCACCCTTCTGTCTGCAGATCACTGCACCCTGGGCTCACCACATCCCAATACCCCGGTGCCACCCCGCTATCATCCCCACAACCCTGACACTAGTGGCCTTTTTCTGACTACAAGTTTACAGGGTAATCCAGGTGTGGACCCCTTGCTTGAGGTGCCTAGAGGGGTGTCAGCTATACCCTCCGGACGAGGCCTAACAAGGCCGAAACGATCGTCAGGAGTTGATGCATCTCTGGTGCAGGGATGACGTCCTTGACAATCCATACTGGCCACCCTTTCTGGGTGTAGCAGTCTGATTTGCATATGGAGCTAAAGCCTTGTGAGACCGGAGCGGGCCTACCGTAGAGCAGGTCACTAGTTCCATTGCTCTTTCTCAGGACCCTCACAACCCCCCCCCCCTTTTCAGACTGGTTACAAGTAAGGATGAGCTGTTCGGGTTCGGAGTTCGACCCGAACCTAGCCTGTTCGGGCGGATCGCGAACATTTCCGGGTGTTCGCCGCATGTTCGACCACAATGGACCACAATGCATTTTCCCACTGCCTGAAGCTCGTAATTGGCTACAGCCTTGCACCTGACCACAGGTCTGGTGCAAGACTGGTTGAACACTATGGGCAAATTTTGCCCAATCATGGGCTCACAGAGCTAAGTCCTGCAGCACACTATATAAGGTTTCAACGCGCCGATTCTGCACGCATTTCGGCTAGGGTCAAATGAAAGCATTTTTACACGCGAACGTAAAAAAGTGGGTCCGAACGCATTGATGTATTTTTTCACGGAATATGCGAAAACGGTCATACGATGCGCATTTTCGTGCGTGATGTTTTGCGAATCCAAACCAGGAAACTTTTCGCGTCTGGACGTTATGTTGGCCGGACACGAGCAGGGTCTGACGTCTCCAAATCACACACACACACACCGCTAGCGGGCGCAGCGCACTCTGTACGTCCGTACTAGAGGTTCTGCGTTCTCTAAAAAATGCGTTCATTTTCCACTTGCGTTGCGCGACCGGACTTTCGTGCGACCGTACTTCGTATATTGGCTGTCATTGCCCGTCATTTGCTGCTAGTGCGGCCGTGATTAAGTGCGCCAGAATGCACGTTAAAAGTGCGCTGGTCTGACCCCAGCGTTCAGAGGAGATTTCAAAGGAGATAGTTGTGTGTGTTGTTACTGCCGGTCTGCCACGCTACGGGGGGGGGGGGGTCTCATTTATACCAAATATCATTGAATTTAGGTGATGTGTGTCTTGTCACTGTGCCAGCAAGTTTTTTTGGGGTTTACAACTTTATTTAAAACATTTGTGTATTGAGGTGATTTTCTGGGTCTTGTCACTGTGCCAGCAAATCTTTTTGGGGCTCACTAATTTCTTTAAAACACTTGTGAATTAAGGTGATCTTCTGTGTCTCGTCACACAGCCAGCAATTTTTTTTGGGGCTCACTAATTTCTTTAAAACACTTGGGAATTAAGGTGATCTGTGTCTCGTCATACAAAAAGTACCACGCTGTATTTTGGGGCTCACTAATTTATTTAAAACATTTGTGAATTAAGGTGATCTGTCTCTTGTCACTGGCTGCCAGCTAACAGTGTGTCTCACGGAGTTATACCAGAGTTATTTAAATCTTTATACCAGAGTTGAATCAGAGTTCTGTATATATTAATAGAAGAGTTGATTGAAAAGTGTGTATACGGGTATACACTATACAGTGTGGGCGCTTGTTAATTTAAGTTAATTAAAGTGCTATGTGAATAAATAATCAATTGCAGCCTAAGTATGGTAAAAAGCACATAAAAAACAACCAAAATACGTGCCAAGATTAAGACAAAAGGATAAACAAGAACATACGGCGCATAAAACAGTGAACAGTTGGTTAAATGAACAACTGGTTAATAGAAGTAAAATGTGAAAGGTGTCCTTTAAGGTATAAAAAGTGTCCTTTAAAATGCAAGAAGTGTCCTTTAAAATACCAAACAGAGGAGGTAAAAGAGTACAAAAAAGTTCCAAAAGAATTATTAAGTCAATTTGTGCAAAATAAGTGTTCAAAAAGTGCAATGATTTATTACTCAAAGAGTGTTGTTGATTGAAGACAAATGCAACAATCTTCTCTGTGGTGTAGATATCGAATCTTCTCTTTAAAGGTGTCCCTCAGAGAGAAATAAAGGCAATAATAGTGCAGATGGTCATACTGGGATGAAGTAATTTAATAAAATGAATGTATCACTCACATTTATTAGAGCCTAAGGGAAATCCAGGCTCAAGGAAAATAGCTTGCGGCCAAGTATAGGGTGGCACGTCCCTCCTTTCATCTATGGTGGTTACTAGATAAAGCAGAGAAAATCGGGAGACGGCACTCCCATAGCGTAACTCTGTGCAATACAGGTGGAGGATTAAATTAAAATTAGTCACACTCACCAGTTATAGAGCCTCTCAATTCCAGGCTCAAGGAGTATCGCCTTGGGTCCTCTTAAGGTGGGGGCCCGAACCTCTTTAGTGTAGCAGCAGTTGGTCCAGATGTCCAAAAAAGTGGGGAGATAAGGAAAAGTGGCGAATGCAAAAAATATATAGATAATGAATTTATTGGAATTAATAAAATCCTGGACAAATTGTACCGAGACGCGTTTCGGCTAAAAGCCTTCCTCAGTCGGTATATTTAGTGTCCATAAAGTGCAAATAATAAAGAGGTTCGGGCCCCCACCTTAAGAGGACCCAAGGCGATACTCCTTGAGCCTGGAATTGAGAGGCTCTATAACTGGTGAGTGTGACTAATTTTAATTTAATCCTCCACCTGTATTGCACAGAGTTACGCTATGGGAGTGCCGTCTCCCGATCTTCTCTGCTTTATCTAGTAACCACCATAGATGAAAGGAGGGACGTGCCACCCTATACTTGGCCGCAAGCTATTTTCCTTGAGCCTGGATTTCCCTTAGGCTCTAATAAATGTGAGTGATACATTCATTTTATTAAATTACTTCATCCCAGTATGACCATCTGCACTATTATTGCCTTTATTTCTCTCTGAGGGACACCTTTAAAGAGAAGATTCGATATCTACACCACAGAGAAGATTGTTGCATTTGTCTTCAATCAACAACACTCTTTGAGTAATAAATCATTGCACTTTTTGAACACTTATTTTGCACAAATTGACTTAATAATTCTTTTGGAACTTTTTTGTACTCTTTTACCTCCTCTGTTTGGTATTTTAAAGGACACTTCTTGCATTTTAAAGGACACTTTTTATACCTTAAAGGACACCTTTCACATTTTACTTCTATTAACCAGTTGTTCATTTAACCAACTGTTCACTGTTTTATGCGCCGTATGGTCTTGTTTATCCTTCTGTATATATTAATCTATAAATCACTCACCATGTCTGAAAGAACAAAAAGGACAGGCAGACGCTCCCAGCCACAGATAAGAGGGCAAGCAGCCCCTGTGTCGGAAGGCTGTGTCTCTGGTCGTGGTGGACGTGGTGCATCCTCTGCAGGGGCACGTTTGTCCTTTCTAACTGGTGCTGGCCGTCTTAAGCAGCAGCAACATACAGAGGACTTGGAGGATGAGGATGGCCTGGTTAGCCAATCCACCGAGTCCTCTGCCAGCCAGGCTTCTAGTGCTTTACAGTCCACCTCAGCTGCCAAAGCCTCTAATGCAGCCTCCATGTCCACAGCTACTCCTGCCGTAGCCTCGCTATCACACACGGAGGAGTCAGCTGAATTGTTTGACTACAATGAGAGTGACATGCTGCTTGAGGATGCGCAGCAAGTACAGTGCTCGGATTCAATCTCTGAGGTTGAGCAAGGGAGTATAATCAACCTAGAGGAAGGGGGTGCCAGTGATGACACACAAATAACTGGCACTCATGTTGCCCCAGCAACTGCAGCATACTGCCAAGTTGGCTCCAGTGACGAGGAGATAGGGGGTGAAGATGACATTGATGATGAGGTCACTGACTCCACCTGGGTGCCAGATCGAACTGAGGAATCAAGTGAGGAGGAGGGGGAGGAGGAGGCACAGCAAACACGAGGCACAACATCCTCTGTGACCAACAGTAGCACTAGCCAGTCCAAGGTATCACATGTCAGAGCTGCTCCGGTGCAGAGCGCTGTTGTCTCAAAGAACACATGCAGGAAATCTGCTGTCTGGGAGTTCTTAAAGAACTGTGCATCAGACCCCAGCGTTGCTATTTGTAATCTATGTCAGAGGAGGCTGAAGCGTGGGATAAACACCGGACACTTGGGTACCACGTGCTTGAGGCGACATATGAACAAGTGCCACACATCCCATTGGGGCAAAACTTTGCGTAGGTCCTCCTCCTCCTCCTCATCTGTCTCTACCCACACTGTATGTCCTGCCATGCAATTGCCTACAACCTCCACCGACAGGGATGATGCTACAGTAATGGATGTACCAGCAGGTCCTTCCTCACAATGTGACATCATCCCAGTAGCTGAAGATTTACGCAGTCAGATTACGTTGCCGCAGCTGCTGCAGCGAAAGAAAAAATATAGTCCCAACCATCCCCAGGCACAGCGTCTAAATGCAAGCTTAGCAAAATTACTCGCATTGCAGCTGCTGCCTTTCCAGCTGGTGGACTCTGCTCCCTTCAGTGAATTTGCTGAATGCGCTGTACCACTGTGGCAGGTTCCAAAACGCCATTACTTTTCACGCAAGGCCATTCCAGCACTATACCAGCACGTGGAAGACAATGTTATCCAGTCATTGGGAAAGGCAGTCAGCAGCAAGGTGCATGTCACTTTAGACACGTGGTCCAGCAAGCATGGACAGGGTCGTCACATTTCCTTCACGGCACACTGGGTAACTCTGATTGCAGCTGGGAGGGATCCAAGACGGGGCTCTGTGCTGGAGCTTGTTCATCCACCATGCCTCCAGAAAGCTGCTTGTATGAGGTCTGTCTGCTCCACCACCACCACCTCTTCCTCCTCCTCCACCTCTGTCTCTGGCGAAGTGGCAGTTAAACCCACGCCTGACAGGGTGTACGCAATGACTCAAGGAAAAAGATGCCATACTGTGCTTGAGTTGGTTTGTTTAGGGGACAGGAGCCACACCGGGTCAGAAATTTTTTGAGCTCTGCAGGGGCAGGTGCAGAGATGGTTAACACCACACCAGCTTGAGCTGGGAATGATCGTCTGCGATAATGGCAGCAACCTTCTCTCCGCCCTATGCAAGGGTAAATTGACACATGTACCATGCCTAGCACACGTCCTAAATCTGGTGGTACAGCGTTTCCTAACCAAGTACCCAGGGCTGCCAGACCTTCTCATCCAGGCCAGAAAAGTCTGCAGCCACTTCAGACGGTCATTACCAGCAAGCGTTCGCCTGGCGGAAATTAAAAGAGAATTCCACCTTCCCACAAACCGTCTGATCTGTGACATGCCCACCAGGTGGAACTCGACATTAGCAATGCTTCAGCATCTGCACAAGCAGCAGAGGGCCATCAACGAGTACCTGTGTGAGTATGGCACAAGGACAGGTTCAGGTCAACTTGGTTTCCCCCCCCCGCAGTGGCTGATGATCAAGGATGCATGCACTGTACTGTCACCATTTGAGGAGGCAACGAGGATGGTGAGCAGGGACAGTGCATGCATCAGTGACACAATTCCTTTAGTGTTCCTGCTGGTGCACACTCTGCGGGGAATTATAGAGGTGGCTCTTGAGGCAGAGCAGCGGGAGGAAGAGGAGGCCTTCCCTAGCTCTCAAGGCCCCAGTCTTTCCGCAGACAGCATTCCAGCGGGTCCTACTCAGATCAGACAGGAGGACGATGAGGAGGACTATTTAAGTAGTGGGGGCATTGAAGGTGGGGATTCCTCAAGGCAGGGTTTTGTGTGCCCAGAAACAGAAGGGCTTGTGCGTGGCTGGGAGGAAGAAGTGCACGATACGGTCATCCTCATTGACCAGGAAGACTCGGCAGCTAATGCCACCTCCAACCTACGCTGCATGGGCTCCCTAATGATGCAAAGCCTGCTAAAGGACCCCAGGATTCGTGCTATCAAGGAGAGGGATCATTACTGGTTGGCAACCCTTCTTGATACAAGGGGAAAGTTGCAGAGCTCATCCTGCCCGCACAGAGGGAGCACAGGATGACAAAACTTGAGGACGCTCTAAAGCGAAACTTATGTAACACCTTTCCAGGCACTGTTAGATTACCAAGTGCTACTGCTGACAAACGTGCTTCTGAGGCTGCAGGTGATCAGAGGAATAGCGGTGAAGGCCAGGGCCGCTTGACTGATGCATTTTTAAATTTTTTTTGTCCTCGACGCCCAGGGACGTCAAATGTAGGCACCCATTGCCAGCGTCTTCACCATATGGTGCAGGACTACCTAGGGGCAAGGGCAGACCTGGATACCTTTCCAGCAGATGATCCACTGTCTTACTGGGTGTTGAGATTGGATCACTGGCCAGAATTTAGCCAATATGCTATGCAGCTACTAGGTTGCCCTTCATCTAGCGTGCTTTCGGAAAGGACGTTCAGTGCCGCTGGAGGTTTTGTCACAGACAAGAGAGTGCGTCTGTCCACCGACACTGTAGGCCGGCTGACCTTTATAAAAATGAATCAGTCCTGGATCAGCAGCTATCAATCCCCTGATGCCGAAGTAACGGAATAGATCAGGTATGTCTTCTGCATGCACAAAACCTCCAGCACTGAACTCTTCCACAATACCACAAAAGGGTTACGGTGTGAATGCACTTGCTGCCATGAAAGGCACAATATTTGGCTGCACTGACGCCTGTGCCAGATTTATATCATTTTAATTTTATGAACAGCAGGGTCCAACCCTGCACTCTTCCACAATACCACAGAGGGGTTACTGTATGATGATACTTGATGGCCTGGCACCAAAGGCACAATATCTGGGTGCACTGACGCCCATTACCAGATTCATTTCTTTTTAATATAGGACCGCATGGTCCACCCCTGCACTCTTCCACAATACTACAGAGGGGTTACTGTATGATGATACTTGCTGGCCTGGCATTAAAGGCACAATATCTGGGTGCACTGCCATTGACGCCTGTATCAGATTCATATCCTCAGAGGGGTTACGGTGTGACAGCACTGTTGCCGACGCTAAAAGCCCAATTTTAAAGCACCTATTGTTACTTTCATCCAAAGCCTGCATAAGTTTCACAATAATTTAGTAAAAAAAAACACACTAAACTTTTTCTGCGCCTCCTAAAATGTCTTTTCATACAGGCTGCCGCCCCAAGCAGTTGTTTATGGATAGATTAAAGGAAAAGCATTTACAGTCATATGAAATGTCATTTATTTGTTTTTAAGTGTTTCTATACATCCTAGAAATCCGCCACTTCACGGGCAGGTTATGGGGACCTCCTAGGCACGATATTTGAAGGAATTTTTCGTTTTTATTTTTAACCCTTATTTCATGGAAAACTCACTGTCCCTTTAAAAACGTTTTTTTTAAAACTTTTTATCCTTGTCTCCTGTCCCCCAGGGCACTACCCAGACCCCCATACACCTTTTATGGCAAATATGTAGCATATATGCCCTCTTGGAGGGCACTCTAAAAAACCGAATTTTCAGCCCCATTGACTTGCATGGGAGTTCGGGTTCGGTCCCGAACAAATGGGAAGTTCGGGTTCGGGCTCGAACCGAACTCGGGGGGTGTTCGGTTCATCCCTAGTTACAAGCAGCCACATGAGTCTAGGAAAATTGCAACATGGTCGCATCAAAGGAGTTTAGGTACTTAAGATGTAATGCATCTGTAGCGCTGTGTTAAAATCTTGCTGCTGGCAGTACCTATTTTTGGCCACAAGATGGAGACAATCGCGATTAGAGACACTGGACATTGGGACTACATTTCCCGGCGTGCTTTGCAAGGAGACAGGAAGTGGGTGGGACCGAGCACACTTACATCCCGAACCTCGTAGAGAACGCGCCAGAGCGCGCCAGGGAACGAGAGAGAGCAGACGCAGTGCCAGACATCGCGAGAGGGCCTAGGCCAGAGCGCGAGTGAGACCTGCCAGTTTCTTTATCGGGTCATTCAGCACAAGTGAAGGAGACCTCCAAGTTCCAGAGATTGCTGCAGATCGAACAATCCGAAGACCTCGAGTGAGGAGTTACCGCGAGTTGATCGGATACGGAAAGCAGGCGGTGAGCTGGACAAGTCGTGGACAAGCTACGGAAAGTCAGACAACGGATCCGGCCGCAAGTATCCCCAGTCAATATCGAGCGGAGAGACGTCCTGGGTCAGCGGAGCCTAAAGCAACCGGTGGATGGGTGAGAGGCCTCCAGGGCCGTTTGTAAATAAAGAACACGCTGCTGTTTTCTCTTTAAAGTCCACAGGGCCCCAACTTGACTAGTCGAAGACATTCCTTAAGTAAATTCACTGGCCAGTTGAACAGTACCCGGGTACCACACACACATACACACCTTTTACATTCCGGGACTTAACCTGTGCAGGACTCATTCTGTTACGATTCGGAACAGGGGTTAAAGATACGTTCCGAATAATATTTTTCTCTTTTCCGCTGCGCGTTTACCGTAATACGAAGAGATTGTATTTTTGGGTTTCACTACGTGTCCCTTTTTCGAATTTCGTGCAATTGCATTTCTTTTCTGTTCGGTTGTGAATATATTTTTTCCGAAATACGAAGCCTCGTGTTTCGGTTC
Organism: Leptobrachium leishanense; assembly: GCA_009667805.1. Taxonomy (NCBI): domain Eukaryota; kingdom Metazoa; phylum Chordata; class Amphibia; order Anura; family Megophryidae; genus Leptobrachium; species Leptobrachium leishanense. Next base: position 152,372,415 of record CM019064.1, on the reverse strand, counting down.
TTTCCCGCTACGCGCTTTTACCGCGATACGAAAGTACTGTAATAATATCTGTGAATACCGTGTCTCAACGCCTGCTTACTATTTTAGTAAACTATTTAAATGATAAAAACTCACAGCGGTGTTGGAGTATATTTATTCCCTAGTGCGGGGAGACTGACCCGTGGTTCATTTTTAGCGGCTCCTCCGGGAGTAAGCGCTACACATCATTAACCCTTTCGCTGCTGAAGCATTTCCCGCCTGTGTGCTGAGGTCATTTTTACTGGTTTCGCTCATCATGTTTAACCGCATTTTGAAGCCTTATTTTATTATATGACCCAGACATATTATATATCGTTCTTTCCGGCAGACTCGGCAGATTCATAATATGTCATTATTATATGTATACGTTATGTCCTGTCTGTATATTATAATAAAATATGCAATAAAATTAGAATTTTCAAAAATTTACAACGTCTAAAGTGTTTTTTTCACATTTTAACATGCGATCGTTTGCGGTTATATTTTCTATGGGCTGCGCTTGTTAAAAAAAATTAGAAATGGGGTCTTCGTTACATTTTTTTTGGGGGAATATTTTGCTATTTTTAACAAACGCACCCCATACAAAAATCGTTAGTGCAGCATCATTGTTCACATTATAAATTAAATGGGAACAATATCGCTGCATTAACAAAACAAATAAAAAACATATTTTTTTTTATTATTTTTTTATTTTTCATTTTTATTTTTTTTAAAAAACTTTTCATGGTCATGTTTGATAGCGTTGGAAAGGCCATGCTCTGGGCGATCCAACGATATCAAACATTAACCTCTAGCTCCCACGGATCGGGAGATAGGGGGTTCCAATGAACCCCCTATCTCCACCATGGGTGGCAGCTAGGGGTTAACTCCAGGACTGGCGTCATCGTGCTATGCACGATGACGCCAGTCCTCAGGGGGAGTTCCCAGAGGCTTGGCCGACATCCAAGATGTCGGCCAGCTCCGGGAAAGGATCACGAACCGGCGCTTTTCGGCGCCGATTCGTGATGCGGCCCCCATGGGGTTAATGCCAGGTACCGTTTGGAAGGGCAGGCTGTGCCCTTCCAAATGGTGCCTGGAATTAAGCTCAGGACCCCGGCGATCGGGAGGGAGAGAGGTCCGAAGGACCCCCCCTCCCTTTCAGGCGCCTCCTCCGCACACGCGGGGGGGCGCCTGAAATAGACGTCATCGCGCCGCCGCGATGACATCTATTGTGCCCGCGGCGGTCCCGGAGTGACGGGCTGACATTCAAGATGTCAGCCCGCACTGGGGGGGGCACAGCAATCGGACAGAATCCGGCCGATCGCTGGCTGCTTTGAGAGGACGCGCTCAGGGCGTCTTCTGCAGCCAACCCTTCCTGCGGCAGGACGCGCTGAGAGCGTCCTCCGCAGCGAAGTGGTTAAACAATATACTGTATATCCCTGATCATTATCGTCAAATCTATATTTTTGACTTAGACTAGATTCCAAACCCGTGTAAACAAAAGCAATGCTCTGGCAGATGTCCCAGAACCATTAAAGTCTATGGAGTTGATAAGTTTCAGTTTTCTGCTACGATTTACACCAGGCTTGGGGCCATATTACATAGTTGGTACTAACTTAACCAGAGCTGTTGTAAACTTCCCAGAGCCATTATAGTCTATGGAGGTTTTAAGTTTACAACAGCTCTGGTTAAGTTAGCACCAACTATGTAATATGGCCCTTGGAATCTCGATGGTTTTCCATGACAGGTTCACTTTAGGTATTACAAAAAGAAGGGGGTAAGAGTGTAAAGGCGCTAAAGTATTATAGTTGTATTAAAAGCCCTACCTAACCATCCTATCCAGATATTTCTGGTAGAAGGAAAGAAAAGGGAATGGTTTGGGTATGCCGCTTCACTGGAATAGAAAGTACAACAGAAATACTTTCACAAACAATTTGTACCACAAAAATATTCAAAAATAAGGTGAATCCAGATAGCGCAAGAGTTCAAATAATAAGTCATACCACATTCGGGTCAAAGTTCATTATATAGTATATTTAGTATCCCATATGTGTGAGGATTAAGTCACTCAGTCACTTTCAAGAAGATGGGAGTGGAAACCTCTTCTGTCCAAACACAGGTCCAGTCAAGATCTCACAAAAACACAAGAGATAAAAGAAATGGTGCAGAACTCCACACAATTAGACAATAAATGTATATTCCAAACAATGCACTCACATATAGGTGAGCCATAATGGCTTGCATACTCGGCTGAACCTTGGCGTTCAACTGAGCACAGTGTCTCAAATTACACAAGAGGATGAGAAAGAGATAAAAAATGTAAAAAAAAATAAAATAAAAACCATAGATGTTTTTTATTTTATTAATAATTTTTTTTATCGCTTTCTCATCCTCTTGTCTAATTGAGACACTGCTCAGTTGAACGCCAAGGTTCAGCCAAGTATGCAAGCGGAGCAGAGTGGCTTTTAGGTGTTTTGCCCAGAAAAATACCCACACGCTACAAATGAGCCTAGTTACCTGTGGGCTCCACCATTGGTAAGTGCACATTTGATTGAGCTGTCCATTATTGATATATAAGAACTTACTGCACTATGAGGGTATTCCTCTGTCCTTGTCTTTGAGCTACAGCGTGACGACATTGACAGGAGAAGGAACCTGGAGCAAAGAAGGCTAGGCCACCCTTGAAGTTGGTCATTCACCTATCTAGTGGCTCACCTATATGTGAGTGCATTGTTTGGAATATACGTTTGTCTATAATTGTGTGGAGTTCTGCACCATTTCTTTTATCTCGTGTTTTTCTGAGATCTTGACTGGACATGTGTTTGGACAGAAGAGGTTTCCACTCCCATCTCCTTGAAAGTGACTGATAAGTGACTTAATCCTCACACATATGGGATACTAAACATACTATATAATGAACTTTGACCCCAATGTGGGAAGACTTATTATTTGAACTCTTGCGCTATCTGGATTCACCTTAGGTATTAATAGCATGTATTCACCATAGCAGAATATTTTACTTACAGAGCGATGGGCCTACTTGTGCCTTGAATAACACCATCTAAGACTGCCAAACCTTCATCCAGCAAAAAAGCCAGCTTTACTCCTTTAGCTTCTAACTTCTCAGCAATCTTCATGGCTCCATGACGACCACCTATCTGAATTAAATATACAGCACAAAAGTTACTATACAGGTTATTCTTACATGCAAACATACACTACATGCAAATCAGACCAATCACTTTACTTCACTACCAATTTAAAAATAACACAAGAACTTTGATGTACAGAAAATATGCTCTGTTCCTGTTGCCTTGCAACTGTACACATTTTTATGAAGGTTTCTTCAACCTGCAGGTGTCAAAGAATCATGTCGGTTTTAATTATGCAGATATCTGAATGGTCTTTGCGCATCAAGTGAGAATTTTGATGCTCATTTCTCATTTTCTGCAGTGAAGATCATTGAAATAGCGCGAGTCTCTGGTGTGGATGTTCAAGCTGTTTGTTGGACTATAGCAACAGTGTTCAGAAGTACAGTGTGTCCTACTCCAGCTCGTTCAGAAATAAGGAGCTGGAAAGACAGAGAATGAAGCAAGTTGTCAAGGGGGAAAAAGTCCCACAGTCTCCTTCTGCCGACCTGCTGGATCTCGTGAGAGGCGAGGTCCTGCAGGTCATGTGACCGGCAGTTGAAGCCTCAATGGGGTGCTATGGACTCCATGGAGGGATGCTCGCGGCGGCGCTTAGTGCTGCCTCGAGCATCCTCAGGCTGAGTACTGCGTTACGGTGCAGGCTTCTAGATAAGCGCCTGCCCCGTAATCTCACGCTAAGAGGGGAGAAACCTGCAGGCGCAGGTTATCCTCCTTAGCGTCCCCGTTTTAGCATGAAGATTGGAATATGGCCCAGCATATCCAGGATTCATCTCAACATATGTTCCAAAAGATAATAAATATAGTAGTGTTAGCCTTCTAGCAGAAAAGGAAGTCGGAAGAGGTAGGATTTCAAGAATTCATGTACCAGTGTGACAAACAATTTGAAATCAAATAAATGATCAAGGCGCACATTAAATCTCAAACAGGCAAGAACCAGGAATAGGATGACAGAACTATTTAGGTTTATGGGTTGCCGAGTGTTGAGGATTAGATTACATTAGGGATAGATTAGAGGCCCATTGGCTACTAGAAAGGGACATTGTAGTATTCATGAAACAGATTCTGAGCATAGTGATACACACACTCAGTTAATCGCATTTAGTAACTCTAGTACATTGCCCAACCCTAAAGCTTTATTTTACCCATATAATGATTTTTAACACGTCCTACAAGAGGAATGTTTGGTGTTTTGGAAAGTAGTGTATCATTAACCTTGGAAGAAAAAGAAGGACTTCAAGTTTATGTGTACAGTAATAAATGAAACATTCGAACCCTACCTCCTCATCATGTCCTATCCCAATATAGAAGGACCGAAGTGGTTGGAATTTCCTCTTCAAGTGAAACTCAAGAGCCTGCAGAATTCCCTAAAATACAGAGTATTCAAGCTTTAAATACCCATACAAATCATTAATTAAAAAGTTCTTGAATGTATCTTGACTAATATACCACTTTAGTTGAAGTCATTCTAGTACCATTTACAGAATACAGACAGAGCTCCATTTAATTGAGATCGATTCCAGATATTTACAATCTTAAGACTGAAATTAAGCCATTTTATGGTTTGGCATATTTAATTAAGGATATCGATTCATGGTAAAATGTCACCTTAAATATCGTCAATTGAGTATATACTACATCATGTAAATATTGGGTCCTCATGAGCATGCAGGAAGTAATGCTCAAACAAAGCAGCATTTACCTACAATCTAATACTTACAATTACACAGTTCTTATCATCTATAGTTCCTCTTCCGTAAATGTATCCGTCCTTTTCCTCACCAGAAAAGGGTGGAACGTCCCAGCCTTCAGCAGGTGCTGGGACGACATCTAAGTGGGCAAGAAGCATGTATGGCTGTAGACTGTTGTTTGAGCCTTGAACATGGAAAAGATGACTGTATTTTCCCACAGATTCATATGTGACTAAAATGGACTTGAAGATTTCAGGGAAGGCTGGAATAAAAGGGGAACACGATTAATATACTATGTAGTTGTACAGCGCTACAGAACTTGTTAGTGCTTTAGAAATACTTGTAACTGTAGTTACTATGTGCCGGATAAAAGAATAGCAATCCTAAGGCTCTGATAACCCATCTGCAATTCATTCAGGCTGGCATGTCCAGGGCCAGATTTATAACTAGGTGTAACGGTAGCTATATCACCCCCAAGAGTAGCGGAGTTGAGATCCTTAAGGGCAACAATACTTTGATTAACACAGAAATTGCATAAAATACAGGTTGTAATTCAAGAACCAGGGGACTCAAAGGACTAGCTGAATTGCCTCTAGGCTCCGAGGGTTTCGAGACGGACAGAAAGCCTAGGACATGCTCAGAAACACCATACGTGGAACGACAGTCTGTAAAGTATTCAAGGTGCAGGGCAGAGATGCAGAAACCAATCGTTCGGGTAAATACTTGAGATTAGTAGATACCTGGTGATTCTCGGAAGGTACTGGCTTGCATACAGGATTGTTATGGCTAATATGTACAGGATGCGATTAGAAATAACATCAAACAGGAATAAACAATCGTTTGTTATCGTGGTCTTTGCAAAAACATTAACATGAGTAGTAGCCTGGGTAAAGGAACCCCGGAGGGTTACAAACGATACCCCTAAACGTGATGGGACAGGACCCAAACAGCGAGCGATCAACCCAGCAACCAGCATGGGGTTAAATCACTAAAACACGCAAACAGCGTAATATACACGATAGAGAGAGAGTCGTCAAAACCAAGCCGGGTCAAAGAACAGGAGCAGGAATCTCATACAAAGCAGGGTCGTCAACAGTAAATACAAACAGATTCAGGAAGTAGCGGTGCGTGAAGTAAACTCCACAACAGGGCGACGAGGCAACTCCTCGAGCCCTGTTTTACAGCCGGCGGCTCCTGGTAACCACACGTGACCCCGCCCCCTCAGATGCCGATCTGCCAGCAGAAAGTGCTGGCACCCGGCTAGCCAGCGGTCCTCCTTCTTGCCCAGACCCCCCACGGGGCACAGTGGGGGCTGAGGATGTAACACTAGGCAGAGTAGGCATGTGCCTACAGGCACCTCCCACAAGGGGCATCTTGCGCTGTAAACAAAATTATATATTTTTTACAGTCATTTAGAGCACTGTATCTCTGGAGCTCTAAGGGATAGAGGGACATATGAGGTATCATTAAAAAGGCCAGAATTTAACCAGGTTAGCTTTATGCAAAAATAAACAAAATATTATTTTTCTCTAATGCAGCACTATTATTCAGTTTACAATTATAAAGTGCACAGTGATGCTGCGCTAAACTCACCTTCTCTTTTCCCACACTGCCAGCAATTGCGGAGCTGATGATGCAATGCATTGTTTTGAAGTGGAAATAGGCTGGAAGACGGCCGCCATTGTACACAGGCGGCCATCTTGTTCAGAATATTGGTTCACTTGTATATAACTAGACAGGTTTGTAGCTGAAACTAGAATGAGGTATACGTAGAAATTTAGGAATGCGTTTAGATTAGCAGAAAAGCAATTAAAGCTTTATGAAAGATCTCTGCTGTTCCTGGCACGGAGGAGAAAAGCGAAGTAGATCCTCCAAGGTCGTTGGGGCCCGCAGAAAGACAAAGGAGTAGAGATCAGGCCAGGTGCCATCTGTAACAAGTGATTGTAGGCGCAAGGGAGGAGGGCGCAGCCCGGAACAGTAAGAGCAATTAATTTTGATTTACTGAAACTAACACAAAGTTTGCCAATTTACAGCCAATTAATGAAATGTCTTTGTATTAGCCAAAGGGAGGTATTAACCCACGTGGGGTGGAATAAAGTGTCATTGGGAGGTGGGCTAACTGGGATGTACCTAATTACGTATTTTTGGGTATAAGATCCCTTGCACGGGTGAAAGGGGGGCTCACTCTTTGCGATTCAATCCTGTGTGGGCACTTGTGTGACGACACAATAAAGTTTGCCTTTCCTGAAGAGACTCGTGTTCTGACAATCCTTACTTGTGCCCGGTCCGGCGCCGTCTTGAAAGTGAATCTGTTTTTGTCCGCCTACATTTTTGGGGGCCTCGTGAGCCGGGATACGGGCCCTTTCCGGGCACACAGTAACGGGCTGCTGTGAACACAGTGCAGTGCTTGACTGCAGCGAGTGCGAGAATCCCGATGGTTGGGCGTCCGTTGAAGGTGAGCTGACATCTGCAGGCGCCAAGCAGGATTTCCTGTTCAGTGGACCTCGTCTCGTCCCAAACGGACCCCTGACCCGGGACACCACTGAGTCTGAGGAAACAGCAAGCAGCGCCGGCGATAGGTAACGTGTCTTCTATGTTTTGTATGTCTAAAGGAGATACCGGTATCTAAGGGAAACGTCCGACTGAGATAGACGGATAAGAGGATGCGATGGCCACCATCCTATTGGCATATCTAGCCCGCCGCTGATAGCACTGACATTGCTAAGGAGCCAGAGTGGCTAGCGGGTGTCTGGATTCGGGGGAATTGAATGCCAATCAAAGGGTAGTTCTGTAAGTGAGGGAGAAGGTAACCACGTGGAGTTGCATAAGTCAGTAGTCAGTGTTTGTAAATAGAGCTTCACCACGTGGGTAAAAGGGAAAGGAGGAGGGATTTTCTGTGACTGGGCTGAGAGCCTGAGTCAGTGCTAGTGTGCACGTCGTGTAGTGAAAAGGGCTCATAGTGGAGCCAGCGGTAGCTGCAGAGATAGTGGTGCCGGTGGGTGAGATTACCCATAAGGCAAATTGGAATTGCAGACGGCAGTAGAGATATAGAACGGGGTGCACATAGTCACAAGCAGTCAAGAGTTAGAGTTCAAATTACGGGGTATAAGGAGCCACAGAGGAGGGACTGAGTACCCCTCGGCTAGTAAAAAAAGAGTTGAAGTGTTTTATGTTCTGTTATGTGATGAAAGCATCTGATACGGTATGTGTTGTGAATGAATTGACTCGAGTGCTGTGAGTGAACGTGCGCCTACTCGCTCCGCGAGGAAGCAAATACGAGTTTTGAACCCGAACGTACGTTTCCGGCTCAGGCGACTGCAGACGGCTACTGAAGGGGGAAGCGCCTGCAGATACGAAGGAATTGTTGACTGAAGTATCAGACTGTAGATTTTAACTGTTGTTGAAATAATATATCTGTATTGCAAAGAGTACTGTTTTCAAGAGTAATAATGGGTAACGGGTCATCTAAGCCCAAGAAGGTGAAGGAGGGTGAGACGCCCCTAGAATATATGGTGCGGAATTTCGAAGCATTATATAAAACTCATGACTATGGTGTAGAATTAAAAAAGAGAAGTTAAAAGTAATGTGTACAGTTGTGTGGCCGTTGTTAGTCCCAGGATGGCCAGAGCAGGGGTCAATGGACCCGGAGTTGGTACAGAAGGTACATTCCCAAGTCACAGAGCAGTACGGACATCCTGAACAATACCCGTATATAGATATATGGAGATATTGTATTAAAAACAAGAGTCATTTTATAATGATAGCGGGGAGAAATAAGAAGCAGGACCCCCAAAATAATGGAGAGAGAGAGAGAGAGGTGTTAGTAGAACAACCGGAAGAGAGTGATGTTTTACCCCCGTCCTATCCATCATGTTATGGGGCAGCTAGGAAAGTTTTGAGTGCCGCGGTTGCGCGGACGGAGAGGGGGAGCGGGCAGCTGCTGTGTCTCGGTCAGCTCCCTCTGCTCCGTCCTGTGTGACTGAGGAAGAGGAGCAGGGCGCCGCGAATGGAGGAGATAGAGAGGCTCCACCAGAAAAGATTGAGATGCCCGATGGGAGCATATATAAATTAATTAATATTTTACGGAGTGAGATGATTGCGGTGCTGTATGGCTTGTATGTGTGATTCGGACTAATTTTGTCCGATTATATTTATAATTGATCTATTAAACTAAAGTAGGAATGACTGAGAGGTTGTGAGATTGGGCTTCGTACTTGGTTTTTTTTCCTCTCTCCTCTCTTCCCTGGTGTATAGGCCCCCTCCTTTCTGACAGACTGTTTGAAAGGGCGAGGGGGAGGGAGTCACTTTGCTCTCTGATAGTTGGAAGAATAACCCTTTGTGTATCTGTGCAGCGAATTCAAAGTAAAAAGGAATAGGAAAAAAAAGGAATTACTATATTTAGCTATTTTAATGTGTGTTACAATGGAATAATTTTTTGAAGTCTGTTGAGTGCAAGATATATGTTTATATTTTGTGTTGATATTATTCCAAAAGTTTTAGTTTTGTTCAGAGCTAGAATTAAATAAAAAAAAGGGAAGTCCTGGTTTTATATTGTTACACACACAAACAATATAAGTACGTAATAATATACAATATTGTCTATCAAAATATAAAATTTATTAACAAATTAAATTGAAATATATGAAACGGTTAGAAAATTAATATTAAAAGAAAAAAAATTCGAGAAATAATTAAAGTAGTTTTTCTTTACTGTTTCTAAAAGGTATGTTTTTATTTAATTTTTGATGGAATGGTTATTTTATTGTTATGAGATGTTAGGAGTGGTCTTATGACAATGGAATAATTTATTTTTTTCAGATGTGGTATTAAGAGTCTGTTTTGGGCTACGGGAAAAGATCTCTGAAAATATTGTTTATACAATGTGTATATGTATATGCCCGAATTTCCCATCCGGCTCCGGGGGCGGGATATCTTTTGCAAATTGCAAGCCCAAATTATGTTTTTTCCCGGGGGTCACGCTCAATTAGACCTGCCGGAGAGTGGCGGCTCTGCTCGGCAGCATATTCCAGCCAGTCCGCACAATCCACAATCTGTGAAAATCGCAGTAGTTATGTCAAAGGAGGAAGAATGGCGCACGGCACCTACTCTGTCTGCCACGCCGGATCCGCACGCACTACTCCTTGGAATTCCTGAGGTGGGGGCGGAGGAAAACCCGCCCAGATGAGTTGAATCACAGCCCGGCGCAACACCGGTGGCTCTAAGACAATATTATATCCCACAGAAAGCCAAGCAGAATATACAGATATATTTACAGAAATTTAAAGATAACGGCATATTAAAATTCTGCGTGTCACCATGGAACACACCCCTATTGCCAGTACTGAAAGAAGGCACACAAGAGTACCGCCCTGTCCAAGATTTACGAGCTGTCAACGAGGCCACAGTAACATTACACCCTGTGGTTCCTAATCCATACAATTTACTGGCGTTAATTCCCGGAGATACACAATATTACACAGTGCTTGATTTAAAAGACGTTTTTTTTTTTTTATATGCCTGGCTCCAGCAAGCCAGCCCCTTTTTGTATTTCAGTGGGAAAAGTCTACCACGGGGGCGCGCTATCAAATGACGTGGACGCGCCTCCCTCAAAGTTTCAAAAAAAAAATTCGCCCACGATTTTCAGGTGCGCGCTTAGCCAAGATCTCCTCGCCTTCAACGCTCAGCCAGACAAAGTAGTGTTACTACAATATGTTGATGATTTATTACTGGCTTCCCCCAGAAAAAGACTGTTTATCCGCCACAAAAGCTTTGCTACATCTGCTAAGCCAAGCAGGTTACAGAGTTTCTAAAAAGAAAGCACAAATATGTAAACGCAGTGTAAAATATCTGGGCTTCCATTTAACAGGTACCAAACGTGCACTGGGGGCAGAAAGAAAAGAAGCAGTGTGCCGCATACCCCAACCAAAGACCAGGAGGCAAGTCCGTGAGTTCCTGGGAGCTGCAGGCTTCTGCCGCCTGTGGATCCCCAACTTCGCAGATATTGCCAAGCCGTTTCATCAGGCACGACGGGGGGGGGGGGACAAGATCCCTTTCATTGGAACACAAGAGCAAACAGCAACAGGAGTATTGGTTCAGACTTTTGGCTCATGACTGAGGCCTGTGGCCTACCTCTCCAAGCAACTCGACCCTGTGGCCTGCGGCCTACCCCCATGCCTGACAGCAGTGGCTGCCACTGCAATGCTGATAGCAGAAGCAGACAAGCTGACCCTTGGACAGGTTCTTCATGTCAAGGTGCCCCACGCTGTCAAGGCTCTGCTGAATGTCAAAGGAGGTTACTGGTTCAGCAACAGCCGGATGACGAAGTACCAAGCCATGATGTGTGAAAATCCACGGGTTCATTTGGACCTCATCGCTACCTTAACCCTGCTACTTTACTGCCTGACTGTGAAGAGGATCCAGATCATGAATGCCTCCAAGTTATGGAAGAAGTGTTCAGTAGCAGGCCAGATTTGAAAGACGTACCCCTAGACAAATACGACCTACAGCTATTCACTGATGGTAGCAGCTATATGGATGATGGGAAGAAAGTCTCCGGCTATGCAGTAGTCTCAACAGAAGAAGTCATCGATGCAAAGCCACTGCCAGGCCATACATCTGTACAATTGGCTGAAATAACAGCTTTAACCAGAGCCCTTGAAATTTCTGAAGGCAAAAGAGTAAATATCTATACAGATTCCAAGTACGCCTTCATGACAGTCCATGCACATGGTGCACTCTATAAAGAAAGAGGTCTACTCACGTCTTCAGGACAACAAATTAAATATGCGGCTGAAATCGCGGCCCTTCTGGAAGCAGTGTGGAAACCAAGTGCTGTCAGCATCATGCACTGTCGTGGCCACCAAAAAGGCCGTGATGAAATTCCAAAAGGTAACAGACGCGCAAACCAAGTCCACAAAAGCAGCTGCAAAACCACCACCGCCAGCAGAAGACAAACTAAAGTATTGATCTGCAAGCAAGAACCGCAATCCTCTATGCCAAATTACGAGTTCTACATGAATTTGAGAAAGTTTGAACCCCACGGCGAGTTCATTGAAATAATATTGCACAAATGGCAAGATGATTATGAACTATTAGAACTCAATCATGATTATATTCACAATGGCTTTTCCCAACTCGGACACAAGGCCGAAATTTCTACTCTACTCCCCTAAATCCGCAGGAGACACGCCTAATGGTTAACACCTCAGAAGTTCAGCAAAGACTGTGCAGAGCCTACAAGATGATGCTGAAATTCTTCGGCGTAAAAATAGTGGGGGAGGAGGAAGACAAAGAAATAACCGAAGTTGAATGAGCAGAAAATTTCGCGTCACGTTTTGAAAATTTGACAATCAATCCTCACAATAATCTACGGATCACACAAATACTGCACAGTCTGGGAGAATTGGGAGCAGAAGAATATCAAGTCCCACTGGTGAGGTTCTTCCTCAAGGAGATCCTTATCAAGAACAGACTGCCAAGAATGAAGAAAAGTGCAATGAACTTTTTCATACCAGCAGTAAGAGATTCACAAGACAGACAAGATTTGTTATTTTTTTGCATGGCGATACTATTTCCCAAAAGTATCCAGAACTGTTTGCAACAACTTGCCCGGCTACTGGGCATCACCTGGAAGCTACATACCGCCTACAGGCCCCAAAGTTCGGGAAAAGTTGAAAGAATGAACCGTACCCTAAAGACTTTGATGTCCAAACTGTGCCAAGAGACGTTATTGAGCTGGTTGGACTTGCTGCCGATAGTCCTTTTGCACATTAGGTGCAGACCAACCCCCCAATTGAAGCTAAGTCCGTACGAACTTATGTTTGGACGGCCAACCCCTCTAATTAATGGACTAAGGGGGGACCTTCGGGCATTGGGAGAAACTAAACTAAATGATCAGGTAGTAATGCTGGGTAAATCAATGCAGAAATTAAATACTTGGGTGGGGGATAATATACCGCATTTTCTGTATCCTTCACTGCATAAGTATTGTCCGGGTGACTCGGTATGGGTAAAAGAGTGGAAAAATTATCCACTAGGTCCAAAATGGAGAGGTCCTTATCTGGTCCTGTTATCAACCCCCACAGCAGTAAAGGTTGCCGAGGTGGTCCCGTGGATACATCACTCCAGAGTGAAAGCAGCTGCAGCCAGTCCTGAACCAGCATGGAAGGTCGTTACCAACGAGACCAACCCGCTGAGGCTGAAGCTGACAAAGACCACAGCCATGAGCACCTAAATGATCCTAACCCAGATAATACAGAGGATCAACAAGTGGGTGTTTTGATGGGCACAGGTCCTGACCACCCGCCAACGGGGGATACCCACAGGGTGCTTTTTAGGGGCCCGGCCCCCACCCTTGATTATCTAGAAATGTTTTTTACTTTTGAAATTCCGGTGGGGAGGGATTGGGTTTATGTGACTGTGAAAAGAATTGCCCAAGGAATTCTGACATTCGGGGCATTTGTGGTGCTGATTTTATATCTTGCTAATTTGATTTATGGATTCTCGCGTGGAGCAGGCCCTAATTGTACGGGCAATGTGGGGAAAGTGAATATTTCCCATATCTGGAATGGTACGCACCCGGTGATGGAGAACCGTACCATGTGGAGACAAAAACGAGAGGCGCTATCTGGAACCAACCCAAGAAGACACTTACTTGTGCAATTCAAATATGACTATGCTAAAAAGTCTGGGCAAACCGCATGCTGGGTGTGTAGTAGACTGCACCCAGAGACAATTCATATACCATTTGCCTCTGTTCCAATGAATTTGAGTATGTTTGTATCAGGGAATGTCACAATACATGCTGTCGATGCACCAAGGGAAAAGACAGAATCAGTCAGTCCCGGGTACCCCATAATAGGACCAGTGTATCCACCAGAATGGTGTTTTCAACTAGGACCAGATAAAGAAATAAATAACGAGGGTGGGTTATGTAACTCAAGTCAGTTCAACTGGACATCATACATTTACATATTCAAAACAGGACAAAAAGGCGAATTATTTTATAATACGATGCAGGCAATTTATTAGAGACCAAGAGGCGGTGATTGGGAATGTGACCAATGGGAGGCAGGGTGCAGTGGATATGATGAGACGGCTGAGACACCTTGCGATAGAGATATCAAAGGGAACACTACATTCATCACCATTTATAGTGAAAGGAGGGTACCAGGTGTGCTGTGAAAGGGTGTGTTACACATGGGTACCACCAACAATAACGGGAATGTGTTATTTGGCTAAGCTGGTCCCAATCCAGAGACTAAGGGGAGAAGACACAAACACAGACACAGAACTACACCCTAGGTACCTGGTGTTTGAAAGACCAAAGAGAGAGTTGTTCGCGAAGATGGATCGAATATGGACATGGTTGCCAGCATGGACTGGATGGGGAGGAGAGATGATGAGGAGATTGAATAGCTATGTCAATTTGATGGATGAGATTCTGAATAGAACCAGTATGGATATCCAGCTGCTGAATCTGGAAATGCGTGAGTTACGAAAGGTGCAGATGATATATGATATGGCGCTTGAGCAGATCAGTGCGGCCTTGAATGGATTGTGTGAAATGACAATGCACTATGAATGTTGCACCTTCATCAGAAACACTACACATGAAGTCCCAGATTATTACCAGGTAATTCAAGATCACCAAGAGAAGATAGCACAGTTGCAGGGTATAGCCAGGAGGATTGCTGCCGAAGGCTGGAATCCGCTCCGTGGGTTTGGAGCAATGGGAGAATGGTTTGGTTCCATCTTGAGATTTATCTCACGGATTGGATCCATGATACTCATGATAGTGGTAATCTTGATCATAGGGATACTGATATACCGCATAGGGCTATGTTTATGGCCACTGTGCAAAACAGCACTGACACCTACACAAACACAGAAGATACCACTGATAATCCCACAGGGTATGTTCCCAGTGAAAGAAACCCCCCCCCCAAGTACAAGGAGTTTCAGAATAGTGGAGTGTAATGGCTACAAGTGCCAGGAAAAGATCCTGACACTTGAGCCAAGGGGGGAATGAAGTGGAAATAGGCTGGAAGACGGCCGCCATTGTACACAGGCGGCCATCTTGTTCAGAATATTGGTTCACTTGTATATAACTAGACAGGTTTGTAGCTGAAACTAGAATGAGGTATACGTAGAAATTTAGGAATGCGTTTAGATTAGCAGAAAAGCAATTAAAGCTTTATGAAAGATCTCTGCTGTTCCTGGCACGGAGGAGAAAAGCGAAGTAGATCCTCCAAGGTCGTTGGGGCCCGCAGAAAGACAAAGGAGTAGAGATCAGGCCAGGTGCCATCTGTAACAAGTGATTGTAGGCGCAAGGGAGGAGGGCGCAGCCCGGAACAGTAAGAGCAATTAATTTTGATTTACTGAAACTAACACAAAGTTTGCCAATTTACAGCCAATTAATGAAATGTCTTTGTATTAGCCAAAGGGAGGTATTAACCCACGTGGGGTGGAATAAAGTGTCATTGGGAGGTGGGCTAACTGGGATGTACCTAATTACGTATTTTTGGGTATAAGATCCCTTGCACGGGTGAAAGGGGGGGCTCACTCTTTGCGATTCAATCCTGTGTGGGCACTTGTGTGACGACACAATAAAGTTTGCCTTTCCTGAAGAGACTCGTGTTCTGACAATCCTTACTTGTGCCTGGTCCGGCGCCGTCTTGAAAGTGAATCTGTTTTTGTCCGCCTACATTTTCATCAACAACCTAGACCATGGCACTGCAGTGAGAAGAGACAGGGGGACTTTGGAACCTGCATCTCTGAATTGTACACCGCACAAGGATAAGTGAGGTGTCATTGGAAAGGTCAGAGTCTAGTTGCAGTTACAACTACGTATACAGCACCAACAGATTCTGTAACGCTTTACAAAAGGGGGAAGCACGAACAGGAGACATAATAAATAATAAAAAAACATAAGGAACAGATGGCAGTGCCTGTAGGATAATTGTCCTGCCTAAAGCAGCACTTAAAAGATTCATGGCTTTCAGTATTTTTGAAAAAAAAATGTTGCGCCAAAACGATTTTTTTTTTTTATTCATTTTGAGGGGGCGTGGCCGGCTGAGCAGGGGAAAAGACGTGCTTTGTGTGAGCTCTGCAGGATTCGGCTGAAAAAGGGGATTTCTGCCTGGATTTTCACGTGGCTTCCCTCTTTCGTGTACCCCTGGGAGGCTGGTCATAGGGTGGCAGACTCCATAGCTCGTTTTGGCACCCCCTCTGGAGCCACGCTGAGGAAAAGGCCTCTGTTCCCTGCCTGTTGTCGGCCATTTTGAGGTCTGGGCTCCGGCCTGATCCCTGTTTTACATGTGGGTGATCGGATGCTGTACGCCATGGAGATGGAGGGCCCCCATCTTTCGGCTGCTGCGAATGTCTTGGCTGAAGCAGCGTCGGGATTGCTTACTCTGCAGGCTGCATAGAAGACCTTTAGAGGAGGAGGACGGAGTGCCGCGAGATTTGTCTGCACACGGTACAGAGCGACAAATGCTGGCGGTGATGGAGCGTGGTCGTCGGACGGAGGTTTCGGATGAAGAGGATGCGGTGGATGGACCCTCTACAGGCCACTGGGATGTTATTTCTGAGGCAATGCTCCTGGAGCAGTGGGATGACGAAAGAGATGCGGCCTGAGGGGACCGATGGGGTGACAGATAACAAAGTGCAGTGCCCTATGCCTCCACCCGTGTCTATTCTGCTGGGCCTGCAGCGGATCTCCGGAAGGCGGTCTGTTGGTGGGCTGAAGCACCTGGCTGGGCTCTGATGTGGGGGCATTGGTCCGGGGGATGTATGCAGGCCACACCTTCCATGAAAACCCTCAAAATGATGGGTCTGCTCACGCGGCCTCCCCGTTCTGTTGTGGACAAGTATATATATCTGCGGACAAGTATATATATCTGCTTTTATAATACTCAAAGGCCTAGAAAAAGGCCTTGAAAAATGCTCTGTGTCTGAATGAATCGTATGTCTGTATTAATGGAGGGATTTTTTGCTAACGTCATAATGGTTTATTATTTTAGTAAAAAATAGTGTTATACAAAATATTCTCGGGATAGAGAGGCTACGTATTCGATCAGTATTGCTCTGCAGGACAGAGTGCTACGGAGCCCGGTAGAATTAAGTGTTCAGAAAAAACAAAAAGTGAGCTTTAAAATATTCCGGTTTTTTTATGTAGAAGAAAAAACAAAAAGGAAGCAGGACGCAGACCAGAAAGTGAAACTAGAAAGATGAAATTGGTTCCTCTTTTTTCCTATGACCGTGCAGATCAGTTATTTTAACCCTGCAGAGAGGGAAGGAAAAAAAAACACAGCACAAATAACTGTCCTCCGCAAGACACCTGCGCCTGCAATATTTCCTCCTGCTCCCTGATAATGTCACTCTCACCAGATGTCAGAGTCTAAACCCCGCTATTCTCTTTCCTTTTCCTGAGGGGGGTGATTCCGATTGTGATTCTGGTAGTGGTAATGCTGGTAACTGAGGAAATTTTCAATTCTGCTCAACTTCCCCCCTCGCCCCCACACTTTCTGCCAGAAGAAAAAAAAAAAAAAAAACAAGCGGAACTACACGCACTTACACAGGTTGCAGTGCTAAAAGTAAATGCACATGGAAAGTTTAATACACCAGAAGCTGATATTAAATCATTTAGCAGACCAGGCAGCAAGACAGACTCACTCAGACACAGGAAAAGGAACTCGAGCAGCTAGTCCCACTACTAGTCAGACTTCTGTCTCAGAACTAAGAGATAAAGTGTGCTTACCTAAGGCACTCTATCCGGCTGTAGTACAATAGGCACATGGGCCCTCACACCTCTCAAATACAATGATGAATGCCCTCATCGGTCTACACAATCTGTCACCTTTCGAAATACTGTTTCCCTCAACAAATCCAGTTACAATCTGACAGCCTAGTAACAAATGTCACAAGGGTTTCAAAAACATTAACTGATATCTATGGTCAGGTGTTCTCTTGCATTCCAGACCCTGAAAGTATTGGACGGCACTCATCAACTAGTCCTGGGAGATTGGGTACTAGTGAAGAAGTTTCTTCAGAAAAATCCACTTGAGCCCAGATACGACAGTCCTTTCCAGGTCCTCACAACAGCAACGCCAGTAAAGCTGGAAGGAAAATCCACCTGGATCCACACGTTCCACTGTAAAAAGTTTAATACACCAGAAACGGACCAGACAATAACCCAACCATGATTATGTATATCCTTCTCATTTGGAGGGGGGGGGTGGGAATCCAGGGGCAAAATGTGGCGCAAAATGTGGCTGTCATAATGGGACAAGCGGCTGTTGCTATGGTGCAAGAAGTTGTGGGGGAACAGGTTGGCATTGACATAATTCCACAGGTTGTCAAACAGATTGCTGATGGCACGGGAGTTGCTGCCGCCGAAAACAAACTAACCACTTTCTGGTACAATTCCTCTAACACTCGAGTGGCCACTTACACACCTTTAACTATTGTGATGTAAATGGGAAAAAGGGGGGTCAGAGAATCCCTGGAGCCTGGGAAAATTCCGCCTGCGAGATATGTACCTTGCCCCTGACTGGGTCCCTCCGCACCCACAGCCCAAACCCCTTAATCACCACATGATGATCTCTTCCAATGCTATAGTGGCCATCGCTGATCCCACGTTCGAGGATACTATGGCCATTGAAACCGGATACTCAGATATGAATGTTTGGTTAGAATGGATGAAATATAGCGCTCAGTCCCACAACAGAACCAATTGCTATGCGTGTGGTAGTGCTAGGCCTCATCTAGGTACGGAACCTCTCAATATCCCCGAGGATGTCGAGGAATGTTTTCTCAGTTTGTTTACCAACACCACTCTAAGTCACGATGCTTGCAAAGAATGGAAGTCCAAATACCCCCTCCAGAAACTAAACCCCAGACTCTCAGAGAGTATCACTATCTACCCCGGGAACTACACCTGTCACTCCTCTTGGGGAACCGGTGGCCGGGTAGTTGGAAACTTCACAGAAGGTTATTGTGCACAGTACAGCGCTGTGGAGAAGGAGAAGGTGCAAAACCAGGTGATCTCCCTGGGAGATGTCTATTGGATCTGCGGTGACATGCGAGTCCGCTCCAGCTTGGTAGGTGCGTGGGACGGTGAGTGTGCTCTGGCTAAAGCCATCATGCCCCTCCACATCCTGCCCTTTGATATGATCTGCCTAATGCCCACACCCCCGGACTCACTAGACAAAGGAGAGAGGCTGGCAGTTTCGATCCCCCACGTCTACCTTGATGTCATAGGAGTCCCAAGGGGGGTGCCTAATGAGTTCAAAGCTAGAGACCAGGTAAAGGCGGGATTTGAATCTTTAATCCACATGGTGACCATCAACAAGAATGTTGATTGGATTAACTATATCTATTACAACCAGCAGAGGTTTATTAACTATACCCGAGATGCCCTCCAGGGTTTGGCCGACCAGCTAGGCCCGACCTCTGCAATGACCTTCCAGACCCAAATGGCCCTCGATATGCTACTGGCAGAGAGGGGTGGGGTCTGTAAGATGCTGAAAGGTACTGTTGGCTCCTGTTGCACCTTTATCCCGGATAACACAGGCCCCACTGGTAAGGTCACTAAAGCCATTAAACAATTGGAAGACCTGTCTGAAGAACTGAAGAAAAACTCTGGCATTACTGATCCATGGGATCAGTATTTTAGTTGGATGAGTGGCTGGCAGAAAATCCTCACACAAATAGGGATAGTTATCCTGGTAATGATGGTTCTGTTGGCGGTGATTGGATGTTGTGTTTTACCCTGCATAAAAAAAGGTTGTAGAAAGAACTGTGGAATCCACTACACCTGTTCTGCTTAGTCAAGTGTGAGGGGACACTGGGGAGAATGTTGTCACTTTGTATACTAGTCTAGAATTTCTGGAAGTTCCTGTGAATGAGATGTATGACAGAATCCGCCCACCAGTGACAACTCAACCACAGAATTATGAATCCATGCGTCCCCTCCCTTGAGGAACCCGTCTGTGATTTAACTTTGAGCAAAGGTTAGTGACCCTTTGCAAGACGAGTTGAGGCCTGACTCTTGACCCACCAGTCTCGACCAAGCTCAGAAGCCCGGACTACACAGGTGTTTTATTCAATAGGAATATCTCGTCTCAACCTCCGGCGAAGATTTGGGATGGCTGGCGAGACTATTAGGGGAACAGATGAAGGTTTGGCTCGTCTCCAAGGGGACACTTGAGAAATGTGCATTTTTAGGGGGGACTGTTGTGGACAAGTATATATATCTGCGGACAAGTATATATATCTGCTTTTATAATACTCAAAGGCCTAGAAAAATGCTCATTTAGGTTAAAGTTTGCTATGGCTTTAAGACAAAATTAATATAACGGTCTTTTCAGATAAAACCAAAATGTATCTTGCGGAATTTCGCAGTCTCTGCCGAAATAATGAACCACAAGCAGGTGGCCCTGCAAAAACAATTAACCGCAAGCAGGAAGAAGGCCTCATGTTTTGTGTTTTGCATCCTGTTACTGAACATCTTCCAGAACATGTTCCAGACATCACAAGGTCGCCCAGGATGTAGAAGAACATTGCTGAGTTTGCAGATGTCGAAATGATACTTTGACCTTTGAAATAGCTGATCTTTGATTTTCAATTAATAAATAAACTGTATGTCCGCAATTTTATACAGAAGTCAATCAAAATGTTAAGTTGCCTCCCATCTGCTTACGTATAAACGTACTATAAGATATATCGAACCTATTAAACAGATTCAGAGAAATCATTGGCTTTGAAGCCACATAGACTTATTCCTTGTCTGTGTGATTTCTTTATGCGCGCATATATCTGATTTCTCCACCGAATTAGAACAGAGACTGGCATCCGAGGAAGGACTATTGTCCACTTCAGTTTGACACGGGCTGAAGGGATCTGTCCCCTTTTTTGTTGCAGTCCTGTTTTCTTTGTGAGATGACCTGTTCCTCCTTGTGCAGACATTTCCTTCTACCTCTCCCCCTATGACGCTTATTTTGATTCCTCCCTTGCTGTGTTTAAATTTTTTCTGCTGTTCCCTACTGTTTTTGTGCTCTTCCCCCATGCAGCCGATTCGATGCGACCTTGAAGACTTTTTATTTTCAATTTTTTTTCCCCCTTGGATAAGCGCTGAGGACATGGTCTTTTCTCTTTTACTTATGTTTTTTTTTTTCTTCTGGCGTAATGGGTTGTCTCGGACCACCATCGTGGCCTAGTGCCCGACTTGGCCCCCCGAGTGCCCGGGCCTAGTTCCAATTGTTCCCCTTGGCCCTCCACGATCCTTTGGACTTATGGGAATTTGCCAAGGATGGCACATTTCGGGACTTTGCCACTTCCCTCTGTTTTTTCTTCCCCATCCCCTTCTCCTTATATTTTATGTTCTTGTTGCCTTTTCTTTTGTTTCTTAAGTTCCTCCCCCTCTTCCTTTTATGTTGCAAACCTTTGGCTGTGCTTCTTCCATGCAGTGTATTCAGATACTTAATTGATGTTACTGAAGGCTTTCATTTACGGGTTTTGAGTTTTCTTACTTTGAAGAGACCCCCCACTTGGGTATGTTTTCTAACACATTGCTGTTTTAGCTGACTTTCATTATCAATTGCCGTCTGATGATATGTTTTGGCCTTGCGCGGCCATCCATGGGGGGGGGGAGGTTTCCACATTTCTGTGCCTACACGCTCCGGAGAAGCAAATCCGGCACGTCCAGTAAGCAAACTAGGCAGTTGCATAGAGCGCCAAGGGGAGGGGGCGCTGCACTACTGCCAGTGTCTGCACTTGAACTGCCCATATAGCGCAGGCAAGCTGCAGGTGCCCTTTCTGTGCCTGTCAGTGTGAGCCCTGTCTCTTTAGAGCGTACAGAAGAGAACTATGTGCTCCTGCCTCCTTTTTGCAATGCGTGGGAAGATGATGTCATCCTGGACCGACATTCCCCATGATCCAGCTCTTCCTCCTGCCCTCCTGCCACCATCCTGTCCCTGCACAGAGCTCAATATATGCATGGGGCTGGTGCGGAGACAGGGGACAGAATCCAGGCATTGTGGGACAAGAGAAAGGTTCTGTGGGAGTGTAACTGTTGCATCTGCCCCTGCAGGTTACCCCGCCAGTTCTCACACTGCCCTCCTCCTGCTCCACACAACAGCAACTTCTGTTATCATCCACTGCCAAACAAGGCAGACTATCAGAGCCATAACTAGAAACCTCAGGGTTCCGGTGTGGGAATCCATGAACGCCCCCCCACCTTGGCAAAATCATATTTTGCTATCCCCCACCCACCATCCCCATGCACTGGACCCCTCCAGGTCCACAATGTTGACTCCAGGCAATCAGTGTCCCATTTTTTTCCAGGTTCACTATGACCACTTCAGTCCATCCCATTTACACTATGACTATCACAGAGCTCCACAGCAATAAAACTCACGGTAATGTGCACTGTGTATGAGCGATTCGTAGGCGAGGCCCTGGCCAATAGCTGAGCCACCCCGGCCTGCCCCTACACTCGGGGGCCCAGGTGCAGCGGCACGCACTGCACCCCTGCACACTATAACTGAGTTTTAGCCATCCTCCCTGCTGTTACATGGTCTGGTATTATGGGTGTATCTGTATGGCTGTGTGGTGTGTAATATTTGTGTATCTGTGCGGTGTGCGTAGGTTGTGTGGGTGTGTTGTGTTTATAACTTGCTGCTGTGCATAAATGTATACTTGTGTGGGTGTGTAGATTGTAAAAATGTGTGTATTTTCCATAGATCGCAGACAGCCAATACGCCACTCACATCACTAGGGATAGACCGATAGCTGATATCTGGAGCCAATATTCTGTCAATTTAAAGTTGTGGAAAAAACAACACTAATCTGACATTATGCCATTTACTGAATGTGTTTAATACAATGTTAAACCTTGAATAAATGAAATGGACATGTCAAGTGCAATTATTCATGTGTTGCAGCTGCAGTGAGCTAGCTTAGCCAATTATCGGCAAATTAAAGTCCAATAGCGATTATCAGTAATTTGCTGAATATCGGCCCCCAATTAGAAGGGTCTATCTCTACACATCACACAGAGAGCCAGTATGCCACTCCCGTCACTCACAAACTATACATCACTGACGACAGCCTACACATTATTCACATCATAGACAAGCAGTATACACATCACACACAGGCAAACCAAACATCACTCACACAGTGTGCTTGGTGCTGTGTGTGTGGGGGGGGGGGGCGCAGCAACATGTTTTACCTAAGGTGTCTAAATGTCTTGCACTGGCCCTCAATCCATTTGAACACAGAAAATTGCTATCAAGTACTGTAACCCACACATAAAAAGGAAAGAACTCTGCAAAAACAAACCCCAAATACATATTTTACATTGACACTATAAAGGCCACAATATATTTTTCAGTACATTGGAGACAGCATTTTTGGTACTTTTAATTGGTCACTAATGGGTTTTGCTTTAAGTTATTTATTTTAACTTTATTTCTTTTATATAAATTTTATTAAAAATTGACAGGTTCTTACGAATTTACTAGCTTAAACAGGGACTACTTTGACTTCACTACTTTTTTAGTTTGGCAATGGGTGAATCCTGTTTCACCCCCATCTTCTTTGGGGCTGTGAGGGAATCACAGTTACAAGGTTCCCACATTCTACCTTTTCCTTGTTGTATCAGACTCCGGACACCACCTACTTGCTAAGGGTCATGGTGTGTGTTCAGTAGCTCATGATAGTTGTGTAAGGCAAAGTTAATGAGACTTTTCTTCACAAGTACAAGCCATATATGAAGAAATACACACACTTGGGAAATAAAACATATTGCGTTTGGCGAATAGATACATTAAAACCATCATGACCGACGCCCACGAGACTCAGACACGAGAGGCTGCGTTTTCCCAGAGCTCCGCTTTAGAGACTATTGATTTCGGTTTATTTGGCACTTATTTTTAGTATTTGGCTATCTGTCTGGTGTCACCTGCCTTGCTAAGCCAGCGGACGCACGGAGAAACCCTGCGCAGAACCGAGAGGTGGTCTTGGGAGTTCGGGAGACCCCTGGAACGAAGAACGAGGCCTAGTGCGGGCGGCCATTTTGGGAGCCTGTGGAGGTGCCTAGAGTTACCGCACCGGCGGCAGAGTGTCCTGTCCCGATCCTGCCTGGGGCCCAGATGGGTAAGAAGACGGCGAAGCGGACAGACTCGGTATCCGACCCTGGCCAACGTGACATTCGCGACTCTCTGAGTGGCGGGTGGCTGTTTCCCGCGGGTCTCCCATCCTCCATCCTGCCTCCGGGATACGGTTCCTCTGATGAGGATGGCCTCACCTGGTCGAGGGGAAGTGGTGAGGAAGCTGATCTGCTCTCCTCTGAGCCTCCGTTGCAGGATCAGAGGACCAGGAGGGCCTCTGCGAAAAGGGCTGCTAAGGCGGCTCGTCGAAGGGCTGCGCTTTCTGCCCCTTCCAACGCTGCTGCTGTACAGACCGCCTCGTCGGCCTTCCTGGCGGCAACCCCGGGGGAGGATGTCCAACTTGCCACAAAGGGCGACATTAAAAGAATGATGAACGACATGCGAGCAATGTGGAGTGCTGATGTGGCGGGGGTTAAAGCGGAGGTGACCCTGGTGCAGGAGCAAGTAGTAGAACTTCGAGACCGTACAACAACAGTGGAAACATCGCAGACTCACCTGGCTTGTAAAGTGGACTCTCTTCAGATGCAAATAGAGGCTCTGTCGCGTACGGTGGAACTGTTGGATGCCCGACACCGCCGACGTAACGTACGCATCCGAGGGGTGCCGGAATCTGTGCAGCCTGGGGAGACTGTGGCTTACGCCAATCGCCTGGCGGGCCACCTGCTGAAGCTCTCTCCCAGCGCACCAGAGACTTTTGGTTTGGCGATTCGCGTCCGGAAATCGGCGGCGGCTCCAGAGACGGCACCGCGGGATATAATTGCGGTGACGCGAGAGATGCCTACGAAACAAAAACTGATGTCGTTGCCTTCGGCGAAAAAGGTGTTGTTGCCTTTGAGTCGTCTGCAATAACCTTGTATAACGATTTGCCTTTTTTGACGTTGGCGGCGCGCCGGAGGTTTCGGGAGGTGGCGACCTGTCTTCGGGCTAGGGGAGTTCGGTACAGATGGGGGGTGGCGGGCACCATGCTCTTTACACTCGACAATGTGCCATATGTTTTTGGCACCCCGGATGAAGTGTGGTCGGTTCTTGCCCCCCTGGGGATTACCAGAGGCCTTGAGGCCATGGTAGCTGGCTCCTCAGCTTCGCCCTCTTTGGATCCAGGCTGAGGGTCTGCCGCCTTCTTCCCTCGTCGCCGTAGAGTTCGAGACAGGATACCCGTAATTTCTTAGATTCCCCCCCGGGTGTTTATTATCGAGCCCCCCCCCTCTGACCTCCCTCGCATGACGTCCCGGCTTCTGGTTATTGCATCCCCCTTTTGACCCCCCTTTTTTTTTATTTATTTTTTATTTTATTATTTGTTCCCCTCTCTTGCTGTACCTTATTTTGATGTCTTACCTATTACCCATCATTTTTTATTTTTTCTTTCCCTCACCCCCCATGTCTTCACGATTATTTTATCTCCCCCTTGGGCATTTTTGGGCTATCTCGAGGTATACCCTCGAGTGCCCTGACCTCGTGACTTCTTCCCTCCTTGGCCTCCCATGGCCCCTTCGGCTACAGGGGTAGCGCCAGGACTGTCACATTTTTGGCCTTTGCCACGTTGTTTCTAAACCCCAACCCCCCCCTTTTCTTTTTTTTTTTTCTTTTTTTCTTTCTCTCCCCCTTTACCTCGCCCCCCCGACCGGCATCCATCTCCCCCCCTCACAGACTGAGCTTTTCCTTTTCCGATGAGACCCCCCAACTGGGGATGTTCTCTCCCTGATTTTTTCTATGCTGAAGAATTGCTGTTCATGTTTTGGCAGAGTTTATGCTGGAGTTCCCCAGCCGGAGACACTTCTTTCACTTTCAGATGACACTTTTTACTGCCTTTTTACACTTGATGTGCTACTGCTGATGTGATATGTGACGTTTGCTTTTGTTATACCTTCTATGTATGATATGTTGCTGACAATATCTCAAAATAAAATAAAATTTTGAATACAAAAAAAAATAAAAAAAAATCTTTAATAGTCAAGAAGTAAATGGAAACCTTTTTATTTTCTTAAAATAATAAAGTCCTGTTTTTTAAAACCATCATGACCCGCTTTTACTACTTGAACTTTTTTTTTGCGTTTCACAGTACTTTTGTATTTCTTTCCCATGACAATATTCCAGCCAATTTTTCGATAATAAGAAAACACATTTTCATAATAGAGTTGTATTGCAATAGACGAAACAAAATAAGACTCTAAAACCTTATTGACCTTGGGTCTGATTCCAAACCAGGTATTTTTTATATTTTTTTAACTATTATAACATTTATTTAAAACATGGCATAATAAGTGCATTGGTACCTCTGTGGATGAATTCGTCAAACTCGGCTAAGGCTGTGGTGTTCTGCTCGGTTTCAGAGAATGAGACGGTGGGGATGCGAATTGCCGCTAGCATAGATGGAGAAAAAGTCACACGCGTTACTTGAAAGGTTTACCTTTTCTGGTTACATTTGAATGGATTTCATTGGCCTGCAATACCGGTGATTCCATTTTGCCGTAAATACAGTGATTACACGATTTAGCAAATATTCACAATTTTTTGGCCGAAATTGGGGGTCGCAGAAGCAGTTATCGGACATCGTCGAAAACCGCCAAATTGGCATCGGTGAATTCCACCGAAAGAAAAAAAACCCCTCTATTTTCCTAATGGGCGCTTCAATCAATATATATATGAATAAATAAAAATGACCTTTAAAAAAATAATAAATAGATCTGTTCCAAAACAAAAAAAGTCTCTCAAAAAATAAAATGTTGTCGAAAATATGCAAAAAGGTCTGTTAAAAATTAAAAACGTTTGTTGCAAAAAATAAAAAGTCATAAAAAAAAAAAGTGAAAAGAAGATATTACTTTTTTTTTAAAATCGAAAACCTATAGGATTCACCTGTTTAAAGCGGTTGGATTGAAACCCCGAAAATCAGGGCATTGACAGAATTTCGGTGTAATAGTCTCTGAAAAGAAGAATGGATATTCCTCTATGGGCTAATTTCGGTGCTGCCGAATTACACTGTATTTTGTTGTCAATTCGCCTGTATTTGGCGAATTGACAGCTTAATGAATAGACAAATTGCTCTGAAATTGGATCAATGGCACTGTGGTAGCACAGCATAGCTGTGATTTCCTCACCATTACAGGTACAAGAACCTTTACTCACTGGTGGGTATGACTTGACCTATGGATTGCCAAAACAGAATCGCAAGTCAAAACCCAAAAATGAAATGCTCAAACTGTGGCTGAAACAAAAGCAAATAAAGCATGTAAAAACTTAGGGGAGGCCAACAGGGAAAACCTGCACCTGCAGGTTTCCCCCATTGTGTCCCCATTTTAGTGGTAGATTCCAGGGCAGGAAGCTACCTCTGCACCTTCCCCCGGAACAAAGCGCTTGTTAAGTTTCCACAGGGTAGTCAGGCCCTCTGGTGGTGAGAGCGAAGCTCAGCAGCTCCTGTGGGTTAGATGGGATGGTCTCTGCAGAACGTCTCTCCTGTGGCTGATGCTCTGTAGTCACATGACCAGTCCTGCCCTATATATGAGCCAGTAGTGGATCAGATCCTTGGGTTTGGATAGCTTCTACCTTTTGTATCCCTGCTCCTTGAATTGTGCTACATTCTGTTATTCTGATTTCGGTTTTTATGACTCTCTGGCTTTGGATCTTCTCTTCTGTCTGTCCCATGTACCGTGCTTAGATTAACCCGTGTATGACCTGGCTCGGTTTCTTGGATATTCTATTTGTGTCTTGTATATATGTGCTTATGAGTTCATGTGTCTGATTTGTTGCAGCAAATATCCTGGTTTGTTCCCTGGAATCTGTATACCTGCATTCATTGTATGTCTGGTTTATGTTTTATACACCTTGCAGACCTAGCATAGTTAGTATTTCGAGACCACCTTTCAAGGATCTCAGTCAGGACTTAGGGATCTTTCTAGTTTCTGCTAACTTGTTTATTTCTTGTCTGCTTGCAGATTTGTCACTTTGTGTTTACCCATATCCCTGCTGTTTCCTTTAGTTGAGAAATTACCTAGTACAGGGTCCTCCTTTGTGTTTGTCATCTGCACGCTCTGTTGTTTCTAGTTTTTTAGTGTGTGCGTGATCCTGCAATATGACCGCAAACCTGCCTAAAGGGCTTAAAAATATGCAGCCTAAAGGGCCCCCCTCACTCCCTATAGGGGGGGGGGGAATCGTGACATTATCCAAACCCAAATGAAGCCTGCAGGTTTGTGTGCTTTGCTTAATTCCATGTTTAATATGGTATTTGATCTACTGAAGGAGCTGCAGAGGTTAATGGTGTCTCTGGGCTTTTCACCTGCTGAAGGTAACGATGCAGCTTCCCCAGCAAAACCTGTACCTCCATGTCTGAGAAAGAGCGGCGCAGGCTTTATAATCTCTGTTATTATTGTGCTGATCCAAGCCACACTATATCTGTATGTTCCAAAAGGCCTTTGAGACAGTCTCAGCCTTCTTTATCTGTGCAGAGTGGGAAGAGTCTAGTGTAACAGTCTGGCAGGAAGTCCACTGTGCCCATCTCTCACAGTGGAGCTGCTTGTTCCAAGTTTGGCAGTAAGGCTGCTCTGTCTCCCACTGGTGGTGTGCCAGTGCGCTTTAGGAATAGCGGCAAGCCCGCTAAAGCCAGATCTCGCACTTGGTCAGAGGATGCCAGTGGGTCAGATGATGCCAGATCTAAGTCTGAGGTCAGACTTCCTACACGGTCCAGATTTAGGCTGGGGTCAGACGAACGCAGTGTTAACGTCCGTGTTGCCGCACATAAGTACGTCCTGATAGCATACAATTGTGTTAAATAGAGCCCCACACACGAAGTACGTCCGCACAGAAGTGCGGGGGCTGACGGACGCTGAAAACGGACGCAGGTTAGGCAAGAACGTAATACTGCTAGAACGGACGTGCAGAGTGAGCCACGTCCACAACGTCCGCATAGCTTTGTGTGTCAGTGATGGAGCATGGTCAGACGGACTGCATTTATACGTCCAGCATTTTTGACGGACAGAATGTTTTCTCATTTTTATTTATTTTCCCTGCTACAGCAGTCAAGAAATCCTTCAGTGAAAAAAACAGACTGTGTGGCCACTACCTTGTTGTCAGTCAGTAAGTACGTCCTACTGCACGGATGCACAGTCAGTACAAAATGCGCTCATCTGACCCTAGCCTTAGGAGAACCCACTCTAGGGTAAACAAGTCTGAGGAGGAAGTCGCTGATACAGACCATATGGCCGAGCCCATGGAGGTGATACCCACTGAGCTCACTGCCTATGCTCCTGAGGAACCTATGGAGGTTGTGCCCATAATGGCATCCCGCATCCAGCCTCTCCAAATGGCCAGACACCCCAATGGTGGCCCAGGGCAAGGTAAAAGGGTCCACCAGAAACTTCCTGTGTATGCTGTTGCTTCAGATGGTCTGGTGGTACCTATATCTGATAAGGAAGATTATGAAAGACAAATACTGTCTGAGAGCAAGCCCCTACACACTGGTTGCCTCGCATACAAACCCTCCAGTGCCTCTGAATCACCCATCACCAATCCTCTTGTCTTGGGATCTATTGTGTTATCTAGCCTGGTTCCCGAGGACTGTGTACGGGCATCTCATAGTGTTACGTCTGGTTCTGGCGAACGGCCAGCCACGTCTGGTTCTGGCGAACGGCCAGCCACGTCTGGTTCTGGCGAACGGCCAGCCATGATATCCGATGAAACTAAACCTCTCAGTAAGGCACAGGTAGGCAAATCCGGTAATGCCCCTGTTGTTGCTACTCCTTATGCTGAGACCTTCTCTACCAAGTCCCGGTCCAAAAGGAGACGTAAGAAGGACCGGTTCTAATCTACCCGGTGGGGCAGACACTATACTCGAGATGGCTGGTTCTAGTGCCCCCGAGCCCAGCATGGGCGTCTGCAGAAATTTTTACAGGGGGGGGGGGGGCAAAATTTTAATGGCATCCATATTCTGCCCTTTTGACAATGTCATGAGGGGTACAGTCATAAAATAAAGCGCAGTAATACAGAGGCTGCGAAACATGATGCAAGTCTAATAGAAGAATAAAGGTGTAAGTGTAATAAAATGGACAAAAGTGGATATTGCAGAAACAGCACCTTTCATTAAGCAATCCTCTGCCCTTTCACTTCCATATTCACAGCCAAAGCGTTCAGTGAGACTGCTGCAGCAAACTGAACTGCTGCAATGAAACAATTCAGCAGCTGCTGAGGAACTGAACGCGCCTCTGATTACTGACTGCACACTCAGTCACCACCACCAATTAATCCATCCAGATTCATTCATTAAATATATAAATAAATGCCGCCCGCGGCCCACATACCATGTGAATGTCTGTGATGACTTGAGTTGTGAGTGTGACACACTGCAGTCTGCAGGCAGCTGCTCAGCTGGCTGATAGTGATGCCTGAGCAGCCTGCCCTGATGTGATGGGCAGGTCACTCAGTGGAGAGCCTGAGCCCTGAGGTCACTCACTGGCAGGCTGGACTGTCCTGGAGATCAGATGCTGCCTGGAGGGGAGGCCGCAGCCCGCAGGCCAGATGCCGACCGGAGGCCACAGCTGCCTGGCTGGACGTCGGAGGCCGCAGGGCAGGGCTGCTTGCCTCTGCCTGGATAAAGGAGGGAAGCCAGGGCCGGGATGGATGCCGGAGTCTAGTGTATCAGTGGATATCCAGCACGCGCCGGCGCATTAATCCCGATTCCTTCCCACCACTCTGTCTCTGTCTCCCTGACCGCGGGTCCGCGCCCACACACATGTGGTCTCAGGCGTGCAGAGGGAGCGTTGCGCGCATGCGTCGCGGCCGCCGACTTTAAAAACAAATAGTGCAGGCTGAGGCAGGCCATGTGCGGCGCCGCGAATTTAAGGAATTTAAGGATTTGCTTCCGCAGCTCCGGGGTGGGGCACGTGCCCCCCTTTGCCCCAACCTGTGGACGCCCATGGAGCCCAGTCCTGTTCCCACGGATTATGTGCAGATGCCTTCTAGGATAGTGATCCGTAAACAACACCTATCAGTGTTCTTGAATGACCCAGAGGCCAGGCATGTCCTGGAGGCCGTTATTACTGATTCAGACCAGGAACAGGATCCTGTAAGGAAGAATGTCTGATCTTGGGTTATTATTTATTTTTTGCCATATATTTTTTGTTCAGCGTCCAGTGGCCGCTTTTTTGAGGGGGGGATACTGTTACGTTTCCACAGGGTAGTCAGGCCCTCTGGTGGTGAGAGCGAAGCTCAGCAGCTCCTGTGGGTTAGATGGGATGGTCTCTGCAGAACGTCTCTCCTGTGGCTGATGCTCTGTAGTCACATGACCAGTCCTGCCCTATATATGAGCCAGTAGTGGATCAGATCCTTGGGTTTGGATAGCTTCTACCTTTTGTATCCCTGCTCCTTGAATTGTGCTACATTCTGTTATTCTGATTTCGGTTTTTATGACTCTCTGGCTTTGGATCTTCTCTTCTGTCTGTCCCCTGTACCGCTTAGATTAACCCGTGTATGACCTGGCTCGGTTTCTTGGATATTCTATTTGTGTCTTGTATATATGTGCTTATGAGTTCATGTGTCTGATTTGTTGCAGCAAATATCCTGGTTTGTTCCCTGGAATCTGTATACCTGCATTCATTGTATGTCTGGTTTATGTTTTATACACCTTGCAGACCTAGCATAGTTAGTATTTCGAGACCACCTTTCAAGGATCTCAGTCAGGACTTAGGGATCTTTCTAGTTTCTGCTAACTTGTTTATTCCTTGTCTGCTTGCAGATTTGTCACTTTGTGTTTACCCATATCCCTGCTGTTTCCTTTAGTTGAGAAATTACCTAGTACAGGGTCCTCCTTTGTGTTTGTCATCTGCACTCTCTCTGTTGTTTCTAGTTTTTTAGTGTGTGAGTGATCCTGCAATATGACCACAAACCTGCCTAAAGGGCTTAAAAATACGCAGCCTAAAGGGCCCCCCTCACTCCCTATAGGGGGGGGGGATCGTGACAGCGCTACCTTCAGTGATACTCTCGGTAACAATGCAGCGCCGCCACGAGTATCACCTCCTGGAGTCCATAGTACTCCATGGAGGGTTGCACTGCTGGGTCTCACTAGGCTTGCGGCCAGGAGATGAGTGGTTGCGGGATGAGTGGTGAGAATCTGATTTATTGGGGGGGGGGTGTAGAGGGTGCTAAATGATTTTGCAAAAGCACAATCAGTTAGCACCAGCTTTTTAGGTGTAGCTAAATTTTTGGTTTGCGCATCACTGCGGTAATTAATGCTAGGACTTTGTAAGACCTCACTTATCCTAATGTTAATATGGGGAACACAATCAGTAATTAAGTATAGGATGTGCAAAGTACAGTAAGGTCGCGCAAGCTAGACCAATAACCAATGCACTAAGGGATTTTTCACGGGTTTAGCATTAGTGATGTAATAAGGGGGGGCATGCGTTAATGTCACTAATCCTGGCCGAACACTACAGTTAGCGTTCACTAGGGAATAGAGCCCTATACAGTGAATAACAAAAGTCTACACACCCCTGTTACAATGTCAGGTTTCTGTGATGTAAAAAAAAATGAGACAAAAGATAAATCATTTCAGAACTTCCACCTTTAATGTGACTTATGAACTGTACGACTCAATTGAAAAACAAACTGAAATCTTTTTGGTTTTTTTATCCCGTTCGTCAGCTTTTTCCAGCCGCTGGTCATCGCCAGGTTCGGCGGCTTTTTCATGATGAGTTCTGCGGATCATCGGACCGGATCCGATATTTCCTCCGCATTTAAATAAAGAAAAAAACAGCTGCAAAGCCGCCGAAATTATCGAATCCGTTCCTTTCAGTCGGTTCCTGGCACTTTATCGAATCTGATAATATGCCGGACCCACCGAAATGATTGGATTCAATAATTTTGTCGGTTTTGCAGCTGTTTTTTTTTTCCCAAAATGCACAGGATATATATCGGATCCAATCTGATTTGCTGCTTTTTTTTCCCTCATTCGGCAGTTCTGACAGATTTTCCCTACACTCCAGGAACCCTGCAGTGAATGCAGAATTCACCACAGGGTTGGGACATTTGATTCCCCCGAAATGTGGAGAACGAGAGGAAATGTGGGGAAATGTCGATGACATTTCGGTGCTCTGAAAAAACCCTTTTGTATGGGAGACACTAATGTGGCCCAAGCAGATAGAGAACGAGCTATTACAACCAGTTAACTCTCCATTGGTTAGAATAACTTCCTTCAAACCCTGGTGTTATGTGATTATGCAGAAGTACAATCACTTAACATATAAATCTAAACCCACCAATAAATCACATACTCACCTCAGATCCTTCGTGGCAAGCGCACCGCAATCTGTCTCTTCCTTGCTCTGTGGGCAGAGGAACACTGGGAACAAATAGTTCCCGGTTTTCCTCCGTCCGGTCCAGATCTTATTTGCGCAAGCACTCGTCTGTCTCAATGGAGTCCTATGGATTCCTGGAGCAGGTAACACCGCGGCACAGTGCCGCTGATGTTATCTTGCTGCGGCTCAGA
This sequence comes from Leptobrachium leishanense, assembly GCA_009667805.1. Classification (NCBI taxonomy): domain Eukaryota; kingdom Metazoa; phylum Chordata; class Amphibia; order Anura; family Megophryidae; genus Leptobrachium; species Leptobrachium leishanense. Next base: position 152,338,934 of record CM019064.1, on the reverse strand, counting down.
TGTATTATGACTCATGCTGCTGGCAAGGTCGCTCAGTCGTAATACGAGTGTTAAAGGTGAGCCGCAAATGACAGACTTAAACATTTTCCATTTGCGTCTTGCTTTTAAATGTCCAAATTGTGATCAGGCCATATAATGGCTCTGGTAGGTTTACAACAGCTCTAGTTAAGGTTACATTAACCTTGGAATAGGGCCCATGGAGTGTCTTTTTTTTTTTTAAGTTTAAACAATTTTATTGTTATAATGCAATGGGTCACAACTCAAACCGCAGAAAAAGCCATGCAAGGCTAGTATAGACATCACATAAAAACAGAAAGGGGGGTACCCAGCGTGGTGTATGGGGAGGGCAAGGAACAGGACCGTAGGTACAATGACAGTAGGAGCGGGTGGATCCAGGGGTAAGGGAAAAAAAAAAATTTAGGGGGGAAGGGAGAGGGCAATGGCCATCACCGTGACGCTCCTGGCACGCTCCCATAGGAGGCCATGGAGGTATAATGTCACGAGGCCTAGACGGTCCGGGGGCCAGGCATGGCATATCATGATGGCGTACCCCGGAACCGCCCAGAAAATGCCAAAAAAAAGGTAGAAGGGGGGAGCCCAGAATCCACCATGTCTCGCTGTAGGTCAGGTACCACAAAACAGTAGACGATAGATGGGTGACGTGCAATAAGCTCAAGTCTCACCAGTAGACATAAAGAGGGGGGTATAAACTGGGAGAGCAAGGGGGGGGAAGTCTCGGCATGGGAACCGCATCTAAATTTTGACATAACAGGGATACCTAGGTAGTAGGCCATAAAGCAGAGCCAAGGGCTGCAATGAAATCTCAGGGGTAGTTCGGCGACTCAGTGTCCAATAAAACACTCCTAGAAAATAGGAAAAGGGGTATGAGCCAAGGAGACATACGGCCCGCTCAGTCCGGTTCCCGGGTAGGGAGGGGTGAGCCCGCCATTGACTCGCTCGCCGCGCTACTCAGGGCTTTTGAGGCTATTCCCATGGTTTGGAGATGGGTGATCGCATCTTCTGCAGTGGTCGCTGAAACGTGGCCATCTCCAAGGGCTATCAGCAAGGAGCAGAGTGGCCCCCATTTGTAACGCACCCCGTGGGCCCGCAGAAGTGCAGTGGCCGACTTAAATTGGCGTCTAGCAGCCAAAACTAAAAAAGGAAGGTCTCTGTAGATCGCAACGGAGGACCCCTCAAATGAAACTGTGGGGATGTTACGAGTAGTTTCCAGCAACTGAATCTGCAGACGGACGTCTTGGAGAACCACAACGATGTCGCGTGGAACACCAGCCGGTGCCAAGGCTGCCCTCCGTACCCAGACCGCCGAGAGCGCTGGATCCCGGACAACGACACTGGGCGAGAGAGAGGGTAACGTATTGCAGCAGGGTAGCGTCCAGTATCGATTCCGGTATACCTCGCATTTTTCAGGTTTCGACGGCGATGACGAGCCTCAAGAGACACCACAGCCGTCTGCAGGTTCCCCACCTGTGTCTGAAGTGCCCACAATTGAGAGGAGGTTGCGGCCTGCACCTCCTCAATCTCTAGCGTGCGTGCTTGCACGACGTTCACCTGGGTCCGGGTAGAAATGAGGCCAGATTAAAGGGCCCGGAGGTCAGCGTGCCAAGCAAGCCTGGCGCCTGCCAGAAGGGCCTTAATGGCCTTTTCGTGGCCGGTAAGTCACCGTCATCTATCTCGGCCGGAATCCGCTCCAAGGCAGAGGGGGGCTGAGCGCACTGGTCTCCAGTGGCTCCGCCGCGCCAGAACATGAAGGCTGTTTCTGTAATAGTCTGCGTTCCGAGGCGCCACTCAGCGAGAGTCAAATGTCCGGGTTACTCTCCTCCACTCCACTGGCCTTGGTCTTTTTCCGCATCCCGATACTGAGCACCGTAAGTCGAGGTTAGGCTTCTCCCAGTCCGCTAGGCCTCCAAGATGGCGTCCGTACACTGCCGACCCGGCCAGCACGTGGATCGTGGGTCCGGGGAGAGGGCAAACAGGGCCCTGGAATGCTCCACCCTATGACCCACCGCAAAGGAGTCGTCAAGGACGAGGAAGGGCAGGGGCAAACATCTGCAAAACCGCAAAATATACAGGAGAAAGCAGAGCTCCTCTATGGAGTGTCATTTCCTTAGTTAGGAGATCATTTCTGTCACGGTTCCCGGATCCCACCACGCAGTCTTTAAAGCCCAACAGGGTAGCCGTAGAAGAATTCCTAACTGTCTGGTCCTTAGAATTGGCCAGGTATACTAGACAGAAAGGGTTAATCAAAGACAATGTCGTAATACAAAACCAGGTCAGCAACACGGGGGTAGTCAGACGAGCCAGAATCAGGAATACAGAGTATAGAATAGTCAAATGGAATAGCCGGGTTGATATCAGTGCAGAAGCGTAGTACAAGAAAATAGTCTAGGGCAACGGAAGGCAGAATAGTCAGAAAACAAGCAGAGGTCAATAACAGGTTAAATCACGAGAGAATTCAGGTACAAGGAGCTCAGGTATGGATAACCACGATCTGGCACTGCTTAGAAGGAACTGTTGGTTTTTAAAAGACCTTCACCAGACCGCACCCCCCTCTCAAGCCGCACCTCATGCAGCCACCTCCGTGCCGGTTTAAATTTAAACCGGGTGTTGGTGAGAGCGAGCAGCATCAGACATGCTGCCCTGAAGCACACCGGAAAGGCTGGAAGCCCCCAACGTTACAGTACCCCTCTCTCCACGGGAGGCCACCGGACGACCAACAGGACAAGTGGCAGGACGACCACCGGGGCGAGTGGCAGGACGACCAACAGGACGATCGGGGTGCGAGGCATGGAACGCCCTGACCAACCTAGAGGCAGACATGTTGGAAGCCGGAATCCAGGACCGGTCCTCCGGACCATAACCCACCCAATCGACCAGGTACTGCAGAGCACCCCTGAACAGCCTAGAATCCAGAACTTTCCTAACCTCATACTCCGTGTCTCCATCAACCTGAACAGGTGGAGGAGGAGGAACGACCCGCGTGTACCGGTTACACAGCAAAGGCTTCAGTAGGGAGGTGTGGAAGACGTTGTGCAAGCGAAGATGTCTAGGAAGGGCAAGAGCATAAGCCACAGGGTTAACACGGCGAATGATCTTGTATGGACCGATAAACCGAGGTGCCATTTTCATAGAAGGCACCCGCAACTTCACATTCCTAGTGGACAACCAAACTATCCCCCACGTTGTAGGAAGGAGCTTGTAACCTATGCCTTTCAGCCTTGCGTTTCTGGACAGCAACATTGCGCTCCATGTTTTCGCGAATCGGTCTCCAAATATCCTGTAGTTGTGTGAGATGTTCATCGAGAGCCGGGATGGCCTGTTCAGCAAACTGAAGCGGTAGAGCCGGAGGGAAAAAACCATAGATGGCAGAAAAAGGAGAGTGGCCAGTGGTCTCGTTAACGGCGTTATTACGTGCATACTCAGCCCAGGGCAACAACTCTGACCAATTGTCTTGTGTGGTAAAGCAACGTATGTACTAGGGATAGACCGATATATCGGTTTAGCCGATTATCGGCGCCGATATTCAAAAAATTACTGATATCGGTATCGGCATTTTATTTGCCGCTATTTGGACAAGTTTGCTCACTGCAGCTGCGACACGCAAGATCCCACAGAACTGTGCAAATCTGGGGCTTCTCCCACATCAGGCTGTAAGCCCTCACTGCAGAATGACCCCTGCTCACTGACCGTATTGTGCATGAGCGTGATGGCAACAGAAATGGGGCTTCCATCCCATCTGGCAGGGAATTCCCTATACAGGAGATGCAGGGTCTATTTCCTACAGCAGGGTCCAGCAACCTAGGACCTCCAGATGTTTTGGAACTGGATTTCTCATGAGGCTCCAAGAACCTAATGAGAAGATGAGCATCATAGCAGATGTAATTCCAAAACGTGGGGCAATATTACAAAGTGACTGCTTAACCAGAGCTGTAATATAACTTTGTAATATAACCCTTGGAGGGCCAAGGTTGCTGAACCCCTTACATACAAGATCATATGAGGGATCTTTAAGAAAGCCAAAGACATGGTCTGATTGTTTGTAAAAAATAAAAGATTAAGGAAAATAAAATATCTTATTAAATTGAAGAAATGAAGTGGACGTGGTGCAATATTTACATGTTAAACACATTGGGCTATATTACAATTTTTTCGCAAAAACGCTCGCGCAAAGCGTGAAGTTTTGCACCAAGTGTTAAACGTTTGCATGTGCAAATCACCGCTGGAATTACAATCCTCGCGCGTTTTTGATCCGATCAAAAACGCACATAAACCGGACGCGCCCAAATGCTCACTCAATACCGTTGCGCGCAGAAATCAGTGTACTGTCATTTTTTTTTCACGCAATTCAGCCAATCAGAATTAAGAACCACAACCACAAGTCAACATATATGCTGCAGCAATAATACATGCACGCACAACTTCTCCATTTTATTGGTTTGGGTATGAGTGGAATGTGTAACTATACTTTGCTGCATTTTTTTTTTGGCTGGTGTATTTGGTTTCGGCCAGGACGTTTCAGCTTTTAGGAGTTGCTAAAATTATACGCGCAAATGCTGTGCGTTACAAACTGCGCATAGATTGTGCGCTGGTACGCGGATGGTATTATAAAGGCATTTGCGCTCACAATGTTAAGTATAGATCGCGCGACGTACAGTAAGCTCACGCAGGGTTCCCAAGTTCACCCGCGGTAGACGATTATGTGCGTTTATTGCGCTGACTATGTAATATGGCATTCGGCGTAAAGGGTTTTGCCCCTCACGTTAAATGTTTTTTTGCACCGGTGGAAACGTTTGCACGAAGATTGTGGTTTAGGCCATTGAGTTCATGGCATAGTCAGATTTGTGCTGTTTTTTTCAGAACTTTCAATTTACAGAATATCGGCACCAAATATCGGCTATCGGCCAGAAAAGCTGCCATTAATCTGTATCGGTAATGGCCATGAAAAAATGATATCGGTCTATCCCTAGTATGTACTGCTCGAGACCCTGATTTGCCCTCTCTGCTGCCCCATTGGTTTGTGGATGATATGCTGAAGAGAAGGCCAATCGCACCCCCATCTCCGCACAGAAATCCCTCCAGAAACGAGAGACGAACTGAGCTCCTCTGTCAGAGACTATTTCAGAATATTTCCATGTATTCGTACAATCTCTCTAGCAAAGACGACCGCCAGTTCTTGGGCTGTAGGAAGCTTAGGTAAAGGAATAAAATGAGCCATTTTGGAGAAGCGGTCTACAACTATCAGAACCACAGTATGACCCTTGGACTTCGGCAAGTCCACAATAAAATCCATGGATAGATGAGACCAAGGCCTATTAGGAATGGGTAAAGGCTGCAATAGACCGACAGGCAAGGTTTTACTGGTTTTGCTTCTGGCACAGACTTGACAAGCCAAAACAAACAGACGTACGTCCTGTCGCATGGTGGGCCACCAGAACTGTCTGGAGATACTGGTAAGAGTCTTAGTAATACCAGGATGACCTGCTGGTTTTGAATCATGAAACATTATGAGTAATTCTTGTCTTTCCTTGTCAGGCACAAACAACATATCTGGAGGCTTGTTAGGTGGAGCCCCCATTTGAGCTGCTTGGAGGCGTTCCAGAAAAGGCGAGGAAACAGACAAGACCGTGGAAGCCACAATACGTTCAGGAGGAACTATAGGATTGTGGTCTTGTGTATTTGATTCATACGGGTCATATTGACGAGATATGGCATTAGCCGTTACAAAATTAAACCGAGACAGTAGTAATGACCACCTGGCCTGCCTCGAGTTCAGACGGTTAGCATCCCCGATGTACGTAAGGTTCTTATGATCAGTGATTATCAACAAAGGGTCAAGAGTACCTTCCAACAAATGTCTCCACTCTGACAGGGCAGACACAATAGCAAGCAATTCTCTGTTACTGATATCATAATTGCGTTCTGCTGGTGATAATTTTCTTGAAAAGAACCCACAAGTATGTAGAGGCTTACCTGGAGACTCTCTTTGAGATCGGACAGCCCCAATGCCTATCTCAGAAGCATCAACCTCAAGAACAAATGGAATTCTGGGATCAGGATGCCGTAACACTGGAGCGGAAGTGAAAGCCTGTTTGAGAGCTTCGAATGCCTGTTTGGATTGTGAAGACCAGACCTGGTTCTTCAGACCTTTACGTGTCATATTAATGATAGGAGAAGCTACAGCAGAATAATTCTTGATAAATCTCCTATAATAGTTGGAAAACCCCAGAAACCTCTGTATGGCTTTGAGGCCTTGAGGGAGAGGCCATTCTGAGATGGCCGTGAGTTTGGAAGGATCCATCTCAAAACCTTCTGGAGTGATAATGTATCCAAGAAATTTTACAGTAGTAATGTCGAATAAACACTTCTCCAGTATGCAATAAAGACCATTGTCTAGTAGTTTTGCTAATACCTGTCTGACATGTTCATGGTGGGTTATAAGATCGGGAGAGTAAATTAGTATATCGTCTAAGTATACGATAACAAAGGATTGCAAAAAATCTAAGCACATCATTAATGAAATCCTGGAATACAGCTGGAGCATTACAGAGACCGAACGGCATGACCAGATATTCATAATGCCCACTCCTGGTGTTAAATGCTGTTTTCCATTCATGCCCATCTTTTATACGTATCAGGTTGTAAGCCCCTCTCAAATCGAGTTGTGTATACTGCTGACCCCCTTAACCTGTCGAACAGTTCTGATATACGAGGGATAGGGTACACATTCTTAATGGTGATCTTGTTAAGCCCCCTATAAGCGATACACGGGCGTAAATCTCCTTTTTTTAGATACAAAAATGAACCCAGCCCCTGCTGGAGAAGAGGAACGTCTGATAAAACCGCTCTCCAAATTCTCCTTTATGTACTCCATGATTTGGTTCTCTTTTATGGATAAAGGATATACTTTGCCTCGAGGAGGCATGGTACCTGGATGAATATCTATGGCGCAATCATACGGTCTATGTGGAGGTAGTTTCTCTGCCTCTCTTTTATCGAATACAGCCCTGAGATCGGCATACCAGTCAGGAACCTCTGTAGACAATGGAGGAGCTGTAGGTGTGTTCAGGGCACCAATATGCTGACTGGGTATTAAACAAGTCCCAAAACAAGCAGGACTCCAAGACAGTATCTCCCCCTTAGCCCAATCAATAACAGGATTATGTTCCACCAACCAAGGGAAACCAAGCACAACAGGATTGGAAGGTGAACGGATAACCTGAAATATTATCTCTTCTTTATGCAAGAGACCAGTGGTAAGAACCACTGTAACAGTATCGTGAGTAATTCTGGGACAGGATAACGGCCTACCGTCTATGGCTTTGACGGCCAAGAGTGTCTCTCTTACAACCAGAGGGAGAGAAATGGAGGAAGCGTATTCAACATCAATGAAATTACTAGCAGCCCCAGAGTCAACAAAAGCGGTAGTATGCGTGGTCTTGGTCTCCCAAGCCACGGATACTGGTAACAAGAGTCAAGTGTCTTTGACAGGAGACATGAACGTCACACCCAAGGCCTGTCTCCTCAGTTGCCTTAGGTGCGGTAGTTTTCCGACTTATCATGCATTCTAGGGCGAGTGGGACATTGAAGTCGTAAATGTCCTTTTAAACCACAATACAGGCACGATCCCTCACGAAGACGCCTTGTTCTCTCTTCTTCTGTAAGCATAGTATGGCCTAGTTGCATAGGCTCAGAGGGAGGGGATAACTCTTGGTGGTGCCTGAAAGACAGGGGCCAACCTTGGTAACGGTCTCTTAGGTTTCTCTCTTGGAGTTCTTCTGTCCCTTATCTGATCATCCAGATCTATAAATTCACTCAACACCTCAGGTAAATTACGAGGAGCCAACTCATGCATCAATGACTCGGATAACCCCTCCATAAAAGCCAGAACCAGAGCCTCATTAGTCCAGTTCACGTCAGAAATCAACATTTTAAATTCTATAGCATAATCCGATACAGTCCTGTTCCCTTGACGTATGCGGAACAAGGATTTGCCAGCTACCTTGGCCTTTCTGGTAGGATTAAAACGTACGTTTTAACTCGGCTATGAATTCTTTATAGTTCAGTACGATAGGCTTCTCTGCCTCCCATAAAGGATTCGCCCATGTCAACGCTCTGCCAGACAGATGGTTAATAATGAACCCCACTTTGGCTATGTCAGTGATAAACATTTGTGGATTTAATTTAAAATGAATATCCACCTGGACCAAAAATCCCCGGCACTCCGAGGGAGTACCGTCAAACCTCATTAGGAGCGGTCAGGTGTACCTGGGATGTCTGAACAACAGAGGACACAGGTATAGCAGGCGGAGGTGCAACCCCAGCTGGTTCCAGGTGAGCCGTACGAGTCAGGATAGTTTGTAAGGCGAGAGCAAACTGATCCATCCTATGGTCCTGCTCGTCCTGTCTGGATACAAAGTTACTCAAATGCTGTGTTAAGTCTGCGGGATCCATTTTGGCCAGATCGTAATGTCACGGTTCCCGGATCCCACCACGCAGTCCTTAAAGCCCAACACTCCACAGAGCCCAAAAGCTACCAACAGGGTAGCCGTAGAAGAATCCCTAACTGTCTGGTCCTTAGAATTGGCCAGGTATACTAGCTAGACAGAAAGGGTTAATCAAAGACAATGTCGTAATACAAAACCAGGTCAGCAACACGGGGGTAGTCAGACGAGCCAGAATCAGGAATACAGAGTATAGAATAGTCAAATGGAATAGCCGGGTCGATATCAGTGCAGAAGCGTAGTACAAGAAAATAGTCTAGGGCAACGGAAGGCAGAATAGTCAGAAAACAAGCAGAGGTCAATAACAGGCTAAATCACAAGAGAATTCAGGTACAAGGAGCTCAGGTATGGATAACCACGATCTGGCACTGCTTAGAAGGAACTGTTGGTTTTTAAAAGATCTTCACCAGACCGCGCCCCCCTCTCAAGCCGCACCTCATGCAGCCACCTCCCTGCCTGTTTAAATTTAAACCGGGTGTTGGTGAGCGAGCAGCATCAGACATGCTGCCCACAAGCACACTGGAAAGGTTGGAAGCCCCCAACGTTACAATTTCAGGTTCTTTTAGGGTTTTATATAGAGTTAGATGTAACTCTAAACAACATTCTGCTCCATTTTTAGAAAACAGATTTTGCCCTTCTGATGCTTATGTCAAAAGGGCAGAAGCTGTTGCCTAAAAATGAAGTAGAATGTTAGAGTTAAAGGGACACTAACACAGGTTGTAACTAGATTACTTGTGCATTACAAATAAAAAAAAAATGTTAATAACAAGACCTCCTACCCATACGTATACCGGGAGGAGTATAGAAGGAGAAAACCCCAACCAAACATTATTAAACCCACAAAATATACAGAAACAATTATGAATAAATGAAGGAGACCAGAACCCCAGTTCTTCCTAGTTGGGCTAATTAAAAGTACACTTGTATTAATGAAAGATAAAATACAATGTATGCAGCAAAAAAGTGTAAAAAAAACAAAAACGGAAAAGTCGTATCTTGTAATTAATAGGTATTGATGGGAGAAAATGCTCACATATGTTTGTAGACAGATACAGAAGTACACATAACTTGATATAAAGAGACCATATATTGAGTGCGCAGAAAGAAAGAGAGGGATATAGGGAACTAATGTCCAACTCGGATAGACCAAATCATTTTGAGGAGCCCCTTATGAGGCAGCGGGATAGGAATGCAATCCGATTCCTGTTATTTACATGCTGAGCATCAGGAGCTGCTAGGCAATGACCACTGAATCTTGTGTTTATCAGATTGAGTGAATACGTGTCCGATCTTTATGGCCAGTGTTAAACCACGTGGACAGGGCAGCCATCAGAATTGATGGGGCCCCTTACTGAACTTCACGATGGGGCCCACCGGCACTCCCTCAAACTCTAACAGCTTTCTCCCCCTTCGAAAAAAAAAAAAAATGAAGGATATAACATAGCTCCACAGCAATAAAACCCACAGCAATGTGTGGCGTGTATGAGCAAATCACAGAGCTCCACAGCGATAAAACTCACAGTAATGTGCAGTGTATGATGGCCTTTGGGCTTGGCTGGGCCCTGGGTCTGGTCTCGGGAGTCTGGGCCCTGGGGTCGGGGTCTGGGCCCTGGACCCTGTGTCTGGGCCATGGGGGCTGGGCTCTGGTCTCTGGGGTCTTGACCCTGTGGTCTGGGCCCTGTGTCTGGTCTGGGCCATGTCTGGGCCCTGTTTCGGGTCTGGGTCTGAGCTGGGCCATGCTGGGGTTTAGCTGGTCTAACAGCATCATACTCACCGCTCCGCTGTCAACGTCTTCTTCCAACTGCGCCAGTCGCTGTGTGTGACGAGTGCCGTGTGTCACACAGCTGACTGGAGGGCTACCCAGACAGGCAGGAAGCCAGTACAGCTCCGGATTTGGACTCCTGGAGTCCGATACCGGAGCTGATAAAAAGGGCGCGCCACTGCTGACGATGGGGCCCCAGAGGGGGCCCCTTACTGCAGCATGGGGCGTAATGCCCTGATGGCGGCCCTGCACGTGACCGTATGACGTGGTAATGGTTAGACGGAAGTCTGTGCCGCAACTTGCGGGAATATGCTAGGGTGGCTTGTATTGGCACTATGGGCTGAATAGTTTTACTTGGATGAGCAATTAAGGAGGACTAGTATTTATATGCACTGGCACTTAGAGGTAGGTTATGCACTTGATAAAGCCATACAGTTAATGGTGAAACGCACATCAAGCGTGTAGTGGTAATAGGGATTGTTTTTTAGCAGTCACTTTTCATGTGAAGAACTTATCGGATTTATTCTGCTCAATCTGGCATTTATCTGTTCTATTTTATGGACTGTTAGGTTTGGTTGATGCAGTAGACGTTTTTTTCCTTCTAGTTATCTGTATACTTCATTTGAGGGCCTTTAGGGACAGATCAGAAATCATGTATCTAGGATTTGAGCTAGGGACATATGGTACCGTTTATTCCTTCATTGTTCAAAGACTATATGGTCCTTGACTTGTGAAGTCAGCTCTGTGTTTTGGACCTGTCTATGTGCACATAAGGGAGTCCTTTGACATTGATATCCATTGAGCAAATGATTTGATGGACGGGGTTTAGTCCTTTCATTTATCCATTTACTTTAAGGACTTTTTAGCCTTGCAATTGTTTCCTTTTGTTTGGTTTTCCATTATCTTATCTGTGTACTTCATATTTGTACTATGAGGGATAGACCACAGTAATTAATAATCTCTATCTAGGGATATATGGTACCCATTACTTTCTTTCTGCTCAGTGAATATATGGTTTCACGTTATGTGTACTTCTGTATCTGTCTACACACTTATGTGAGCATTTTCTCTCACCAATACCTATAAATTACGAGATACGATCGTTCCACAGTTTATTTACACTTTTTTTGCTCAGGCTGCTGTATAAATTGTATTTTATTTCTATTTCTTTAATAAAATTGTACTTTTATTTTTATTTAGAAATTTGCAAGATAATATACAAACATAAAACATATACAATTAAAGACTATGCAAGTTACACATTATTACCTAGTTTCCTCCCCTATTATCACTTTCTTCAGCTTCAAATACATAAAACAAAAACATAAACACACCAACTATGGTACGTAAAACCGTCATCTCTTCCTGGTATTCCCAGACTTTAGTGGGGTCTTTTTTTCTTCTTCTCCACTTCTTCCCAAAATCATTCTACTTCTTTATCGGCCTCTCAACTTAAAGATTCCATTCTCCCCAGGTTTCTCCCTTCCCTACTGCCAGACCTAACTATCCCTATATGCCTCAAGGTGTTGAAGTGGAAATAGGCTAGAAGACGGCCGCCATTGTACACAGGCGGCCATCTTGTTCAGAATATTGGTTCACTTGTATATAACTAGACAGGTTTGTAGCTGAAACTAGAATGAGGTATACGTAGAAATTTAGGAATGCGTTTAGATTAGCAGAAAAGCAATTAAAGTCTTATGAAAGATCTTTGCTGTTTCTGGCACGGAGAAGTAGATATTCCAAGGTCGTTGGGGCCGCGGAAAGACGAAGGAGTATAGAAGACCGGGCCCCAGGCCATCTGAATAAACATAGCCGATAGGGAGGGAGGCACTGCCCGGAGAAAGACAGCACAAACAAATCACAGACTGTCAAACTAACGAGAAGTGTATCAATTTATAGTTATATGTGGAATGTTCTTTGTGTTCGAATTAATGATGGAGGTATTAACCCACGTGGGGTGGAATAGAGTGTCATAGGGAGGTGGGCTAATGGGGATGTACCTAATTATGTATTTGGGGCATAAAACCTCATGTCTCTGTGTAATCGGGGCTCACTCTAAGCGATTCAATCCTGTGTGAGCACTTGTGTGACGACACAATAAACTCTTGCCTTTCCTGAAGAGACTCGTGTTTGGACAATCCTTGCTTGTGTCTGGTCCGGCGCCGTTAATGAAGTGAACCTGTCTGACTCCGGCTACAGTGTTTACCAGCTTTAATCACCATAAAAAAAAAGGAGAAAAAAAAAAAAAAGTTGTAAATAATTTATTTATTTTTTAAATAAAATAATAAAAAAAAAACCAGATTTATATGTGCATATCAGTAAACACCTGCAACCATAATCCCAAACATACGTGCGTATATGCTCGTAGCAAAATCTAATGGTGATAAAATGTGGTATTCTTAACCCTTTCGCTGCTGAGGCATTTCCCGCCTCTGTGCTGAGGTCATTTTTACCGATTTTGCTCATCATGTTTAAACGTGTTTTGAAGGCTTATTTTAGTATATGACCCAGACATATTATATATCGTTCTTTCCGTCAGACTCGGCAGATTCATAATATGTCATTATTATATGTATACGTTATGTCATGTCTGTATATTATAACAAAAAATGCAATAAAATATGAATTTTCAATAATTTACAATGTGTAAAGTGGTTTTTTTCACATTTTAACATGCGAGCATTTGCGGTTATATTTTGTATGGGGTGCGCTTGTTAAAAAAATGATAGATGGGGTCTCGTTACATTTTTTTTTTGGTGACAATTACGCGATTTTTAACAAACGCACCGCATACAAAAATCGTTAGTGCAGCATTATTGTTCACATTATAATTGAAATGGGAACAATATTGCTGCATTAACGAACCAAAAAAAAAGAAAAAAAAAAAACTTGTTTATATTTTTTTTAAAAATAAAAATTATTTTTTTAAAAACTTTTTTTCATACTCATGTTTGGTATTGTTGGAACGGCCACGCTCTGGCCGATCCAACAATACCAAACATTAACCCCTAACTGACACGGATCGGGAGATAGGGGTTCCAATGAAGCCCCTATCTCCCGATCCGTGGCAGTTAGGGGTTAACTCCAGGACTGGTGTCATCGTGCTATGTACGATGACGCCAGGACTCAGGGGGCATTCCCGGAAGCTTGGCCGACATCCAAGAGGTCGGCCAGCTCCAGGAAAGGATCACGAACCGGCGCTTTTCGGCGCCGATTCGTGATCCAGCCCCCATGGGGTTAATGCCAGGTACCATTTGGAAGGGCAGGCTGTGCCCTACCAAACGGTGCCTGGGTTAACCCCCTGTACGCCGCCGATCGGGAGGGAGAGAGGTCCGAAGGACCTCCCCCCTCCCTTTCAGGCGCCTCCTCCGCACATGCGGGGGGGGCGCCTGAATTAGGTGTCATTGCGCCCCCGCGATGACACCTAATTACTCCGGCGGCGGTTCCGGGTGCTGGGCTGACATCGAGGATGTCAGCCCGCACCGGGGGGGCCAGCGATCGGCCGGAACCTGGCCGAACGCTGGCCCCAAAGGGAGGACGTGCATAGCGTGTCCTCCGCAAGGAACGATACTGCGGGTGGACGCGCTGAGCGCGTCCTCCGCAGTGAAGTGGTTAAGAGATAGATCGCATATGGATTTATTGAAAGGTCAAATAAAAAAAAAAACTCCATTTGACCTTTCAATAAATCCATATGCGATCTCTCGCTCCGAGCTTGGTAAGCTACACCAATGGTGAGTTGAATACCATCTCAAGATTGTATGTATTGTATGTATGAGATATATATATATATATATATATATATATATATAGCTACACAAGGGGATTCTCTTTATTTTTTTTATATAATTGACTGGGGTGGAGAGCCAATTTAATAACAAGGTGTGGGTTACCTTGAGAGGGTCCTGAAACGTACAAAGATGCGCTGATCCACTCAGGGCTCTATATTTGTGAGTGGAATATATCTTCATACTTAGATAATATTTGACTATTGTGATTTACTGCACCATTACTTGTCCTTTCGTTTCTTTCAATATATGTATCCATGTGGGTCATGTGATTTATGGGAGACATCTGAACCCCGAGGGCAATCCGCGCTGACCAGATACTTATATATGATTGTGAATTGGTTTAGGCCCGGCAGGGTTTCTCAACTCCAGTCCTCGGGACCCACTACAGGCCAGATTTTGCAGATCACCTTGGGGAAATGCAGACTGAATACTGCAATCACTGAGCAGCTAATTAGATCACCTGTGCTGTACTTCAGATACAAACCAGGCCTGTTAGTGGGTCCTGAGGATACGAGTTGAGAAACACTGCTTTAGGGGAAACCACTATTTTGTCTGGTCAAGTTTTGGGGTTCCGGTGGTGGTACATGTTGTGGATGCTCACTAGTGCTTTTTTTCTGGAAAAATAGGTGGGGGTACTCTCACGCCCAGGGAAAAAACTGATTATTAGGACATGAAAATAGTCATAATAAACAATAGTTGTAGTTCAATTAAAGAAAGGCACTATAAAAGGGAACCATATTTTTTAATACGGTGTTCCTTTAAATGAACTACAACTATTGTTGTAACCCTATGGGGTTTATCCACTAAGTGTCTCTGTTGCAAGAAAAATCTGTATTGCAGGGCAGTTAGCTTTTTTTTTTTTGCAACGATGGCACGGAGTGGATAATCCCCTAGCATTTGTGAGCACCACAGCAATAAAACTCACTGTTTTGCTGAGTATGTATGAGCTCCACAGCAATAAAACTCACAGTAATGCGCAGTGTGTTTGAGCTCCACAGCAATAAAGCTCACTACCACCTTACAGTGATAACACTGCTTGCCTGACAATCCGCAGCTCTGGCAGATGTGTGTAAACATGCTGCACCCCCTCCCCATGCCATTCAAAGTTTCAGTGGCTGCAGAGAGAGGGGGGAGCAGCCCTCCCTTGTTACTTACTGGGGGAGGGGGGGGTTTATCAGTCCTTACATACACTCCTGACAAACAGAAGCGTTCAGGAGCAACATGCGCTGCCGAGCGCTTCAAATTCTCTGCCTGCCACTGCAGGAGGAGGGAGGAGCATCATGCTCTCTCCTGTTATGTTGGGCTGGTCGTGAGGTGCCGGTACTGAGTACCGCCTGAAAAAAAGCCCTTTACCGTACATATAAAGCTAGATCTCACAAAATGAATATATAGGTTTTGAGATGACTATATATTTTGGATATTGAATAAAGATTTAGGGTAATATTACAAAGCTGGTGCTAACTTAACCAGAGCAGTTGTAAACTTACAAGAGCCATTACACCCTGTTCCAAATTATGATGCCAATCATATTTTTCTCATGTACCTAAATAATTGATGTAAACAACAGTCAGCATAATTCTCATGTTATCTATACTATAATACAGTAAGGCTTGGCATGTCCGTCGCCAAGCCTGTACTGCGCACGCGCGCGCAACCAGCGGCGGTTGGCTGCGCGCGCATGCAACCACCGCGGCACGCGCCGGCTGTGCGCGTGCCACGACGGTTACAAGATGTGCACGCAGCAGCCCAGTAGAGGCTGCGCGCACATCCTGTAGAGCCGGACACACTCGCAGCGTCTACCCGGCTGTCGCGCGCGCATACATCCGCTGCGGCGGTTACAGGATGCGCACACAGCAGCCGGGTAGAGGCTGCGCGCGCATCCAGTAGACAGGATGCACGCGCAGCCTCTACCCAGCTGCTGCGTGCGCGTCCTGTTCTCCTGGATGCGCGCGCGGCCGACAGAGGCTGGCACTTTAACCCATGTGAGCTGGGGGGCACCTATACCCATGTGAGCTGGGGGGCAATTATACCCATGTGAGCTGGGGGGCAATTATACCCATGTGAGCTGGGGGGCAATTATACCCATGTGAGCTGGGGGCAAATAGACCCATGTGAGCTGGGGGCAAATAGACCCATGTGAGCTGGGGGCAAATAGACCCATGTGAGCTGGGGGCAATATATATATCCATGTGAGCTGCTTCACTTAACAATTGACTGCCCTCTGGGCAGGCTTTCCACCTAGTCAACTATTAAGAGTACAATTCAAATTTTATTGAACAAACCTAATGATAACAGTAATTTTTCCAAAATGAAAAACTTACAATGCACTGTTCCAAATTATTACGCAGAGTAAGTTTCAAAACACTTTATAGGTTGTAAAGAACTGAAAATTGTCATTTGTTGTTTGCAGCATATTTACTGAAATCAAAAGCTATTTCAATCAAACTTTGAACAACATTTTAACAGGTCACGTTACATTTTAACATAGGACCCCTTATTTGATAGCAGCTTCACAAGTCTTTCATCCATTGAATGTAAGTTTTTGGACAGTTTCTGCTTGAATTTGTTTGCAAGATGTCAGAATAGCCTCCCAGAGCGGCTGTTTGGATGTAAACTGCCTCCCACCCTCATTAGATCTTTTGCTTGAGGATGCTCCAAAGGTTCTCAATAGGATTGAGGTCGGGAGGATGGAGGCCACACCATGACTTTCTCTCCTTTTATCTCCATAGCAGCCATTGATGCAGAGGTATTCTTTGCAGCATGAGATGGTGCATTGTCATGCATGAAGATGATTTTATTACGGAAAGCATAGTTCTTCCTTCTGTACCAGGGAAGGAAGTGGTCAGTCAGGAACTCCTTTGCAGAGGTGACTTTACACCTTCGGGGATCCTAAAGGGGTCGACCAGCTCTCTTCCCATGATTCCGGCCCAAAACATGACTCCACCACCGCCTTGCTGGCGTCGCAGCCTTATTGGAACAGGGTGGCTGTCCTCCAACCATCCACTACTCCATCCATCTGGACCATCCAGGGTTGCACGGCACTCAGTGAACAGGACTGTTTGAAAATTAGTCTTCATGTATTTTTCTGCCCAATGCAGCCGTTTCTGCTTGTGAGCATTGGTTAGTGGTGGCCGAATGGAAGGTTTATGCACAGTTGCAAGACTCTGGTGGACTCTACACCTTGATGTCCGTGGGACTGCAGAGGCACCAGCAGCTTCAAATATCTGTTTGCTGCTATGTAATGGTATTTTAGCAGCTACTCTCTTGATCCGATGCATGGATCTGGCAGAAATCTTCCTCAATGTGCCTTTATCTGCACAAACCCGTCTGTGCTCTGAATCAGCCACAAATCTTTTAATAGTGCGATGATCACGCTTACGTTTTCGTGAAAGATCTAATGTTTTCATACCTCGTCCATGGCAATGAACTATTTCACTCTTTTCGGCAGCAGAGAGATCCTTTTTCTTCCCCATATTGCTTGAAAATGGTGCTCTGGTTAATAATGTGGAACATCCTCCTTTAGTAGTTTTTCCTTTAATTGGGCTCACCTGGCAATCTAATTATCACAGGTGTCCGAGATTGTTTTCAGAGATCAAAAGAGCCCTGAGACACAATGCCATCCATGAGTTAAACTGAAAAACAAAGGGCCCTATTACACTCTCTGCGCAATTTTTTTTGCGCATGAAGAAAAACGTTATCGCGCAAAAATTTACGTGGTATTACGATCCGAGCACATTTTTTCAGTCGTCAAGAATGTAATAGGGCCCAAAATATTTAAGCTTTGTGAGACTGAAATAGAATTTGCATAATAATTTGGAACAGGGTGTATAGTCTATGGAGTTAAGTTTACAACAGCTCTGGCGAAGTTAGCACCAGCTTTGTAATACTGCCCCATACACGCCTCCACTCCGGAGGACATGGGAGGCGGCAAAGTAGACGCAGGGTTAAAAAAAATCACTATCCATCTGCAATAGACCCAGAATAAAGACTGTTGCACACAGTCCCCTGCACTCACTTGCCACGTAACGACTTCAATCCAGAAGGGCGCATGACTCAAGGAAGTGGACACAGGATTACAGATCACTATCCATCTGCACTAGATCCAGAATAATGACAACATTGCACACAATCCCTGCACCCACTTGCTGTTTAATTTATCAACCATGCCACCACAAACCAGTGACTTTTTACCCAGGATGCATAATGTCTGGACCAGAGCTGGCCTGAGACTTCGTTTGACTATGAACCCCAAAACAGACAACAGTTCAAACGACTGACTTCACCCCAACTCACGTTTGGTAGATCGATCCAAGCTATAATAATCCCAGGGATAATCCAGTCTTTTCGTTAGCGAGAGTTTTACATCAGACAGAGGCAGATCTTAATAACTTTTATATTTATTAGAAGAAAAATATCACCGGCATATGGCACAAGATATTACAATTAATAGTTACACACACACAAGCAGAGAAATAAAAAGGAGATAAACAGCAGATTCTAGTTACTTACAATACAAGCTAGACGATCAGCCGCTAGGGAGGCTCTAGTAGGAGATGGCAATATTCCTCAATTTTTCGATTGACCCCCAAAGAATAAGCATGGCTTTGGTCCCAGAATATATACATTTCCTCTGCTCCTCCAAGGTCATGCCCCCAAATGGTACAGCCCGCCCACTACACATCCCAGAATCCCCCTTCCCGTTAATTCATGGGCATGCTCAGCTCACTTCTTATTTAATTTGTTATGCTACCCTTAAATTATATTACCAACAGATGGTTTCTAGCTGGAACATATGTGCTTATTTGACATACAGCTTGACCCCCACCAAGGGTGGCCTTTCCTGTAATCTCCAGTGTCCTGCAGATCAAAGGACCCCAGTCACCCATCTTTGGCCAGCAGGAAGGCTTTTCTTTAACATTTCAAAAAGGTGTTAATTTGCGCCCCCCCCCCAATACTGTGACAGGAAGGTCCATACCTGGTAATCTATAATAGCCTTTGATATCCCTTCAAAAGGGGACTTAGTGGCCAGCAAAGAGCCAAAAAGGCCATTCACATTTTTAATTAATTCCTGAAACACATCAACTCAGACAATCAGGCTTGCCTAGGCAGAAGCACAAGTATCGCAATTTATATACAAGAAAATATCAACAATAACGTCATGCGAAACACGACCAAACATTTATGACGAGTATAGCTATATATGATCCTCACAGTTACAAGTTTTTATAAAGCGCTAACAAGTTCCGTAGTACTGTACTATTTTTTTATTATATGGTGTGGTTGTTCCATCTAGTCATTTTGGTCTTTAGAGCTGAATGAAATAAAACAGGGAGTTTAATAGACTTCTAATCTAACCCCGGTGATGTCCTTTGAATACAATCCCACACAATACAATGATGGGAGTCGGCTGCCTGACCTATAGACTCCATTATATGGCCAAAACCACAAAGTGAAGACCAAGTGATGTAAAGATACTGGGGGGGGTTCAGTTTACAACACAAAAGATCACGACCTGGATGCACTCGGTGACAGTTAAGGGGTTATTCAATAAGAGCCGAACTTGCCACCGAATTGCATCGTACTGTGCAATTTAGTGGCAGTTATTCAGAAAGCTGGCAATTCACCAAATATTGAAAATTGCTAGAGAAATACGGCGCAGTATCGTTCAGATTGATACAATTCGCCGACCGTAGGTGGCAGTGAAATTCTTCCATTGAGAAGTAATGGTTAATCTAGTCAGGAGAGCGACAAACTACACCAAAGAGATAGCGAAATGCCCAAATTTTGGGTGCTTCATTTGAAAAAATAAATTAGATTTTATTATTCAACCATTTTTTCTTTTCATTTGCAGCAAAAAGTGTTTTTATTTATTTGTGAAACATTTTATTCCAATTTTTTTTCTAAATGCCGGGTTTTTTCTGTAACAGACCTTTTTATAGGACCATTTTTATTATTTCCATGCATTTTCATTGTTTTAAAGGCCTTTTGAAAATCTTTTATTTTATTTTTTTAACCTCCAGTTCGGTGGTTGACTGTCTTTTTGGCAGCTGATTGGCGGATCGTCAGTCTGTTCAGTGGCTCATCAGGTGCATTCGGCAGTCTGTGGCTGCATTCTGTTCAGCTCAGCAGATCGTCGGCTGCCTGATCGAAGGGATTCGGCGCACTTCGGGGACCCTGCAGTGAATGCTGAATTTATCGCAGGGTCGGCGAACTTAATTCTCCAAAGTGCGCTGAACAAGAGAGCACTGAAATTTCTGTAAAATTTCAGTGCTCTCTGAATAACTCCTATAGAGTAAAATATTATCTTAACCAAAACAAGAGAAAAACAAAGTACATGTAAAGTTATCAGCAAAATAATAAAGAACACGTCATTGTTTGGCGGTAGTGTGTCAGGTCCTAGAGGCCCTGACCCCCTGGCACCCCCTTTCTATGCCACATCCTGCATGCCCTATGCAGGTTCGAGGACTTTATATCAGACTATATACATTCCTGGACTCTGACATTCTACCCTGGAACCTCAGCTGCCCTTCATCCTCCCTAATCAGTCCTGCATTTAAGGAAGTCACACCCTCTACCCTGGACTTCCTCATTGAAGTCCCAGACTGTGTTCCTGTGCAGAGCTATTCCTGAACCCTCCTTTGTGGTATTGCCAGAGACTGCCTAAGGACCCCAGTTTCTACCTGGACGCTCATTCTCCATACCGGTACCCCCTTTTGCTCCCTGTTCCCCCCCCACCCCCATCTGGAACCCTGTGTATCAGACCCCCTGGATATGAACTTGGACCACCCTGCCTAGACCCCTGCATTCCCAACGACCACTCTATTGATATATCCCTACTGGTACCTTTGCCTGAATGTCTGTTGTTTAGTGTTATTCATTGTCTGCCCATATACTGTTAAGTTCCCCTTGTGTCTATTTCTGCTTTCCACTGCTCTACCCTCTTATTCTCATCTTTGCTATCCCTCAATCCTCCTGCTTTCTAAGTACTTCTATATTCAGTTTTCCCTTACTGCTCGTCCCACTACTCTCAGCCATCCCTCTACTCTCCGCCATCCCTCTTGCCTCAACCTCCTTTCCCTGCATCTTCTCTCCTCCTTTTTTAAAGCTAATCCCCTTTGTGCCCAGTCTCCTTGTTTTGATGTATGTATGTATGTTCGTTCTATTCTATCCCTTTTGTTTATCTTGCAAACCTGCCTCACTGCATCTTGGGCTCACTACCGCACCTGCTGCATAAATCCGTCTGAACCCTGACACAGTGGCCCGTTGAATTTAACCATAACAAGAATCTTAAATAGCAATTGTGATGGAGAGGGCTGTGCGCTAGCCTCCTGCCCAGAGACTATGGCCCGTGAGACTATTGGGGGGAACTGGATGACCTTTTAAACCCTTTCGCTGCTGAGCCTTTTCACACCTCTGTGCTGAGCTAATTTTTACCGATTTCGCTCATCATGTTTAAACGCGTTTTTAAGCCTTATTTTAATATATGACCCAGACATATTCTATATCGTTCTTTCCGGCAGATTCATAATATGTCATATGTATACGTTATGTCCTGTCTGTATATTATAACAAAAAATGCAATAAAATTTTTGAATTTAAGAATTTACAATGTGTAAAGTGTTTTTTGTTTTTTAACATGCGAGCGTTTGCGGTTATATTTTCTATGGGGTGCGCTTGTTAAAAAAATTAGAAATACCAGGGGTTTAGTCGGGCAGATCGGGTATGGCGGGACTGAGGAGGGGGGCGGGGGTTGTGGGGTGCCCGGGTGGGGGGGAGATTGACCTCATCTGTGTCTGAGTTGATGTATATGTGTGTGCCGTCCGTAGGGCTTCCCCCCCCCTCCTCCTCCCGTTTCCTTATCACTTTGGCCTCCCTCTTCCCCTTATCTCATTTTCTTTTGCTGTTTTCTCCTATTCCTACTCTTTCCCCACCTTTTTCTAGTCCTGCCACCATAGGCTCAAGGCTGTTGACACCCCATTTTTGTTTTTTGAGCACTGAGAAAGGATACGCTCCATGGGTTTTGCACGAAGGGGGATTTTTCATTCGAGAGGATGGGCTCATAGACCTAGCCTGCCCTGTTCTACGATATTAACAATGAACGGAAAGGATAGAGGTGGCAATTATGGGTTGGGCACTCCTGTCCTGTATCAAGATCATCCACCCCCCCCCCCTTTTTTCAACGGGCCTCTGGTTGTAGGAGACTGACTTCTTTTCTATGTACTTTCTATGTATTTTCTTTTATTATACCTGTATACTTGTCTTTATTTTATGTAATTTGTCTTCTAAGTTTGTTTTTACAATAAAATTTGAATTTTAAAAAAAAAAAAAATTAGAAATGAGGAATCGTTACTTTTTTGGGGAAAATGTGTTTTTTAGCAAACGCCCCCCCATAGAAAAAAATAGTGCATCATTGTTCAAATTATAATTGAAATGGGAAGAATATTGTTGCACTAATAAAAACAAAAACTTTTTTAATTTTTTTTTTTTTTTTTTTTTTTTACATGGTCATGTTTAGTATCATTGTAAAGGCCACGCTCTGGCCGTTCCAATGATAGCAAACATTAACCCCTAGCTGTCACGGATCGGGAGATAGGGGGTTCATTGGAACCCCCTAGCTCCACTATAGGTGGCAGCAAGGGGTTAATTTCAAAAGTGGCGCTCTGTGCGATGACGGCAGTCATTAGGGGTTATCCCGGAAGCTTGGCCGACATCCAAGATGTCAGCCGGCTCCGGGAGGGGACTGCGATACGGCGCATGTTAGCGCCACATCGCGATCCAGCCCCCTAGGGGTTAAAGACAGCCGCCGCTTGGAAGGGCAGTCTGTGCCCTTCCAGGCGGTGCCTGCCTTTTTAATTGCTGACCCGAGGGGGAGAGGTCCGAAGGGGGGTCTCCCCCCCCCCTTCAGGCACTTTCCCTGCAATGGTGGGGGGGGGGTGCCTGAAATAGACATCATCGCGCATGCGCGATGATGCCTATCGTGCCCGCCAGGGCTGTGGAGTCGGAGTCTGAGCCAATTTTGGGTACTCGGAGTCGGCAAACAATGCACCGACTCTGAAATTTAGATTGATTTAAACTTGCTTTTTTTTAAAATTCCAATGTCCCAATTCACAAAGTTATAATTAATGACTTCTCTACTGTAAGAATAAAGACCAATGCATGCAGTGCCCCACGTAACCGCAAAACGAACACGTTAAGTGACCGTGAAGAAGCATGCTTTTCATGTGCTTCACTATATGGCATACAACGCACAATTCGGAGCGGCAATACTTCTACTTTCCATAGTGTTGTGTTCTGCTGTTACAGGGAACGCATCGCCCATGGGTAACCTAGCTTCTCACTGATAAGGGATTAAGTAAATATAAGTGGAGGGTCAATAGTTCAAGACTGAACTATTATTGATAGTAGACTGTATTTAATATAGGTCTTACTAATGAGGATTCATTTATGATGGAAATTATTTAATTACAACTTCAACAGTAATTTAATTATTTTAAAGAGGTGCAAAAGAATCCAAATCTGTGTGAGACTGAGGATTTATCCTGTATTTAATATTAGGGGATCACTGGGTTAATGTATGAACTGCTGGAGCCTGATCTGTGACTCATTGAACAGAAGAATCACTGATTCAGTTAACTAATAACTCAGATCTGCAGGAACCGGCTGTCTCTGAGTCTGCTGCTCTGCGAGTCCTGGCACTGGTAACATTGTAGCACATTGAAGGCAGAGCCGGCAGACACGCCCTCCCTCACTCACTCTAGGATCACATTACACTGGCTGTTACTGCGTCACAGACTGAGCTGTTGGAATCAGCTCATTTGAGTCAGGAGAATCGGCTCACTGAAAAGAACCGGCTCAGATGAACGATTTGTTTATGAACCGGACATCATTCACTACTGCCCAACTAGCTCTCTCTGCTAGAAGAGCTTAGAAGAACAGCTTCTTGGATTCAACTGTAAGTGTTTATATTTATTGTAAAACCTGCATGCCTGCTTGTATGAGGGAAGACATGTGTACATGTTTCTGGAAGAAACTGTCTATCCTAGGTTTGTAAGTGTGGTGCAGGAATGTATGAATGTTTATGTATAGTGCAGATTGTTTATATGCTCTGAGTATTAAAATGTAGGCTCTGTGTTGTGTGTGTGTGTGTGTGTGTACAGTACATGTCTGTGCATGTTTTTCTGTATAGGACAAATCATGTCTAGGTTTAGTGCTGGGATATATAGCTTATTTGTTTGTATTAAGCCATGTACGTACAACTTACAAGACTGTGTATGTTGATATTAAAAATCTAATTATATGCCAGTTAGTAATAGTATAACATATTTTATATTTTAGGGAAAGAGGCATCCTAACAATGGCAAAAAGACTGCTAACAACAAACACGAAAAAAGTCTACTGTTTGAGCACTTTGCATTATCAAGTGATAGAAAAGATGATGGTGAAAAACAATGTGGTGCAAAAATTAGCAGTTTCAGTGGGCCTGATAAAAATGCACCTACAAGAGCATCAAATTTGAAAAGACACTTACAGCGTTTTCATCCCAAAGTGTTAGAAGCCGTGAATGAGAAAGATAGCAATGATAACATTGCATCTACGTCTGTGACAAACGTTCAGAAATCTACTGGATAACAATCACAAATAAGAAAATTCTTTATATCTGACAAAGTTACCATAACGATGACACCAGAAAAATTCAAACACCACATTATTGAAATGGTAGTAAAGAATAGTTTACCACTATCCTTCTTTTCACAGCCAGCCTTTTTAGGCCTAAATGGAGAAATGGCAAAAAAACTTGGCGTTTCTCTAGAAAGAGAAAGTATAAGGAAACTTATAATTGAAGAGGCCAAATGTAGAAACATAGAAAAATGTCGGCAGATAAGAACCTTTCGGCCCATCTAGTCTGCCCAATTACATGGATACTTAACCTGGATTTATCTTTTGTTTAGGATAGCCTTATGCCTATCCCATGCTTGCTTAAATTCAATTACTGTTTTGGCCTCTACCACTTCAACTGGAAGACTGTTCCATGTATCCACCACCCTCTCAGTAAAATAATGCTTCCTGATGTTACTTTTAAACCTTTGCCCCTCTAATCTAAGACTATGTCCTCTTGTTTTGCTACTTTGTTTCCTTTTAAATATACTCCCTTCCTCTACCTTGTGGATTCCCTTTACGTATTTAAATGTTTCTATCATATCTCCTCTGTCTCGTCTTTTTTCCAAGCTGTACATGTTAAGATCACTAAGCCTTTCCTGGTAACTTTTCTCCTTCAAGCCGTACACCATTTTAGTAGCCCTTCTCTGAACTCTCTCTAAGATGTCTATATCCTTCTGGAGATACGGTCTCCAGTACTGCACACAGTACTCCAAGTGAGGTCTCACCAGTGCTCTGTACAGTGGCATGAGCACTTCCCTTTTCCTACTGCTAATACCTCTCCCTACACAACCAAGCATTCTGCTAGCATTTCCTGCTGCTCTATTACATTGACTACTTACCCTTAGATCCTCTGAAATAATGACCCCTAAATCCCTTTCCTCAGATGTTGAGGTTAGGACTGTATCAAATATTCTATATTCAGCCCTTGGGTTTTTACGTCCCAGGTGCATTATCTTGCACTTATCCACATTAAAACTCAATTGCCACAACTCCGACCATTTTTTTAGTTTACCTAAATCATTTGTCATTTGGCTGATCCCTCCAGGAACGTCAACCCTGTTGGAAATCTTTGTGTCATCAGCAAAAAGACATACTTTTCCATTAATATCTTCTGCAAGATCACTAATAAAAATATTAAAGCGAATGGGTCCAAGTACTGACCCCTGAGGTACCCCACTGGTAACAAGACCTTGCGCCGAATAAACTCCATTTACCACAACCCTCTGTTGCCTGTCACTCAGCCACTGCCTAATCCAGTCAACAATATTGGAATCCAAGATCAAAGATTGCAATTTATTGATAAGCCTTCTATGCAGAACAGTATCAAAAGCCTTACTGAAATCTAAAAAGGAAGAACTACAGAAAGTTCTGGTGAAAGGATGTTTTGTCTTCCTTAAAATGGATGCATGCACACGTCACAGAGTCAATTATTTCGCTATTAACTAAGTAAGTAACTTAAGTAATTTTACAACTTTGGCGCTGTTTCGGAAGTAGAAGTTTGCTGAGCTCATTTTGACCATTTTTAAGTCACGTATTATTATACCACCCAGACAAATTATATATCGTTCTTTCCGTCAGACTCGGCAGATTAATAATATATCATTATTATATGTATATGTCATGCCCTGCCAAAATGCTATAACAAAAAAAATGTGAATTTTCAATAAAATTTCAATCTTCCACAGTGTGTAAAGTGTTTTTTTAAAAAAAAATTATTATCCGAGGGTCTGCGGTCATATTCTATTGGGTAGATTTGTTAAAAAAATTAGAACGGGGAACCCATTTTTTTTTTGGGAAAAATTGCGTGATTTTAGCTAAACCCCCCCCCCCCCAAAAAAAAATCATTAGTGAAGCATCATTGTTCACATTATAATTGAAATGTGAACAATAGTGCTGCATTAAAAAAAACAAAAATTTTTTTATTATATTTATTATTTTTTTTTTTATTAATTTCTATTTTTACTTTTTTTACACTTTTACCATGGTCATGTTTGATATTGGAAAGGCCATGCTCTGGCCTTTCCAGCAATATCAGCCATGACCCCCTAGCTGCCGATCAGGAGATAGGGGGTTCTTTGAACCCCTTTATCTCCTGCAAGGGATTTCCATAGGAAATCCCTTTGCAGCTAGGGGGTTCCCGGTTAACTGACATCATCGCGCATGGCGCGATGAGTCAGTTGACCGGGGGGGTGACCCAGAGGTGGGGGCTGCCATCCAAGATGGCGGCCCCCACCGGAAATAGGCCGCGATCGGGCACAAATTAGTGCCCGGTCGCGACCTGGCAACTAAGGGGTTAACCCCCCATACATCGCTGGAAAGGTCAGGCCACAGCCGCCGGGTGCTCCGGCGGGGGGGGGGGACGCCTGAAACTGACGTCATCGCGCCACCGGCGTGATGACGTCACAGCATCGGAGGAGGGATCACACTGATCTGACTCCGCGGGAGTCAGAGCAGCGTGGGAGCGACCGGAGGAGGTAAGTATTTAGCGAGGGGGGCTGTAAACGCCGAGGACGTACATTTACGTCCTGCGGCGTCAAAGCCCGCCTAATGCAGGACGTAAATGTACGTCCTGCGGCGTTAAGGGGTTAATGTTAGATTTGTGGATGAAAACAACAAAACAATAACACGGACACTCGGATTAAAGGACACTCAGGCACATCACACCAGTGATTACCTTCAGACGTTAGTGGAGGGTGCTCTAGAAGATTTTGAAATTAAAAACAGATTTGATGTGCTGTGACAGATAACGCTTCTAACATGTTGAGCACAATTGAGAAGATGAACGCAGTTGAAGATAACAAACAGATATTAAAGTTAGAGGAAGACAGCTCTGCAAGTATTGGAGAAAGTTTAGAAACTGAAGAGAATGCTGACGTTTTTTTAGACAACTTTGTTGAAGCATTGAAGCTTGCTACTATTCATCATATGCGATGTGCTGTTCATACACTGCAACTTGCCATAAGAGATGGATTAAACGATTGCCATGCAGCTACACTAATTGGCAAATTATGGCAAGTAACTTGCAGCCAGGGCCCCGAAAACAGATGCAATTTTGAAAAGGCGTGCAGGAAAAGGAGCCATTTTGGATCAAACAACTCACTGGGGAAGCACTTATTTAATGGTGAAGAGTTTGCTTGAACTTAAAGACTTCATAGAAGAAATGGACAATGAAAATCTTGCATTAACTGAAAGCCAGTGGACACAAACAAAAGAGCTGGAGAACCTTCTTTTTCACCCCTTCACTGTCACCAAGAGGTTGCAATGTGACGATCTAACCCCAGGTAAATTCCTCTTGGAATGGAAGAGCCTGTTATAATCGCCTGAACAAAAATGGAGGGTTAATAGCTGAGGGCATTGCATCTTCAATGATGAAGAGAGAGAGTCTATTGCTGCAAAATTAAATCTTGTTAGCGGCTATTTATGTCGACCCAATGAGCCGACTTTTGTTGAACAGTGAACAGACTGCTACTGGAAAAAGGCCCTCTATGATGTCGCAGTTCGCATGAAGGGATTACGACCTGAAATACCTCCACAGGATGAAGTTCTTTTAAGCAATAGTGGTAACTCAGGATCATCTTCTTCAAACGAAGAATTAGACTTTGATTCCTTCTTAAACAAAATGGAAGTTGCTAAAAGAAAGCGACGTCGCACAAGCGTTACAGAACCAGTAAATGTCCAAATAAAAAAATTCCAACAGGAGTTTGATAAAGCACTAAAAGAAGTTGAAAAGTATGATCGCTCATCAAAACTTACTGTTGAAGCCATCCTTGTTTATCCAGAGATCGTTAGTGATGTGGCCAGAATAGTTACTGCAATGCCACCCACCCAAGTCAATGTCGAAAGATTATTTTCAGCCCTAAAAATAATAAAGTCTGACTTAAGAGCCTCTATGAAAGAGGATCTGGCAGAGGCAATTCTCTTCCTTAGAACTCTACATTGAATTGATTTGCATTTGCTAAGCCTATAACTACATTGCAAGATTAATATAAACCATTTCTAGGTTTTACAGATTTTGTTTTTATAGATAAGCTTTGTTTTTGTTCTAAAACAACCAAATAATGTGGTTTTGTATTTTTGAACTGGTAAAGTTCCTGATGTTTATGCCTGCTGCTACTATCCAGCCACTTGATTAATAAAAAAAAATTAATAAAACCTTGTTGTTTTCATTGTGTTTGTCTTTTGCTTAAACTGTTCAATACAGTAGACTGTTGGCTTCCCATCCAGTAGTCCTGTGGTAATGACATGTATGTTGCCTTTCTTTCCTTCAAGGAATGTATAAAATACATTCGCATATTAATACAGAGGAGTCGGAGTCGGAACATTTATCTACCAACTCCACAGCCCTGGTGCCCACCGGAGGCTGGGCTGACATCGATGATGGGGGGCCGCGCGATCGGCCAGAATACCGGCCGATCGCGGCTGCAAAGGGAGGACGTGCTCAGCGCGTCCTCCGCAGCGAAGTAGCAATGCGGGTGGATGCGCTGAGCGCGTCCACCGCATTGAAAGGGTTAAATAGATTTGATTTTCACATATATATCTGCCAGTTAACTAAAGATTTCTGATGTCTGTGTTATTCCCTTGTGTATTTATTGTATACTCGTATTTTGCGTACATTCCCTCAATTATATAACCCTTCCCTGTATAGTGTGATCTCTGGATTAGTTCCTGCTCTCTCGTGTAAATTCTCATTCCTTTTTGTTTACCCGGCTTTCTCCTTTCCCCATTCTCCATTGTTTGAAGCAGGGCTGGCGCTAGCGTAAGGTAGCAGAAGCGGCCGCCTTACTGAGCTGGTCTGGTGCCAAACTAAGGACGCCAGAATCCTGTTCCCCGGTCACTGCTGGCTGGGGATTTGGTTCTAGCGCCGCCCATTATGTAAATTTGCCCCCTTGTGGCTGGAGGAGCCGATTCACTCCTGGGTTGATGAGGGGGAGGGCGCTCAGTCCGGAAGAGGAAGTATGTGCTGCCTGCCTCATGCTGATACTCAAGCAGCTGACTGAGGAAGTGTGACCAGCCTAGCTCAGCTCAGCTGCAGAGATCCGAGCCGCGTTCAATACCTCAGCCGCTGCAAGTGCTAAGTTAGCAACTTGCCATTGAACGCCGTTCAACCGCTCAGCGCTCAGCAGTGCTAACCTAGCACTTGCAGCGACCCGAGGAGATGCTGCATGTAGCTGAGTGTAACGTATTAAAGATGGCCACCGCCATGAAGCAAGTAACAATGCCGTACAGCAGCAAGATGGCCGCCGCCACGAAGCAAGTAATAATTCCGTACAGCAATGTTAATTTTGAGGTTTTTGTTCACCAAAGCACAAAAGATTTTTTTATTTCC
The DNA here is from genome assembly GCA_009667805.1 of Leptobrachium leishanense. Lineage (NCBI taxonomy): Eukaryota > Metazoa > Chordata > Amphibia > Anura > Megophryidae > Leptobrachium > Leptobrachium leishanense. The sequence goes on along the minus strand of CM019064.1, from coordinate 152,308,880 downwards.
CCGTGCACATAGACATATTACAGTTCAATTTATATATTGTTTCAGAAGTAAACATAATGTTTATTCATTAAAAACTATCATTTGTGGTGTGTGCATACAAAACGGAATTGTGCCGACTGCTTTTATTTATATTTTGTCAGTGATCCGAAAAAACAATCTGAATTTTTCATTAAGAAATCGGCCATTTTGGATTCAAAATTCGCATCCAAAGTGTTCAATGACACTGCTGCAGCAAACTGAATTGCTGCGCTGCAGCAATTCAGCAGCTGCTGAGGTATTGAATGGGCCTCAGGCCAGGAGATGATTACTAATCACACTGCCTGCCCTCCGTCTGCCCCCTCCCTTTCATGAACTATTGCCTCTCTAACTCTGTCTCTGAGGTGCCCAGATAGTGATTTCCCCCCCCTCTACACCCACAAAGCAAAAGTGTCAGATCTCACCTGCTGTGAAGTAGAAGCTTCTCTTTTTAACCCCTTTCTGAACCAGGTATCTGAGACCCATATTACAATGTGCTTCATCTGTGCAGGTGAGATCTCTCACACTTAAATCACTGTTACTGCTCCCACTGGGAGGCTATTCCATGTATCTACTACCCTTTATCACTGTTACTGCTCCCACTGGGAGGCTATTCCATGTATCTACTACCCTTTATCACTGTTACATGGAATATCCTCCCAGTGGGAGCAGTAACAGTGATATAGGGTAGTAGATACATGGAATATCCTCCCAGTGGGAGCAGTATCTACTACCATTTCTATATCACTATTACTGCTCCCACTGGGAGGCTATTCCATGTATCTACTACCCTTCATTACTGTTACTGCTCCCACTGGGAGGATATTCCATGTAACAGTGATAAAGGGTAGTAGATACATGGAATAACCTCCCAGTGGGGGCAGTAACCGTGATATAGAAAGCGTAGTAGATACTGCCCCCACTGGGAGGTTATTCCATGTATCTACTACGCTTTCTATATCACGGTTACTGCCCCCACTGGGAGGTTATTCCATGTAACAGTGATTATAGAAAGGGTAGTAGATACATGGAATAGCCTCCCAGTGGGGGCAGTATCTACTACCCTTTCTATATCACTTACTGCCCCCACTGGGAGGCTACTCCATGTAACAGTGATATAGTAAGGGTAGTAAATACTGCCCCCACTGGGAGGCGAGTCCATGTAAGGGTAGTAAATACTGCCCCCACTGGGAGGTTATTCCATGTATTTACTACCCTTACTATATCACTGTTACTGCCCCCACTGGGAGGCTAGTCCATGTAACAGTGATATAGAAAGGGTAGTAGATACATGGAATAGCCTACCAGTGGGGGCAGTAAGAGTGATATAGAAAGGGTAGTAGAGCTGGTTGGCGGTCTGTTTGGTGGGTCGTCAGCTTTTTTTCGGATCAATTCGGCGGTTTTGCAGCAGATTGTCGTGGGTTTTTTTTGTATCCATTTAGCTTTTTTCCTGAATGAGTCGGCGGATTTTCAACTCTATGGGTCCCTGTGGTGATTGCTGAATTCACCGCAGGGTCAGCGCATCGAACTCACCGAAGTGCAGGGAACGGGTGAGCACCAACATGTTGATGACATTAGGTGCTCTCTGACTAACTCTGGTAGTAAATTCTTGTAGTTAAGCCCATCAGAGGAAAAGATACAAAAAATTTAAATAGTAAAAATTTATAAAGCGGCAACATGTACTGCAGCGCAGACCAGTAGATACAGTACATTGCGAAAGGCCAAAATGTGACAAACTACAGGAGGAAATGAGGGCAAGGTTTGTTTACACATCTCTTCTGAAGCAATGTTTTAAGGCTGGGGTCAGACGAACGCAGTGTTAACGTGCGTTTAGCAGCACTAAATCACGGCCGTGCTAGCAACAAATGACGTCCAATGCCGGGCAGCATACGAAGAACGGCCGCACAAGTGCGGCAGAGCAACGCAAGTGGCAAACGAACGCATTTTTGCAAGAACGTAGAACCGCTAGTACAGCGTGCGCTGCGTCCGCTAGCGGCGTGTGTGCGTGATTAGGAGACGTCAGACGCTGCTAATGTCCAGCCAACATAACGTCCAAAGTGTTTTATTGATGATCTGTACAAAATCACGGACGAAAATGCGCATCGTATGACTGCTATCGCGTATTCCGTGAAAAGATGCGTCCATTCGTTCGAACGCACTTTCACGGACGACTAGAAAAATGTGTTGGTCTGACCCTAGCCTTAAAGTGGAACTAGTCTGCTAGAAATTCCGTTTGCTTTATTTTGTGACATAGTTCTAAAAGCATTATTGACTGGATTAATGGATAGTGTGAGAATCATATTGCTGGTATAGATGGAAATATGAAGTTTCATTAGATTATATTAATTACAGACTTTGTTTACCATTATACTATTACTGCAGCTGTTAAATTTTGCTTCTGAATTCTTGTTCCTTTTTTTTATCTGGCTGATTAAGGCTAGGGTCAGACGAACACATTTTCACGTTGTCTGTGAAAAAGTGCGTTTGAACGGATGGACGCATTTTTTCACGGAGTACGCGAGAGCGGTCATACGATGCGCATTTTTCGTCCGTGATTTTGTACGTATCATCAATAAAACACTTTGTGCATCTGAACGTTATGTTGGCCGGACATTAGCAGCGTCTGACATCTCCAATTCACGCACACACGCCTCTAGCGGACGCAGCGCACTCTGTACGTCAGTACTAGCAGTTTAACGTTCTTGAAAAAATGCGGTCATTTTCCACTTGCGTTGCGCAGCCGGACTTTCGTGCGACCGTACATTGTATATTGGCCGTCATTGCCCGGCATCTGCTGCTAGTGCGGCCGTAATTATGTGCGCCTGCACGCACGTTCGCACTGCCTCAGTCTGACCCTAGCCTAAAAGTACAAAGGGGAATTATTTTTAATGTCAAATAGGACAGGTGTCAAAACGAAAACCCCACCTCGACTGTTGCAAAACTCCCATGATTCACTGCTACAACTGTGTTGGTGCCCACATGTTGTTTCCAGCTCTTGGGACATAGCATTTCTAAACAGGGCTTTGTATCTACAGGTCTAATGATAAATATGTCTGTGGTGCAGGAAAGAGATACATTTGTCAGGAAATTAAGGACATCCAGTCAAGAGTGGCCTCTCCCATGTTCCCTCTGGCTATAACGTTTCCGCTTCCTCCCTATAGGCTTCACGCGGAGCATGATGGGATGGGACTGCACAACAGGCTGAGTATGTAGCTGCAGCTCGTCTTGACTTACCTTTTAGTGCTTTCAATAGTTCTTCCCTTTCCTTCTCTCCCAACACAATTCTTGGCGCCCCTTTGTCTTGCCAAGCTACTTTATTTTCTGGCAGGGTGTATGTCCTTAGCAGCAGCACGGCCACCAGGACCACAACACCGGTTATGAACACTCCCACCAGGACTAGCACAGGTTTCTTCCACATGTTGACAGACGGAGTGGCGACCTGCAAACCACTATCTCCTTTAAATCCCCTGCTGTCCCAGCCAGTTACTCTCACAGCTTGATAATACAGCCCTGCCCAGCACTCACGTGTGCATCTGATAAGCACAGGGAACCCTGTCAGCAGAATCTTGTGCCTGTCAGAAGCTGCTAGCAAATAATATCATGGATCTGATTTCTTTCATATGTGATCATTATACTTTTATGCTGAAAAAAGCTTTTTTTTTTTTTAAGTCATCCTTATTATAGATCTGAATTGTGAAACAGAAAATTTACTTAGAGATATGTATGTATATAATCTCTCACACAGAAAATCCAGCACTTCCGGGTCCAATGTTATGTGTCTGGTGCAACGCCAACCATAATATATCCAGTAGATTAACAGCCGCACTCTGGATCTTCTCAAGGGATAGTTTTTATTGTTAAAAGTCAACGTTTCAGCTGGCTCCCTGCAAGCTTTCCTAAGGAGCTGTTTGTCATGAGGCTTGCTTGAGGGGAGCAAGCTGACACGTTGACTTTTTTAACCAAGACTATCCCTTTGAGAAGACCCAGAGTGCCGCATTTTATCTACTGGATATATATTGTGATGGTGTGCAGGGGTTGGGTAACAGGATGTCTGGGAGAGTAGTCGAGGGAAGGTACAGTGGTACCTCGGTTCACGAACTTAATTGGTTCCACGACTCTGGTCGCGAACCGAATTGGTCGTGAACCGAAACACATTTTCCCATAGGGTTCAATGTAAATCAGGTTAATCCGTTCAGAACCGTATGGGGGGAAAAAAATGTAACCGCAAAAATATGAAACCTTCAGTAACGCTCTGCACATCCTCGTCACCTTCAGTAACGCTCCGCACATCCTCGTCACCTTCAGTAACGCTCCGCACATCCTCGTCACCTTCAGTAACGCTCCGCACATCCTCGTCACCTTCAGTAACGCTCCGCACATCCTCGTCACCTTCAGTAACGCTCCGCACATCCTCGTCACCTTCAGTAACGCTCCGCACATTCCTCGAAACCTTCAGTAACGCTCTGCACATCCTCGTCACCTTCAGTAACGCTCCGCACATCCTCGTCACCTTCAGTAACGCTCCGCACATCCTCGTCACCTTCAGTAACGCTCCGCACATCCTCGTCACCTTCAGTAACGCTCCGCACATCCTCGTCACCTTCAGTAACGCTCCGCACATCCTCGTCACCTTCAGTAACGCTCCGCACATCCTCGTCACCTTCAGTAACGCTCCGCACATCCTCGTCACCTTCAGTAACGCTCCGCACATCCTCGTCACATTCAGTAACGCTCCGCACATCCTCGTCACATTCAGTAACGCTCGCACATCCTCGTCACATTCAGTAACGCTCCCACATCCTCGTCACATTCAGTAACGCTCGTCACATTCAGTAACGCTCGCTCCGCACATCCTCGTCACCTTCAGTAACGCTCCGCACATCCTCGTCACCTTCGTAACGCTCCGCACATCCTCGTCACCTTCGGTAACGCTCCGCACATCCTCGTCACATTCAGTAACGCTCCGCACATCCTCGTCACATTCAGTAACGCTCCGCACATCCTTGTCACATTCAGTAACGCTCCGCACATCCTCGTCACATTCAGTAACGCTCGTCACATTCAGTAACGCTCGCTCCGCACATCCTCGTCACCTCAGTAACGCTCCGCACATCCTCGTCACCTTCGTAACGCTCCGCACATCCTCGTCACCTTCGGTAACGCTCCGCACATCCTCGTCACATTCAGTAACCTCCGCACATCCTCGTCAATTCAGTAACGCTCCGCATCCTCGTCACATTCAGTAACGCTCCGCACATCCTCGTCACATTCAGTAACGCTCGTCACATTCAGTAACGCTCGCTCCGCACATCCTCGTCACCTTCAGTAACGCTCCGCACATCCTCGTCACCTTCAGTAACGCTCCGCACATCCTCGTCACCTTCGGTAACGCTCCGCACATCCTCGTCACATTCAGTAACGCTCCGCACATCCTCGTCACATTCAGTAACGCTCCGCACATCCTTGTCACATTCAGTAACGCTCGCACATCCTCGTCACATTCAGTAACGCTCGTCACATTCAGTAACGCTCGCTCCGCACATTCCTCGTCACCTTCAGTAACGCTCCGCACATCCTCGTCACCTTCGGTAACGCTCCGCACATCCTCGTCACCTTCGGTAACGCTCCGCACATCCTCGTCACATTCAGTAACGCTCCGCACATCCTCGTCACATTCAGTAACGCTCCGCACATCCTTGTCACATTCAGTAACGCTCCGCACATCCTTGTCACATTCAGTAACGCTCCGCACATCCTCGTCACATTCAGTAACGCTCCGCACATCCTCGTCACATTCAGTAACGCTCCGCACATCCTCGTCACATTCAGTAACGCTCCGCACATCCTCGTCACATTCAGTAACGCTCCGCACATCCTCGTCACATTCAGTAACGCTCCGCACATCCTCGTCACATTCAGTAACGCTCCGCACATCCTCGTCACATTCAGTAACGCTCCGCACATCCTCGTCACATTCAGTAACGCTCCGCACATCCTCGTCACCTCTCTGCACTTTCTTTTTCCCACCACGCTTGTTCTGCACTTTCTTGGGAGCCTTGCTGGATTTAATACAGTAATACTGAACAGTACGGTGCTACAAAGCACACAAAGCTTCATAGTAGCCCTGTCTGCGACCGCGATCTAAAGTACAGGAATCCACGACCGTGGGGAAGATGGCCCGGGTCGTGTTCGTAACCCGAGGCGGAGTCCGTGAACGGAGGTAAAATGTTTACAAACCTCCTGGTCGCGAACCGAATTGTTCATGAACCGGGGTACCACTGTATATAGGACCCAGAATCCTGCACAGCCTCTACCCTCACACCTGTTGCCAATTAATCAATTAAAGCCACAGGTAAAGCCCCAGGCTGCTGACTGCTAGATAGAAGTGTGTTTAATCAGACTGCTCAGAGCAGGGTGTGGAGCAGTTGCACTTCTAAAGAGATGCTGTGTTTTTTGTGTTTTTTTTGAGATTATGGTTTTGTGATAGTTAGGAGTGCTGGATGTTTACTAAGAACTCTCATTTGAGTTAGGTTTTTTTTTTTTCGCTGAATCACCAGCAATAGTGATCCCAAACCCTTTTCTGCTGTTTGTTGCTATATGCTGGAATAAAAGACCTCCAATTTGCACAAGTTTCAAGTCTGCAGCCGTTTCTTCCCGTGTGTGTGTGTGTGTGTGTGTGTGTGTATATATATATATATATATAATATATATATATATAATCTCCTGACTGACTCATCGCCCAGCTCAAACCGTTTAACCTAGGAAAGTGAAATTTTGATGGTACATTGTATTTATGACGTACGCACCCACTAAGAGAAAATACACGATCTTGGCTAAAACGAGAAAAAAGTGCAGCATCATTGTTCACATTGTAATTGAAATGTGAACAATAGTGCTGCATTAATAAATAAGAAAAATGAAGAAAAGTTTTTCATTTTTTTTACTTGTAATGTTTATCACAGGCCATGTCCCCTAGCTGTCATCAATTGGGAGCTAGGGGGGTCCAAAGGAACCCCCCATCTCCATCATAGGGAAACCCCTTGGGAGCTAGGGGTTAATTCCCTAAGGCGCTAGTAAAACAGTAAAATTTTTACGTAGAAGAATACATAGATCACATGTTTGCATATATCTACATACTAATTGTGCGCCTGTGACTATTCACATGTGATTAGGAGAAAATGTGACATGCATCAAAAAAAAAATGCATAAACAGTAATCAGAAAAAAATAGTAAAAGCAGTCCATGGGCATTAAAAGAAAAGCCGTTTGCAATGTTCTTCTTATAAATGTGCAGTGTGCAGATAAACCCCAAATGATGTAGCCAGTATAAAATATACTTATATGGAAGAAAAATTGTCTGTTTCCTCGGTCTTGGGTCTGTGCCTTTCGTGACCTCATGAAAACAAAAAGAAACAGCAATGGTGTGGAATCTTTGTAAAGGATTAAGAACACTTACATACTCTAGAGCTAAAGATCAACCTGGCTCTAGGTGTCCTCGCGTTTGGCCAACTTTTAAGGGTGACGGCCTTTATCGCCTTCCTCATGGATGTTGTTGCTTACCGGTAGACGGTCCAAAGGACAGGATAAAAAGATAGCGCTCCCATAGCGAAATTTGTGTTTCTCAGTTGTATGAAAAGCAAAGTATTGCACTCACCAATGTTGGAGCCTTGGGATCCTCTAAGCTCATGTGTACCACCTTGGCATTTAAGGAGAAATGCCTAACCTGTTTAGTTCTGGACAGGTGTTCTTGTAGCAGTGGGTTCCCCCCAATTTGGGGAATGGCTAGTAATAGAGGGATTCCTTACAGAAAAAGTAAGCTCTTTATTAATAAATAAAAGAAACACAAAGGGTTAGTGTGATAGGCGCTACAAATAATTAATGCAAGGATAGTATACTTTAAAGCAGCTCACTAGAATAAGTATATCCTTCACTTAAAATATGGAATTTTAGAAAAAAGCACCTTACGGTGTATAGGAGCGCATAAAAATTAAGCAGTATTGCAAATATCATAACAGAAAATCGTGGTAGTTCTTATTCTTTCAGTACTGTCCCAAATTAGTTGCTTTAGACCATCAATATCTGTAAAAACAGAAAAGAGACCTCATTGCGCAGTATTTAGTTACAAAATGAGTGATGTAGAGTAAAAAAATAGAGGTTCCACTCACAAAGGAGTCTACAAGACTCTAAATGTATGCATTTAAGCCTCTTCAGGGGGGCTCCTCCCATCAACACAGGCAAGGACCTTGATTGCTTCAAGCCAGAATGTGCAATGTGATCTCAAACAGAAACGAACATAGTATAATTCTGTATAGCGTTAAAAATAAAAATCAAGAGGAAATACACTCACGTGTTTAAGAGCCTCCAGATACGGTGGCTCTGTAAAAAAACGCCTAGGACCTCTTGCATGAGGGGGTCCCACCTCGTCTCTTCCGCTTGCTGCTGGATCCCGTCTTGGTTTTGGAGGATATTTAGGTAAATATTTCACCAGATATACCGATAGTATCATAAAAGGTTTTATTATAAAATGGTACAAAGAAGCACCGAGACGTGTTTCGCCCACTACTGTAGGCTTTATCAATCGGGTTAGCCCCCTATGGAGCATCTTCCAGCTTATATAATACCATTTTATATTAATAAAACCCTTTTTTATGATACTATCGGTATATCTGGTGAAATATTTACCTAATATCCTCCAGAACCAAGACGGGATCCAGCAGCAAGCGGAAGAGACGAGGTAGGACCCCCTCATGCAAGAGGTCCTAGGCGTTTGTACAGAGCCACCGTATCTGGAGGCTCTTAAACACGTGAGTGTATTTCCTCTTGATTTTTATTTTTAACGCTATACAGAATTATACTATGTTCGTTTCTGTTTGAGATCACATTGCACATTCTGGCTTGAAGCAATCAAGGTCCTTGCCTGTGTTGATGGGAGGAGCCCCCCTGAAGAGGCTTAAAGGCATACATTTAGAGACTCCTATTTTTTTTTTTTTTACTCTAGATCACTCTTTTTGTAACTAAATACTGCGCAATGAGGTCTCTTTTCTGTTTTTACAGATATTGATGGTCTAAAGCAACTAAGAACTACCACTTTTATATTTGCAATACTGCTTAATTTTTATGCGCTCCTATACACCGTAAGGTGCTTTTTTCCCCCCTAAAATTCTCTTTATTAATAAGGCTAAATAAAGGGCCTATTAGGCCAATAAAACCGGTAGTACAAACATCAATAATATAAAAGGAACTCAGCCCTGAGACGTGTTTCGGCTAAGCCTGTGGTCAGACGAGCGGAGTGAACATCCGTGAGCGTGTATGTTCCTTCCACTCTCACACCCATGCAGCTGCCTCGCTGAGCGCAGTTAGTGCGCTACAAGACTCGATCTTCCTGTGGAGGATCGTGCTTTGCAGCCCCGTTAAACATGCATTGTAGAATTTCGACGAGGCTTTCAGCACATTCAACTGTAATACATGCAATTTGTGCGCTCGCTACAGCATGTGGCCGGCCCAGTCGAAACCTCACAACGCTGCAATGGGCGCCGGAAGGCACGTCAGTACAGGCGCACATAGTGCTCTCGTCTGACACTGGCCTTATGCAGCCTTTTTCAGTCAATGACCTTTTTGATGGTAAAAATATTTAAAAGGGCCGAGAGTAATGGCCGCCTGATCCCGGAGCTCCGCCGAGTCGACCCGCTCACCTCCTTCCGCACCCCGTCTGCAGTGCGATGGGTAAGCCCCGCAGGCCACCAACCACTCCTGGCACCTCCGAGACCACCGGGGACCCGCCAACGAGCTCCATCAGGCAGTTCCTGACACCGATCCCGGACGCTGCTCAGCTCCCTACCCACCAAGGCTGACCTGGCAGCGTCGACCTCAGGCCTTCAGGACTCGCTTCTTACTGAAATCAGGGGCCTGCGTAAGGAACTCGGCAGCCTGCAACATCGGGTGCAGCACATGGAGACCACACAGGCCCACCAGTCTGAAACCCTGATGATACACACCTCCTCACTGCAATCCCAACATCAGATCTTACAGACTATGGCATGTCACTTAGAAGACCTGGAAAACAGAGGACGCCGAAACAACATACGGGTGAGAGGTCTCCCTGAACTGGAGCAGTCCCCAGCAGACTTGAAGCGCACATTACTTCACTTATTTAACGGTCTCATACAACGAAACCCTGATGCGGAGATTGAATTCGAATGCCTCCACAGAGCTCTACGCCCTAAAGGCCCCCCTGGCACCCCGCCGAGAGATGTGGTCTGTTGTCTTTTGAGGCACACTGTTAAAGAGGAAATTATGGAAGCGGCTAGACAATCTCGCACTATACTATTAGATGATGCAAGCATCTCCCTATACCAGGACCTGTCGCTGGCGACCCTGCAATCTAGTCGCCTCCTACGCCCCCTCACAGCAGCTCTACAGGAACGGCGCATCGCCTACAAGTGGCTATTCCCATTCGGCATACAGGTCCGTACTGACACAGGCCCTATAACCCTACGCTCGGAGCTTGACCTCCCGGTCTTTCTGGAAGCCCTCGTCCTACCCAAGGACGTATTATCTGCATGGCCGGACTTGACCCATATGTACGCCCCGTCATTTGGAGCACCCTCACGACCCCAGAGGCCTCGTCGCCGCCGATACTCGTCGACCCGGACCGTGGCGCCCTCTGACTTTCAAGATGGATGACTCCCGCCTGGCTGCTGACTTGGCCGGTCCTGATCACTGGACATGACCGCCGCTCTGGAGGGCTTTTGAGAACTTGACAAAATGGCTCCTGATATCGCAGGATGGCCTCAGTTCTGGGGACCCCGGTGATCCTTACGCTTGCCGCCAGATCTGTCCCCCCATTGCCCACCGGCTGTTCGCACGCTGGTTCTCCCGGAACGCCTACACCCTTGGGGCGGTCTACCAATGGTGGCCCCCTCCTGCATACCACTCTCCTGGAAGCCCTGGATCCTCCTGAGGACTGCTTTCTGTATCCTTTTCCCTGAAGCTGACTCGGGCTCATCACCGGACAGGTTACTTTGTTGGCTGCCTTGATGTGTATACATGTCTATTAGGGATGCACCGATACCGATACTCGTATCGGTATCGGGGCCGATATTGCCGTTTGCACGAGTACTTGTTACTCGTGCAAACGGCCCGATACATCCCGCCGATACCGGAAGCCGGCGCTGGGCCGGCTTGCCGGTATCCGCGGGGCTGGGGAAGCTGGCCGCGTGCATGAAAAGCACTCGGCCAGCGTTCCCCTTCGGTGCGCCAAATACTCACCCTTCCTGAAGTTCCGGTCTCTGGGCAGTGATGCGGTCACGTGGCCGCCGGGCGCTCCTGTGACGCGGCCTCTCGGCTGGAGGCAGCGTCACAGATGCGCCGGCAGCCACGTGACCGCATCACTGCCCAGAGACCGGAACTTCAGGAAGGGTGAGTATTTGGCGCGCCGGAGGGGAACGCTGGCCGCGTGCTTTACATGCACGCGGCCAGCTTCCCCAGCGTTCGAGCTGGGGGCCAATCCATGAGAGCTGCGGGGCCAATCCATGAGAGCTGCGGGGCCAATCCATGAGAGCTGCGGGGCCAATCCATGAGAGCTGCCGGGGCAATCCATGAGAGCTGCGGGGCCAATCCATGAGAGCTGCGGGGCCAATCCATGAGAGCTGCGGGGCCAATCCATGAGAGCTGCGGGGCAAATCATGAGAGCTGCGGGGCAAATCCATGAGAGCTGCGGGGCAAATCCATGAGAGCTGCCGGGCCAGCCAATCATGAGACCTGCGGGGCAAATCCATGAGACCTGCGGGGCAATCCATGAGAGCTGGGGGCAAATCCATGAGACCTGGGGGTAATCCATGAGAGCTGGGGGCCAATCCATGAGAGCTGGGGGCAAATCCATGAGAGCTGGGGGCAATCCATGAGACCTGGGGGCCAATCCATGAGACCTGGGGGCAAATCCATGGACCTGGGGGTAAATCCATGAGACCTGGGGGTAAATCCATGAGAGCTGGGGGCCAATCCATGAGAGCTGGGGGCCAATCCATGAGACCTGGGGGCCAATCCATGAGACCTGGGGGCCATCCATGAGACCTGGGGGCCAATCCATGAGACCTGGGGCCAATCCATGAGAGCTGGGGGCCAATCCATGAACCTGGGGGCCAATCCATGAGACCTGGGGGCAAATCCATGAGAGCTGGGGGCAAATCCATGAGGCTGGGGCCAATCCATGAGACCTGGGGGCAAATCCATGAGAGCTGGGGGCCAATCCATGAGACCTGGGGGCAAATCCATGAGAGCTGGGGGCCAATCCATGAGAGCTGGGGCACATGAGACCTGGGGGTAAATCCATGAGAGCGGGGGCAAATCCATGAGAGCTGGGGGCCAATCCATGAGACCTGGGGGCAAATCCATGAGAGCTGGGGGCCAATCCATGAGAGCTGGGGGCCAATCCATGAGAGCTGGGGGCCAATCCATGAGAGCTGGGGGCAAATCCATGAGAGCTGGGGGCAAATCAATGAGAGCTGGGGGCCAATCCATGAGAGCTGGGGGCCAATCCATGAGAGCTGGGGGCCAATCCATGAGAGCTGGCGGGGCCAATCCATGAGAGCTGGGGGCCAATCCATGAGAGCTGGGGGCAAATCCATGAGAGCTGGGGGCCAATCCATGAGAGCTGGGGGCAAATCCATGAGAGCTGGGGGCCAATCCATGAGACCTGGGGGCCAATCCATGAGACCTGGGGGCCAATCCATGAGACCTGGGGGCCAATCCATGAGACCTGGGGGCCAATCCATGAGACCTGGGGGCCAATCCATGAGACCTGGGGGTAAATCCATGAGACCTGGGGGCAAATCCATGTGACCTGGGGGCAAACCCATGTGAGCTGGGGGCAAATCCATGTGAGCTGCGGTCAATCTCATATAAATTTTTATGAGGTCTGTTCCTATTGGAAAGCGTCACATGACATTAAATAAAAGTATCGGTACTCGGTATCGGTGAGTACTTTTAAAAAGTATCGGTACTCGGTCTTAAAAAAGTGGTATCGGTGCATCCCTAATGTCTATGACCACGTGGGCCCTCGCCCCGGTACTTCCTGGTTCGGCACCACATGGCACGGTTGGCGACATGTCGCACACTGAGCGGGCGACTCGGCCCAGGCTCTCTTTTTTTCTTTTTATCTGGTTTATTGTTTCTTGTTTGGTTTATCACTGTATTGTTTGAACTCGTAAGCAAACTGTCTTTTTATAATCCGTTGCTCTCGGCGGTCGCTTGCTCCTACCCCTGAGATAGTGCCTGTGTACAGAATAGTGTGACACGCATTCGTTCCCGCGCTTCGCGGCGGTGCTTTGTCCCACTTAGGCGCGTACTCCTTGTTTCCCCGACCCTTCCCCCCTCCCATTGGCACTTACCTACCCCTCTTGTCGGTAATATGGCTACAACACCCAGACACATTAAAGTCCTCACGATAAATGCTAGGGGCCTGAACATACCAGAAAAAAGGCACATGGCCCTTCGGGACTTCAGATCTAATCACGCGGATGTGGTCCTTTTACAAGAAACTCACTTTGAAGCAGACAGGGCACCACGTCTGCGTGATCGGAAGTTTCCGACTGGTTTCTTCAGTAACTCCTCTGCAGGCAAGGTGTGTGGTACAGCTATCCTCTTTTCTAGAGATTTCCCCCTTAATGTCACAGATTCGAAATTGGACCGAGATGGCCGTTACACTTTTGTCAAAGGGATAATAGGAGGGCAAATTTACACCTTCGCATCTATATATCTGCCAAATAGGAACCAGCACAAAGTACTACGCTCCTTGTTGGGAGTCCTAGCGGATTTCCAGGAAGGTATCGTCCTCATTGGAGGGGACATCAACCTTCCACTCGATGCGAGACTAGACACCTCCAGGGGATCTACTAGTGTCCCGCATTCTGTACTACGACAGGCCCACTCAGCGCTTAACTCACACCGTTTAGTGGACTGCTGGCGCGCCATCCACCCCACCACGCGGGATTATACTTTTTACAGCACACCTCACCAATCTTACTCGAGACTGGACTGTCTGTTTTTACCTTTTGGCCATCTCCACCTCTTAGACACAGTGGACATAGGCCCGATGACATGGTGCGACCACCACCCAGTCCTCCTCACACTCGCCTCCCCCCTAGTACGCCCTAAAGATAGAACTTGGCGACTAAACGAAACATTGCTCAATGACCCCATAGTTAAACAAGGCACCCTCCAGACTCTCCAGCATTATTTCACAGAAAACTCCTCACCGGACACCTCCCCTCAAATCGTATGGGAAGCACATAAGGCCGTGATTCGAGGTTACCTGATACAGCAGGGTTCTTTAAAAAAAAAGCACTACAACACTCAAAGGGACACGCTGCTATGCCGCATCCAGGCACTGGAAAAGTCCCACAAGCTTTATATAGACGACACCATCTATGCAGAGCTTCTGGAACTTCGCACCGAACTAAGCACGCTCTTGAACAAGACTGCTCAAAAAGCTTTCCTCACTACTCGTCGTGTTTATTATGAACATGACAACAAATGCGGACGGCTATTGGCACGTGCACTCAAGGCCCACAGGGAGAAGCTATATATTTCTAAACTACGCAACCCACAGGCCACACCCGTCACACTACCGCAGGACAGGCTTTCCCTACTCCGTGATCATTTCACGGAACTCTACAACCTCCCCACGGACCATCATCCCTCCTCCTGACTCCATGCGTAAATTTGTGGACACGCACACACACACTAAATTGACCCCGCTCATGCGGGAAGCTTTAGATTCCCCTTTAACGGTGGAAGAACTCCAAAGTGCCATTAAGCTGACCCCTACGGGCAAGACGCCAGGCCCGGATGGCTTATCCCTCCGTTATTATAAAACATTCCTTCCTACCTTGGCTCCGGCTTGGTTAAAGGCATTTAATACCCTGACACAACACCACCATGTCCTACCACCCCAATCACTCTCCACCACCATTACATTAATACCCAAACCCGACAAAGACCATGACCTATGCGCTAACTTTCGGCCCATATCACTACTGAACCATGATTTGAAACTCTTCGCCAAAGCCCTTGCCCTACGGATGGCTCGTCACATCCCACGTTTAGTTCACCCGGACCAGACGGGATTTATACCTGGGAGAGAGGCCAGAGATAACACAGTCAGGGCACTGAATCTCATTCATGTGGCCGCCAAATCTCGATCTGATCCCTCCCTGTTATTATCCACCGATGCCGAAAAGGCCTATCTGTTTTACACCCTCCGACAGATGGGATTTGGCTCCAACATGCTAGCATGGATCGGTTCCCTTTATGCAGACCCCACAGCACGTATCAACCTAAATGGCACCCTTACCACCCCTTTTCATATCCGAAACGGCACCAGGCAGGGATGTCCTCTCTCACCTCTGCTTTTTGCACTTTCGCTCGAACCCCTTCTGCACGCAATCCGTACTGACCCCTCGATTCATGGCGTTGAGGTGGCGGGTCACCGGCATAAAGTGGCGGCGTATGCCGACGACCTGTTATTCTTTATCCGCCAACCATTGATCTTCCTCCCGCCCTCACCTCCTTACTACAAGAATTTGGCACTATTAGCAATTATAAAATTAACATGAATAAATCAGAAATCTTAGGAATTACTGTCCCCCCCCCCCTATGCGCTCAGCTACAAGCCTCATTCCCCTTCCGATGGTGCAAATCCTCACTTAAATATTTAGGCATTTTCCTCACTGCAGATACATCCGACCTCTACCCGGCAAATTACCTCCCATTGCTGCACAGCATCACAGCTGACCTCACCAAATGGGCATTTCCCCATGTAACGTGGTTCGGGCGCATTAACGTCCTTAAAATGAACATACTCCCCCGCCTGCTATACCTGTTCCAGATCCTACCAATAGCCGTACCTACTTCATTCTTCAGGTCCCTGCAGACTAAATTTACCGCTTTTGTCTGGAATAATCGCAGACCACGGCTCAGATTTGAGTTGCTGACCGCATCCAAATCTGCGGGTGGACTGGCACTACCCCATACCCGCCGCTATTATCAAGCTGCACACTTGTTGCGCATACTTGAGTGGACATCGGGTGCAGACCACAAGCTTTGGATCCCCCTGGAACGCACACTGGCAGACGCCCCACTGGCTTCTCTTCCCTGGCTCAATGGCACGAACGCTCCCTACCGCGTCACCCATCACCCCACTATCTCAGCTACACTCCGCACCTGGAAGACGCTACAAAACTCTACCAAAATTGCCCCATGGCCGTCACCTCTCCTACCGTTATACTACCTGCCCGCATTCTCCCGGAGACTAATTACAACTAAACAAACGCAAACACCACATTGTATACGGGCATCCAACTTTATTGACGGCAATGCCTTTAAGTCCCCTGAGGACATCCCACTGCCCTGGCCACAATCTTTCCTGACCAAACTTCATTTCCATCGACTCGTGGCTTACATGCGCTCGCTAGCCCCTCTACCTCAATTCACCTGCCCTCTCACCCTATTTGAAACACTGGCACAGAGACCGCATCCTCCGCCCCATGGTATATCGGTTATGTATGGTCTGTTACAATCCCTCACGAACCCCGTCCCTTCCTACCGCGCCAAATGGGAAGAAGACCTCCAGCTGTCCTTCACGGAGGAGGAGTGGGACCAAATCACCCTACTCGCCACGTCCTGCTCTATCGCCACCAAATCTCAAGAAACGGCCTACAAGCTCCTATCGCCCGCCCAAAACGTTGGCGGTGTTTGACCCCACACACAATGGCTCCTGTTGGAAATGCAAAGCGCCACAAGCGGACTTACTCCACATGTGGTGGTCTTGCCCCTTGCTCCAACCATACTGGCAGGCTGTCCACAGCACCATTTGCAAGGTCTCAGAACCCCCCCCAGAATTTACACCGGCAGGCAGCTATGTTACTGCTCCACACACCTATGGAACACACAGATTATAAACGCACGCTTGAAATACGTTTACTTAACGCGGCTAAGGCTGTGTTGCCCCGTCATTGGAAGACCCCTAATATTCCCACTATACGCGAATGGCTTCAAGAAGTACATAACACCCAAGATATTGAGGACCTAATACATAGTGCTTCAGGCACGAGCGCAGCCCACTTACGTCGCTGGTTCTACTGGTCAGAGGCTCGCCCCCGTGTATAAGTAACACACCTTACACAGTTGTCACCGACTCTCATGTACTCATCAACTCGCCATACCACCAGTGGTGTATTTAGGTTTTATGCTGCCCTAGGCCTGACTAAACTCGTGCACCCCCTAATTTAAATTTGACGCACCCCTTCCTGTCAATGGCACACCTCTTCCTGGTTAATCCCCACCCTTCCTCTTTAAGCTCCACCTTTTCCTCTTAGAGCTCCGCCTTTTCCTCTCTTTATATTAAAAGTGGATACCAAGTGCCTACTTGTATATTTTGTATACCATTTCAAATGTATCTATTGAGATAAAGAAAATTATGAAATGTTTAAATTCAAGCATTTTTACAAAGAACAGCCACACATGTCAAGTATACTGGATCACAGCCGCTCTAATTGGTTGAACAATAAAATCCACAGAAACGTGCACTGCATATGAGCGTATCACAGAGCTGCACAGCAATAAAACCCACAGAAATGTGCAGTGTGTATGAGCGTATCCCAGAGCTCCAGGGCAATAAAACTCACAGTAATATGCAGTGTGTATCACAGAATCCACAGCAATAAAACTCCCAGCAATGCAATGTGCGGTGTGAATGAGTGCATCAGAATCCACTGCAGTAAAACTCCCAGCAAACCGAGTGTATATGAGCACACAGCAATTATGCTGTGGAGCCATCTTGTCAGCAGTGGGGTGCCTTTGCCAGAGGGTGCACTGTAGCTTTGATTCCCTTCCCGGGGGGTGTTCAGTCCAGAATAGAGTCTGTGTTAACGAAAGGGCGGGCAGCTGCGCGCGTGCATTTCATGTGGTGACGCAGTCATGTGGTACTGAGACTCAGAGAAATGGTAGTGAAATGCCCTGATGTTCGGTGGTTTCAATCAGCAGGTTTATTCAGGCGAACTCCATAGGTTTCAATGTTAAAAATATTCCCGGTTTTATGCAATATCTAATAAATCATTTATTATTTTAATCTGCAGTAAAAAGTCTTTACTTATTGATTTTTTTTTTTAGTACCTTTTAGTCATTTTTCAGATTTTTTTTGGGCAAAATCCCCCCCCTTTTTTTTAATAGCAGTTTTTCTTTTTTCTGTAACAGAACTTTTTATTATCAATCATAGGATCTTATATGTAAATTCCAGACATTTTCGTTCAGTAGTTCTTTTGAAAACAGCAGGCCACGGGTTTGCGGTGGCAGCATTCAGCGGCCGACTCCATGCACTTTGGGGACCCTGCGGTGAATGGTGAATTCACTGCAGGGTGAGGAAATTTTATTCTCCTAAGTGCAGGGAACTACAGAACACCAAAAAGTTGGCGTCATTTCGGTGCTCTGTGAGTAACCCATTTAGTAGTGAGGTTTTTTGCTGCCCCTGGAAAGTGAAATTGAAAGTGTAAATTAGTGAAATCTCAATGTATCCTTCCTGGTAAAATACTTTGCAAAAGTTTTTTTAGGGGTGGGGCCACCCAGTGCGGGCCGCCGCCCCCTGGAAAGTGCCGCCCTAGGCCTGGGCCTAGTCGGCCTAGGCCAAAATACACCAGTGCATACCACACCCTTCCCCACCCTTCTCATGTTCACAATATGTTTACTACTTATATAATCCACATTTTTTGTTAATTTCTCTATATTGTATGCTACTACATGTATGCACACTAATGGACTCAAAGCCACACTTATGCGAATTATGCGGATATTGTTTAATGTCGCTCAAATCTAACCCGGCAAATATGCTGTAGTTACCTGTTCTGAAGCAACTTTTCTTGCATTATTATATGTACCTTGTGAAATTATTTGAAACAATAAAAATTTATTATAATAAAAAAATATATATATATTTAAAAGCGGGAGGATATGGGTGCTGCTGGTCCTAGTATTTATACTTTTTTATTTGATGGCTAGTTTCACTTTGTTCCATCTAGTTGCTGACCTCACTTCCGGGTTCCACGGCTCCTGCTGATGATGGAAGCGCGTTGCCGCCATCTTGGATGCACGTGCGTTCCAATATGCTTTCCACCTCGCCGCCATATTGGATAATGCTACTCTTTTCACTTTCAGCATGCCTGTTCCGGATCAGTCAAGTATACAAGAAGCAGTATCATTTTCAGAGTCTCTTAGGCTAGGGTCAGACGAGCGCGTTTTCTACGGACTGTGCGCCCGTGCAATATGGATACACTTTTTGACCGAAGATGCAGTAGTGGCCACACAGTCCGTTTTTTGTGACTGACTTTATTTTTGACGGCTGTAGGAGGGAAAATTAAATTTAAAATGAAAAAACATTTTGTTCATCAAAAAAGCTGGACTTATAAATGCAGTCCGTCTGACCACGTTCCATCACTCACACACAAAGCTTTGCAGACGTGGCTCACTCCGCACGTCTGTCCTAGCGGTTCAACGTTCCTGCTAAGGCTAGGGTCAGACGAAAGCATTTTTCCCCGCGAACGTGAAAAAGTGTGTCTGAACTCATTGACGTATTTTTTCACGGAATGCGCAAAAACGGTCAGACAACGCGCATTTTCAGGCGTGATTTTGTACGGATCGTCAATAAAACTCTTTTTGCGTCTGGACGTTATGTAGGCTGGACATTAGCAGCGTCTGACATCTCCTAATCACGCAAACACGCCGCTATGCCGCAGCTGCGCACTCAGTATGTCAGTACTAGCGGTTCAGCGTTTTTAGAAAAATGCGTTCAAATTCCACTTGCGTTGCACGGCCGGACTTTTGTGCGGCCGTACATCGTATATTGGCCGTCATTGCGCGTCATCTGCTGCTAGTGCGGCCGTAATTATGTGCGCCAGAACGCACGTTAAAAGTGCGCTGGTCTGACCCCCAGCCTAACCTGCGTCCGTTTGCCGCGTCCGTAGTCTGACCGCACTTCTGTGTGGACGTACTTCGTGTGTGGGTCTTCATTGGTCATGATTATCTGCCACCACGGACGTACTAAAGTGTGGCTACACGGACGTTAACACTGCTTCGGTCTGACCCCCCCCCCCCCCAGCCTTATAAGGACCTCATTTGGAAACCACTGGTCTAGCACATGAGTTTTTCTATACTGGGTCATTCCATATCAAATCAACCAATGCATAAAACCTTAATGTGTCATGGATATGATTTCATTTTTGGTACATTTGTGTCTTACCATGAGATGTTAAAAATTACCAAAAAAAACACCAAAATGCACTAGACCCCCATATATTCAAATGCCATTTACGAGATACCTATGATAGCTACAGACATGGGACATGTGTCATTTTAAAGTTTATGAATAAGGCTTACATTTTCTCCACATCAGCCCCATTTGCTCAATGGCAGGAAAAACTTTATATAATGTGTGGGTTGCATAAACGAGTAAGAGGAAAATTTGACCTAAACACAAACAGCGCAGAAACGTAAAAACAGCAGCGGGCACTTTCAGACAGACGTTCGTAAAATCGCCCAGTCAATAAGGGGTTAAGGAAGGCATGCCCTGTCCCTGTGGAGACCCATGGTGTGTGGTGGAAGTCCACCGCATGCAACATGCAGTGCCGAGGATGTCCCCCTTACATCATCCGCAGGGAATGGGTAAATAATGCTTGCTGTCCTCTGTCTGAGGAGTGAGTGTGTAGATCAGAGCTACAGGCAGTGTTACGGATCAGTCTGATTTATAGTACCTTAGACAGAGATTACTTGGCTGGAATCTTTGAGGATAGATAGGGCAAACATGGGGAACTTCCCTTGGCCAGAGAGATTGTAAGCCTTGAGGTTGTATATATTAAGATCTGGCACTCAGAGTCCTTGCAGGCCAGTAAGGAGTTAATGAGGCTGGACACAGCAGTCCACCCCTGTCAGTACCCCAATCACAAGCATTTTCTTTATTAGTCTCCTCTCCGGACTGCTCTTCTGATCGGCCTCAGGCTGATCAGAGCTCCGTGCATGCCAGAAGCTCAAAGCTGCCACTCGCCACAGCATGCAGCCTCCTCACCTCTGCTGTGGTGGGTGGCAGCTTTGAGCTTCTGGCATGTATGGAGCTCTGATCAGCCTGCTGGCTCCCCTGGTCAAGTTGCTAGGTTTGTTGGGGCACTATCCAATCTGAATCATTTGTCTGGGTTTCAGACCCCCTGCCAGACACATCACTCAAAAACCGGACTGTACGGGTGAAGACCAGATGGGTGGCAACTCTAGCTGCGAGACACTTGACAATTTCATTATAGCGGTAAGCCTTCTCAATGTTGCCGCCATATATTGCCCTTTATCCGGCCGGGTGGAGTAGAGGTAACATCACTGCGCTGCATGGAGAGAGCCTGTGGAGTCATGGGTTCGATCCCCGCGAGCAACCTCTCCAGTAAGTGTCCTTGGGCAAGACACCTAATGGGACATACTCGCCACCGAGGACATACTTGAAAACGAGAGAAATCTCAATGAATCCTTCCTGGTAAAATCCTTTCTCAAAAAAAAAAAATATATGCAGAAATGTGCGAGCACCTATATCTGGTGACCAAAATGGCCTGCAAAAAAAACCTTTTGTGCATGTAAAAATTTCCATCTTTTTTTTTTTTTAGTATAATCTTCCCAATTTTCCCTCAACCCCTTTGGCAACAAATGCAATATTCCAATAGTTTTAAAATATCGTATGGGGGAAATATAAAAACAGCTTCAAGTTTGCGAGACTGGGGAAGGGGAAAAAAAAAACTTTGCCTGCCTAATGTAAACATTAGGGACTAGAAAGTTTTCACTAGTCAGGATGTGGTATTGAGAGGTCCTTTTATTCCCCATTTGCATATCGTCTACTGCGGCAATGGAGTGTCTGCCTTTCAAATGAAACACTGTGGGGAGTATATACTGTGCGTGTGTGTATAATATATATATATATATATAGCGGCACTCCAGGACTATAAAGCAGACAAAAGATTTATTCCATATTTGTCAACGTTTCAGCCCCAACACAGGGCTTTCCTCACAACAAATCCTGAGGAAAGCCCTGTGTTGGGGCTGAAACGTTGACAAATATGGAATAAATCTTTTGTCTGCTTTATAGTCCTGGAGTGCCGCCATAATTTTATTCAGCTGAACGGCAGGCACTTGTGGATTGTGGAAGCTGGAGTGCTCGGCTACCGATTAGTATGTATATACAGGGGCTGGCGCGTCTGTTGCAAACAAGCCGTTTGCCTAGGGAGCTATACTGCAGGGAGCGCTGGGGGAGCTGTAATGCTGCTTCGCTAATGATCCGCGGCATTCTGGCAGACCAGGGGGCACACACGGCAATTGTGCCCCCCCCCCCTGAGAAAACTGCAAGCCTCAAACAGGGCCGTAGGTAGGGCGCAGCTGCAAGGGAGCGCAGCCAATGCTTTTGGCTCCTCACAGCTGTGGAGCATCAAAGATGGTGGCCGGCCCTCTCTGACATCACAGGGCGCGCTGGCCATGTGACGTCTCCAGACTCCACCCAGGGTGCAGCTGAAGAGACCAGAGCCCCGTTCAATACCTCAGCAGCTGCTGAATTGCTGCAGCGCAGCAATTCAGTTTGCTGCAGCAGTGTCGTTGAACGCTTTGGGTGCAAATTTTGAATCCAAAATGGCCGTTTTTTAAAAAAAAAAAATTAATTAAAGATGCAGATTGTTTTTCGTATCACTCGGACAAAATATAATAAATAAAAGCAGTCCGCACAATTCCGTTTTTTATGCACACACCAGAAATGATAGTTTATTCAACAAAAACATTATGTTTACTTCTGAAACAAAATATAAATTGAAGTGTAATATATGTCTGTGCAGGGGTAAATAATAAATAACTATTTTGTGCTTTGGTGAACAAAAACTTCAATTAACATTGCTGTACGGAATTGTTACTTGCTTCGTGGTGGCGGCCATCTTTAATACGTCACACTCAGCTACTCGCAGCGACCCGAGGAGATGCTGCAAGTGCTAAGTTAGCAGTGCTGAGCGCTGAGTGGCTGAACGGCGTTCAATGGCAAGTTGCTAACTTAGCACTTGCAGCGGCTGAGGTATTGAACGCGCCTCAGTCATCACCTAACTTCGCTGCACGTGGAGCTGGCTGGAGGTAGCTAGCTCCTGGACACTCGAAGAGGAGGCCTCAGCCGAGCAGCACTAGACAGTCCAGACCTTGTAAGTGAGGTCACCTGGGCTGCCACCATCACCCCCCCCTCCTAAAATGCTCCACCACCATCACCCCCCCTCCTAAAATGCTCCACCACCATCACCCCCCCAGCAAAATGCCCCATCACTCCCCCCCAGAAAGATGCCCCATCACTCCCCCCAAGAAAGATGCCCCATCACTCCCCCCAAGAAAGATGCCCCATCACTCCCCCCCAGAAAGATGCCCCATCACTCCCCCCCAGAAAGGTGCCCCATCACTCCCTCCCCAGAAAGATGCCCCATCACTCCCCCCCAGAAAGATGCCCCATCACCCCCCAGAAAGATGCCCCATCACTCCCCCCCAGAAAGATGCCCCATCACCCCCCAGAAAAATGTCCCACCACCTCCATCACTACCCCCCAGAAAAAAATGCCCCTCCATCACCCCCACCACCTTCATCACTCCCCCCCCCCCAGTAAAATGCCCCACCAGAAAAAAATGCCCCACCATCACCCCCCCACAATACCCCACCACCACTCTCCTCCTTCTGTATAATACCCCATCCATCACCCCTTCTATAAAATGCCCCAGCCACCACCCCAGTAAATTACTTCACCATCACTCTCCCTCCCTCAAAAGGAGTGGCCTTATAGCCCCTTCCACCCACTGTAAGGGCCCCAAAACCTCTCCCCAAATCTCAAACATTGAGTACACTATGCTGTGGCGGCAGACGGCGCACCCTGCATCCAAATCAGAGGGGGCTGGTCACTATCTTGAAGTCAGCAGGGCTCCACAGTATTGTGCGGTGAGTATGAGAGTGTCACAGAGCTCCACAGTAATGTGCAGTGTGTTTATTTTATTTTTGGGGGGGGGCGCAAGTAGGTGATCTTGCCTAGGGCGCAAAATAGTCTAGCACCGGCCCGGAGTATATTCTATATATACAGTATATACTGTATACACACACACCTAACAATCCATAACTAACTGCATTTACCCTATAGCTATATACACTATATGGACAAAAGACACCTGATCATTACACCAACAGGTACTTTTGTGACATCACATTCAAAATAAATAAAGGATTATTCGAAGCGCGCTGAACTTGCCACCGAAGGGCACTGAACGGCGGAATTTCACCATACGGTACAATTTCGAGGCAGTTCGGCTATCCAGAGGGCTGTAAATTCACCAAATACTGGAGGATTGGCAGTGAAATACGGTGCAGTTTGCCACAATCGGCGATCTTCTGCGGCAGTGAAATTGTCCCATAGAGAAATAATGGTTAATCTATTCAGAGAATGCCAAACTGCACTGAAGTGTCTGTGAAATGTCCTGATTTTCGGTGGTTCAATTCGACAGGTTTAAACAGGCAAATCCCATAGGATTCAATATAATAATAAAAAATGTTTTTCTTTTTATGCAACCGTTTCTTTTCATTTTCAGCTAAAAGTCTATTTTTTTTTGGTTTCTTTTGTATGGGATTTTGTAGGCAAAAATTTTGATCCCATTATTTTAATGTTTTTTTTTTTATTCTATTACAGATTGTTTGTTTTTTAATTATATCTTTTAGGACTTTTTTACTTATTTCCACATACAGTGGCAACAATATGTGAACCCTTTGGGATTACGTGGAGTTTTGCATGAATTGGTCATAAAATGTGCTCTGATCTTGATCTTAAAGTCATAACAATTTGAAAACCGCAGTCTGCTTAAAATAATACAACACAAACATGTTTTCATGTTTTTATTGAACAGAACATGTAAACATTCACAGTGCAGGGTGGAAAAATTATGTGAACCTTTGGACTTAATAACTGGTTGACCCTCCTTTGGCAGCAATAACCTCAACCAAATGTTTCCTGTAGTTGCAGATCAGACCTTCACAAAACTGTTTCAGTGTAGCAATATTCTTGGGATGTCTGGTGTGAATCACTCTCTTAAGGTCATGCCACAGCATTTCAATCGGGTTGAGGTCAGGACTCTGACTGGGCCACTCCAGAAGGCGTATTTTGTTTTGTTGAAGCCATTCTTTTGTTGAATTTCTTGTATGCTATGGGTCATTGTCCTGTTGCATCACCCATCCTCTGCGGAGCTTCAGTTGGCGGACAGACGGTCTTACGTTTTCCTGTAAAATGTCTTGATGGAAAAATGAATTCCAGAGTTTAACAATGACAACAATCCGTTCACGCCCTGAGGCAGCAAAGCAGCCCCAAACCATGATGCTCCCTCTGCCATGTTTTACAGTTGGGATGAGGTTTTGATGTTTGTGTGCTGTGCCTTTTTTTTTTTTTTTCCACACAGTGTTGTGTGTTTTTTCCAAACAACTCAATTTTGGTTTCATCTGTCCACAGAATATTTTGCCGGTAGTGCTGTGAAACATCCAGGTGCTCTTTTGCAAACTTCAAACGTGCTGCAATATTCTTTTTTCTGTAAGTTTTCTGTAAGTCTTTAGCTGACACTCTAGGATTCTTCTTTACCTCATTAAGCATTCTGCGCTGTGCTCTTGCAGTCATCTTTACAGGACGACCACGCCTAGGGAGAGTAGCAACAGTGCTGAACTTTCTCCATTTGTAGACAGTCTGTCTTACCGTGGACACATGAACATCAAGGCTTATGGAGATACTTTTGTAACCCTTTCCAGCTTCATGCAAGTCAACAATTCTTGATCGTAGGTCTTCTGAGAGCTCTTTTCTGCGAGGCATGGTTCACATCAGGCAGTGCTTCTTGAAACCAGTAAACCCAAAACTGGTGTATGTTTTTAAAGGGCAGGACAGCTTTCAGCAACACATCTAATAATATCACACGGATTGGACTCAAGGTTGCCTCACTCCAGGCTCCAATTAGCTCTTGGAGAAGTCATTAGGCTAGGGGTTCACATACTTTTTCCACCCTGCACTGTGAATGTTTACATGTTCTGTTCAATAAACACATGAAAACAACATATGTTTGTGTTGTATTTTAAGCAGACTGTTTTTCAAATTGTTGTGACTTTGATGAAGATCAGAGCACAATTCATGCAAAACTCCACGTAATCCCAACGGGTTCACATATTTTTTCTTGCCACTGTATATTCATGCATTTTTATTGTATTAAACCTTTTAAAGAATAGCAGAGTTCTATCTTTATTTCTCCTGCAGTTCGGTGCTCTTCGTTGGCTTCACGTTCAGTGCATTTTGGGGACACAGAACAAGAAAGCACTGAAATTCCAAAGAAATTTCAGTGCTTTCTGAATAACCCTCCTAGATATTAATATACAAATGATCATCTCTTGGCAGCTATAACACCTTCCACTCTTCTGGGAAGGCTTTCCACAAGATTTTGGATCGTTTCTGTCACGCCGAACAGGGGGCTCACCTCTCGCAGGCTCAGACGGGCCACCCCGCCGGCTGTTACGCCGCCCGGCGATGCGGCAACAGCCGGGAGGCTTGCCCATCACGAGGGCTGGCTGTGGCGGTCCGACGCGCCGGCGTCCCCGGCGCGTAACTCAAGGGCTGGGGACACTCCAGGGCCCTGCCCGATCCATTGCGGCCCTCTCCACGCCCGCACTGACAGGGTCAGCGCCGCAGCCCCGCTGTCTCCACGTGGGACATGGCGGCTCCCGGCGTCTGACGTCACAGGGGCGGGTACAGAGGTCAGGATTGGTGGAACAGGCCCAAGGGGAGGAACCTCAGCCCTGGGTGGACCTGATAGGGAACAGCACCAAAACCCACTCAGGCCCTGATTGGCTCTCCTATCTAGAGGAGCCAATTGGTGAACAGACAAACCCCACCACGTATATAAACCCTTCTGTCACACTCAGTCCTCGCTTCAGCGTTGTATCACTTCCAGTGGTTACTAATTGAGAAGCTTATTCATGTGCTACCTGTGTACCAGTTCTTGGCTTACCCTTCGACCTTTCCTGTTTCGCCGCCTGTCCCTGACCACCCTTCTGACCACGACTACGATATTTGGAAAACCCTTTTGTACCGCGATCCTGAGACTGTTCTCCCGCCTCTGCACCTGGGCTCCAGATCCCCTGCCGCAAGCCGTGACATACGCTGAAGCCTCCATGGAACCCGCAGAGGTCACGGACGCCCTCACGGCCCTGTCACACCAAGTCTCCAATTTGGCCCGGTCAGTCCAGGACCTACAGACTGAACATCGCCAACTCCAGATTCAAATACAAGCTGCAACTTTGCCACCTCCGTACGCCCCTCCTTCGGCACCTGCTTCAGTACAGCCTATTCCGGAGAATGCTGCTCCAGAACCTCAAACCAAATTACCAGACTCTTTCAACGGAGATCGCACCCAGTTTGAAGCATTTATGCTTGATTGCTGCATCCTCTTTTCCCTTAAACCACGTACTTACAACAATGACTTTATAAAAGTACGTATGGTTATGTCACTACTCAGTGGTGAACCCAAGAAATGGGCGCACACCCTCCTCAGGGAACAGGACCCCGTTCTGGAGACCTGGCCCTCCTTTGCAGCTGCCTTGGAGTCAATGTATCAAGACCCTCACAAGAGGGAGTCGGCCCAAAATGTTCTCAGAGCACTCAAACAGGGCCGCCGCCCCGTGGAGGAATACGTCACCCAGTTTCGTCATTACGCCCACGAAACCGCTTGGAATGAGGCCGCCCTCCTTGACCAGTTTCGTCGTGGCTTGGCAGACCACCTAAAAGACGAACTCGCACGAGTTGGGGTACCCCGTTCCCTCGATACCTTGACTGACTTCTGTATACAGTTTGACCGGAGATGGAGGGAACGCAGAGATGAAAGATCGCCCCTCGTCCCTCGACCCATTCCAGAGCCTTCCCATACCTCCTTCCCCTCTAATGTTTCCATCCCTAGGAGAAGAGAAGAACCCATGCAGATAGGGCTGGTGGATCGACGTCTGTCTCCAGCCGAAAGAGATAGACGCAAACGCCTCCAATTGTGTCTCTACTGTGGGGAAGCCAATCACCAAGTCCGTCTCTGTCCTATGAAACCTTCGGTTATGGGAGGTAAGACTGGATTCATTTCCATACTCTCTAGTCCCTCTCGTTTCACCCACACGCCTCACCTGCTTCTACCCGTTTCCCTACAGTGGCAACAGAAGACCTATCCGACCCAAGCGATGGTGGATTCAGGGGCTAGCGGGTGTTTTGTGGATTCAGCCCTAGTAAAACGCATCAAGTTACCTTTACTCAATAAAGATTGTCCTGTCAAAATCAGAATGGTGGATGGTTCCTCATTAAGTTCCGGTCCCATAACAAAAGAGAGTATACTTATCCAAATGACCATAGGTGTGGGTCATTCCGAGAAAATAAAATTTGATGTGGTTGATTCGCCTATCTTCCCAATTATCCTTGGTATACCCTGGTTACGTCTCCACGACCCTGCTATCCAATGGTCTACTGGTGTGGTGTCTCTCCCCTCCTCATACTGCCAAAGCAATTGTAATCCCTCACCGACCATAGGTGTCATGGAATTAGACGAAACCACAATTCCAACCACTTCATTACCTGAACAATACCACGATTTCTTAGATGTGTTTGACAAAAAGAAAGCCGAATCCCTACCACCAAGAAGGCATTATGATTGTCCCATCGACCTTTTACCTGGGGCTCCCATCCCTTATGGGCGTATCTTTCCCCTGTCTGAACCCGAGTTAAAGGTCCTTAAAGAATATATCCAGGAAAACTTACAAAAAACATTCATTCAACCATCTACCTCCCCTGCTGGTGCAGGAATATTTTTTGTTGACAAAAAGGATGGTGGCCTAAGACCATGTGTGGACTACCGTGAATTAAATAGAGTTACGATTAAAAATAGATACCCTCTACCACTCATCCCTGAACTCCTCGAACGCCTTCAAAAAGCATGTATCTATTCCAAATTGGACTTGCGCGGAGCATATAACCTCGTACGTGTCCGGGAAGGAGATGAGTGGAAAACCGCCTTCCGAACTCGGTACGGGCATTTTGAATACAATGTAATGCCGTACGGGCTTTGTAACGCCCCCGCTACTTTCCAACATTTCGTTAATGACATTTTTCGGGACCTTCTGGATCAGTTCGTCGTGATTTATCTTGATGACATCCTGATATTCTCTTCTTCCCTCCAGGAACACAGGCAACACGTTACCACCGTACTTCAACGGCTCCGGGAAAATCACCTGTATGCCAAATTGGAGAAATGTACCTTCGAGACAACTAAGGTGGAATTCCTGGGTTTCATTATCTCCCCTGGAAGTAT
This sequence comes from Leptobrachium leishanense, assembly GCA_009667805.1. Classification (NCBI taxonomy): domain Eukaryota; kingdom Metazoa; phylum Chordata; class Amphibia; order Anura; family Megophryidae; genus Leptobrachium; species Leptobrachium leishanense. Next base: position 152,279,431 of record CM019064.1, on the reverse strand, counting down.
AGAGATGGACCCCCGCAAAGTGGAGGCCATTACTGCTTGGCCAGTACCCAGCAATCCTAAAGAGGTACAGAGATTCATCGGTTTCGCAAATTTCTATAGGCGTTTTATTCGAGACTTTTCTAAGATTACGCAACCGTTGACTGCACTCACTAGCCCTAGTGTGAAGTTTCGATGGACTGAAGAAGCCCAAAGGGCGTTCGACAAACTTCGTGATCTCTTCATTTCCGCTCCTGTCCTACAACTCCCTAACCCACAATTGCCATTCACTCTCGAGGTAGATGCCTCAGAGTTTGCCGTCGGGGCCGTCCTCTCCCAGAGGTCCCCCTTAGGACAACTACATCCTGTAGCTTACTATTCCAAAAGACTTTGCCCTGCAGAACGCAATTATGACATAGGAGATCGGGAGCTCCTAGCCATCAAGCGTGCCTTTGAAGAGTGGCGCCATCTACTCGAGGGCACGTCCAATCCCGTTACTGTGTATACCGACCACAAAAATTTGGAGTATTTGAAATCGGCCAAACGTCTAAAACCCCGACAAGCTCGCTGGGCCCTTTTCTTTGCTAGGTTCAATTTTCACGTCACATACCGGCCGGGCTCAAAGAATGGCAAAGCAGATGCGCTCTCAAGAGTACAAGACCTCGCACTTCTACCACCCACCCCTTCCCCTACAGTGTTGCCGACACAATGCTTCTTGGGCATGACATCATGCCTTCATGATAAAATTAAGCAATTGACTGCTAGTACTTCTTTGCCGGTTTCTTCTGAGGGTTTCCACATCCACAATCATTGCATTTACGTCCCTGAAGAGGCTCGCAAGGAGGTTCTGCATATGTGCCACGACTCATTGGTAGCTGGACATCCAGGACGCAGGAAAACCGTGGACTTACTCAAACGTCACTTCTGGTGGCCCTCCATGTTCTCCGATGTCAATAAGTATGTCGCTGGTTGCCCTACGTGCCTCCGGTCAAAGCACACCACGACCAAAGTGGCAGGGCTATTACATCCATTGCCAATCCCGACCCGTCCCTGGTCGCAGATTTCCACAGACTTTATCGTAGACTTACCTCCTTCTCATAAAAACACTGTCATAATGGTAGTAGTCGACCGTTTGACTAAGATGGCACACTTTATTCCCTACCCAAAGTTACCCACAGCTGCTGAAACAGCTTCCCTATTTCTCCATAACGTGTTCAAGATCCATGGCATTCCTGACTCTATCGTCTCCGACAGGGGAACCCAGTTTACCTCCCGGTTTTGGAAAGCCTTCTGCTCTCTTCTCCGAATCCAGGTCTCGCTTTCCACTGCTTTCCATCCCCAGTCTAATGGTCAAACTGAACGGGTTAAACAGTATTTGCGTTGTTTTTCCACTTATAGGCAAGATGACTGGGTCGAGTTGTTACCCCTCGCTGAATTTGCCTATAATTCCCACGATCATGAGTCCACTGGTTCTACCCCTTTTTTTCTTAATGTGGGGTTTCACCCTACCATGATTCCAGGTCTGGCCCCCCATTCCTCAGTCCCTGACGTCGACTCGCGCCTTGCCCTACTTCAAGAGGCCTGTCAGTTAGCACAATCTACCCTCCGTACTGCTCAGCAGAGGTATAAATTAAAAGCTGATCGTCACCGTTCTGTTCCCCCGGCCTTTCAAGTAGGTGACAAGGTCATGCTGTCCACAAAAAACCTTCGCCTGCACTGTCCCTCTAAAAAACTAGGCCCCTGCTTTATTGGGCCTTTCCCTATTTCCCATCAGGTTAATCCTGTTGCTTTCCGCCTCGCGCTCCCCCCCACGTATCGGATTCACCCTGTCTTCCATGTCTCCCTTCTCAAATCTGTCCCCCCTGAGTCACTAACTGGCAGGGATATGCCCCCTGGTCCGCCCGTGCTTGTTGGTGACGACCTCGAATACGAGGTTGACCGCATCCTCGATTCCAGACTCCTTCGCGGGGCTCTTCAGTACCTTGTCCAATGGAAGGGGTATGGTCCTGAGGAGCGATCCTGGGAACCCGCCTCCTTTGTACACGCTCCCTCGTGCCTTCGGGCATTTCACCGCGCTCATCCGGATAGGCCGGGTCCTTTTTGCGTCCGAAGGCCGCTCCTTCGAGGGGGGGTTCTGTCACGCCGAACAGGGGGCTCACCTCTCACAGGCTCAGACGGGCCACCCCGCCGGCTGTTACGCCGCCCGGCGATGCGGCAACAGCCGGGAGGCTTGCCCATCACGAGGGCTGGCTGTGGCGGTCCGACGCGCCGGCGTCCCCGGCGCGTAACTCAAGGGCTGGGGACACTCCAGGGCCTTGCCCGATCCATTGCGGCCCTCTCCACGCCCGCACTGACAGGGTCAGCGCCGCAGCCCCGCTGTCTCCACGTGGGACATGGCGGCTCCCGGCGTCTGACGTCACAGGGGCGGGTACAGAGGTCAGGATTGGTGGAACAGGCCCAAGGGGAGGAACCTCAGCCCTGGGTGGACCTGATAGGGAACAGCACCAAAACCCACTCAGGCCCTGATTGGCTCTCCTATCTAGAGGAGCTAATTGGTGAACAGACAAACCCCACCACGTATATAAACCCTTCTGTCACACTCAGTCCTCGCTTCAGCGTTGTATCACTTCCAGTGGTTACTAATTGAGAAGCTTATTCATGTGCTACCTGTGTACCAGTTCTTGGCTTACCCTTCGACCTTTCCTGTTTCGCCGCCTGTCCCTGACCACCCTTCTGACCACGACTACGATATTTGGAAAACCCTTTTGTACCGCGATCCTGAGACTGTTCTCCCGCCTCTGCACCTGGGCTCCAGATCCCCTGCCGCAAGCCGTGACAGTTTCTGTGGGAAATTTTGCCCCTTCATGCAGTAGAGCATTTATGAGGCACTGATGTTGAACGAGAAGGCTTGGCTCATATGCTCCATTCCAGTTCATTCCAAAGGTGTTCAATGGGGTTGAGGTCAGGGCTCTGATGTGGAAGAACTTGACTGGCCCACGCAAACTCATCCAACCATGACTTTATGGGCCTTGCGTTGTGTACTGAGGCACAGTCATCCTGGAATGGAAAACAGACTACCCCAAAATGTTCCCAGAAACTTGGAAGCATAGTTCTGGAAAAAACGCCTTTGTATGCTGAGGCATTAAGATTTCCATACATTGGAAGTAAGGGACCTAGCCCAACACCTGTAAACAGCCTCATACCGTTATCCCTACTCCACCAAACTTTACAGTTTGCCCAATGGATCAACAGCAGTTGGTTTTGTATGAAAGGCTGAACTCCGTGGATACACACGTATTTTTTTTTCATACTATGTAACTATATTAAAAAATGTCATTGCGCTCTGTAGATTCTAAATGTGGCATTACTATGTATATATGTTATGTCTTGTCAGAATGCTATATCAAAAAAGTGTTAATTTCTATTCAGATTTCAAATTTTCATGTAAAATTATCTTGTCATATTTTATGATCCAAACCTTTGCGGTTATTTTATTCTATGGGTTATTTTATTCTATGGGTTATTTTTTTTAACAGCCTAATATGGAAATACACTCACTTGGTAGGTAGTGAGTCAGATATAGTAGGATCTTATATACAAAGAATATCAATAAGGACTATTGCATCTCATGGAAAACAATCCCTTAAGATTTCCTCTGGAAGCAGACGGCAGCCATCCAAACGAGGAAGCAGCAGGTATTTTTTCCGTATAAGAAAAACCTCACAATTTTAGACTTAATTATACTCCTCTTCCTGGTGCATAATGAGTTGTATGTTGATGTTGCTTTTATATCCACATTCCAGATATGGCATTTTGCTCCTCTCCAGGCAGATCTAGTATTCACTATTTAGCCACCGCTTTAAAACCACCTGCCTAATATCGTGTAGGTCCCCCTCCTGCTGCTAAAGCAACTGGGATGCCTCAAGTTATGGACTCCACAAGAGCACTGAACATGTCGTGTTACCTGGCACCGAGACATTAGCAGTGGATCCTGTGAATTGTGATCTTCCATAGACCAGATTTATTGTCCCATCACATCCCACAGATGCAAAATTGGACTGAGATATGGGGAATTTCAAGGCATGGCTCGTTATCCTGCTGAAAGAGGCCAATGCCATCAGGGAGTACATTGTCATGAAAAGATGTACATAGTCTGTAACTATATCAAAATAGGTGATGTGTGTCAAAGGAACATCCACATGAATGCTAGGACCTAATCCCAGCAGAATCTTGGCCTGAGCATAACAATGCTTCTGCCAGCCTGCCTTCTTCTCACAGCACATCCTGCTACCATCTCTTCCCCAAGTAAACGACACACACGCAACTGGGCATCCACCATATCTAAAAGAAAACCTGATTCATTAGGCCAGGCAACCTTCTTCCACTGCTCCAAGGTGCAGTTCTGATGCTCATGTCCCCATTGAGGCTTTTGGCCGTGGACAAGTGTAGCGCTCACTCCCGGAGGAGCCGCTGAATTTAAACCTCAGGTCAGTCTCCCCGCACTAGGGAATAAATATATACCAGCACTGTTGTGGATTTTATAAGTTATATAGTTTTACTGATCTCAAACTGGCACATATAGAGCAGCACGGTATACATATATATTTACAGAAGTTCGTAATGCGAGAAACGCGCAGCGGAAAAGAAAAAGGAATTTTAACCCCTTCGTTGCTGAAATGTGAGTCCCGTACAGGTTGTGTCCCAAGAAGGTGTACGTGTATGCGTTTGTTGGTACCCGGGTACTAGATTCAACTGGCCAGTGAATGATTTCAATGTGTCTTCGACTAGTCACGTTGGGGCCCTGTAGGTTTAGACAAACTGCAGCGTGCTTTATTATTTTACTGTGGCCGGGAAGGCCTCTCACCCATCCGCCAGATACTCTGCTCGACCCAGGACGTCTTTCCGCTCGACTTGACTGGGACTCTGTGCCACCGGATCCGCTCGTCTTGCTTGTCCGTTTCTGCCACAAGATGCTCAGCTTACCGCCTGCACTCCCATTAGATCATCACGGTCTCCTAACTCGGGTTCCTTCTGCAGCTCTGTATCTGTATAAACTTCTCGCTGATGGATTACTAGGTCTCTGGCAAGTGATTTAAGCCGATCTCCAGCTCTGCAAGGCAGCACCTGCGCTCCGGCCTGGTCATAATCGCTCCTTGTCTCACGTGCGTCTTGCTCTCTTCACCCCTTGGCGTGCACTGGCTCTCCTCTCCACGAGGTTGCGGATGTCTCTCGGTTCTCCCCACCCACTTCCTGTCCCTGCCCCAAAGCATGCTGGAAAACGTAGTCCGAAAGTATCCAGTATTGGTTTACATTGCGTTCGTCTCCCCCTGGTGGCCAGAAACGAGTAATTACAGCGGCAGGATTTAAACCAGCGCTACACAAGGGTCATCATGGGCACTCTGGCAAAGAAGATGGCAGTAACTCAAGTGGCCAGTGGATGCTTAAGAAAGGGGGGGGTAAAGCAGACTCCACTAAATCAAACGTGATGTTTTGGCCGTGCGGCCTTAATCATACATAAAAATACACACAATGACATCCCATTTTATATGCATCTTCAATGAACCAATAAAACAAACAAGTCCTTAATTATATTAACCCTACGTTCACCAGATTCACATGGACACAGTGGTGAGATCAAAAAGCATACAAAGCTGTTCTATCGTAGTTACAAGGGGTAAAAGTATATATGCACATAATTACACCATACCAATTAGACTGCATTGTATTGTCATTAATCCACACTCCCCATCTAAGATTTTTTTTCAGAAGAGCTTTTTAAACAATTTTATTTCACGTGTATTCTGTGTAAATATTTTCCAATATAAAGCTGTGCATCAGAAGATTACAGCAAACAATATTTGAATGCAAGTATACAATACTGCACAAAGGTCGAGGGCAGTCATCATATGGAGCTCCCACAAAGGCAGGGGAAACAACACCATCTTAGAGGGACAAAAAGAGTACATGGTTACAAGATATATCTACACTGAGACCTGCGTTAAAAACAAACATTAAGATCAAACTCCCTGTTCAGTCCATTGGGCCAAAGCGTGTCTATATATCCATTTTTTTTATCTTTTTGTTTTAACAGGTGCACTATGTTCCCCCCTCCTCTTCTGAGAGCTGGGACATGATCCACAACTTGAAAACGCTATTGTGCTACATTGTGGGAACAATTCACAAAATGTTCCGCGACCGGTAACTCTAACCGTTTAGTTCTGATGGTTGATTTATGCTTGCCAATCGGTTCCTTAACTTTCCTAGTGGTCTTCCCTACAAAGAGGAGGCCACATGGACATTTAAAAACCTACACCACGAAGGAAGAATCACAAGTATAAAAATCCTGGACTGGGATCTTACAGCCTGTACGAGGGTGTAACAAATCGCCTTGGATAAGCGCATTACAGGAGGAGCAATGTAGACAGGGGAAGGTACCCCGCCTACGTTGTCCCAACACAGTCTGAGAGTCAGCCTTCATAGAACCTATGTCGGCTTTCACTAGGAAATCCCTAAGGTTTTTATTTATTTTATTCACAAAGATGGGGGCTACTTGGAGAGGAGGAATGTAACTGTATGCTCTCTGTAGGATCTGCCAGTGTGAACGCAGGATGTTATTAACCGATCTGCTTGCCTGATTAAACAATGTTACAAAAGCGATGCAAATTCCTTCTCTTTTAGGTGTCCTTGGTGAAATGGCAGTGGGGCGATCCAAGAGTCTTGCTCATGTACGCTTATCAGTCAAAAGACCCTTTGGATATCCTCTAGGTAAAAAAACATTGTAATTTTTTCTAACATATCTTCTCGAGTTGTAGGGTCCGTGACATTTCTCACTACCCTAGTAAATTGGCTGCGAGGTAAAGATTTCAATGTGTTCTGGGGATGGAAACTACTATAGTGAAGAAGATTGTTCCTATCTAGTTTTTACATACAAATCACTTATCAGATGATCGTGAAAAAAAAGAGGTTTGTGAGCGTCCTGAGAACGAGCAACAACTCTCTGGTGGGTCCCCGCTCAGGTCTCACAAGGTTTTAGCTTGATTGTGCCATTACAGAGACCACTGCGCCATATGCAAATCAGACTGCTACACCCAGGGCCGGATTAACATAGGGGCAGATGGAGCAGCAGCTTCAGGCCCATGCCTCCGAATAGGCCCAGAGAAAAGATACATGGGTCCAAATGCAGACATAGTTATCTCCAACTCCATAGCAGCTAAAGGGTCAAGTGAGGCATCACTGGAAAGGCCAGAGCATGGCCTTTCCACTGATATCAAACAAGACCAGGTTTTAAGTAAAAAAAAAAAAATACTTTTTCTTTCCAACAGTAATATTTTTCACTTTCAATTATAACGTAAACAAACTAACCATCACATTTCTCATGTCACCAACAAGTGTGGAGGTGATTGGTACAATCCATTGTTATGAATTGTTACATCAAAAACCTAAACTGCAGCGAAGAGCACTGCAGGGAACTTTGGACCCCTGCATCACTAATCCTTTACACCTCACAAGGTCAAGTGAGGTGTCAGTGAACAGGACAGAGTCTGGCCTTTGCATTAATACCAAACCTGACCAAGTAAAATCTAAAAGAAAAAACAAATTTTTATTTATTTTTAGTTCCAAAGCGATGGCATTGTCCATTTGTCTCGTATAAAATGAGCAATACCACTGCCATTACTCACCTCATTTCCCACACTGGGTGCAAGGACAGTGTTTTATACATAGTCATATTATTCGTAAAAAAAACATGTTCCAAAACACAGGGGGCCCTATTACAGTCTTTGCGCAAAAATTTGCACGTGCGCAAAAACGCATTTACGCGAGGGGAAAAAACCTTTGCGCTGAACGTCGTATTACGACGTTCGCGCATATGATGCGCATTAACGTCTAACGTGAGTGACCCTGCGCGAACGCAAGTTTGTGCGCGCATCCCATACTTAACATTGTGAACGCAAATGCATTCGTGTGCTGGTACGCAGATGGTATTACAATCGATGCGCAACTTTTTACGAACGACGTTTGCGCGCATAAACTTCTTTTAAAAGCTGGTGGTAACTGCAAATCTGAACGTTCTGGCTGAAACCAAATACACCAGCACGGAAAAAAAATACAGCACAGTATAGTTACACGTTCTACCCAAACAATAAAATAGAGAGGTTGTGCGTGTTTTTATTATTGCTGCAGCATATATACTCAGATTGATTTTGGCAGGCACAAAAACTGAACGGGAGACAATTGTGGTTCTTAATTCTGATTGGCTGAATCGCGTGAAAAAAGTCTGCCCACCGATTTCTGCGCGCAACGTTAATGGGCTCACGTTTTTGCGCGTCTTTTTTACGCACGGTATTTTTTGACGGATGAAAAAATGTGCTCGGATCGTAATACCAGCGTTAATTTACGCGTGTTTACGTTTGACGCTGCGTGCAAAAAAAAATGCGCTTCGCGTGCGAATTTGCGCGAAGAACCTAATAGAGCCCTGGGGAAATATTTCATTATTTTTTTCACTTTTTGGTTAAAATTTTATATTTTCGCAGAAAAATGCAGTAACAGGTTCCCATTTAACATTTTTTTTTTTTTTTTACAAGAATGACCTATAGAATATATAACCACAAAGGTTTGTATGATAAAATGGGAAAATAAATTTTACACTCTTTAACTTATTGAAATCTGAATGAAAAATTAATCACACAGTATCTGCCTGGTTACATATACCCGTATCCGCATGATTAAATAACCTAAAATATGTTTTCATTTCACTAAATTCCAAAAAAAGCCCACCAAAATCTTCAGCTCCAGGCCCATAGAGATCTTAATCCAGGCCTGGCTACACCCAGAAAGGGTGTTCAAATGCCAAGGACTTCATCTCTGCACGAGAGGTGCAGCAACCCCCGACGATCGTTTCAGCCTTGTTAGGCCTCGTCAGGAGAGTATAGCTGACACCCCTCCTAGGCATATCAAGCAAGGGGTCCACGTCTGGATAACATTCATGAGAAACATTCAGTTTATTCACATTTTAAACGTAAACACGACAGTTCACCTATGGGCCTGAGATTTACGGATTCAAGTACACAAGATAGGTATAGAAGATGATCTGGTGAAAAGGTTGGGACAGGAAGAAATGAGACACATTTTTGAAATTGGCACCATGTCACCGGGTGGACTCGATGATTTCGAGGTTATCCATTTCTTTTGAGCATCTTCATCTCCTGAACTCTCCACATTCGACCATACATGAGAGAATGAATAGAACATAAAAAAAATAATTTATATAGCCTATTTGATATATGTCCGCCCAATATGGAATATCATTAAGATTATCACTAGGGGTATGGGATATATTAGATTAAGAGAGTCACAATTTTTGACACAGTTTACACTATTTATAAACTACATGTTTTCTTTTTGTATATTTATTTATACCGCTTTCACGTAACATACACACTTACATATACAGGTTAATATCCACGTTTACGGTATACTTAGTCTCACTACAATCAGACTACAGAATGGTAGTCATAGTCCCATACTTTAAATTGAGCGCGAATATAATCCCTATGTCTCATATACATAGAGCAGTATAGAGGCATAATAGTCCAGTTTCAATTAGTCTGCACCCACCTTGCATCACATATTTAAATTGGCTATTATTCAATATACAACACGTACACAGTCACATGCATAACACATACAGTCACACACAATATAATTACAGTTGTGTTCAAAATTATTCAACCCCCAATGCTATAAAGGGTTTTAGGGAATTTAGTGTACATTTGTAATTGTATTCAGAATGAAATCCTACAAGGACTTTTAAAAGAACCATATGCAACTAAAATTACATCAATTGGTTTTGTAATACAGTAGTAAATGTTTCTTTTGTGAATTCTTCATTGACACAATTATTCAACCCCTTAAAGACTACCACTCTGAAGAACAGAGGTTCATTCAATTGTTTTCAATCAGGTATTGAAAACACCTGTGGATGTCACGGAGCAGCAATAAAGCATAATAAGCACCAGTTAGGCAGCTTTAAAATGACTGTGATACTCAGCTCCTTCTAGACATTTACTGGTGTGGTTACAAACATGGTGAAGTCAAGAGAATGGTCCAGGAAGACAAGAGAAGAGGTGATTACTCTTCACAGGAAGGGCAATGGCTATAAGAATATTGCAAAGATGTTAAACATACCAAGAGAGACCATAGGAAGCATCATTCGCAAATTCAAGGCAAAGGGCACTGTTGAAATGCTACCTGGTCGTGGCAGAAAGAAGATGCTGACTTCGACTGCTGTGCGCTACCTGAAGCGTAGAGTGGAGAAAAGTCCCTGTGTGACTGCTGAGGAACTGAGAAAAGATTTGTCAGATGTGGGTACTGAAGTTTCAGCTCAGACAATACGGCGCGCACTGTGTAATGAAGGCCTCCATGCCAGAACTCCCAGGCGCACCCCCTTGCTGTCTCCAAAGAATAAGACGAGTCGACTGCAGTATGCCAAAAGTCATGTGGACAAACCACAGAAGTTTTGGGATAGTGTTCTGTGGAATGATGAAACAAAATTAGAACTGTTTGGGCCCATGGATCAATGCTATGTTTGGAGGAGGAAGAACAAGGCCTATGACGAAAAGAACACCTTGCCTACTGTGAAGCATGGCAGGGGGTCAATCATGCTTTGGGGCTGTTTTGCTTCTGCAGGTACAGGGAAGCTTCAGCGTGTGCAAGGTACCATGAATTCTCTTCATCACAAACATCCGTCACAAACCTGAGGCTTGGGAGACGTTGGACCTTTCAACAGGACAATGATCCCAAGCATACATCCAAGTCCACTAGAGCATGGTTGCAGATTAAAGACTGGAACATTTTGGAGTGGCCATCGTAGTCACCTGACTTAAATCCGATTGAGAACCTCTGGTGGGACTTAAAGAAAGCAGTTGCAGTGCACAAGCCTAAGAATGTGACTGAACTGGAGGCTTTTGCCCATGACGAATGGGCGAAGATACCCGTAGATCGCTGCAAGACACTTGTGTCAAGCTATGCTTCACGTTTAAAAGCTGTTATAACTGTAAAAGGATGTTGTACTAAGTACTAAGATTGAATGTCACTTGGGGGTTGAATAAAACTGATAATGATGTGAGCACAGAAAAGACATTTGTGGTTATTTCATTATAAATGTTATGTTATATTTGTCTGACCTACACGTGCCTCTTTGATTTAATTGTAAGCAAGATGACTGAATGATCAAAATCAATGTCAAACTGGCCAAAACACTCAATTTCAGTGGGGGTTGAATAATTTTGAACACAACTGTATATATAAATTAATCACGTATATAATATTTTTTTTATGATTGGTATATAATATGCTGCATATATGACACTTAAAATCAACAACTTTGTCCGATCTGGCATAATGGAAATGCGTGACCTAATTTTGCAGGGTCGTCCGGTCACCCTTGGATATCTAAGGGCAGGCCAGCCAACAGAAATTTTGGGGCCCCTTACTGACCCTCAGAAAGGGCCCCCCCCCCACGATCCCCTCTTCCCATAGGAAATCAATATTTAGTGTGAATCATGGTCACATTACAGAGTGTTAGTCCCAATATCTTAAAATCACACATATTGCTCGCACAACAGCACATTTAACACGAAAAAAAAAAATCTGGTTCAAATAATTTAAGACGGGGTCTTACTTTTGATGTGCCTTTTATTATGACATGACCGACTTTAACTCTAAACTATATGCACCCTTATATTTCCTTGAAGAGCGATGTGTTACCTTTTATGTGTTTACTGTTTCTTGTACCGGCCCTGCGGGGTCTTACTTTTGATTTGCCTTTGATTGTGACATGAAAAACTTTAAAGAATTAAAAAAAAAAAAAAAGAATTTGTGATTAAAAATAGGAATCAAGAACGTATTCGAGTGTTGCTCCCAATACCTTAAATCACATAAAATGTGTATTGGTGCAAACAATGTAGCATAAACTACAATTAGATTATTCCACTGGTTAAGCATATCAGAGCACCACAGCAATAGAACTCACACGGTAAAGGCAGTGAGTATGAACGTACACAGAATCCACAGCAATAGACCTCTAATGGTAAAGACAATGAGTATGAACATACACAGGATCCACAAAAATAGACCTCCAACAGTAAAGGCAATGAGTATGAACGTACACAGAATCCACAGCAATAGACCTCCAATGGTAAAGGCAGTGAGTATAAATGTACACAGAATCCACAGCAAGAGACCTCTAATGGTAAAGGCAGGGAGTATGAACGTACACAGGAATTCTGTGTACATTCATACTCGTTGCCTTTACCGTTAGAGGTCTACTGCTGTGGATCCCGTGACAGGATAAATCCTGTGACAGGATAAATGTAGCGTAATTTATGCAGCATAAATGTAACGTCCAATAAAAAAGGTATCACTATGTACCGCTACACTCGTGACAGATATATATATATTCAATTAGAACCTGCATGCACCAGAAATAGTTGCCCAGGTGCAATAGTCCGTGTGACCAATGTTGAAACCCCAGAAGACTGGATGGACGCACTCCGGGTCTTCAAATACGAATAAAAAGCGATGCTTTATTAAACAGTAATATTAAAAGCATACTGAAGAAGCTAACGGGCATGTTTTTAATATGACTATTTAATAAGGCATCGCATTTTATTCATATTTGAAGACCCGAAGTCTGTCCATCCAGTCTTCTGGGGTTTCTACTAATAAATATATAAATGAACCCCTAAAATGACCTCTGCATAAACAGAATACATGGAGGAGCCCTTTAAAATGGAACCTGCACACCCTGAATATATGAAGGAGCCCCTAAAAAAAAACACGCAATTAACCCTTTCGCTGCTGAGGCTTTTCCCGCCTCTGTGCTGAGGTCATTTTTTACCGGTTTTGCTCATCATGTTTAAACGCGTTTTGAAGGCTTATTTTAGTATATGACCCAGACATATTATATATCGTTCTTTCCGTCAGACTCGGCAGATTAATAATATGTCATTATTATATGTATACGTCATGACCTGTCTGTATATTATAACAAAAAATGCAATAAAATATGAATTTTCAATAATTTACAGCGTGTAAAGTGTTTTTTTTCCACATTTTAACATGCGAGCAATTGCGGTTATATTTTGTATGGGGTGCGCTTGTTAAAAAAATTAGAGATGGGGTCTCGTTACATTTTTTTTTGGGGAAAATTACACGATTTTTAACAAACGCACCGCATACAAAAATCTTTACTGCAGCATCATTGTTCACATTATAATTGAAATGGGAACAATATTGCTGCATTAACAAACCAAAAAAAGAAAAAAAAGTGTTTATTTTTTTTTTATAATTTTTTTTAAATTTTTTTTTTTTTTTTACAAACTTTTTTCACATTCGAGTTTGGTATCGTTGGAACGGCCATGCTCTGGCTGATCCAACAATACCAAACGTTAACCCCTAGCTGCCACGGATCGGGAGATAGGGAGTTCATTGGAACTCCCTATCTCCACCGTTGGTGGCAGTTAGGGGTTAACTCCAGGACTGGCGTCATCGTGCTATGCACGATGACGCCAGTCCTCAGGGGTTGTTCCCGGAGGCTTGGCCGACATCCAAGATGTCGGCCAGCTCCGGGAAAGGATCACGAACCGGCGCTTTTCAGCGCCGATTCGTGATCCAGCTCCCCAGGGGTTAATGCCAGGTACCATTTGGAAGGGCAGGCTGTGCCCTTCCAAATGGTGCCTGGGTTAACCCCCGCAACGCCGCCGATCGGGAGGGAGAGAGGTCCCTTTCAGGCGCCTCCTCCGCACATGCGGGGGGGGGCCTGAATTAGGTGTCATCGCGCTGCCGCGATGACACCTAATTTCACCGGCGGCGGTTCCGGATGCTGGGCTGACATCGAGGATGTCAGCCCGCACCGGGGGGGCCAGCGATCGGCCGGAACCCGGCCGAACGCTGACCCCAAAGGGAGGACGCGCTCAGCGCGTCCTCAGCACAGCAGGAGCCATGCGGAGGACGCGCTGAGCGCGTCCTCCGCATCGAAGTGGTTAAACGCAAACCCACTCCTAATATTATTTCTTGGTGACCAGAGCTTAAAGGCAAAAGTTCACTAAAAGTTGCACAGTGGCCCATGAATAAATGAAGGCAATTGGCAGGGAGATGTATATAATGGCTTAACCCTTTGAGTGCAGGGGTGGCAACAAACATACTTTAGATATTCTGGGTTCTCTAGATATTTCTCAGCAAGTATTTTTCTTTGTGTGTGCACGTTTCTGAATCCAGATTAATAATTTGAGTGCCATAACCAGGAGACTTTACTTCCATTGCTGGCACTGAAAGGGTTAACCATTTCACAGTATGTAAAAAGAAAATGATAACTAAGATTTAATGAAATTCATACCCAAGTCACTTTCTCTTCCTGTCCATCAGCTAATAATCTATTGTTCATAAAATAAGCTTGATCAAACAAAAGGAGTCAGACTGAAGAAAACAAACAAAAAGAAGGGTAGAGCAATGTCTGTGGAGTGAGGCTTAGGCTGGGGCTCCAGTAGGTGAGGACAGCTCATTAACCAGCTCCTGACACGCTGGTCCTGTTCCATGATGAGCTCAGTGTGCTCTCCTCTCTGGTCCGTCAGGCAGGAAGTAATTTACTTACGGGGAGAGGATGGGGGGGGTGGCCTTTGTGTACAGAAAAAGGGATGGAGGGAACAGGAAGGAGGGGGTGAGTGAGTCAGTCTGAACAATACCTGTCTGTGGAATACAGCATCTCAGGGAAATGGCAGGCTGTGTTAGCTCTTTGTGTGGCTGCCTGTCTTGCTGCCTCAGCTTTCCCCCACATAGAGCCGGCTCCTCCCACCCAGGGGTCAAGTCCAAGGGGAACTTGTGGGAACTCAGTTCCACCGCTATTTTTGCACTGAGAAATCAGTTCTCATTGGTCCCACACACTATAAACCTTGTATTCAGGTGTTAAATCATATCTGTCCCTGTTAAGTCACAATAAATATAAAATTGATCATATATTTTTGTTAAAATCCACTTATATACATAAATATATCAGATGTGAAGGTGTGTTTGTATTAAGTGCTAGATGATAAGTTCTAAGTGGGTGGGAGCAGAACCTTGGTGAGTTCCTGCACTTCTATTTTTAGGATTTGACCCCTGCTCCCACCCACCCACGCTGTGAGTCTTCCTGTGGTTTTTGCAGATGGCCTGGGCTTCTCTCTCCTCCACGTGCATCATGGAGCACTGGGAGGAAGTGATGTTTTATGATCACTTCCTCACAGCGTTGCAGAGTACACGTGCTCCAGTGTGACTCGAGAGGAAGCCAGGACGGAGATGGAGGGGGAATGGGCTGCCTGTAGATGTCTGCCGTGCCCCCTCTGACATCATCAGAGGGGGCCTGTCGGCTGTCAGCGGCCATCTTGGTGTCTCTACTCGGCTGCTGGGCTCAGGTAGTCCGCAGTACCTCCTCCGAGGCCTGCGGCCTAAAGTAAATGTAGCCGTCGACGGCGGGCCCCCCCAGTCCCTGGGCCCCATACCACAGCATGGGCTGTAATGCCCTGATGGCGGCCCTGTCTAAGGGAGTCGAAATCGTTACCCCCCCTCGGAGACATTCAGAGCCCTCCAACTACTACATTTTGTGAGGGGAACTATTAGAGAGACGCCGGACCGCAGACTGACCCTCTACGAGACCTGCAGTTGTCGGTTGCATCGAGGGAGTGGCATGATATCCTCGATCTATTCCCACATCATTGACGCAACCTTTCCACAGGAGGCGCCTTACGTTGCACGATGGGAAGATGACCTAGGGGGCTCTCTAGATGGGGATTAGTGGGCAGACATTATTGACAGGACCTCCCGGGTCACAATCTGAACCACAGTTTGCGAGAACTGTTACAAGGTTATGGCGCGGTGGTATATACACCCGAGCCGCCTCGCGAAGATGTACCCGGGGACACCGTCGACTTGCTTCAGGGAATGCGGCGATGAGGGGACATATCTGCATGCTTGGTGGGACTGCGGCATGGTCAGACCTATTTGGACGGAGGCGTTTAGAGATCTGAGCAGGGCACTAGGGATACACTTACGTCCCGACCCCTGGATGGCGCTCCTTAACAGTCCGCACCCCGAGGCACGCCTCATACGTGGCAAGCATTCTCTGGTCTCTAGGGTGTGCGCTGCGGTACGCATTTGTTTGGCTAAGACCTGGAAGGGCCCCCCCTCGCCAGCTGATAGAGGAAAAAATTTGACACATGGTCACGATGGAACGCCTGACGGCGGTAGTCCTTGACAGAATGGCTCACTTTGAGGCAGTTTGGTCGCCCTGGCTGGCGGTGTTTGCTTCCCGGCCTCCGCACGAATTGCTTTCTCAGGTTAGAGGAGGGTCCTGAGAGGACGGGCCTGCAGTCTCACCACCCCCTCTTTTCCCCCTTTTTTTTTCTCTCTTTTCCCTCTCTTCTTTTCTTCCTACTTCCTCTTTACCCCCTTCCCTCTTTTTAGTACCTGTTGTTAGCACCTTTATGAGGTTTTTACTTCCTAAATGCTAGTAAGCTGAGTTACAGATGTTTCTTTTTGTTTTTTGCCTTTTTCTCAATATTGCTATCTCTCGGCACTAGATACTGTAGCTTCGTCTGCGTTCTACTCTTTAAATCATTGAATAAATGAGGGAGTTGTTTGATCTGATCGCTATCAGCTGGCGAATGTAACACATCTGATACGGGATTCTACTGTGTTTTCTTTTTTTTCTGTTTACTGTTTACTGCCCTTCAATAAAAATATTTGTTGAATTTAAAAAAAAATCAACAACTTTGGATAGTCTATTTAATAGAACTCCTTAGGCTATATATAAATATAGTCATTAATAAAGAACTTATTTAAATACCTAGAATCATGACTTTATATCACGACTTTGTTTGAACTCTCTCAAAGAGGGAAAGTGAGACAGTGTACCTCTCTGTAAATCTTTGACAAACACTGTCAACTTGCGCTCGAATGCCAAAACCTCCTCCAGCATGTGCAGGGCTGTGCCTCCTTTCCCCTGAAGGGTTGTATTTAGCGTGTTTAGATGTGCTGTCATGTCTACCATAAAATGTAATTTTTCCAGCCACTCTGGCTGTTCCAGCTCAGCAAAGGTGAGCTCTTTGCTGGCCAGGAAGGTTTTTACTTCTTCCAAACATGTGACAAAGCGTTTTAGCACCTCGCCTCTGGACAGCCACCGGACCTTGTTGTGGAGCTGGAGGTCAGAATATATGCTTTCCACCTCATCCAATAACAAACGGAACTGGCGGTGGTTTAAACCCTTTGCCATTATCTTATTAACAATCTGAATGACCACATCCATCACTTTTGTGCATTCCGGCGGAAATGTTTGAGCACACAATGCCTCTTGGTGCAAGATGCAATGAAATGACAGTAGCGTTCTACCAAGCGCCTTCTGCAGTAGAGCCACAAAGCCCTTCTGTGCTCCTCTCATGCTCGGTGCCCCATCAGTAGCCACTGAGACCAGGTGTTTGGTGTTTATTTTTTTAGCAATTAAAAAGTCCAGGACAGCCTTACAGATATCCTCACCCCTTGATTGGTCTTTTAGTGGTATCAGCTCAATCAGTTCTTCCTGTGGCCCAAAAGAGTTCACATATCGGCAGAACAGCGCTATTTGTTCAATATCACCTTTATCTTTGGACTCATCACAGGCGATGGAGTACGCCACAGGTGAATTAATGTCTTGAATTTGCTGTTTGCTAATGTTTTCTGCCATTTTTAGGGTTCTGTCTTTGACAGTCTTCGCAGAGAGTGGCATGTCTTTGATTTTCTGCACAATTTCATTCTTGTTTTTGACGTCCATGTATAGATGTTCCGAAATCTTAATGAATGTTTCTTTTATATACTCTCCATCTGTGAAGGGCTTCCCGTGCTTGACTATTTCCTGAGCGGCCACAAAACTAGCATATGTTGTGGAATTTGCAGACTTCACCCACTTCTTGAAATTATTTTTGCTCATATTAACCTTCCTCATAAGTTCTGCAACGGCTTTTCGTCTCTCATCTCCATCTGGATATTTTTCAGCAAAGGCTGTGTGTTTATTCTGGAAATGTCTTGCAATATTGGACTTTTTGTGGTTTGCTAATTTCTCACCACATATTAAGCATACTGGTAAACCAGTCTCGTCAGTAGAGAATGCAAATGATTCTGTCCATGTATCATTAAACACTCTGTTTTCTTCAGAAATTTTTCTCTTCTTGCCTTTATCCATGGCTGGCCTACCAGGGGGTCAAACAGAAACATAGACAATAGGATCCAATAGGACCCCCCACATAGACAATAGGACCCCCCACATACACAATAGGACCCCCCACATACACAATAGGACCTCCCCCCACTGCCCCAGCTCATGGATTTGCCCCAGCTCATGGATTTGCCCCCCAGCTCATGGATTTGCCCCCAGCTCATGGATTTGCCCCCCAGCTCATGGATTTGCCCCCCAGCTCATGGATTTGCTCCCCAGCTCATGGATTTGCCCCCCAGCTCATGGATTTGCCCCCAGGTCATGGATTTGCCCCCAGCTCACACATGGATTTGCCCCCAGCTCACACATGGATTTGCCCCCAGGTCACACATGGATTTGCCCCAGCTCTCACCTGGATTCTAGCCCCAGGCAGCTCCGGCGGGGGTTGAGGGACCCAGATGCCAGGCAGTGCGGGAGCGCCTGCCCGGTCTTGAACAGTCCGTCCTGTGAAGTGGATGCGGCTGTGTGCGTGCGCAGCCGGTCATGCAGTCCGGCCAGTCAGGTGGTACAGAGACTCAGTACCACCTGATTAGCCAGACCACGTGACCGGCTGCGCACGCACACAGCCGCATCCACAGGACGGACTGTTCAAGACCGGGCAGGCGCTCCGCGCTGCCCGGCATCTGGGTCCCCTCAACCCCCGGGCCAGTTTTAGGGGCGCAAATGCGCCCCTAACAAAACTGCGCCCGGGGCCACGGTCCCCCCACGCTACGCAAAGGGAGGGAGCTGCGGGAGCCGTGGAAAAAGTAAAAGAGAGCCGCATGCGGCTCCGGAGCCGCGGGTTGCCGACACCCGACCTAGATATACCTCACACTATGGTGGATCACATATAAAAGCTGCCTCATATAAGAGATCATATTATTGAGCAGGAGAAGTATATGGGCGGCTATATCACTTACGAAAGGCTAATTGTCCAGTCATAATGTCCTTTATACTAAGATGTATGGGGCGGTTTTATTTTAAGAATGAAATTAGAGTCTGTTCCTCATGTATGGTAGCAGGGTGGTGGAAGGCCTAGTTATCCAACAATACAGTATATTGAATTCCTTTTCCTTTTGCAATGTAGTAATTTATTTGGATTGCGGTTCCGAGCGATCGTTTACAACAGAGGGACATTCGTAACCAGAAGTATGAAGATGGCTTGAACCGGAAGTGCGTCCTCACGACATCCCGTGAACCGCAAGGAACACCAAAGCACATGTGCAAGATGGCGGCACCAGCAGTAGACATATAGAACCACTTAATGGAGGCATGGAACACACGCCATGAGAGATTAAGACATGGGGACATTTATCACTAATTATATGGATTATATATTGATGTACAGGGGTATAACCTTTTATGCCATCTGAAGAAGCCGCTTATAGTGGCGAAACGCGTCCTGGACACCTGTCTACATTTTATTTACTTTTATTATATTTTAATAAATTAGTTTTTCTAGAAAAGATAAAGTCCCTGCTTCCATTATGGTATTATTGGATTTTACCTGCCAGAAAAATCCATAGGTGCTGATCAAGAGCTTTGGATGCTCCAACAAGCGTGAGTTCCCAATTGTCTTTATACAAACTACCCAGATGCGCTGATCAACTTAGAGCCAGTGCCAGGGCTCTAGATTTGTGAGTGGAATATCTGTATGTTATGTGTTATGATTTGGAGATCATAACCTACTGCACCATTATATGCTTTTCCGTTTTTATAACCACATGTGGATTGTTAATCTATGAGAGCCACCCAAATACTGAGAGCAATTTTATTTGTGATCACCAGATACGTATACAATACCACATCTGGATAACCCTGTAAACTAATAGTGAGAAAAAGAGAGCTTTGTGAGGGTCCTGAGAATGAGCAACAGCACTAGTGGCCTGCTCTACGGTGGGTCCCCGCTCGGGTCTCACAAGGTTTTAGCTTGATTGTGCCATTACAGAGACCACTGCTCCATATGCAATTCAGACTGCTACACCCAGAAAGGGTGGTAAGTGTTGACCTGACGAGGCCTAACAAGGCCGAAATGATTGTCAGGGGTTGCTGCACCTCTCGTGCAGAGATGAAGTCCTTGGCATTTCAGCACTGACCACCCTTTCTGGGTGAAGCAGTCTGATATGAAAATGGAGCAGTGATCTCTGTAATGGCACAATCAAGCTAAAACCTTGCGAGACCTGAGAGGGCACCCACCGTAAAGCAGGCCACTAGTGCTGTTGCTCGTTCTCAGGACCCTCACAAACCTCCCTTTCTCTCACTATTAGTTTACAGGTTTATCCAGACGTGAACCCCTTGCTTGATTTGCCTAGAGGGGTGTCAGCTATACCCTCTTGACGAAGCCTAACAAGGCCGAAACGATCGTCAGGGGTCGCTGCACCTCTCATGCAGAGATGACGTCCTTGGCATTTCAACACTGACCACCCTTTCTGGGTGTAGCAGTCTGGTTTGCATATGGAGCAGTTGTCTCTGTAATGGCACAATCAAGCTAATACCTTGTAAGACCTGAGTGGGCACGCATCATAGATCAGGCCACTGGTGCTGTTGCTTGTTCTCAGGACCCTCACAAACCTCCTTTTCTTTCACTTATCACACTTATCAGATGATCTCCTGATTTTTTTCAAAGTCAGATCAAGAAAATTAATTTCCGAGCAATTATATTTCTTGGTGAATTTAATATGCGGATCTACACAATTAATTTCCCTGAAGAATCTATCGAGATCTGCCTCACTACCTGTCCAGATGCCAAAGATATCATCAATAAACCTTCACCACACGTGGACAAAGTCATAAAATAAATGATATATATATATGATGAATCTCAAAGGCATCCATGTATAGGTTAGCATAGGACGGAGCCATATTGGGCCCCATGGTTATCCCTCTCTGCTGTTTGTAGATTCTGTCTCTGAACAAGGAAAAGTTATTAGAGAGAACCAGCTTCACCAATTTCATCATAAAATTGGATTGTTCTACCGTCAAAGAATGTCTAGACAAGGCTTCACTTATAGCCTCCATGCCCCCATCATTGGGGATCGAGGTATTAAGGCCGATGAAATCCCAAGTAAAAAGGCTAACTGGACCCTCCAGTACAATATCTGTCAGGCGACTCAAAACATCTTTGCTATCCTAGATAAATGACTCTGTGTTACTAATGGTTGGAGAATTCTATCTAGGAAGACTGATATAGGTTGGAGCACTGAATCTGTGATCGCCGCTATTGGCCTCCCCGGTGGGTACTCCAAACTCTTATGAATCTTATACAGTATATAAAAAACTGGTAAGACAGCATGCTCTTTCTTAAGATAGCTAGATAAATCATAATCAATGATGTTGTGCTCCACTGTGTCAACAATCTCCTTCTCTACTCTCATAGCGGCCCCAATTTTGCTAATACTATCCATATCAGTATCACTAAGCTGTCTGTTAACTTCCCGAAGGCAGGACCATCTGTAACGCCTGGGCAAAAGGGGCGGTTGCACCGGGCCCAGTTATTGTTGAGGAGCCCAAAGCAGCTGCCCCTTGGGCCCGCGTAAACCATGGATGACCGCCGCCGCCATCCTGTAAACTTACTTTACATGCTAGCGCCAGGGGCGGACTGACCACAGTGGTAGGGCCCAGTTTTGGCATGCATTGGCTAGTTCAGTGGGCCCCGCCGGTTTCCCACAGCTCCGGCATCCAGAGCTAAGATCATCATGATCTGACTCCTCACCATCATCCCCTGGGGGGGCCAGCGGCGCAATCTCAAGCTGCTGCAGTGTGCCTCAGTGACTCCCACCCACATTCTAACCAGGAGCACGGCACGCTGCATTGGCACCGCCCCCTCACGTGATGCGATAGGGCACGCAGCAGCAGAAGAGAATAACACCCACAACAGAGGGTGTGGAGCCAGCCAGCCGCTGCGTGCCCTGTGAAGGAGGATAGAGAGGCTGAGTGATTTTATTTTCAGTATAGTGACTGGTGGTGAGCGACCTGCCAAAGGGATCTGCTGGGGGGGGGTGTTGAATATATTGATATACTGGGGCCTGGGGGTGTATAAATTGATATCCTGGGGCTTGGGGGGATAAATTGATATACTGGGGCTTGGGGTGGTGTATAAATTGATATACTTGGTCCTGGGGGGTGAATAAATTGATATACTGGGGCTTGGGCGGTGTTGAATAGATTGATAGACAGGGTCCTGGGGGTGTGTGAATAAATTGATATGCTGGGGCTTTGGGGTGTGTGAATAAATTGATATGCTGGGGCTTCGTGGTGTGTGAATAAATTGATATGCTGGGGCTTGGGGGTGTGTGAATAAATTGATATGCTGGGGCTTGGGGGTGAATAAATTGATATGCTGGGGCTTGGGGTGTGTGAATAAATTGATATACTGGGGCTTGGGGTGTGTGAATAAATTGATATGCTGGGGCTTGAGGGTGAATAAATTGATATGCTGGGGCTTGGGGGTGAATAAATTGATATACTGGGGCTTAGGGGTGAATAAACTGATATGCTGGGGCTTGGGGGTGAATAAATTGATATGCTGGGGCTTGGGGGTGAATAAATTGATATACTGGGGCTTGGGGTGAATAAACTGATATGCTGGGGCTTGGGGGTGAATAAATTGATATGCTGGGGCTTGGAGGTGAATAAATTGATATGCTGGGGATTGGGGGGTGAATAAATTGATAAACTGGGGTTTGGGGGGTGAATAAATTGATTTGATTTGCTATGGCTGTGGGGATTGAATACACGCTGCACAGTACTGTGAGTTTTATTGCCGCAGAGCTCTGTGATATGCACTCATACACACTGCACATTGCTGTGAGTTTCATTACTGTGGAACTGTTCATTTGCACTTTATTACTGAATGTTATTAAGATATTCTCAGGGTCATGGGGATGGTACCGGGGTGGCACCAGGGTATTGGGATGTGTTGAGCCCAGGGTGCAGTGATCTGCACAGACAGAATGGTGGAGTATGGAGGATGAATGGAAACTGACCGGTGTTGATATTGCAAAGGGAGAGGAGGTTGCTGGAATTTGGTAAGATGGTGGTAAGGAATCCGGTGATTGTCAGGAACAGGTGGGTAGATGGGGTTCACAGGAATAACAGGATTCTCAGAGCAACAGAGTGTATAACTTCACTCTCCCAGGAATGAGCTATAATGAACAGCACAGTTCAGTCTGGGGCACAGCCCTTTATTTCAATTAAGAGTGTGACGTGTGCTTTGGTGTTTTAACTAGTAGTGTGCTGGATGTTAACTCTTTCACTGTTTGCATGTTGCAGAAACAGGGGCAGCACAGGAAGTATGCTGCCAGGAGCATCAGAGGATGGATGCAGATGAGGGGCATGACAGATATTAACATGCCTTTTCTCCCAAGAACATATACAGTCAGGTCCAGAAATATTGGGACATCGACACAATTCTAACATCTTTGGCTCTATACACCAGTGGTCCCCAACCCAGGCCCTCAGGGCCCACTAACAGGCCAGGTTTGCCAGATATCTGAAGCTCAGCACAGGTGATATGATTTGCTGCTCAGTGATTGCAGGATTCAGTCTGCATTTCCCCAAGGTGATTTGCAAAATCTGGCCTGTTAGTGGGCCCTGAGGGCCTGGGTTGGGGACCACTGCTATACACCACCACCACAATGGAGTTGGAATGAAACAAACACAATGTGCTTTAACTGCAGACTGTCAGCTTTAGTTTGAGGGTATGTACATCCAAGGTGAACGGTGTAGGACTTACAGCAGTTTGCAGATTTACAGCAGTTTGCCTCCCACTTGTTAAGGGACCAAAGGTAATGGGACAATTGGCTTCTCAGCTGTTCCATGGCCAGGTGTGTGATATTCCCTCATTACCCCAATTAAAATGTGCAGATAAAAGGCCCAGAGTTCATTTCAAGTGTGCTATTTGCATTTGGAATCTGTTGCTGTCAACTCTCAAGATGAGATCCAAAGAGCTGTCACTATCAGTGAAGCAAGCCATCATTAGGCTAAAGAAACAAAACAAACCCATCAGAGAGATAGCAAGAACATTAGGCGTGGCCAAAACAACTGTTTGGAACATTCTCAAAAAGAAGGAACGCACCGGTGAGCTCAGCAACACCAAAAGACCCGGGGGACCACGGAAAACAAATGTGGTGGATGACCGAAGAATTATTTCCCTGGTGAAGAAAACACCCTTCACAACAGTTGGCTAGATCAAGAACACTCTCCAGGAGGTAGGTATATGTGTGTCAAAGTCAACAATTAAGAGAAGACTTCACCAGAGTGAATACAGAGGGTTCACCACAAGATGTAAACCATTGGTGAGCCTCAAAACAGGAAGGCCAGATTTGCCAAACAACACCTAACAAAGTCTTCACAGTTCTGGAACAAGATCCTATGGACAGATGAGACCAAGATCAACTTGTACCAGAGTGATGGGAAGAGTATGGAGAAAGAAAGGAACTGCTCATGATCCTAAGCATTCCACCTCATCAGTGACGCATGGTGGTGGTAGTGTCATGGCGTGGGCATGTATGGCTGCCAATGGAACTGGTTCTCTTGTATTTATTGATGATGTGACTGCTGACATAAGCAGCAGGATGAATTCTGAAGTGTTTCGGGCAATATTATCTGCTCACATTCAGCCAAATGCTGCAGAACTCGTTGGACAGCGCTTCACAGTGCAGATGGACAATGACCCAAAGCATACTGCAAAAGCAACCAAAGAGTTTTTGAAGGGACAGAAGTGGAATGTTATGCAATGGCTAAATCAATCACCTGACCTGAATCCCATTGAGCATGCATTTCACTTGCTGAAGACAAAACTGAAGGGAAAATGCCCCAAGAACAAGCAGGAACTGAAGACAGTTGCAGCAGAGGCCTGCCAGAGCATCACCAGGGATGAAACCCAACGTCTGGTGATGTCTATGCGTTCCAGACTTCAGGCTGTGATTGACTGTAAAGGATTTGCAACCAAGTATTAAGAAGGGAAAGTTTGAGTTATGATTATTATTCTGTTCCATTACCTTTGGTCCCTTAACAAGTGGGAGGCACATCTGCAAACTAGGGATAGACCGATATGGTTTTTTCCAAGCCGATACCGATACCGATTATCGGCCGTCTCTCAGTCTGCAGTGCACACACACAGCTGTGGGCCATTTTTTCTTCACCTGCTGCAGGTTGAACTTCAGGCAGGGCTGTGTTTAAGGGGGCTTCAGGTGAGGCTGAGCTCTGGGTTGCAGTGCTGTGTCCCGGGTCGTAACTGCTCATTATGGATGGAGTCAGTGGACGGAGCAATGGGGCTTTAAAGATGGAGCTGAGGAAGGAGGGGGAGCTGCTGCAGCTAGTGGGGTTGGTTAGTGCGTGACTGCGTGGGGCTAGTGAAGGGAGCAGAGCACTCAGCAGCACACCCTGGTTGTAATTACTTAAAAAGGAACAGACAGCCAGCTAGCGATATACAGTTAAACATACAGTAAACCTTTTTTTTTCAGGCCGGTGACCGGGTCTTACCCTGCTCTCTCCGAGATCTGCATGCAGGGGCAGGGTTTCCGGATATGCTGACGCGAGGACCATGTGGTGGGCAACGAAGCTCCTCATTGGTCGGCTTCTCCTGCAACGGAACAAGAACATCGCATGCGCTTCGCAGTGACCGAGTGCGCTGGGGAGCGGCAAGTAGAAATCGGTAATATCGGGGACTTGAACACCGATACCGATAAATTAAAAAAAAAAAAAAATCGGCCCAAAATATCGGTAGATCCGATAATCGGTCGACCCCTACTGCAAACTGCTGTAAGTCCTACACCGTTCACCTGAGTTGGATGTACATACCCTCAAATTAAAGCTGACAGTCTGCAGTTAAAGCACATTGTGTTTGTTTCATTCCAACTCCATTGTGGTGGTGTATAGAGCCAAAGATGTTAGAATTGTGTCGATGTCCCAATATTTCTGGACCTGACTGTAACTGTTAATAGAAATATATGATGAGAAAGAGCCTAGAAGTTGCTATAATTGGCATGTACATACTGTTACAGATCAATCTAAGGACTTGTTTGTGAGCCAGTTCTTTCAGACAAGTCCATGATGTATTTGTAGTCTTTTTTGAGATGTTGGGGGTGGAGAGCAAAATTATGCGGTGGGCGGCCGAGAAAATGTTTGCCCAGAGTCCAATCAATATTAAAGACGGGCCTGCCCGAAGGTAATCCTTCATATTCATGACTACCAAAGCTCCCCCTTATCTGGTGGTTTATAGATAAGGTTTTTATTACCTGCAACTCCTTTAATGTTTTACGCTCTATATGTGAAAAATTGTGATTTTTACTATCTCTAAAACTGCTTAGTAAATGGTCAATGTCCAGTTTGACAAATTGTACAGATGTCTCTATGGGTGGAGTAGTAGTTGTTGAAAAGTCACTTTTATTACAGAGATTACTTTTTTTTTTGCCTGAAATACTGTGTCTGGAATCTCATCTCTGGTCGTTTCTTCTGTCTCATGAAAAAAGTCCTTTAACTTTATATTACGAAAAAACTTTTCTAAATCCACCCTTAGAGAAAAAGAGTCAATGAGTGCAGTAGGGCAAAAAGAAAAGCCCTTAGATAATACCTGTAGTTCCGTATCTGAGAGTTGAGGGTCACAAAAGTTGATCACTATCGATGGCGAGACAGGTTGTACATCCTCAGATAGTATGTCTTCTTCATACGGCTTGGATTCTGTCTCGTTTCCGTGTTTATGCCACCTAGAGGGTTGTGCCAGAGAGACTTTATGCGTATACATGAGGGTCTGACCCCAGACCCAGAAAAGGGTGTGTAAGGCTTATTTCCCCATTTGTCCTCTAACTGGATTCTACATAATGCACCATGGGGTTTGTGTCTCTTTTGTTCCCTTTTGAGGTCGAAGGTTCAAATATTGGGAGGAGTGCGGTTTATGGGTAGGCCCAAGAATTACCCTGACATGATTATAGGAGAGCTTTTATGCTCCAGACTACGTGAGTGTGATCCCATTGCTTCCATTACATTGAACTTTATATTTAGACTATATTGCACTAATTTTGTCTATATCTTCCTTTATTGAGGTTGAAAGTGTGCTACATCTCAAGACTTTCAGCACTGTGTAAAGCCCCCCTATTAGGGGCGAGTAATACCAGGTGATACTGGAAAGAACCAGCAATAATTGTTAAGTGCATACTATTGGTGCAGAGTGTGACACGAGGCGCTCACTGGTTTATGTGTATTTGCATGTGTGGGGTGATTGGGCAACACCTTTTACACCAGTTATAGCGACGGTAGTCACACAGAATAATGGAACTCCGAGTTGTATAAGTGTCTATCCACACTTTTTTTCCTTGTGTGCCGCGTGACTTCTAGGTTAGGTAAAAATTAAAGCAACTGCAATCTTTAAAAAGGAAAACCTGGAGTCTAAAAACAATCTTACATTATTCTAGCTAACAAATTTTAAAATATATATAGATATTTATATATGCAATATATAATACTAGCTGGATACCCGGATTTCTTGACGAAACGTCGGGCTATGCAGGAGATATTAGGTTCACAATCCGTTGGTTTAGTGAAGGTTGGTGATTGAAACACATAAGGGCTGATAATAATAATAACAACCAATAAAATAGATGGGCTTAAGCCCTTTACTCCCACCAGCATACCTGGGTTTTTTGTCTATGTAGCCAGGCCAAATAGTTGCATAACATAGAAGACTTTCAATTTGTCCCTCAGATGATTTGCTCAGGACCTCCCTGTAAACAACATTCCTGGTTTTACTCTCTGGCTGGAGGATAACCAGGCTGTCAGGTGAACGGACTCTGGAGCACACCACATACAACTGGCCTAGAAAGTGTTCTGCCATTTGATGCTGGTGGGTGAGAAAGCTGTGTAAGGGTTCAGGGTAGGGCTGAAGGGGAGAGAGCTGGACTTTCCCACCACTGCAGCACATCCCAGTACTCTCATCTGCCACTTCAGAGCACGGCACCAGGTGTAAGGGACTCAGACCAGGATCAAGCCGCCATCTTAGTCCCAGGCGGCCATGTTGTTCAGAACTTTGGGTCACGTGAATGTAAATAGCAAATATTAACTCAAATTAGGACTAGCTTGTGTAGCGCTGTGTTAAAAATCTTGCTGTGGCAGTACCTATTTTTGGCCACAAGATGGAGACTATCGCGATCAGAGATACTGGACATTGGGACTACAATGCCCGGCATGCTTTGCCAGAAGACAGGAAGTGGGTGGGGACTGGAGACTTACATCCTCTGCCTCGTGGGGAAAGTTCCAGAGCGCGCCAGGGAACAGGAGAAAGCAGACGCACTGAGGAGATCGCGGGAGAACCTAGGCCAAAGCTCGAGGGAGACCTGTTATTCCTGTTTGGGTTACTCAACCTGAGGAGAAGGAGACTTGCCAGAGCCCAGACATCGCTGCAGACCGGCGGACTCGAACGGAGAGCAGGCGATGAGCTGGACAAGCTGAGGAGAAGTCAGACAACGGATCCGGCCGCTAGTATCCCCAGTCAAAATCGGGTGGAGAGACGTCCTGGGTCAGCGGAGCCTAAAGCAATCGTCGGATGGGTGAGAGGCCTCCAAGGCTGTTTTATGATTAAAGGACGCGATGCTGTTTTCTCTTTAAAACTCTCTTGAAGAAAGGGGCCGAATCGGCCGAAATAGATAAGATCCGAATAAAACAGATCCTGAGGGGCTCTCAACCTCTAGATCCAGTGATGATGCAGCTGAGAAGCAGAGCAGGTAACCAAGAGTTAAAGTACCTGGAACTGATCCGAGTTGTACGAGAGGAAGAGGCTTTACTAGAAGAGAAATCTTTCAGGCGGGGGGAAAGGGCTTATGCACAACCTGTGAGACATAATGACGGCCTGCAACCTGAAAGCGACTCTCTAGATACCTATGGATCTGACGAGGACGAACAAGAACATCTAGTTGTTTTTAAATCTACAGAGAAGGCTGCCAAAGAGTCGAACCTCCCTGAACGGGGTGAATTGTCCAAAACCGTCAAGAAAGTTCAGGAAGCTCAAGTTGAATTGCAACAAGCGCATGCGGAACTGTGCCGGGTATTGATGAAGGTGACAGAGATGCAGGCAGAAATGCAGAAATTCCTCACAGGTATGCAGACGACGGGAGTTGCTGTGGCGTCTGGTCCAAGTCCTTCAACCAAATCTCAACAAGCAACTACGTCTCCGCTCTCTAAGAAGAGATGTTTCGGGTGTGGAGAAATGGGCCATTTCCGCGCACAGTGCAAAGGCCGAAAGCCTGAGAAGGATAGAGTCAAGGGACTGTTGGAAGCCCTGGAAGGACTGTTATCTACCTCACCGGCGGGAAACGCCAGTGGGCACCAGTAAAGGAGCAATCTGAGTGCCCGAGGGTTGAACCCCGCTCCAGAAACCAAGTCAAGACTAAGAGGGCGAGAAGGCCCAAAGCCGAGCCAACTGCTGAGCCTGCCAGGACTGAAAGAGTCACTCCCTTAGCATCCGGGTCTACGTCATGGGGAAGCAATGCACAGCCAAAACCTGCACGGGCCAAGAAAAAGGCCAGGGTACAGCAAACTGGGTCTAAGTGTCCGGATGCCGCCACCAAGTTTCCTGACCAACTGATAGGTCCTTCTCCTATTGTGCCAATCCAAGTGGAAGGAGTCTACACCAAAGCCCTGTTAGATTCAGGGGCTCAAGTGACATTGATCTACAGAGACTTCTACGAGAAACACTTAAAGCACATTCCTCTGCAAGAATTGAAGGATTTGGAAATATGGGGTATCGGCACTGAGAAACTCCCTTATGACGGGTACCTGCAAGTGAAGTTGGAGATCGGATCTGAAGTCATCGGGCAGTCTGGGGGTTGTGATGCATTGGCTATTGTGTGTCCTCGACCCTCGGGTGCGAACAGAAGCTCCCTGATAGTGGGGACGAATACTGACCTAGTGCGGCGTCTCCTGACGCCTATCGTGTTGGAAGAAGGTTCAACTCAAGGAGTACACCCAATGTTACGTCCGGTCTATCAGAGGATGGTCGAAGAACGAAAGGCACCTGCCGAGGTGGGAAGACTGTGGAGACTGGGTGGAACAGAGAAGGTTCTGCAAGCAGGAGAAGTAGCGAGTTTCCGGGCTTCAGTCAAGTTGAATGGATCGCAACCAGGCCCCTATGTGGTGCTGGGAACCGATTTTGATCATGGGAGTGAAACCGGAGTCGAAGTAATTCCTGAGATAATCTCCACCAAAGCTCTGAAGAGAACACGAGGAAGAGTCTCGGTCAGCGTATGCAATGTGACGGATTCTCCAGTAGTCCTTAAAGCACGAATGCCTATCGGGCAAGTAGAGTCTGCTACACCCCTCTCTACCGATTCAGGAGGGGGAGTGGGTAAAGAGATTCCAGATGAAAGATTCTACCCCAAGGACGCTCCCATTTCACCTGAGTGGAAGAAACGTCTTCAGTCTCAAGTCCTAATGTGGAAGGAATTGTTCTCAAAAGATGAGTTCGATGTTGGCCTAGCTAAGAGTACTGAGCACCGCATTCGGTTACAAGAAGACAAGCCGTTTCGTGAAAGATCAAGGCGAGTTCCGCTGGGAGACTTGGATGATCTGCGAGAGCAACTGAATGAATTGCAAAGAACCAAGGTGATTCAAGAGTCCAGGAGTCCGTATGCATCTCCCATAGTGTTGGTCCGGAAGAAAAATGGTTCTGTCCGCCTATGTATAGACTACCTCACATTGAACCGGAGAACCATCCCCGATCAATATGCCACTCCTCAGATAGAAGATGCCCTACAGTGTTTGTCTGGAGCAAAGTGGTTTAGTGTACTAGACCTGCGAAGCGGGTATCACCAGATACCGATGCATCCTGAAGACAAGGAGAAAACTGCGTTCATCTGTCCACTGGGGTTCTTTGAATTCAACAGGATGCCTCAAGGCCTTACGGGGGCTCCAGCCACGTTCCAACGGTTGATGGAGAAGACAGTCGGGGATATGAATCTAATCGAAGTATTAGTGTACCTGGATGACATAATTGTGTTTGGGAAGACTCTGGAAGAACATGAGCAACGTTTGGAGAAGGTCTTGAAGAGGCTCCATGAAGAGGGGCTGAAACTGTCTCTAGAGAAATGCCAATTCTGTCTACCGTCTGTTACGTATTTGGGACATGTGGTCTCAGCAGAAGGTGTTTCAACAGACCCTCGGAAGTTGGAGGCCGTAGCTTCTTGGCCTAGACCCCGAAACGTCACTGAGCTTAGATCTTTCTTGGGATTCTGTTCATACTATCGAAGATTTGTGGGAGGATTCGCGAAAAAAGCTCAACCATTGAAAAAACTCCTGCAGAAGGAAACAACAGAAGAAGGCTGCAAGGTCTCTGACAAAAACCCGTCAGCTCCGGGGCCAAGGAAAGCTCGAGAGTCTATACAAGGTGAATGGACCAGTCAATGTGAAGGAGCTTTCGTAAAGCTGAAAGAGAGGCTAACCCGAGCTCCTGTTTTGGCCTATGCGGACCCTCACAAGCCGTATGAACTACATGTGGATGCCAGCCGAGAAGGTCTGGGAGGAGTCCTATATCAGGAGTATGGTGGATTGCTGAGGCCTGTGGCGTACGTGAGCCAGAGCCTTACGCCTTCAGAGAAGAACTATCCTACTCACAAGCTGGAGTTCCTAGCCTTGAAGTGGGCAGTGGTGGACAAGTTGAAAGACTATCTGTATGGAGCTGAGTTCGTGATCAAGACGGATAACAATCCTCTTACCTACATCCTTACTACCGCAAAACTGGACGCAACGGGACATCGGTGGTTGGCCGCTCTGTCAGGGTCTCGGTTCAGCCTGAAGTATCGCCCTGGGGTGAATAATCGAGATGCTGATGCGTTATCGAGAAGACCCTACACTACAGAATGGACTCAGTTGACTCCAGACGGGGTGCAAGCTTTGTGTCAAGGAACAGAGCGCCGGGTCAAAGGAGGGATTGAAGCAGAGGCCATAGGAGTTATGGCTGCGGCTGTTCCTGAGTTCTACTGTAACCCTACGCAGTTAAGGGATGAAAGTTTACCTACCTTTTCGAGACAGGACCTGAAAGCGGATCAGGCCAGAGACCCTTTAATTGCCTTGACCATAAAGGCCCTGTCTGCAAACCAGCGAGAGATTTTGTTAACCAACTCCCCGAGTGGAGCCAGATTGGTCTACAAAGAGTGGGAGCGGTTAAAGATGTTGGATGGGGTGGTCTACCGAAGGGGCCCCTCAACCAACTCTGAAGAGATTCAACAGTTATTCCTCCCTACTAAACATAGGGAGAGTGTGCTGCGATCACTACATGATGAGCATAGACATTTGGGTGCAGAGAGAACTTTTAAGCTGGTGCGAGATAGGTTCTATTGGCCTTGTATGAGGGCTGAAGTAGGTGTATTCAGAGAAAGACTCTACCGACCCGAACTGCTCCAATGAGCCATCTGCAGAGCCAGGGACCCATGGATTTGGTGTGCATTGACTTCTTGTGCTTAGAGCCGGATGCTAGTGGGCAAGGGAACATTCTAATAGTGACTGATCATTTCACTCGTTACGCCCAAGCTTTTTCCACGAAAGATCAACGCGCTCCGACTGTAGCCAAGGTGTTGATGGAAAAGTTCTTTGTTCACTACGGACTACCAAGGAGGATACACTCTGATCAGGGTAGAGACTTTGAAAGCAGACTGGTGGGGCAGTTGTTAGAGCTGTTGGGAATCCAAAAGACCCGAACCACACCATATCACCCTCAAGGTGATGCTCAGCCTGAAAGGTTTAATCGCACACTGCTAAACATGCTGGGGACCTTGTCGAATGTGGAGAAGCAGAGTTGGAGTCGTCACATAGCTACTCTGGTGCATGCATATAACAGTACGGAGAGCGATGCAACTGGATATTCACCGTACCGTCTTATGTTCGGAAGGGAGGCTCGACTGCCGGTTGATTTGGCATTTGGGTTATCCCTAGACCAGACATCAGTAGCTTCCCATAGAAACTACGTGGATAGACTTCGAAAGAATCTGGCTTCTGCGTTTGAACAGGCCCGTTTGACCTCGGGAAACAGGGAGCAAAGAAACAAAAGGAACTATGACCTGAAAGTTCGAATACAAGATCTGCAACCCGGTGATAGGGTTCTATTGAAGAACTTGGGTGCTGCTGCGAGACACAAGTTGGCGGATAGGTGGAGTTCCCAGGTTTACATTGTCTGCAAACAACTGCCGGGTTTACCAGTGTATCAGATTCGCCCGGATGGAAAGGCTGGGCCTCTTAAGAACTGGCACCGAAATCATTTGTTACCTTTGAGAGAGGCTGTAAGGATGCCAGTTGGGGACGAATCGTCTCGGCCAAATCCGCTTGTTCCATGTTTGCCTCCTGTTACTCGGTCTCAACAGACCCGGGTTGCCGAAGAGAGCGAAAGAGACAGTGAAGAAGAGAGTTATTGTCTAGATTGGATACGCTCGCCGGAGCCTGAAGAGGTTGTCGTTGTCCCTGAACGGTGGGAGAGTAACTTGAGGCCTGAAGCTCCTGAATTCTTGTTGGAAGTCCCTGAGACTGTTGATATCCCTGAGCCTCTTGAATTTCAGTTGGAAGTCCCTGAGGCTGTGGGGATCCCGGTAGTTCCGGAGGCTTATTCAGGTGATTATAGTTCTATGCCTTCACTGGAGGGATCATACTCTGAAGAAACGTCTGCTCCAGTGATAGAGAGAAGAATTGAGCCAACGCCTATAGTACTTCCACCTGAAGAGGAACTGATTGAGCCAGAACCAAAACGCTCTGTTCGACCGCCCCAACGACTCACCTACGACTCACCAGGACATAGCACTGAAGAGGCCATCACCACGGTGCGGAGGTTGCCCGAAGTGTCTGCTATGCTAGCTGAGGTAGCCCAAAATATGAGTCAACTTGAGGAAGTGTTCCTAACCCACTGCCTGTATGCTGCTGAACCTGTACATGTTATGTAAACTGTATTCAAATATTGTGGAAATGTAATGTAACTGTTGTACCTCCTTGGAGAGACCCAAGAGTTCTAGGAGGGGGAGAGTGTAGCGCTGTGTTAAAAATCTTGCTGTGGCAGTACCTATTTTTGGCCACAAGATGGAGACTATCGCGATCAGAGATACTGGACATTGGGACTACAATGCCCGGCATGCTTTGCCAGAAGACAGGAAGTGGGTGGGGACTGGAGACTTACATCCTCTGCCTCGTGGGGAAAGTTCCAGAGCGCGCCAGGGAACAGGAGAAAGCAGACGCACTGAGGAGATCGCGGGAGAACCTAGGCCAAAGCTCGAGGGAGACCTGTTATTCCTGTTTGGGTTACTCAACCTGAGGAGAAGGAGACTTGCCAGAGCCCAGACATCGCTGCAGACCGGCGGACTCGAACGGAGAGCAGGCGATGAGCTGGACAAGCTGAGGAGAAGTCAGACAACGGATCCGGCCGCTAGTATCCCCAGTCAAAATCGGGTGGAGAGACGTCCTGGGTCAGCGGAGCCTAAAGCAATCGTCGGATGGGTGAGAGGCCTCCAAGGCTGTTTTATGATTAAAGGACGCGATGCTGTTTTTTCTTTAAAGTCCACAGGGCCCCAACTGACTAGTCGAAGACCTTCCTTTAATAAACTCACTGGCCAGTTGAACAGTACCCGGGTACCACACACACATATACACCTTTCACATTCTGGGACTTAACTTGTGCAGGACTCATTTCCTTTTACGAATCGGAACAGGGGTTACAGATAAAGATACGTTCCGAATATATTTTTCCTCTTTTTCCGCTGCGCGTTTACCGTAATACGAAGGGATTGTATGTTTGGGGTTTTTGCTATGTGTCCCCTTTTCTGAACTATCGGGAAATTGCATTGCTTTTATGTTCGGTTGCGGATATTTTATTTTCCGAAATACGAAGCCTCGTGTTTCGTTTCTTTTCCGCTACGCGTTTTACCGGGATACGAAAATACTGTAATAATACTTGTGAATACCGTGTCTCGACATCTGCTCAAATATTTTAGTAAACTATTTAAATGATAAAAACTCACAACTGTGTTGGAGTATATTTATTCCCTAGTGCGGGGAGACTGACCCGTGGTTCATTTTCAGCGGCTCCTCCGGGAGTGAGTGCTACACTTGCATAGATTCTCCGGAATTCCTTAAACTAACAGGCCAAGCAATTAAATTACCAGGATCCGGGCAGACGCTGGCACGAAGTGACAGGATGGAAAATAGTTACAGCAAGGTCAGAAAGTTAGAGGCCGAACAATGAATGATGTGAGACCAGATGGGGCCTTATCTATAGTATACAATAAACACGTTTTAGGAAAATAGACACACGCAGGATCTAGGAGGGTTGTAAACTATCCGATTGTCAAAATACTGTGAAAGCTGCCAATTTACTGCCTAATTGTGGAATGTCTTTGTATTCGGTAAGGGGAAGGCACAGACCCACGTGGGGTGGGATAGTGTCACCGTGGGGTGGGCTAATTGGGATGTACCTGATTATCTATTCAAGGTATAAACTGCTATGTTTCAATGTAAGAGACACTCTTTGCGATTCAATCCTGGCTGAGTGGTGACCGCACAATAAAGTTTTCCTTTCCTGAAGAGACTCGTGTCCAGTCAGTCTTTGCCTACGCCGGCCCGGTCTTCTCCTGAAAGAGCCAGGTGGATTCCGGTAACACAGACACAAGGTAACTGAGGTCCGAAATCAACCTTTTCCCTGGAGTAATCAATCTGAGGTTCATATTTAAAACCAGACAAATACTTATTAGTCCAAGGTATTGATCTCATTTGTGACTCGTCACCATAGGGGTTATTCGATGCATACGTTATTACAGCCTCTCTGATTCAGGGATAAGTTTGACAATACTTTTTTCCAGCTACCCTTGTGTTTTTCTAATCGCATCTGTAAATCTTTTTCTGTGTTTATCCCTTTAACTGTTGTTACAGTAATAGGGACAGATTCGTCTGAACTGAGGAGATCAGTGTAAGAAGTGATTTGGGGCTGGGACACTATGCAGGAGAAATTTGGTTCACAATCCGTTGGATCAGTGCAGGTGGGTGATTGAAACTCATAAAGGAATATATCCCCTGCCACCTTGAGTTCGGAAGCAGTTCCATAGGTGAAAGGTGAGGACATTTTGGTGAGGTAGCGACGTTTAGTGCTGTAAGGATCCCCAGACGCTCCTGAGTGAAGGAGTGCAACGTCTGCCAGTTTGAACTGCGATAACAGCATGTGAGGCAAGTGGCAGTTGGAACAGATTTATTTTCCGGTGGGGAGGGGGAGTATAACTCCTTTGCATCAGAGCATGTTAATAACTGATGCTCTGATAGTCATTTTGAAAAATCCTTTCTTAGTGAGCACATAGAAGCCGAGAGGAACATACGTGCTGAATTTCAAGTTTGTAGGCTT
This sequence comes from Leptobrachium leishanense, assembly GCA_009667805.1. NCBI lineage: Eukaryota > Metazoa > Chordata > Amphibia > Anura > Megophryidae > Leptobrachium > Leptobrachium leishanense. The sequence continues at coordinate 152,242,847 of CM019064.1, read as the reverse complement.
TATGGTTCTAAGAGATATTGTGATGTTGCGTGAGTGGCATTTATCTTTTATATTTATAGATTGTATTATATTCCACACAAGGATTTATAATATGCAATGAATTATTATATTACATTTAAAACCAATAAATTGCATGTATAAGTACATTCGCAAGATGTATTATAGTGAATTAATATATTTTTATCTTTATAGGTGGAACATAAAATTACCTTTTAATGCACATACATATGGTGTGTAAAATGCCAACCTGGAATGTTTACATTATATAATTTCCTGCACTAAAACATACGTATAAAATAATCCTATATATAATTAATTTGAAACACGCATTTGATAATAAAGTTTTCTATTTGAACGCTCTGTAAAAAGGAGGTAAATGAACTAAACAATAGAGACATTAAGAGAGAAGACAAAAAAGGAGGGAAACCAAAGATATTTCAAAGTTTATATTTAAACCCATAGGTGCAATAGATTCCAAATCAAAAATTCATTTCAGTTTTTCCCATTATTTGTATTGTAGTCACCCTCCTACTAGTGCTTCTTAATTTGTGGAATTGCCATGAATTGGAGAAAATAGAGGTCCTCTTCCTGGTGACATTTGTCGAAATGTGCAAACATGCTGTGGTCACAGAATCTACTTTTTTTTTTGTAATCAAAATTTTTATTATGAATAAAAACACATAAAATAAGTAATCACGTGTACACAAATAAAAGATAAGTACAAATTGGAAACGTAAGGTAGCAAGGAACACAATCCAAGGTTTCCAAGTAAAGCATGGCATTGAATTCAAGAGGACTCAGACGCAAGGTTGATATTGATAATTACAATACTGATAGAGGACCGTTAAGCTATGAGTGATATACATTGTGCGATCCTCAGAGGTATATGCGTCTCCAGTTCAGGGTGACACACAAGGCAGAGCCTTTAGAGTTGGATCCTCAAAGAGAAAAGGAAGAAAAGAAGACAGTAAAAAGGAGTCTAGCATGGACCCAGCAGAAAAACAGTAGAGAGAGAAATAAGGTTCTGCAACAACAATATTACAGAGAGAGGGGAGGGGAAGGGGGGGAGGAAAAAACAAAGGGAGGGCGAAAAAAAAATCTTATTCCCAGTTATGCAAAAAGGAGGGCGAATGAGGGGGGGAGATCGAGACGGGTGAACGGGCGCGGGCCACAGACCGATAGTACAGATCTAATGTCGTGGGTTCATCAGACCCTCAGCCCTCAGCAGTAGTCAAGGGATCAGGGTCCCCGACCCTCGTATTTCTAGAGATATAATCATCCTGGTAGAACAAGGCTCTGCAGAAAGTCTCAGTCTGACCATTTCCCTCTGCCACGAGGCGGTCGATAGACCTCAGAGTTTCTACTCTTGTCACCACATCTGTCTGGAACGGACAGTTCGTGTCCCCCAGTATACAGGAATCAACAGTCTAGCCGCAAACACAAGGCGCAGCGCCACAGATTTGCGCATATTCTTACTGGACGTTGGAAACTGTAGCAGAAGGTAGGTTGCTGTCGTAAATTCAACATTCAAGTCAGTAATGGTGCAAAACCCATCAAGTACCATGTTCCAAAAAGGGAGGTGTAGAGGACACTCCCACCAAATGTGAAGGAAACTTTCACTCCTTTCAGGAGTCCAATACCAAAAACTGAGAATCTTATAAGTATTTTCTGCGTATTTCAGTATCGGCGTACCCTGGTGTGCCAAAGAGTAGGTCATATTCCATGCTTCATCTGATAGGGTGAACTTTAAAAGTTCTCAAAAGGAGTGAGAGGACTGGAGAGGCTGTAACCAGCTTTTAAGGACTTGAGATAAGATTTGATCTGAAAGTAATTGAATCGTTCGAGCAATGTTGGTGGCAAAGGCCCATCCGGAGGTGGAAACTGCGGCATCTCACCATCCCTTAAAAAAGTCTGAACCGTGATTCTGTCCGGAAGATCAAACCTACGTTTCAAATCAGTGCATACTCCTGGTAAAAAGCCTGGGCTATGTTGAAGCGGCAGAAGAGGGGAGACAGCCGACGTCAGTGCCGTCGGCATACGAATCTTCCTCCACAATTTCAGCGTTTCCCAGGGTAAACTCTACAGAAATGAACGATCCGGGGAATCCCTAGGGCGAATCCATGGGAGCGTCCATAGCGGTGCTCCCATGATCTCCTCCTCTAAATCTAACCATAACTTATCCGAACTTGTCAATGACCAGTCAAGCACACGGGTCAGTTGAGTTCCGTAGAAATACATCTTGGTATCTGGAAGAGCCAAGCCTCCTTGGTTCTTAAAGCGGCAAAGAATCCCATGGCGCACCCTGGGTCTCCCTTTAGGCCATATGAATTTCAGTATCTTATAGCGAAGAGTGGTAAAGAATCTGGCTGGCAAAGGTATCGGGACAGTTTGATAAATCGGGGCAGAATATTCATTTTAATCACGTTTACTCTGCCAAGCCACAAAATGAACTTGTTGTTCCATCCCTCCAGATCCGATCCAAAGGATTCAAGTAGCGGTTTGTAATTAAATTCATACAGCTGGATATGTGAAGGAGTCAACCAAATGCCCAAGTATTTCATCTTAGCAGGACACCATGTAAACGGGAAGTGTTGCTTCAGTCGACCGGACTCCCCCCGATGATAAGTCAATATCCAAAAATTCAGATTTGTCAGGGTTAATGCGGAAACCAGAGTACTCACCGAACTCAGAAACCATCTGGTAGACAGCTGGCAAGGATCTCTCCACATCCGATAACATAAAGAGTAAATCATCTGCATAAACCGAGACTACGTGAGTGGAAGAGCGTCCCTGTAATACTGTAATATCTGCACACTACTTTTTATAGTGTTGTATCATGCATTTTCAGTGTGGGGCTATGTGAGGAAATGGATGCAGACACTCTTCACATCTGGTGGTTGCGCACTTCTATCCATCAGGGCTGGCAGCAATTATATGCAATTATAGCAAAACTAATAATTGACCCAACACGCTTCACACTTGAAGTGATGCTTCTGAGCCAAACTTGTCCTAGCATCCCTGACTGGAAGAAGTCTGTAGTCCTTAGATTATTGAATGGAACAAAAGCTCTTATAACAGCTCACTGGAGAGACCCAACCCCTTTCTCAATTCTGAGAAATTGGCTGCAAGTAGTAGAACATATCATAATATTAATGATCGGGCTGACATCAGGGGGGAGTCAGCCCATGATATGTTCAGGGGCCCTGTGGTTCCAGAGGTTTGGCCCTTGCCAAACCCTGTGCAGCTAGTTTTGGTGCCACATATGTAAAGGACAGCTGTGAATGTGTATATTACTGATTCTCATGTATCCAGGCAACAGTGACGGTATTTATTAATGATGACCATGTATCCAGGCAGCAGTGAATGTGTTTATTAACGATACCCATGTATCTGGGCAGCAGTCATTGGGATCTATCACCTCCTTCAAGCTAACACTAGAGTCAGCGTTGGCTTAAAGGAGGCCATAGCGCCCACATCACCTTTGAATCACTAACAGGTTGAAAAACCTGTTAGTGCGAGTTTACTGTACTTTGCACTCCCTATACCTAACATGGGGAGCGAAAAGTGCAAGCACAGATTACCTAGCGTTAGGATCACTTGGTCCTAATGCTAGTTAATAAGAGCTGGCGCTAATGAAATAGTTACAGACGTGTAGGTAATGGATTTCACTGCTGCAGAATCCGTTACCTGCAGCGCAAAACTCCCAAAAATCAGATACTCACCTCTCTTCCCGCGGCGAGAACTGCGGCCTGATCCACTGCTCCTGGCCACCAGGAGCAGAGGGAGACTGGGGGAAGAAAGTCCCCTGTCTTTCCGCGATCACATTGCCGACCAGCAGAACGATCCTACATGGAGTCCTATGGACACCATGGAGGAGATGCTGGGAACGGTGCTGTAACTGCCTTTTCCTGTGCTGTTGCTACACTTTTAAATGGGGGCCACAAGTAAGCTTCAGATGTATAAGGACATTAAAAGTAATTTAAGAGTTGTATTCGTAGTAGTACTCCATTCTTTTTTAAATAAACATGTGTAAGATTCACATTACTGTAATTATGTTCTTAAATATAATTTTGGATGCTTGAAGGCTGTGGAATTATTGATGAAACTTGCCTCTAGCTCACAGCCTCACCCTTATGATTCCATCCAAACCAATGAGACATGAATGTGCTTGTGTACAATTGATAAGACCTTGAGGTAACTGCTCTTTCTCCAGAAACCCATATTTCTTCTGTTTGAATAAGACTTACGTTCTTTTCTACTGCTATTTACCAGCTAATCCACAAGTAAAGACAGTTTAGTCAATAAAGGTATCAATCCATAGCGAACAATTTATTGCATGATTAACAATGAGATGAAATAAATAATGAACTTAATCTCTTTCTATATATACATTATAAACACTGTGGATCCCATATTTTCTCTGCAGCATACTGTGTTGTCCCATGATTTATATTATGGAGTGGTTCCTGTATCTTTATTATTACAATTAATTTTGATACACTATTAGTTATATATACTATTAGTTGTATCGGTACATTACTGCTGCAGGATGTAGGTGGAAGCCTTCTGAATTATGTAAATTCCATATATTTTATAAATATAGCGACCACACATGTCTTAAATAATAGAATGGTTCTTTAATTTTCTCAAAGTCTATTAAAGGTTGAGTATAGCCTTAATGCACTTACAAGTAACATGTAGATATGGTTTTCTATGCCCTGCACAGTCTTATTGGAGTTCATCGTCTCTGGAAAAGGCAATTGACTGTGTCAGATGCTAAGGAGAGGAGACATTCCATCAGATGATGTCAAGTGATTGGTATTCAAGGAAGGAAAACAATAACTTCCGTATGTCAAAGTTACTTATCATACGACTTAATTGCATTAAGTAATTCCAGGTAATAGAAGTGACCAAATAGACAAGTAAAAGTCCTCAAATTAAATCATCGATATTCTCACCCAAAAGAAGGCTACATAAAAGAAGTGTTCAGTTTCATTAATATAATCAGGCCAGAGGAACAACCTCAAATAAATTTGTTGATAGCAGCTGGATATGTTTGAGCATGAATTATATCCATTTCACCTGAGTCAGTTTGTTCTGTTTGACAACAAGCAGCTGGAATAATTGTCCCTGATGTGTCTACGATGGACAAGGTGGAAACTCAGGCATGACTGTACCATCTTGTGATTTGTCATAATGAAGCCAGGTGACTTAATAGGGTAGGGGTGATGTGCTTCTTGGCAAGTTGCCTCTGGCTACGTGTCATCCTCAGAGGGCAGTTTGGATCTCTGCCTGAAACATACTCCCAAACATTGCCTAGAAAACAAGAAAAGTAAAGTATTACTTATGTATACATTATTTTTTGTGTCATTGTTAGAACAATAACTAAAAATAAGAAGGTGTTGCCAGTGTTCACTGTTTATGCCAATGTTAAGTAAAAGATGTGTAGACATGTAGCAGTTCAGAGCCTCACTTAGGAGGACTGGGCATAGGACCTGTGCCCTTCACGGTCATATGCTTAGAAAAATCTATTCCCCTGGAAATATACAGCCCAAATGGGGACCGTTTTCGTCTCTTGGTGGTTCAGTAGGTCATGCTCCAAAGGGTGTGGAAATAATTTCCCAGGGCATAAACTACACAGAAATTTTGCACTGGCATATAGTCCACACCACTTCTTGGGGTGTTGGCCCACTGCAATTGCAGGTGAAAGAGTTTGGAATGGGTGTCCAGAGGCTAAACTTTGCTCGGGGCTCTGCAAGGGCATAGTGTGGCTTTGTAACCTTCATTACATGCACCAATTCACCCAACAGAGGGTGCATTGGGCCACCTCTATGCTAAACTAGTGGGAGAGCCTTTAGTGAATAGAACATTCAGCTTCTCCACCTCTCACACCATAATGATTGTCCGTCCTGGTTTTTCAGTCTTTTTTTAGTCTAAAATTGACATGTCCTCGGCACCTGCGGGACTTCAGGGGGGGTCTGGGCGCCCAGCGCCATTGCTGGCTGGCCGGGTGCCAGGAGTTCCGGCCGTTCGTGCGCCTGGAGGGGCGCGGTGCGGCATGATGATGCGGAGCCGCCGACCTTAAATGCAGGGCACGCGAGTCAGCTCAACGCCCTGATGTGGAGTAAGTTTCCGTATCGCCTGGTGTATTCTAATTGCTTCACTGATTCTTTTGCTCTGTTGCTGAACCGGATTGTACGAGGACCCTGATTGTTGCTGACTCGGACTGCCTTCCTGACCATTCTCTTTCTGACCTAGCCTGTATGTGTGTTGTGCCTAAAGCAGACTCAGAGTGCATGTTGCGTTTGGACCACTCTGACCCAGAGTGTATAACTATCTTGCATAACATTGATACAGAGTATATGTCTGTCCTGCATAGCGCTGACTCAGATAATCCATCGATCTGCCCTGTTGCCAAATCAGAGTGTATGAGGACCTTGTTTGTTGCCAAATCTGCCTGTACGAAGACCCTTTCTGTTGCCAACTCGGAATGTTTTTATGACAACGCTTATGTTAAACCCTGGTTTATGAGCACACTGCTAAAACCTCTTTCTGATTGCTTTCCACTTATCAGTGAAGTTAACGCTTTGTGGCTCAGTGATAACGTGATCTCGAAACCTGCTGTGACTAGACAATACTTATTATTGTTGGTCTGCCTGTTCTCCCTGGCTGGGAGTGATAGGGTTAGTGGTCCCGACCATTCAAGGATCGGAGGGTCTAGAAGTCTGTCCAAAAGGATTCCCTCCACGGTTGTGAGGGGTGAGCGGGACAGCGAACGTGACAAAAATTTGCAAAGTGCACAGTTCCTAGTTTTCTGAATAAGTCCATATACTGTATATATATATATAACATTTATTGATTACCCACTTCTTCTAAGTTTTGAAAATCATCACGGATTTCATCTTGAGTATCTTGTATACGTATCTCTGTGTCAACGGAGTTCTGAAAATAACAAGATGATCTCATTATTACAGGGGTTGTGAATATACTAAGGCGCAAATCATATGATGTATCATTACACCAGCAGCAACACTGATTTGAGAACAGAAAAAGTGGATCATTATTTCTGTTTTGATAGTTCTTTGTTAGAACCAGACTATATAAAACTAAAACCAATGTATGATCATCTTCAGTACTATTTATGGAAATTAAAATACCAAATAATAAGAAGCATATACAAACTCTGTAGGTAAGAAGCAGATCATTGTCATCATTGGTAACTTACACTGATGAGCCACAACATTAAAACCACGGACAACTGAAGTGAATAATCATGATTATATTGGTACAATGGCACATGTCAAGGGGAGAAATATATTAGGCATACTTAAAAGACAGTGTAAAGCTGAGATTGTAATCAAATAATGATCTGACTGTTGGCAGTCTTTATTTCTCTGCCTCCTAGCATGCTGCCACCAAGCTCCTTATAACGCCAACAGTGCGAAACGCATAGAGCTAACTGTCTTGACTCTCATTTTAATTATTTGATCTGAAACCCTGTACTACTTGTATAGGAGCCAATAACTGTTGTATATCACTGCAGGATAACAACATTGTTGCTGATTTTGTAGGGTTTTGTATGGTGTTATGTCTACCTGTCATTGGGTTTCCTTGAGGACCACTTAAGGATCCCAAGAGACAGCAACCTAAGAGGGTGATCCACTATATGTGCATCCATCCCCCCTCTATTTTTTCCCCTACACAGAACTGCTTTTCTTTTTCCTTCACACAGGGATCTGTGTGTGCACACTTTTGTCTGTTGATAACCATGCTGTAGGGACTATCCCCACCGGGACAAAATCCAGGGTTCCCAAGGGACAGACTCATCAAGAAGGCACACACCAACTGAGCATCAATCGTTTTATTCCTTTTTTGTTGTGTGCATTTCTGTCTTTTTTCATGTGCAACAGTATTTTAATTCACTAGTAAAAGTTATGTTTTAACATTGTAGGTCCAGCAATCTCAGCTAAACACTGTTTCTTCCGTGTCTAGATATTCATGTTTGGGTTACCCCCGCTGTACTATTTGAAGAAACAGTGCTGTCTATTAAAGGTGATTAATACACGGCTGACTTCACCTCATCTTGATAATTAACTGCGGTCTTTCTTCTCTAATTTTATACTTTTATACAAGACATACTTGAAAACGAGAGAAATCTCAATGTATCCTTTCTGGTAAAATACTTTATAAATAAATAAATAAAAAATAAACAGTTCATGAATTTCATGTGTTGGAAGCAGGAAAAATGGGTAAGCAAAAAGATCTGAGTGACTTTGACAAGGGCCAAATAGTGATTGCTAGACGACTGGGTCAGAGCATCTCCAAGACATCAAGTCTTGTGATGTGTTCCCAGTATGCAGTTGTTAGTACAGTATCTACCAAACATTGAGCACGGAACAACGACCAGTGAATCAGAGTCTAGGACTAGGAGGATATCTTTACATACCTTGCCCGTACAGGAACTGGCTCCTGTGTTGTTGGCCATTGCATGCAGAACAGCATCATGCACAGTGAGGAAAAGATGATCACGGTTCAGACCCCCTTCCACAAAGACTCCTCCAATTTCAATATCTTCATATACTTGAGCTGACAGAAGGGAAGGGAATTGTATTATTTTGTGGGTGACAGAAAACGTAGCCTACAAACCTGCAGTAGCTCAATGTCAACACTGGGGTTGCTTAATCTGATATATAATAAATATACATGTGCCTATATAAAAATATTAGGGCTGCGGAAATTAACGATTAATCAATCGATTAGTCATTAATTTTTTTATTCTATTAAATAAATTTTGATCGGGGGGCCCATCGGCTCCGGTAACGGACTCTAGGATTCTGAATCCGGAGATGTACTGGCTTCCTGGGGCGGCCCTACAGCAGCGTGCGAAGCACGTGGCTTTGATGCCACCCTCCAGTCACATGTGCGACGTGTGTGATGCACGCGTTACACACAGCGACTGGCGCAGACGAGAAGGCAGCAGAGGAGCGGTGAGTATGGTGCTGCCAGCCTTGGACCCAGGCACACACCAGGGCCCAGACCCAAGGCCAAGGGCCCAGATCCAGGGCCCAGACCCAAGATCCAGGGCCAAGACCCAAGACCTGAAGAAGTTAAGTCATGGATTGTTGAAACTAACTAGTGTCGGGTGATTTGTATATAGTGTATACCACTTTTACCACTGACTAATGCAGAATTGCAATGCAAGCAGATCAACTAAAGGTAGTTGGATCTGTATGTACATTATAATTAATCGATTAAAAAAACACGAAAATTTTAATCATTACCAGCCCTAAAAAATATATACTTTTTCATACTCTTAAAAATCTTACAATTATACCCATATTACACTATATAGTGGCAAGACTAAGTACAATAAGTAATTTACCTTGCACATCTGCTAAGAAGAAATTCACCCCAATTCTCTGATAGCTGGAGCACAGCTGTGAGAAGGGAAAAACAAGCAGTTACTCGGAAGTTGCCACAGGATGACCTGCATGAGGTTTGTTCATTGTAATCAAATACAATAATAAATGTATGTCATTGTGATAGGAGGGGCCAATATTTTTTGAGAACAGAAATTTCAGGACTACGCTCCAATGGGATATGTGCATTGATATGTATTGAGGTCTTATGCATAGATTATGAAAAGCAACTAATAATATTGTGCATGCCCCATTCATAGTTGTTTGCACTCTGCCTTGAATAACTTAACCTGTTCAATGCATAGTAACAGGATATTTCAAATTGTAGAAATAATTAAAATATACATATAAGTTGAAATCTTACTACTGCAAAAAAGAAAACATCCTGGTAGTCTGTAATGTTTTTTCTACAACAGTCCTAATTCCCTTTGCTATAAAACCAGTAACTTCCCTTACCCAATGTGAACAGACAAGATAATCAGGAAACCTGCATTATCCAACAGATGAGCACATTCCAGAGGGTGAATAAGTGACTGTAAAGTTCAAGCATCTGAAATTCTCCATACAAACTTTGCCATTACCATTGCTGCAGTAGGTTACAGAAGAGGCATCACCGAGGGATAGAGAAAGGTGCTCTACCTTGGCCCTCCAGCTGTTTGGAAACTCATGATACTCATTAGGTCAAAAGAGCCTCGTGAGAAATGTGGTTCCAAAAGATCTGGAGGGCCAAGGTTGAGCACCCCTGGGAAAAGACAGTAAGAATCACCTCTCCAATGCTGTCAGATATGGAACAAGTCTTAAATTATACTCAAATATATATATAATATATATATATATATATATATTAGGTTTTAATCTAGGATCCTCTAAGATGTACAGTGTCTTGTTCCAAATGGCCTTTCAAGTTGGGTCAAAATATTGTTAAATATTACTATCTTCTTAGGACTTTGGGTGTTATTTCAAAGACTTGTTGTAAATTTTTATGAGAGATAGACACTGGAGTTAAAGGTTACTTCATAAGTAATTGTGTGACAAATTAATTTCATAAATAAGGATACACATTAAATTAAGCGCACTCGATTAGTAATACTAAAATAGGTGGTTGTCATGGCGGTGCCACAAGAAGGCCGAACCCAGTGCTGCTCTGCAATGAAAATCCCCTTTCCTGCAATATGTGCAATATAGTTCCAGTCTGGATTTTACCTCTGCCATGTTTGGAGCCCAGGTCCCCAGGAGTCCACACCAGGTTTCCTCTGCCCTCTCCCACCTCAGGTGTGGGCTGGCTCCTGAACTTCCTTTATAGGTCTACTACACCTTCTACACACTGCTTCTGCATTGAAGTCCCTCAGTGTACTGTATGTCTGACCCGTCTGCCAGCACTATGATCCTTACTTCCCACCGTGATGCTCGCTACCCTCTGTTCTTCCAGCCTACCCTCCATGCCTCCCGGCATTCATGTGCTGTTCTCTTGTGTTATGAACTCTGCTAAGGACATTGACTTTGCCTTCTGCCAGCTGGCTGCCTCGACCCTTGCAACGAACAGTGACCACTCTCTTTGGATTGCCCCTTTTTGGATACCTTGTCTTGATTGTTCCTGCTTCACTGCCTATCGTGTTCCTGCTCCGCTGCCGACCTTGCTCCTACCTTCAGAGTCCCAGTGTTTTTGATCCTCAGCCCTCTTCCTGTCCTGCCTGTCTGGTTTATGTGATTCTCCGTGTGTCCTTTTAGTTTTTCTCTGTCTCCAAATTCCGTTATATTCAGCCCTCTCCCTGTCCTGTCCCATTGTCTCTATTCAGTGTTCAGGGTATCCAGCGTGCAGCTCTATTCCTGTATCGACCATCCACCTCCTATACTTTGCTAAATTACAATCTTCGCGCAAACTTTTGCGCCGGCACAAAACAAATTAACGCAAGGGGTAAAACCATTTGCGCTGAATCCTGTATTACATAGCGCAACAACTGCGTGCAAGCGTCTACTGCGGGTAAACCTGTGTGCGCCCTGCGCGAGCTTACTGTACTGTGCGCATCCTATACTTAACATTGTGAGCGCAAATGCGAATGTGCGCTGGTACGAGGATGGTATTACAATCTATTTCGCGGTAGTTACCGCATAGCCTTTGCGCGCATAATTTTAGCAACTCCTAAAAGCTGGTGTTAATGGCAAATCTGAACGTCCTGGCCGAACCCAAATACACCAGCCCAATGCAGCAAAGGGTGGATGGTCGCATCTTTGTTGAGCTCCGTGAGCTACTTATGATTTATGCTGCCTTTTGAGGACCATCCGCCTGCCTAGCTATCATTTTTGTTTCCTCGACCTGGTGAAAGATTGTGGAGTTGGATCGCGGCTGATTTCTGCTCTTTTTGCACCCTGGCGTGCTGTTTTTCGACTCATTCCCGACCTGCGGCCTAGCTGACGCGGCTATTGTGGGAGCATTAGGGGCAGTCCTCGCCTTTCACCTCCCGCTGACTGTGGTCATCCGATGGGGAAGAAATCCTTTAAAAAGATACTCCAGGCTGGAAGTCCCCGGCAACGGGATATACGTACCTCACTGGATGGGGCCCACAGACGTCGCCTAGAGGACACTGCGGTGTTTACTCCGCAGGACTTCAGCTCGGAGGAAGATGATGTCGCTTCAGGCCTGGGAGGTAATTGTAGCTGTCCTGGCACTGCAGGCAGCGGATTGAACCCCCAGCAGCTGCTGCTTCCCCAGAATGCAGATCTCCTTCGAGGTGGGGCAGACCAGACTCACCATGTCTCTGCAGCGCCCCGGGAAAGCCCTAGGCCCTTCATGAAAGAGGACGTTCCTCATCTCGTCGAGGAGTTGCGGGCGATCTGGAGGCAAGACCTTCATGGCCTGCGTGGTGAGATGGCAGAACTGCGGGGTACAGTGGAGACGGTTCAGTCCCGAGCCGACGACGTGGAGGTGGCACAGCTGATGGAAAAGGCCCGAGTGGACTCTCTTCAGGCCCATGTAGACCTTCTTTCCAGGGCTCTCGAAGCGATGGAGGCTCGTCATCGACGGCGCAACGTCCGGATCCGGGGGGTCCCAGAGACTATACATCAGGCCTCCATACTGGATTTTGTTAACGGGGTCACCCATCATCTTCTTCGGCTCCCTCCGGAGGCGCCTGCGGTATTTGTCTCTGCAGTCCGCCTTCGCAAGGCCACGACTGCCCCGGCGGGGGCTCCGAGGGATATACTCGCGGTTGCCCGGGAGGTGGCTGTGAAGTCGCGTTTGATGTCCCTACCTGAAGCACGGTCTCCTTTTCGATTTGACACAGCAATCCTTTCCCTATATAATGACCTGCCTTTTCTTACTTTTGTGGCACGGTGACGATTTCATGGGGTCGCTGCGCAGTTGCGGGTGGAGAAGGTGCGCTACCGCTGGGGAGTGTCCGGTTCTATACTTATCTCTCATGGTAACACTATCCACTCCGCAACATCCCCAGAGGAAGCGTGGGCCTTGTTCCCGGCCCTCGGGCTTGTCGCCTCCGATTCAGAGAATCCGGGCCTGGCCGTTCCCCCAGATCCCGGCTGAATAATTACCATGTTCCGTTTTTTTCCAGCTTGCGTGGCTATTGGACACTGTTGGAGAGGTTTGGCCGCACAGTCTTTTTCTCTATGTTGGATGACTTTCTTCTACGCTTTCAGAAACTTTTGTTCCCGGACTTTCTCACCTTTTAAGTTTTAGGGGTTTTTATACCACTGTTGGGGACATTGGAATTTTTTCTTTTCCCACCTCCTCCCCCCCCTTTTTTTTTTATTATTTTTTTTTATTTTAATCATTTAGGTGGTAGAACATTGGGTTTGATCTAGGCGAGCCGCTCGCGTGGATACCATGGCCCTGTCTATCTTGTCCGGCCCTAGATCACCCGTCCAAGTGGCCCCTTCCATGGCCTCTGGCTCCCCCTTTTTTTTTTTTGGCCACCAGAGCGAGCCTGGAATGCCACATTATATATGGCAGTTCTCCACCTCCCCTATTTTTCTTTTTTATATTTTAGATTCCCTTTTAATTTTTTATTTTTTTATTTTTTTTATTTTTATTTTTGTCCCCCTGAAGTCCCCGTGCTGACCCGGCTTCCCTTTTTCTTTCTTTTGGGAAACATGTTTGCGTCAAACCCCCCTCCTTCTCCCCCTTCCCCTTATTATTCAGAGTTTTCAGTGGCCCTATTTTATATTCAACGAATCTCTGTATTGTGACACAGTACTTTTTGTGGATATATCTTTTAATGTCTTCTTTTGATGGGCTTATGATTTCTCTCTCATATGTTATTTTGTACCTTTGCAAAAATTGAAAATAAAGAATAAAAAAAAAAAAATGCAGCAAAGTATAGTTGCCCATTCAACTCATACCAAACCAATAAAATGGAGAAGTTGTGTGTGCATGTATTATTGCTGCAGCATATATGCTCAGATTGACTGTGGCAGACGCAATTTCTTAACGCGAGATAATTGTGGTTCTTAATTCTGATTGGCTGAATCGCGAGAAAAAAAACAGTGCCCACACTGATTTTTGCGCGCATCGGTACTGCGCGAGCATTTGGGCACGTCCTGTTTGCGCGCGTTATTGATTGCCGGATGAAAAGAGGCGCGAGGATTATAATTCTAGCGGTGATTTTCTCGCGCAAACGTTTAACGCTTGCCGCAAAAATTCAAGGGTTTTTGCGCGAAGATTGTAATATAGCCCACTTACTTTTATATCCAGTTTGGTTTTGGTATTACTCCCACTGTTCCCTGTCAAATAAACATTCTTGCTGTGCCCTGAATACCCACCTAGCTCCACTCTGTTATTGCATACTGGGCTCGTACCTGCAGACCCCGCACACTGAATCCTGACAGTGGTTCTGTTTCAAGTAGTTTTGGACTGGAAATGTATTTAAGAACACAGCTACGTTATGATAGAAAAGACAGTATCCATTACCTTTCCAAGTGCTTTAATCCCCATGAGGTCCACGAAGCATACCCCACTCATGTCAATGATGACTGTATGGAAATTAACAATAGGAGGAGCTGTGATGATTGGATCTTCAGTCTGTGCTGGAGCCGACATGCCATTCAGAATATTTGGTAGTGTTGAAGAACTCACAGTCAGTGTATTAGATGCTATGTAGCTGATTGCACTGCTTGTTCCATTAACGGTGCTGTTGTTGTTGGAGTCTGTAGGAAGAGTTCCATCAAAATCTTCCTGAAGCTCTTGCAGTGATAATGTCTGTATTATGAAAACAAGACATAAGCTTGATAAGACAACTAATACAATCTTGTGAAAGTTATGGCATGCCTGGTGGAATAGTTCAGTTAATTATATATTTGTTCAGAACAAATGTACTCTTGTCTGTTTTGCTCACACAATTAAGATGTAGATCGTTGGCGAATATACAATTACTACATAATACTGGATGTTATCAGAGTCATAATATAAATGCTGCTGATTTTGTACGTTTGTCCACTGAAGAAATGATCAGTCTATAAATTTAATGGTAGGTTTATTTTAACAGTGAGAGACAGAATAACAACAAAAAAATCCAGGAAAACATTTAAAAAAAGTTATAAATTGATTTGCATTTTAATGAGTTAAATAAGTATTTGACCCCTTCGCATGACTTAGTACTTGGTGGCAAAACCCTTGAAGGCAATCACCAAGGCCAGATGTTTCAGGTTTGCACACATCTCAGGAGGGATTTTGTCCCACTCCTCTTTGCAGATCCTCTCAAAGTCATTAAGGTTTCGAGGCTGACGTTTGGAAACTCGAACCTTCAGCTCCATTTGGTTAAAGTCTGGAGACTGGCTATGCCACCCCAGGACCTTAATGTGCTTCTTCTTGAGCCACTCCTTTGTTGCCTTGGCCGTGTGTTTTGGGTCATTGTCATGCTGAAATACCCATCCACGACCCATTTTCAATGCCCTGGCTGAGGGAAGGAGGTTCTCACCCAAGATTTGATGGTACATGGCCTGGTCCATTGTCCCTTTGATGCAGTGAAGTCGTCCTGTCCCCTTAGCAGAAAAACACCCCCAAAGCATAATGTTTCCACCTCCATGTTTGACGGTGGGGATGGTGTTCTTGGGGTCATAGGCAGCATTTCTCCTCCTCCAAACACTGCGAGTTGATGCCACACATCAGTTGATGCCAAAGAGCTAGATTTTGGTCTCATCTGACCACAACACTTTCACTCAGTTGTCCTCTGAATCCTTCAGATGTTCATTGGCAAACTTAAGACGTTCCTCTACATGTGCATTCTTGAGTACGGGGACCTTGTGGGCTCTGCAGGATTTCATTACTTCACGGCGTAGTGTGTTACTAATTGTTTTCTTGGTGACTATGGTCCCAGCTGCCTTGAGATCGTTGACAAGATCCTCCTGTGTAGTTCTTGACTGATTCCTCACTGTTGTCATGATCATTGAAACTTCACGAGGTGAGATCTTGCATGGAGCCCCAGACCAAGGGAGATTGACAATTATTTTGTGTTTCTTCCAAATTACGAATAATCGCACCGACTGTTGTCTCCCTCTCACCAAGCTCCTTGGTAATGGCCTTGTAGCCCATTCCAGTCTTGTGTAGGTCTACAATCCTGTCCCTGACATCCTTGAACAGCTCTTTGATCTTGGCCATGGTAGAGAGTTTGGAATCTGATTGCTTCTGTGGACAGGTTTCTTTTATACAGTTATCAAACTGAGATTAGGCTCACTCCCTTTCAGATTGCTCCTAATCTCCGCTCGTTACCTCTATAAAAGACACCTGGGAGCCAGAAATAATTGCTGATTGATAGTGGATCAAATACATATTTTACTGGTTAAAATGCAAATCAATTTATAACGTTTTGAATTTAAGCAGGCATGGGATAGGCTTAAGGCTATCCTAAATAAAAGATAAATCCAGGTAAATTATCCATGTAATTGGGCAGACTAGATGGGCCGACAGGTTCTTATCTGCTGACATTTTCTATGTTTCTATGTTTTTCAAATGCGTTTTTCTCTTTTTTTTTTTTGTTATTCCGTCTCTCACTATTAACCACTTGGCTGCTAAGGACGCGCTCAGCACGTCCTGCAAAGTGTTCCTCCTGTGCTGTGCACAGGAGGCAGCAATAAACCAGGATTCCAGCTGATTGCTGGCCCCCCGGTGCGGGCTGACATCTGCATCTCCCCGGGGGGGGGGTAGATGTCATTGCGGCGGCGCGATGACATCTATTTCAGGCCCCCCCCGCGAGTGCGGAGGAGGTGCCTGAAAGGGAGGGGGGGAGGTCCTTCCTTTTTGTATGCGGTGCGTTTGTTAAAAATAGCAAATTTTTACCCAAAAAATGTAACGAGTCCCCATTTCTAATTTTTTTAACAAACGCACCTCATAGAAAATATAACCGCAAATGCTTGCGTGTTAAAATGTAAAAAAACCCACTTTGCACATTGTAAATTATTGAAAATTCTAATTTTATTGCATTTTTTGTTATAATATACAGACAGGACATGACGTATACAAATAAAAATGACATATTCTGAATCTGCCGAGTCTGCCGGAATGAACGATATATAACATGTCTGGGTCATAAATTAAAATAAGGCTTTAAAACGCGGTTAAACATGATGAGCGAAACCGGTAAAAATTACCTCAGCACAGAGGTGTGAAATGCCTCAGCAGCGAAAGAGTTAAACTAAACCTACCATTAAAATTGTAGACCAATCAATTCTTTGTCAGTGGGCAAACGTACAAAATCAGCAGGGGATCAAATAAGTATTTCTCTCACTGTAAAGATAAATTGTGCAATCAGGGGCCTAGCAGCCAATGGAAAATAACACCCTGGCATATTGCTGTATTACATCTGAAATCCTCTGTCTTGGGTCCTCAGCTCTTCTCTATCTACACCTCCCTGGGCAAAAACATTAACAGCTCAGATCTACCTCTCTACCTCTGATCTTTCTCCTCCTGTAATTTCCAAAGTCAGTGACTGTTTATCTGGCATCTCCCCCTGGATAGTCTCTCACCATCTAAAGAGTAACATGTCCAAGACTCAGCTCCTACTAATTCCTCCCTCTAATGCCTCCCCACCTCCTGACTTCTCTATCATGGTTGATGACATCACTATCTCCCCATCAAACCAGGTTTGCTGTCTCAGCGTTACACTTGACTCTGTTCTTTCCCTCATCCCCCACACAGTCTCTTTTCTCCTCCTGCCGCTACCAACTATGTAATATTTCCAGAATTCGGCCATTTCTTACCGCTGACACCACAAAGCAACTCATCCACGCCCTTTTAATCTCCCGATTTGACTATTGTAATAATCGTCTAGCTGGTCTCCCTCTCTCTCGCCTCTTCACCCCACAATCCATTCTAAATACCTCTGCCAGGCACATCCATTTCACCCGCTGCTCTGTCTCTGCTGCTCCTCTTTGCTAATCCTCTCACTGGCTCCCCATCCACTGCAGAATTAAATTCAAAATCCTTACCCTGACCTACAAAGCTCTCACTAACTCAGCTCCCCATTATGTGTCCTCACTAATCACCAAATACACCCCAGCCCGCTCCCTAAGATCAAACATTGACCTGCGCCTAGCTTCTCTCCGCATCGCCTCTTCCCTTCAAAAACTGCTGGATTTCTCACGCGAATGCCCCATTCTCTGGAACACTCTCCTCGTACTCTCAGACTCTCTCCTAAAGGCATTCTTATTTAGGGAAGCCTACCACCTGACTCAGTGACGCAACCAGTCCATCACTCCCCCCCTGCAGTCTTCTCCTCCTGGTTCCACCACCAACCCTTCTAGATTGTAAATTCCCACGGGAATAGGGATCTCGTACAGGTTTGTCAAAATGTTGTTCAATGTATTGTAACCCTATGTTGTGCCCATTGTACAGTGCTGCGTAATATGCTGGCGCTTTATAAATAAAGAATAATAATAATCCCTCCTTGTCGTCTTGGTGTCCGGGACATAATTAGATAGAGACAGATAATCTAATTGATTCTGGACACCAAGACACATGCGCAGCATCCAACAAAATAGGACAATAGTAGATTGTGGGGATTAACAGGGCATTCAGATTTTACACTATCTGATAATGGGACAATGTTTTCTAAATGAGACAGACAATCAAAGACCACTCAAACCTTTTACCGATGTAAACATATTCTAGATACGGGGAGTTGGAAAGGGCTACAGTGACCCACGCAGTAGTCAAATTAGCCATAGTAACAGATAAGCATAAACAATAACTATATTAACAATAACAGTATTCATACATAACACAGACAAACACCCTGCGCACCTAGAATTGTAGTCGCAGGGTGACTTCAACATAGGAGAGGGCAGGGAAACAATATAGAACATCAGACCTGCACCTCCCAAATGCATCTCTAGGTCCATGTAGAGTTCGAAAGTACCGGCTGGGTGGAGTAGAGGGAATGTCACTGCTCTGCATGGAGAGAGCCTGTGGAGTCATGGGTTTGATCCCAGCGAGCAACCTCTCCAGTAAGTGTCCTTGGCAAGACACCTAACGGTACATACTCGCCACCCAGGACAAACTTGAAAACAAGCGAAATCTCAATGTATCCGTCCTGGTAAAATCCTTTCTCAAAAAAAAAAGGGACTCTCATCACAAGAATATTCCCAAATATTTCTTACTGTAACTAATCAAAAATGATTTTCCAAAAAAACAGTGGTTCCTGAGAATGCATTTTTGGAAAATCACTTGGTAGTGAAGGGGTTAAGAAACTGACAATATGCATGATCTATTAGGTCCAGCAGGCTAGGTAAAGCCTAGATCTGTCAGCCATGATCACGCATCATGCCTCAAAATGGGTTTGAAACTATGTTACTTGAACGGAAATCAGAAAAGCTGAATGTGTTCCATAGATGTATGACATTAAGTTGTTTTTTAACGACTTAGCAGAGATACAGCAAATAACCTTACCTTACTCTTCATGAAAAGGGATCCTCGCTGCCTCTTTATTTCTTCCTTTTCTTGTTTCTTCAAGTACTTTTTCTTCGTGAGGTAGACCTTGCATGGATCCAGTCCAGTCTGGAGTGTATTAATAAATATTACATGAAAACTAGTCTTGTACTTTATTAGGAAAAGCCAGAAAAGCACAATGTATGCCCCTAGGCTACCCATAGCCGTGGTCAATTTGCATACTATCCATCTGAAACAATCTATCCCACCACCCCGCATGCAAATTTGATGTTAATGTTGAAGTATAAAGATAGACTGGGATTTAGGGAATCATTATGATAATTGTAATAAATATCATATATATCCAATAATTTAAAATGGAAAAATTTGATTGAAACCTAATAAAAACACACTGGGTGAAAAGAGAACTGTGTTCCTCCTGAAAAATAGTGGAGGAACTGTGCTAAAGTGTTCCTGTTTGACGCCTGAGTCCAAACATGCAAATAATACCAAATTTTTCAGTGCTGAGAAATAAACGTTAATGAATAATCAGGGCCAGATTTACAACTCAGGAGCCTGTAGGCGCGGAAATCTGGAGTGCTCCCCCCACCAAAAAAAGTGGCTATTCCAATGACACCATATATGCCTGTATGCTTCTAGCCTGTAGAGTTACAGAGATACAGGAGTCCCTGTGGTAGGCACCTGTAGACACATGCCTACTTTGCCTAATTATAAATCCGGCCTTGTGAATACATGTACTACTATAATGCATTGTTTAGAAATATAGTAACGAGCTGAAGACAATAGAGTACTTTTAACTGTTGGTAAATCTGGACTTGCAATTCCACTAAGAACTAACCCAAATCAACACACATGTAGAATACATTACCTTCTTAATAACCTTCTGCCTGAATATCTCTGAATTGGCAAAATATAGAGGGGAACAATAATTGACAATTTTAATTCCATCGATCGGTTGAACCTACAAAAGTAACAAAACATGCAACCTTGAAGTGAATGTACAAATATATCCTTTTACAGTACAATGCAAAATAATCTTTTCTGATAGACATATTTAACTAGTTTTCTCTGGACCCTAATGAAATTTTGTTTATCAGAGGTGGGTTGATGTGACACTGTCAGGGTTATTCAGAGAAAGGTGAAACTCTGGAGAACTTTTGGAGTAGTGAAAATTCTAGGTCAAAATAGCCAAACCAGAAAAATTCTCCCATTTATCTCACTTTCCAAATCGACTATTTTGACCTAGAATTTTCACTCCTCCAAAAGTTCTCCAGAGTTTCACCTTTCTCTTAATAACCCTGTGTATATTTGGTTTAGTGGGATCCAAAACCACCATATCACATGGTCATCATTGAATAACTGTCAGAATAAAATAAGCACCACTATAATTATTGATACTTATATCAGTGCTGCCAAAATTTCTGAGGATCTATTTCAATAGCAATTGCGTTTAATGCATTGCACGTACCCCTTACATTTCTCATATATAGTGAGATGTACACTGATCAGCCCCAATATTAAAAAGTACTGGAAGGTGAAATGAATAACATTGACTAGCAAGCAAAAAATACAACAACAAGGTTTATGAAACAGATATGAATAACACAAGCTTGGTCCATAAATTGAGAGAATTTTACAGTAGCAGCAATTAAAAACAAGCCCCAGGCTAAAAATGGGGAGGGTGTGGTGTGAGTAAATCCAGAGGGGTTAAAAAACTGCTCCTGACCCCTAATTTTTAGCAATAAAGTTGCTAAACACTCACCTCTTCTCCGGAGCTGGGGTCTCCCTCTGACAGCTTCTGCTTCACGAAGAATCAGATGCTGTGCCGAGTGCTTGGCTAATTTGATGCCTCTCTATGCACATGCATGAAGAGGTATTGGCCGATATGTTCTGTACATTGCAGTTCGGAAAACCAGAAGTCTGTCCCAGTGTAAGCTGAATGATAGCCATTCTGCAGGAGGGAAGCCCTCAGCAGTGGAAGACTGTTACAGACCACAGGAAATGCTGCGGGTTGGAAGGGGGCAAATTTAACAGGTCTTTTCGAAGAAAATCAGGAGAATTGGCAGGAGAAGGGAACAAGAACCAAATAGCCAATTTGGAAAGTGAGATAAATAGGAGACTTTTTTCTGGTTTGGCTATTTTGACCTAGAATTTTTACTTCTCCAGTCATTCTGAGTTTCACCTTTCTTTGAATAGACCTGTAAAAGTTAATTTGGTCATAGCGGCTAGAGTGCCGTTTTAAGTATAAACATACAAGGGAAGACTGAGTTCTCAATGGTGTCACTAAGCAGGGGCAGTAGGATCAGGGATTAAAAAGGCCTTCGTGCAAGAGGTCAAGGGAAAAGATTTGTTCTTACTGATGAAATTGTGATAAGTAAAATTATAGTTTACAATACAGTTATTTAAAAGAATATCGCTGAAAGTAAAAACCACAGAACCTCCAAATGATTGGGCTCCTTCACCAGCTATGACCTACCATGATTCTGATCAACCACAGATTATTTCTATATGTTGCATCATTTCTATACCCTTTTATGCATAGATTATTACAATTTGGTTTACTTCCAATAGATTTTTGCAGTCTGTCTGTATTTCTATTAACCATTTCTCCTCCACCTTTATTAGCATTATTAATCCGTTGCTGACCCCGTACGTGTTATGCCGTCCTGCAGCATGCGGGCTTTAACGCCGTGGTGCGACATAGCACGTCTTGCGGCAATTGATCGACCCTTCCCATCATGCATGTCACCAGCTGGGCGGGCTGCCTAACAACGCAGGCAGTCCCCTGGCAGCCAATAGCAGCTATCTGGGTCACGTGACAGCGGTGACAAATTGTCACCGCTGTCACTGTCACAATGTCAGTGCTTGTAACATTAGTGGAGACATTGTCTGTGCCTCTCTCTTCTCCTCACTTCGATCTAAGGTGAGGGAGTCAGAGAATCGTTGTAATTTTAAAAGTCAGGTGAACAAAAATAAACCTTTTTTTTCTTTTACCCCTTCTAGTGCAGAACTTTGAAAATAGCAAAATTTCCTATTTTCTCATAGTTTTTAGATTTTTTTCATATTAAAATATATTCTATATTTACATCTTTGATGGAAAATGAAAGCCTTATTTCTCCTGAACAAAATGATATATAATATGTGTGGGTGCATTTAATATGAAAGAGGTACATTTTGGTTGAACAGGCAAACAGCTGAAATTCGACTTTAAGGCTAGGGTCAGACGAGCGTGATTTCTACGGACTGTACGTCCGTGCACACGGACGTACGTCAGTACGGAGACACAGTAGTGGTCACACAGTCCGTTTATTAACTGACTTATATTTTGACGGATGTAGGAGGGAAAATAAATTAAAAAGCAAAACCATTTTGTCCGTGAAAAATGCTGGACGTATAAATGCAGCCCGTCTGACCACGTTCCATCACTCACACACAAAGCTATGCAGACGTTGCGGACGCAGCGCACTTTGTGCGGCCGTTCTAGGGGGATGTACGTTCTTGCCTGCCTTGCGTCCGTGGGCCGCGGCCGTTGTGTGTCCGCAGTTCAGTGCGGACGTACTTCATGTGTCAGGCTCCAATGGGCTTTCTGTCATGCTATCACGGACGTACTTTTAGGCGCAATCACGGACGTGAACACTACGCTCGTCTGACCCCAGCCTAAGAAGTGTTCTGAACTTGCAAAATTGCCTCTGTCCATAAGGGGTTAATTATTAATACAAGATAATATAATGTTATTACTTTTGTATTTAGGTAGAAAAAAGTCTCTCTGCCTCATTTATAGCACACACTGTTTGGTATATTCACATGGCATTTCCACATATATATTGCAGTATTTTACAAGGCAAATTAATGATGTATGTTTGTGCCTAATGTTTAAAAAATTATATAATGCATTCTGTTCATTATCAGAGAAATGGGTTAAAATAAGATTTGTTGAGAGTCTTATTTAAAATTTTCGGAGTATCTAAGACTTATGCCAACATTAAACTGGCAATACTTAATTCTTTCAACATTTTATGCATTTGTAGGTAGAACATAAGTGTAGACTGATGCCAAAACTAGATAACTAGAAAAGTAATTAAAAGAGAGTAAAGGTAACACTTGGTTAAATTACAACCATTCGAGATATCCTGCATCTTTCCAGTGATAAAGTGTGCGACAGACACCATAAAATGTTCATGAGGTACAAAAACGTTAGTAATTAGTTTGAAATGGGTTTGTTGTTTGGTTTTGAAGCAGGACATCCAAGAAAAAGATTCTGAAAATATAATGGCAGCTTAGTGGTGTTTCTAAGGGTTGTGTGCAGATATTCCAATTCATGCTTGTTTTGGTTTTCCTATATGTACTTTATATATCCTATAAATGTGGATCATGCCGCAGGAGGGAGGGACAGCTCTGAGCTGAGAGGTGTCGTACAGGACAGCCTGATTGACTGGCAGCATGCTAACTAACAAGTCAGCTGTCAGGCGACGCCGCAGCAAAAGAACCAAATCCTGATTCCCACCCTGGTAGCCTGCTAATGTATTTGTTAATACACATTCCTTCAGACCTCCTGCAGCAGCATCATATGTGTCTCATTAGCATTGACTGGTGTCCTTTAAGGGAACCACACCCGCATCCAGCCAATGTTCTGACATTAACTTCTGAACCTGCCATTGAAAGGACATGCTATATGTGCTCCAGAGCCTGGTGGCTATCCTGTCTGATCTCCTGTATACCGAACCCCGGCCTGTATTTGGACCATCCACGTAAGCTGCCAGCCCATGACTCCCTTGCTTGTTTTCTGGACTATTCTTCCTGATATTTACTGAGACGCTCTTCACGGATCCACAATTCATCCAAGTCTCCAGCTTCCATTTGCACCAAAGACTGTGTTTCCAAATATCTTCTATTTGTTTCCTAAGGACTTATTATTCATACAGATACCTGCCTTTTGTTTGACATCCGGTTTATTCAATACAAGGTGGAAAGCCTGCCCAGAGGGCAGTCTATTGTGGATATACTGCCCCAGCTCATGGATATATGGCCCAGCTCGTGGATACTGCCCCAGCTCGTGGATACTGCCCCAGCTCGTGGATATTGCCCCAGCTCGTGGATACTGCCCCAGCTCGTGGATACTGCCCCAGCTCGTGGATACTGCCCCAGCTCGTGGATATTGCCCCAGCTCGTGGATACTGCCCCAGCTCGTGGATATTGCCCCAGCTCGTGGATATACTGCCCCAGCTCGTGGATATTGCCCCAGCTCGTGGATATTGCCCCAGCTCGTGGATATACTGCCCCAGCACGTGGATATTGCCCCAGCTCCCCAGCTCCTGGATACTGCCCCCAGCTCCTGGATACTGCCCCCAGCTCCTGGATATTGCCCCCCAGCTCATGGATACTGCCCCCCAGCTCCTGGATACTGCCCCCCAGCTCATGGATACTGCCCCCCCCAGCTCATGGATACTGCCCCCCCAGCTCATGGATATTGCCCCCCAGCTCATGGATACTGCCCCCAGCTCATGGATATTGCCCCCCAGCTCATGGATACTGCCCCCCAGCTCATGGATACTGCCCCCAGCTCATGGATATTGCCCCCCAGCTCATGGATACTGCCCCCAGCTCATGGATACTGCCCCCAGCTCATGGATATTGCCCCTCAGCTCATGGATACTGCCCCCAGCTCATGGATATTGCCCCCCAGCTCATGGCTACTGCCCCCCAGCTCATGGATACTGCCCCCAGCTCATGGATACTGCCCCCAGCTCATGGATATTGCCCCCCAGCTCATGGATATTGCCCCCCAGCTCATGGATACTGCCCCCAGCTCATGGATATTGCCCCCCCAGCTCATGGATATTGCCCCCCTCAGCTCATGGATATTGCTCCCCCCAGCTCATGGATACTGCCCCCAGCTCGTGGATATGCCCCCCAGTGCTCATATATATATGCCCCAGCTCAGACATGGGGCGGCTGTCCGAATGCTCTATTGGCATTCGGACAGCCGCCCCATACTTACCTTTCCGAGCGGCGCCGGGGAAGTGAAAGTTTCCCGCTTCCGCTCGTTGAAGGACCCAAGCCGCGGTCACGTGACCGGGGCTTGGGTCCTTCAAAGAGCGGAAGTGGGGAAACTTTCACTTCCCCGGCGCCGCTCGGAGGTTGGATGCGCTCGGCAGCCGGGTAGAGGCTGCGAGCGCAGCCTCTACCCGGCTGCCGCCCGCATCCAACCCCCGAGCGGCGGAGGGACCTTTCCCTTCGCCGCTCGGGGGTTGGATGCGCGCGGCAGCTGGGTAGAGGCTGCGAGCGCAGCCTCTACCCGGCTGCTGTGTGCATCTTGTAACCGCCGCGGCGAGCCGGCAGCCGGCTCATGCCGCGGCGGTTGCATGCGCGCGCAACCAACCGCCGCTGGTTGCGCGCGCATGCGCAGAGTAAGGCTTGGCGACGGACACGCCAAGCCTTACTCTATTATAGTATAGATATATATTTTCTGCACCAACCATTTATTTATTTGCTGCATCCCGGGTTCATTATCCACATCGCCGGTGTCACCGGAACCCGGTCCCTTACATCAGCATGCCTATGTCACCACTTAGGCCCAATCGCACATTGCTGGTCTACTTATGGACGGGGAAACATGGCAGCTCCAAAGGCTGTTTGAAATCAGTTAAACCTACTATATTCCTTCAAGCGATGAGATACCACACTAATCTTTAAGACCAATGTGTTATCCATTCCCTGAAGCACTTTAGACTAGAAGGTGGATTGTAATAATACCTGACCGTCATGGAGAGCAGAAGTACTGATTATGGATGGGTTATTTGTCTAGTAGGGGTGCACAACACGTTTCATTAGGTTGTACCATGTAGACAAGTGGTTCCCAACCACGGTCCTCAAGTACCCCTAACAGGCCAGGTTTTAAGGATTACCTTGGGGAAATGCAGACTGAATCCTGCAATCACTGAGCAGCAAATCATATCACCCGTGCTGTGCTTCAGATATCTGACAAACCTGACCTGTTAGGGGTACTTGAGGACCGCGGTTGGGAACCACATCTGTAGTCAATTGCATTCATTTTTGGACAAATTGAGACTTTTAGGCAATTTGTTTAGTCGTACAAAACACAAACTGATAAAAAGATAGTGAACTGGAGAAAAAAATATCTAGATGTGAGTGCCTTGCATTAAAATTAACCATTTTGCCTACTCCCTACCCTTGTTTTCAGGGTTTCTGTCATTAATCTTGGAGCTCCTTAATGAATAACTGGTCAGGACCTCCCAACTACTCCCCAGGTGCCCATTCTTAGAGAAATATGGAAAATTTACATCATTGCGGAAGATACACATTTAGGCTAGGGTCAGACGAGCGTGATTTCTACGGACTGTACGTCCGTGCACACGGACGTACGTCAGTACGGAAGACGCAGTAGTGGCCAGACAGTCCGTTTTTTTCTCTGACGTATATATTTTGACGGATGTAGGAGGGAAAATAAATTAGAAAGCAAAACCATTTTGTCCGTGAAAAATGCTGGACGTATAAATGCAGTCCGTCTGACCACGTTCCATCACTCACACACAAAGCTATGCGGACGTCGCGGACGCAGCGCACTTTGTGCGGCCGTTCTAGCGGTTGTACGTTCTTGCCTGCCTTGCGTCCGTGGGCCGCGGCCGTTGTGCGTCCGCAGTTCAGTGCGGACGTACTTCGTGTAACGGGCTCCGATGGGCTTCCTGTCATGCTATCACGGACGTACTTTTAGGCGCAATCACGGACGTGAACACTACGCTCGTCTGACACCAGCCTTAAGTTGAATGCAGTAGAATCTAGAAAATTTGGGTTATTTTTTTGTGGCTCAGCCAGTTTGGAATGTACCAAACCATCGCCATTTATTGACAGTGACCAGCCTAGCGGACATACCCCCATGTATTAAATAAATTTAAAATGTCTATGGAATGCAGCTGAAAACAGTGCTCTCCTAAAGGAAGTTGAGCAAATCTGTAGCGAGGAGTAATCCTACAAAATCGCATGATTGTTCCCTAAAGTGGCACTAGTATTATTCCATGTTTTAAGAGCCATATCAAAATATCTAGGTGTTGCTAGGATATTCCTTTCTGTATTGTAAATAAAGTCAAATATCTATAGATTATCATAACAATTGTAGGTGCCAAAATGAAAAGGTACATCTGAAATTGGATTTGTTACGCACTTTAATGCATTTATATATTAGGTCATGCATTCTTTTCAACGAAAAGCTCCCAAAGTAAATAAGAAATATGAAAAAATTTAAAATGTTTCCCACTCTTTGTATCCTCAGTGTACACAGCAGGGGTCTGCAAACATGCCCCCCCAGGTATTTTTGAACTGCATTTCCCATGATGCTCAGCTACTTGTTAGGTTGGCAGAGCCTCATGAAAAATGTAGTTTAAAAAACGTCTGGAGGGCCAAGGTTGCTGCCCTGGTTTTCAGTATGCCAATCTCCTTTTATTTATTTATTAATTTGTGATTTTTAAAAAAAACTTTATGATTTGCAATATATATAGAAGACAGACCACAGGTTAATGCTCACCTTGCTATATACTTTTGGGTTCTTATAAATGTCAGTAGAATTCACCTGACCCAGAGCGGAGCCATTCCGGCTGTAAAAACAAAAACAAACGATTTGCACTTTTTTTTTATATTCTCCGCATCAGATATTTCTTATCTCAAAAAAAGTCTTTATAAATATAGTAATTGGAATACATGCTACAGAATATCTGCTACCATTCGTTTAACTTAAATACTATTCTGTTGCTCTATTAACAACATGTTGACAGTATACTGTCTTAGTGAAGGACAAAAAACTATCTGTTGGACCAAGCATTATGGAGAATATAGTTTTTCATTGTTTTGTCGAAAAATGTTGACAGCAGAGGCTAAAAAACTACAGGAAGAGTATGCATTTTCAGAAATGCTTGGGGCCTGGAGTGTTTTGGATTTCAGATCTTTTAGGATTTAGAATATTTTCATATAATAATGAGATCTGTTGGTGGTGGGACCAGGTCTAAACAAGAAATACACATTATAAACATAAGTTAAAGGTAACTTTATGCAATACCTTTATTAAAATGACCCCGGTCTCATGAGGTCAGATGTGGTTTTTCCCACTTTTCATGTTGGTGCTAAGTAAAATTTAGTGGGCCCTATTCCATGGTTGCCGGTAAAATAGAGATGGTAAGCAGGAAAATGTGTGCCTGCAGATTTCCTTACCATCTCCATTTTACTGTATGTATTCAGGGTAGCCCTGGAAAGAAGCGCAAGGTTGTCAGATACTGTGGGCAGCGCTATGTGCCGCTGCAAGTCTTGGGTCCTGAAATCCATAGGACTTCATGGAGCCCTGCACGTCCTGGTCTCAAGATCACGCAATTCCGCAGAAGATTCACGGAGGGAGACTAGGAACTATTTGTTGCCTGCGAGAGG
The DNA here is from genome assembly GCA_009667805.1 of Leptobrachium leishanense. Lineage (NCBI taxonomy): Eukaryota > Metazoa > Chordata > Amphibia > Anura > Megophryidae > Leptobrachium > Leptobrachium leishanense. The sequence continues at coordinate 152,214,107 of CM019064.1, read as the reverse complement.
AAGCTGTGAATCACGCTGCCCTCTTCCGTGGGATGAGTGGGGAGTATGGGATTTAATGGATGGGTTTTCAGAGAGTATTATGTGTTTTTGTAAATGCAAAATTACTTAACACCAGCTTTGAGGAAATGGTATTCAGTGAAATACCGTTCTAAGTGGAAGCAAACTACCTTAGAATAGCTTGCGTTTCCATGCAGAGGTGTAAATTAACGTGTCCAATACTAAGTATAGGAGACCATAACCCCTTAACGAGGGGAGGGGTTTAACACCGGCGAGGCGTTCAGGCTGTCTCTCTGTAGCCAATGAAGTGTGGCGCCCACCGGCAGCGGGGAGGGGCCCAGGCATTCCATCGAAGTCAGGCCCTGACAGAGCAATGGAATAGCTTGGTCGAAACACCATTGGTCCAAGCCATTCAAACTACCGCCTGCATTGGATGCTGGCCTCTGACAGGAAGGGGCCCTGGCAGCTCCCTACGCTCCCTCTAGTGGCAGGTACAGAGTGTGTCAGGCACAAGCTGCTCCCTCTAGTGGCGGACACAGGGAATGGCAGGCCCAGGCACAGAAACAGTTTTTCTATCATATTTTTTTTAATGGTAAAGTATTATGAAATAATGGTATCTTTAGAAAGTCCATTAAATGGTGAGAAAAGTTATATATAATATGTGTGGGTACAGTAAACGAGTAACATATAATTTACAGCTAAACACAAACCACAGAAAATTAGTTAATATCTGTGTATACCTGGTTCTGATACTAGCCAATGCCTCACCAGCCACTGACTTCACTGCATGTTCCTGGTGTAACGTCTCCGGTAGTTATCTCATTGAGAACTATGAAATAGGGCCCACTATTATGGAACATATCTGACTTTGCAATTCTGGATAAGGCATACTCATCCAGTTTATACCGCATTAATGCTCCTTATTGGGCTCATAATAAAGCACATTGTATAATCTATGAATACACTTTTTTGATCCACAACCATCAGGGGTCAAGTCCTAAAAACATTATTTTGGGAACTCCAAGATTTCTGTCTTCTGATTAACAATTATCTCACATGTAACATAAACATACACCCAAATCGTGTATATATATTTATATTTATATATATATATACACTCTACGGTCCAAGCATCCACTGCAACTGGTCATGCCTACCTCCTAGCTGATGAGGGTTCAACAAACCCGAAACAACGCTGTCCTAGGAGTGGCTTTGACCAGTTGCATAAACCTTATCTCTGCTAGAAAGCCACAGTGTGGCATAGCATTGATTTTAGGGTTCGTGTAATAACAGACCCAGGATGAATAAAAGTGAGAAAGGGGTCATTTGCATATCCTACCCAGAATTCCTTGCTGCATATGGGGAATGTGGCACAGGAGCTCTGAGATGCAATTCTTTGAATTGCTATGATGTGCAAGTGGCTTCTGCAATAATAAACATATATGTTTGTATATATATATATATATGTGTGTAGCGCTCACTCCCGGAGGAGCCGCTGAAATTGAACCTCGGGTCAGTCTCCCCGCACTAGGGAATAAATATACTCCAGCACCGTCGTGGATTTTATAAATTATATAGTTTACTAGAATAAATGGCATATAATGAATAACACGGTATACGTATATATATATTTACAGTACTTCGTAATGCGGGAAATGCGCAGCGGAAAAGAAAATACAAGGCTTCGTAATTCGAGAAACGCGCAGCGGAAAAGAGAAAAATATATCTTTAACCCCCTTTGTGGTTGGGGAGTGAGTCCCGTACAGGTTATGTCCCAAGAATGTAGGTGTGTGTGTGTGATGGTACCCGGGTACAATATTCAACTGGCCAGTGAATTATTTATGAGGTATCTTTGACTAGTCAAGTTGGGGCCCTGTGGGTTTTGAAACAAACAGCAGCGTGCTTTCTATTTTCACAACGGCCTGGAAGGCCTCTCACCCATCCGCCAGATACTTGGTGCTCCGCTCGACCCAGGATGTCTCTCTGCTCGATTTTAACTGGGATTTTCTGGGCCACCGGATCCGCTGTCTTGCTTTTCTGTAGCTGCCGCAAGATGTCCAGCTCACCGCCTGCACTCCCTGTCAGATTGATCTGCGGTGCTCCTAACTCGGGGTCCTCCAGCTCACTTGGTATCAGCGTGGGTTATTCTGGTGAATCACTAGGTCTTCCTCTGATAAGGCGGAATAACCCGGTCTTTAGCTCTGTCAGGCCGCACCTGCGCTCCGGCCTGGTCACTATCACGTTCTGCTGCACTGCGTCTTGCTCCTCTCACTCCCTGGCGCGCTCTGCCGGCTCTCTCCACGAGGCTCAGGATGTCAGCGTCTGTGTCCCACCCACTTCCTGTGTCCGCTCCCAAAGCATGCCGGGAAATGTAGTCCCAATGTTCAGTGTCTCACATCGCACTTGTCTCCCTCCGGTGGCCAAAAGCAAGTACTACATGGCAGGGGATTTAAAACCAGCGCTACACTCTCCCCCTCCTAGAACTCTTGGGTCTCTCCAAGGAGGTACAACAGTTGCATTACATTTCAACACATATTAGGCAACATATACAGGCTCAGCAGCAAGCATACAATGGGTTAAATACACTTCCTCAAGTTGACTCATGCTTTGGACTACCTCAGCTAACATAGCAGTGTCACGGTTCCCAGATCCCACCACGCAGTACTTAACGCCCAACACTCCACAGAGCCCAGGAGCTACCAACAGAGTAGCCGTGAAAGATCTCTAACTGTCTGGTCCTTAGAATTGGCCAGGTAAACTAGCTAGACAGAAAGGGTTAACAACACGGGGAGAAGTCAGCCGAGCCAGAATCAGGAATACAGAGTTCAGAATGGTCAAATGGAATAGCCGGGTCGATATCAGAGCAGTGGCGTAGTACAAGAAAATGGTCTAGGGCAACAGAAGGCAGAATAGTCAGAAACAAGCAGAGGTCAATAACGGGTTAATTCAAATATAGCAGTCAGGTACAAGGAGCTCAGGTATGGATAACCACGATCTGGCAACTGCTGAGAATACACTGAGGGTTTTTAAAGACCTTCACCAGACCACGCCCCCCACTCAAGCCGCGCCTCATGCAACCACCTCCCTGCCTGTCTCCATTTAAACTGGGCATTGGTCAGCGAGCAGCATCAGACATGCTGCCCTCAAGCACACAGGTAGGGCTGGAAGCTCCCAACGTTACAAGCAGACACTTCGGGCAACCTTCGCACTGTGGTGACGGCCTCTTCAGTGCTATGTCCTGGTGAGTCGTAGGTGAGTCTCTGAGGCGGTCAAACAGAGCGTTTTGGTTCTGGCTCAATCAGTTCCTCTTCAGGTGGAAGTACTACAGGCGCGGGTTCAATTCTTCTTTCTACCACTGGAGCAGACATCTTTTTGGAGTATGATCCTTCCAGTGAAGGCATAGAACTGTAGTCATAAGATTCAGCTTCAGGAACTACAGGGATTTCAATAGTCTCGGGGACTTCTAACTGAAATTCAGGAGCTTCAGGCCTCAAATTACTTTCCCACCGTTCAGGAACCGAGATAACCTCTTCAGGTTCCGGTGAGCTCATCCAGTCCAGACAAAAACTCTCTTCCTCACTGTCCCTTTCGCTCCCTTCGACAGCCCGGGTCTGCTGAGACCGAGTAATGGGAGGCAAACGTGGAGCAGGCGGATTTGGCAGAGAAAGTTCGTCCCCAACTGGTATCCTCACAGCCTCTCTCAAAGGTAGTAAATGATTCCGGTGCCAGTTCTTAAGAGGCCCAGCCTTTCCATCCGGCCGGATTTGATACACCGGCAGACCCGGCAGTTGCTTGCAGACAATGTAGACTTGAGAATTCCATCTATCCGCTAACTTGTGCCTCGCAGCAGCACCCAAGTTCTTCAACAAAACCCTATCACCGGGTTGCAGATCTTGTATCCGAACTTTCAAGTCATAGTTCCTTTTATTCCTCTGTTCCCTGTTTCCTGAGGTCAAACGGGCCTGGTCAAACGCAGAGGCCAGATTCTTGCGAAGTCTATCCACATAATTTCTATGGGAAGCTACCGATGTCTGGTCCAGAGATAGCCCAAACGCCAAATCAACCGGCATTCGAGCTTCTCTTCCAAACATAAGACGGTACGGTGAGTATCCAGTGGCATCACTTTCCGTACTGTTATATGCATGTACTAGCGTAGCTATGTGACGACTCCAGCTCTGCTTTTCTGTGTTTGACAGTGTCCCCAGCATATTTAGCAACGTGCGATTGAACCTTTCAGGCTGAGCATCACCTTGAGGGTGATATGGTGTAGTTCGGGTCTTTTGGATTCCCAACAGTTCCAGTAGTTGCCCAACAAGCCGGCTTTCAAAGTCTCTACCCTGATCAGAGTGTATTCTCCTTGGTAGACCGTAGTGAACAAAGAACTTTTCCATAAGAACCTTCGCCACTGTCGGAGCGCGTTGATCTTTCGTAGAAAAGGCTTGGGCGTAACGTGTGAAGTGATCAGTCACTATAAGAATATTTCCCTGCCCACTAGCATCCGGCTCTAAGCACAGGAAGTCAATGCACACCAAATCCATGGGTCCTTGACTTTGCAGATGGCTCATTGGAGCGGTTCGGGTCGGTAGGGTCTTCCTTTGAATACACCTCAGACATGAATGGCAGTAACTTTCCACTTCAGCTCTCATGCAAGGCCAATAGAACCTGTCTCGCACCATCTTAAAAGTCCTTTCTGCGCCCAAATGTCCATGCTCATCATGTCTCATCATATCTGTTGGGTCTCTTCAGCATTGGTTGAGGGGCCCCTTCGGTAGACCACCCCATCCAACATCTTCAACCGTTCCCACTCTTTGTAGACCAATCTGGCTCCATCTGGGGAATTGGTCAGCAGAATTTCACGCTGGTTCGCAGTTAGGGCCTTTATGGTTAACGCAATTAAAGGGTCTCTGGCCTGATCAGCTCTCAGGTCCTGTTTTGAAAAGGTAGGTAGACTTTCATCCCTCAATTGCGTAGGGTTGCAGTAGAACTCCGGAACAGCCACAGCCATGACTCCTATGGCCTCCGCTTCAATCCCTCCCTTGACCCGGCGCTCTGCTCCTTGACACAAAGCTTGGACCCCGTCTGGAGTTAACTGAGTCCATTCTGTAGTGTAGGGTCTTCTCGACAAAGCATCAGCATCTCGATTATTCACTCCAGGGCGATACTTCAGGCTGAACCGAAACCCTGACAGAGCGGCCAACCACCGATGTCCCGTTGCGTCAAGTTTTGCAGTAGTAAGGATGTAGGTAAGAGGATTGTTATCCGTCTTTATCACAAACTCGGCCCCATACAGATAGTCCTTTAGCTTGTCTACCACTGCCCACTTTAAGGCTAGGAACTCCAACTTGTGGGTAGGATAGTTCTTTTCGGAAGGCGTAAGGCTCCGGCTCACATACGCTACAGGCCTCAGCAATCCACCATACTCTTGATACAGGACTCCTCCTAGACCTTCTCTGCTGGCATCCACATGTAACTCGTATGGCTTGTGAGGATCCGCATAGGCCAAGACAGGAGCTCGAGTTAAACTCTCTTTCAGCTTCGTAAAAGCACCTTCACACTGACTGGTCCACTCTCCCTGGATGGACTCTCGAGCTTTCCTCGGCCCTGTAGCTGATGGATTTCGGTCGGAGACCTTGTGGCCTTCTTCTGTGCTTTGCTTTCCTTCTGTAGGAGCTTGTTCAGTGGTTGAGCTATTTTTGCGAATCCTCCTACAAATCTTCGATAATAGGAACAGAACCCCAAGAAAGATCTAAGTTCAGTGACGTTGCGGGGTCTAGGGCAAGAAGCTACGGCCTCCAACTTACGAGGATCTGTCGAAACGCCTTCTGCTGAGACCACATGTCCCAAATACGTAACAGACGGTAAACAGAATTGACATTTCTCCAGAGACAGTTTCAATCCCTCTTCATGGAGCCTCTTCAAGACCTTCTCCAAACGTTGCTCATGTTCTTCCAGAGTCTTCCCAAACACAATTATGTCATCCAGGTACACTAATACTTCGATCAGATTCATGTCCCCGACTGTCTTCTCCATTAACCGCTGGAATGTGGCTGGAGCCCCCGTAAGGCCTTGAGGCATTCTGTTGAATTCGAAGAACCCCAGTGGACAGATGAACGCAGTCTTTTCTTTGTCTTCAGGATGCATTGGTATCTGGTGATATCCACTTCGCAGGTCTAGCACACTAAACCATTTTGCTCCAGACAAACACTGTAAGGCATCTTCTATCCGAGGAGTAGCATATTGGTCTGGGATGGTTCTCCGATTCAGCGTGCGATAGTCTATGCATAGGCGGACAGAACCATTCTTCTTCCAGACCATTACTATTGGAGATGCATATGGACTCCTGGACTCTTGGATCACCTTGGTTCTTTGCAGTTCATTCAACTGTTCTCGTAGATCATCCAAGTCTCCCAGCGGAACTCGTCTTGACCTTTCACGAAACAGCTTGTCTTCTTGTAATCGAATGCGGTGCTCAGTACTTTTAGCTAGGCCTACGTCGAACTCATCTTTCGAGAACAAGTCTCTCCACTTTAGAACTTGGGACTGAAGACGTTTCTTCCATTCAGGTGAAATGGGAGCGTCCTTGGGGTAGAATCTTTCATCTGGAATCTCTTTATCCACTCCCCCTCCTAAATCGGTAGGAGAGAGGGGCGTAGCGGACGCTACTTGCCCGATAGGCATTCGTGCTTTAAGGACTACTGGAGAATCAGACACATTGCACACGCTGACCGAGACTCTTCCTCGTGTTCTTTTCAAAGCTTTAGTGGAGATTATTTCAGGGATTACTTCTACTCCGGCTTCACTCCCACGATTAAAATCGGTTTCCAGTACCACATAGGGACCTGGTTGCGATCCGTTCAACTTGACTGAAGCCCGGAAGCTTGCTACTTCTCCTGCTTGCAGAACCTTCTCTGTTCCTTCCAATCTCCACAGGCGCCCCACTTCAGCAGGTGCCTTCTGTTCTTCGACCATTCTCTGATAGACTGGACGTAGCATTGGGTGTACTCCTTTAGTAGAACCTTCTTCCAATACGATAGGTGTCAGGAGACGTCGCACCAAATCAGTATTCGTCCCCACTATCATGGAACTCCTGTTTGCCCCTGAAGGCCGAGGACACACAATGGCCAATGCATCACAACCTCCGGACTGTCCGATGACTTCGGATCCGATCTCCAACTTCACCTGTAGATACCCGTCATAAGGGAGTTTCTCCGTTCCGATACCCCAAATTTCCAGATCCTTCAATTTCTGTAGAGGAATGTGCTTCAAGTGTTTCTCATAGAAGTCTCGGTAGATCAATGTCACTTGAGCCCCTGAGTCCAACAGAGCTTTAGTGTAGACTCCCTCCACTTGGATTGGCACAATAGGGGAAGGACCCATCAGCTGGTCAGGAAACTTGGTTGTAGTAACAGGAAGTTTAGACCCAGTTTGTTGTACCCTGGCCTTCTTCTTGGCCCGTGTAGGTTTTGGGTGTGCATTGCTTCCCCATGACGTAGGTCCGGATGCTAAGGGAGTGACTCTTTCAGTCCTGGCAGGCTTGGCAGTTGGCCAGACTTTGGGCCCTCTCGCCCTCTTAGTCCTGGCTTGATTTTTGGAGCGGGTTTCAACCTTCGGGCACCTGGTTTGCTCCCTTACCAGGGCCCTCTGGAGTTTCCGCCTGCAGGGTGGACAACAGTTTCTCCACAGCCTTTAGGAGTTCTTCGATTGGTTTCTTTTCAGCCCTCCCTTGTGGGCATTGAGCCCTGAAATGGCCGATTTCCCCGCAGCCAAAACATTTCTTTCTCGGGAGTGTGAGCATATTTCCTTCTTGCGGTTCACTTGGAGACCCCCTGTTTGAAGCTACAGCAACCCCTTCAGTTCTGGTGTCCTTGGCCGACAGCAACGTCATTAACTCCATCATTTGCAACATCTGAGTTTTTAAAGCCAGCACTTCAGTCTGTATGTCTGCTACACAGAGAGTTCCTACTTCTGCGGTGAAAACTGTGTGCAAAGCATTTGCAACCTTTTTAGCCTTAATCAAGGCCTCTTCTTCTCGGATAGCTTTGACCAGTTTGGAATAGGTCAGTCTCGTGCTCTGGTATCTAGTCTGAAATTTCAACATTATGGGATCCAGTGGGAGTGCTCCTTTGAAAATTTGATCCATCAAAGCTTTGCTTGCATGACACGGTTCCATGCCCCCTTTAAGAATGACCTGATGGATGATTTTATCCAGCCGCCAGACATATGTGGACAATTCTTCTCCTTCCTTTTGATAGGTGTGAGAGAACTTGTGGATAAGCTCGGCACAATCCTCCACTCCCCCGAAAATTTCCTGTAAAGCTTCTAGATACTCCGCAGCAGTGCAGCCGGGCTTGTCCCTTTTTAGATTTTGAATGACATCTGAAGCAGGACCTCTTAGGCTCTCGATCAACCTTTGTCTCTTCACGGTGTCAGCAACTTCCCATTCTTCCACTGCTTGCACTGCCTGATCTATCCAAGTCTCAAAGTCCTCTTCTCCAGTTGGCACAGGGACCTTACCAGAATAAAACCGTAACTTGCGATATCCGTAATTGGGAGACGCAGCAGAGTTTTTGGCTAGTGTTTCCACCAGTTTCCCCATAGTGGTGAAAAATGTAGCAGGAGGGAACCCTGTAGTTGAGGTAACATCGGGAACATTCGCGTGATCACCACGTGGCGTACTTGGCTGGACCAGTCGAACTTCCACATCGGTCAGCTTCACACTCGCGCCCTGAAAACACACTGGAACACCCTTTCTCCACTCAAAAAGAACATACGTGTGAGGGGTATCTGGGTTCGCTTTAATGTACAGGATTAACCCCCGATTATCTGGTGTCAGCGCGGCCACGGCCTGGCGAATCTGATCTTCGGCCCAAGTGTCTGCAGGAATATCCATAACTATACATAATTCTATCTGACTACTGTGCTCCTCACACCATTTGGCAGCAGTGTCTGGATCCATATTTAACCCTTTAAATGTGTTTTTTCCAGAGACTGGATCCCGGACGAGCCCCCACGTGTAGCGCTCACTCCCGGAGGAGCCGCTGAAATTGAACCTCGGGTCAGTCTCCCCGCACTAGGGAATAAATATACTCCAGCACCGTCGTGGATTTTATAAATTATATAGTTTACTAGAATAAATGGCATATAATGAATAACACGGTTTACGTATATATATTTACAGTACTTCGTAATGCAGGAAACGCGCAGCGGAAAAGAAAATACAAGGCTTCGTAATTCGAGAAACGCGCAGCGGAAAAGAGAAAAATATATCTTTAACCCCCTTTGTGGTTGGGGAGTGAGTCCCGTACAGGTTATGTCCCAAGAATGTAGGTGTGTGTGTGTGATGGTACCCGGGTACAATATTCAACTGGCCAGTGAATTATTTATGAGGTATCTTCGACTAGTCAAGTTGGGGCCCTGTGGGTTTTGAAACAAACAGCAGCGTGCTTTCTATTTTCACAATGGCCTGGAAGGCCCCTCACCCATCCGCCAGATACTTGGTGCTCCGCTCGACCCAGGACGTCTCTCCGCTCGATTTTGACTGGGATTTTCTGGGCCACCAGATCCGCTGTCTTGCTTTTCTGTAGCTGCCGCAAGATGTCCAGCTCACCGCCTGCACTCCCTGTCAGATCGATCTGCGGTGCTCCTAACTCAGGGTCCTCCAGCTCACTTGGTATCAGCGTGGGTTATTCTGGTGAATCACTAGGTCTTCCTCTGATAAGGCGGAATAACCCGGTCTTTAGCTCTGTCAGGCTGCACCTGCGCTCCGGCCTGGTCACTATCACGTTCTGCTGCACTGCGTCTTGCTCCTCTCACTCCCTGGCGCGCTCTGCCAGCTCTCTCCACGAGGCTCAGGATGTCAGCGTCTGTGTCCCACCCACTTCCTGTGTCCGCTCCCAAAGCATGCCGGGAAATGTAGTCCCAATGTTCAGTGTCTCACATCGCACTTGTCTCCCTCCAAAAGCAAGTACTACACGGCAGGGGATTTAAAACCAGCGCTATATATATATATATATATATATATATATATATATATATATATTATATATATATATATATAGTTATGTTTGAATTTCAGCAGAAATATATAATAAGTGACAAATATATGATTTAACAGGGAAACCTATGATCGAAACATCTCAAAACAAGCATTATAGCGTATGGGACCAATGGAAACTTCATTCCCTCACTTTCCCCCTCGAAATCACTCCTGGCAATAATGTGTATTTTGTGTTGGATTTTGTAATATTTTACTTTTAATTTAAACAGATTGGTGGTGCACACCCGATATGAAACTGAATGACATAATAATCCTGGCAAAGTGAATAATGCCTGATAGCAAATCAACATATGATCCAATGCTTACAACTGCGTATGGAAAACCACCACCAGGACAGAGAATCCCACTCCAACAGCCACCCCGTAAGGAAGACCCAAGATGAATGTGGAGAAGAAGCTGACTATCCAGACACACTGGAATGAGAAATAAAAGCCATGGTTAGTATACTAGATGCTAACAGAAGCAAACAAAATCACAGACGTCCCACTGGGGCTCCTACAAAAAACAAATATAGAACAGCAACACAATAGAAAATATGGCTTACATGATAGCAGAGGTGATAAAGGATCTGAGGAAAGTGGTGTCCTCTCAACAACGTTTCAAAAGGAACTCCAGCTTCCAAAAGGGATCAGTTACTTGGTCCACTATCACTGATGGTATCAAGTAACCTGTGTTTACTTTTGGAGTGTTGATTTTTGATTTTGGGTTTTTTTGTGGCTCTTAAGGCTAGAGTGTGATTTACATATGTGGATTTTGAAATATACACGTATCGTGACAACTTATAGAATGATATATTATTATCACTAATTGAGGTAGCTGTACGCATTATTAAATACTTCATTATTATTTCTGACATCACCTAGTTCATCGTTACATCTAAAGTCCATCTGTATTAGTGAATAGGGTTACATTGGGCAATGGAAAAAGAGACAGACCATTGTACCATGGACGCACCTTAAGTGACCTGTTACGGAAAAACCTTATATTGTAATACAGCTTTAAGTCATAACTATATCATTTATCAGAAGGATTAAATATATGAACTATCTTTCTGAGATATTACCCTAACCCTCAACAAGGCTGCTTCTACTGTGCACCTCCCTTCATTCTCACTGTATCTCCTTCTTCCTTTCCTCTCCAAACTGAAAAGCCCTGCTTGGACAACACAAACCCCATGCACGCGTCATTACCAGTATATCACCATTCAATGACTGGTCCACAAGAAGTGCAGAAGAACACCTATATAAGGGATTTTCCTTCTCTGCCCTGTCAATCAGTTGTTGTGTTATCTCTTAGCTGGTGGTGCACAACCTTGGCCCTCCAGATGTTCTGGAACTACATTTACCACAAGGTTCTTTCAGTCTAATAAGTATCATGGGAGATGTAGTTCCAAAACACTTGGAGGACCAAGGCTGAGCACCCCTGCTCTTAGCTTTGCTATCTGCATACTCCAGGATTTGATTGAATGATGGGATTAGAAAGATTTTCTATTTTTGTAAATTCAAAACATGTATTAGCATCATATGAAGACATAATTTTAAGCTCAATAATATACTCTAAACTTTAACCATATGGCTGCTTCTTCAAATTAAATCGTAAGTAAATTTAATACAGCGACAATAATTAAAAGCTATTTCTAATATCCTTGAATCATACCCTAAATATATTCTAGCTACCGTCAAACTGCGCCATGTTTATCTTTAAAAATATTATTTTTTTTAACCTTTTTAGGTAAATACCCTGCCAATTCTGCAACCTTCTGTATCTCTAAGGCTGGGGTCAGACCAGCGCACTTTTAACGTGCGTTCTGGCGCACATAATTACGGCCGCACTAGCAGCAGATGACGGGCAATGACGGCCAATATATACGATGTACGGCCGCACAAAAGTACGGCCGTGCAACGCAAGTGGAATTTGAACGCATTTTTCTGAGAACGCTGAACCGCTAGTACTGACGTACTGAGTGCGTAGCTGCGGCATAGCGGCGTGTTTGCGTGATTAGGAGATGTCAGACGCTGCTAATGTCCAGCCTACATAACGTCCAGACGCAAAAAGAGTTTTATTGACGATCCGTACAAAATCACGACCGACAATGCGCATCGTCTGACCGTTTTTGCGCATTCCGTGAAAAAATACGTCAATGCGTTCGGACGCACTTTTTCACGTTCGCGGGGAAAAATGCTTTCGTCTGACCCTAGCCTTAGATGATCCCTCTTCCCTCTCTTCCTTAATAATGAACAGTCCTGACCACTTTTATGATCAAAGAGGATAAGGATCACATGTAAGGTGTGTGGGTTCTCGAGAATGCTGATGTGATAGGTATAACTCCTTGTAGGTAAAAAAAAATAACAAAGTAGTTTGGTTTACTAAAATTCTCCTTTTACCACAATGGATTTGTTAACTAAAAACACTAAAGTGCCCCTTTATCATTATTATTTGTTGTTATCTTGCCAAAATTATTTATGAGTTAGTGCTTTATGGATCCTGTGGTATGCACTGTTCACTATCTAAACACACAATCTACTACACGTGCCTTTGATTTAGTGGTACTTAAAACAACAACAAAAAACCCTAAAGGTGAATTAGAATTTATGGTAAACAGTATAAACAAAGGCTACAACATGATAGATTTGTTCTGAACACTGTCAGAGTATGACCCTGGTACACGTTTTGTGATTATTTTGGACTAACAAAAATGTTGGTGCCCTAAGGAAACTATGGGCCATATTACATTCTTGGTGCTAACTTAACCAGAGCAGTTGTAAACTTAAAACCATATTACATAGTTGGTGCTAACTTAGGCTAGGGTCAGACGAACGCAGTTTTAACGTGCGTTTAGCCGCACAAAATCACGGCCGTGCTAGCAGCAAATGACGTCCAATGCCGGGGAACACACGAAGTACGGCCGCACGAAAGTTCGTCCGCGCAACGCAAGTGGCAAACGAACGCATTTTTCTGAGAACGTCAAACCGCTACTACTGACGTACAGAGTGCGCTGCGGCCGCATAGCGGCGTGTTTGGTGATTGGGAGACTTCAGACGCTGCTAATGTCCGGCCAACATAACGTCCAGACGCAAAAAGTGTTTTATTGTTGATCCGTACAAAATCACGGACGAAAAGGCGCATCGTATGACCGCTATCGCGTATTCCGTGAAAAAATATGTCCGTTCGTTCGACCGCACTTTTCCACGGTCGACGCGAAAAATGCGTTCGTCTGACCCTAGCCTTAACCAGACCTGTTGTAAACTTCCCAGAGCCATTATTGCCTATGGAGGTTTTAAGTTTACAACTGCTCTGGTTAAGTTAGCACCAGGTATGTAATATGGCCCAATATGGGCTTTATTCTGAGGTTGTTGATAATTTGCAGATGCCAATGGAAAACATGAGTTTCATCTTATTTCCAATAGCTTGGTATTACTGGTATTATGACCGAGCCACAGTTGTAATCCTTTGTGGGTGTTAAGTGATAAAATCACAGCACTTAGCGAGTTTGTGTTATCAGCTCCAGGAGTCCAAAAAACTTCATGGAGACAGATGCGTTCTTACAGAACTTGCACGTGTGAGATCCGGATGGTACAGTGGAAAGATACGTGGAGGAACACTGGACACTATTTGCTCCAGGTGTTCATCCACCAGGAAGTGTCGGATTGCGCCGCTCTCTCCACCAATCACTTAACGCTTTAGGCGGACCCCACCCAAAAATCCTATATGCACGATAGATCCTATCGTGCATATAGGATTTTTGGGTGGGGTCCGCCTAAAGCGTTAAGTGACCGCGCAGAAGCACAATCACTTAACACCAAGGTCTGAAAAACTTTATTCTATTCAGAATAACGTCTGGCACAGATGAAGAACAAGCGGGTTGGAGTAGCTCATGCTTCATCTGCTAGGCTAAGGGGGCACATTTAAGTCTACCATACAAAGTATAGGAGATGCTAATGTACAGTAAGCTGATGCAACATCCGAGATAGAATAAGCCATGAGAAAAACAAGCACAGTGCTTGAGCCACTATGCTGTGTGATTACTAACAACTGGATGTCCAGTCCTAAAACACAACTCTATCACTGGGGGAATCATGGGAAAGAAACAGTATTTGCATAAAATGTGCATTAACTGCTCTCTGTGCTCCACTAAAATGAGGTCAAAACCACATATACAGTACTTCTCTATTCAATTTTTGTTTTGCATTGTGCATTGTCCGCTTTTCTGTCTTTTCATGACTGCAGGTAGCTGTTGGTATTTACTGTCTGGGTGTGGAAATAGAGAGTTTGAAAGAAAAGGAGCAGGGTGCACGTTCCGGCTGTAGACTTGGCACCAAACCAGTCAAGTGACCATGGCAATGCCAGACAAAGACCCAATTTAAACAATGTTTGTGCAGGCACTTATTGTTTGATTGCTCCCTGTTCCATACATAACAATCCCCAAGTTATAACGCTTACACTTTAACCAATACTTTTCATAGGAATTCAGAGGGACGGTGTTTAAAGCCACTGTATGATTCACAGCTGCAGTTACTCTTTAACGTCCCAACAACTTGCATCTGTCATTTACAAATTATTAAATGGCTGCAGAGGCTCTTCTATTGTGGAGATTCTAAAGATAATCATGCTTGTTCTTTATAGATTAAACTACATGATTAATTAACTAATTTCTGTGAGAATCATCAATATCCTTCACGGACCACTTGTTTATTTATTTGCTGTTCATTAAAGGGACACTACTCAATGCTAATGATCATGTCCTGCTGTGAGCTCCCTGCTCTTTAACTCTAATTAGGGAGGTCTGGGGGGGCTAGTTCAACCTTCTTTCTGCAATGGTTTAGTCCCACCCTTAATCTGAGCTCAGTGCTCAGGTTACAGGGCTTCAGGATCTTTGGGAACAAGCCCTATCCAATGCAGCCAATGAATTGACTGGAGCGCCCTGCCTTCAGACGATATGCTGTTGCTGGCTGCATGTAATCTCCTACTGGAATCAGTGGGAGACCTGCACTAGAATAAGGTGAGTTTTTAAAAGCAGCAGGGTCAAATCCGGAATGTATAACCCCCCTGTTTCTTCCTGTCTCCTGCTTTATTTCTATAGTATCCATTTAAGGAACTTCTAAAGGAATATTGAATTGATATTATTATAATATTGGCCCATTGTAAGCATCTCTTTATCATTTATATAGAAGGCCCTGTGCACCTAACCCTGCATTTAATCAGTGATGGATAACTGTGGAACTGTCACCTCCCCCCTCTGCATGCGCCCATTAATATCCCAACCCTGTCAACCCATCCTGGATCTCCCATACTCAGCCCCTCACGTATACCATCAAGACTTGGAAAACGTTGCTGTCTGGGCAAACGGGTACATCTTGGTCATGTGGCACATTATTAAATTCTAAAGTCCACTATAACTTGTTTACACAAAGTGATCATAAAACAACACTTGGAAGTTTACATTTACCAGAACAAGAAATTCCATATAGTAAGATTGTATTCCATGATTAGGGATCTTAAAGATGAATTCCTATCTGTTGTCTGCTCCTTGGTAAGCTTCTGTCTGTCTCCTAGCCATCATTGACACTAAACCAGTGAATTGAGATTAAAAATGTATATTGTATGTATTCCCATAGCAGAAAACCCACAATTTTGAAGGATTGTATTTCTACTTTTAGGGAAAGAAAGGGAATATTGTGTTACAGTCCTCCAAGAAATAATTCAAGTGAAATACACCCTCAAGGGTGTGAAAATTAATCATCTAAATAAATATATATATATATATCCCCAAATGCCATGCACTCACGCTTAGTACATTTAATTGCTCGGTGCTCACCCTCTGGCTTGGTTCAATGTAGAAACTTCAGTGATGACGGCGGCACTCCAAGTCTGTTAATAGCGTTCTTTATTGAAGTAAAAAGTCAACGTTTCAATCCCAGTTTGGGATTTTCATCAGGACATGCATGTCCTGATGAAAATCCCAAACTGGGATTGAAACGTTGACTTTTTACTTCAATAAAGAACGCTATTAACAGACTTGGAGTGCCGCCGTCATCACTGAAGTTTCTACATATATACAGTCAGGTCCAGAAATATTTGGACATCAACACAATTCTAACATCTTTGGCTCTATACACCACCACAATGGAGTTGGAATGAAACAAACACAATGTGCTTTAACTGAAGACTGTCATCTTTAATTTGAGGGTATGTACATCCAACTCAGGTGAACGGTGTAGGATTTACAGCAGTTTGTAGAATTGTGTTGATGTCCCAATATTTCTGGACCTGACTGTATATATATGTATATAGACAACAGATCAAAAATACTGCATTCACGGCCCCATAAAGATATCCAATGCTCGGTGTTTAGCCAAGTGACATTTGTTCCAAAATTCACCAGGCACTCCGGGTTTTTTAAAAATTAACTTATATTGCTTCATAATGTGAGGCTGTCAACATTTCTCTTTGGAACTTTCCTCAGGACACCAATTAGGGACTTGTAAAGCTTGTGGATGCTAAACAAGTTCTTGTACAATAAGGTATGCATGAAAATAATGTAATCTGTATAAATTTGTAGCGTTCACTGGTGTAGCATTAATAAACAAAAAACCTTGCTAAGAACGGTGCTCTCTGACTCGGTACATAAGACGTGAAACATAACCTTTCCTGCAAGGATATATATATCTGTGAAAGTTAACAGGAATGACTTACACAATCAAGTTTGCTTTTCTTCCAGAGGTAGAAGGGATCGGCCAGCTGCTTGAGGGAGTTCTTTAGGTTCACAGCTATCAATGCTCCTAAGACGGACTGCAAGGTAGAATGTGGTGGGAAGAGTAAAGGAAATACATGAAAGGGAAATAGAAATTAACTCAACAGAAATTAGAATATAGATACAACCAGGATCAGTGGAGCGCAACACCAGACTGTCCCCTTCACACCTTGCAATGTCAGTCGCCAAGTACCCCAATGGTGGTTTCCCCAAAAAAACAGTTTTGACAAAGTCAAAAAATCACAATACAAGATAAGGGTACAGCGCACTCAAGATTTTTGGGTAAATACCACATACACTTAAATTCTTGTTATAGTAGTATCTTCATCTCCACATATCATATATGGGAATAGCCAAGCCAAATCCACTGGGCTTTATCCAAGCTTTAGTTGGTTGGATTTCTTCTGGTATTCACAGGAGCCAGATAGATATCTGTTTTCCCAATCTCTTGCATAAGTGGGTGAGAGAAAACAACAGAACCAAATCGAGCCTAGTGTAATACTGCAAAAAACTGGCCTTAATATGCAGAAATTTGCCAATTTTGTACTCACTCTTGGTGGAGCCTCCAGGCTCTTGCAGTATTCGCCTATGAGTTATTTAGGGAAAAACTCAAAAAACCCTCTCCACAACGATACAGGAACAGCAGGATGGATTAAAAAAGGATTTTATTAAAACAATGTTAAACCAGGACGCGTTTCGTCGGTGTAAACCGACTTCATCAGCTGGAACAATAGCTGATGAAGTCGGTTTACACCGACGAAACGCGTCCTGGTTTAACATTGTTTTAATAAAATCCTTTTTTAATCCATCCTGCTGTTCCTGTATCGTTGTGGAGAGGGTTTTTTGAGTTTTTCCCTAAATAACTCATAGGCGAATACTCCAAGAGCCTGGAGGCTCCACCAAGATTGAGTACAAAATTGGCAAATTTCTGCATATTAAGGCCAGTTTTTTGCAGTATTACACTAGGTTCGATTTGGTTCTGTTGTTTTCTCTCACCCACTTATGCAAGAGATTGGGAAAACAGATATCTATCTGGCTCCTGTGAATACCAGAAGAAATCCAACCAACTAAAGCTTGGATAAAGCCCAGTGGCTTTGGCTTGGCTATTCCCATATATGATATGTGGAGATGAAGATACACTTAAATTCTTGTTATAGTAGTATGTGGTATTTACCCAAAAATCTTGAGTGCGCTGTACCCTTATCTTGTATTGAGAAATTAGAATATGATAATGACAATTTATTATAAAAATGCTAGCAGAATAAATTGCAAAACTGTAAGTGTGAGTTTTAAAAAAAAAGAGAAAAGGCATGGACAAAAGAATGAAAAATTAGTGTTTGAAGAGACCTCAGGAACCTTTACCCATATAAAATAACTTTTTAGCATGATATTTAGATGGTGACATGGCCAGTACTATTCTTTTCAAGTTGAACTGATTAACATTAGAATTATATCAGTACATGAGGTAAGTACTCCATATTTATACTATCAGGGTAATTCAAAGAGATTCGAAAAGTCACCGCACATTCGGTGACTTTTCATTCTCTTCAATTCGGTTCCTTTTGCCGATCCCATTTCGGTGACCCTGCGGTGTATTCAGCAAGCACCACAGGGTCCCCGAATTGCAGGGAAAGGCTACCGCAAACCTGACGAAAACTAACCGCAAAACCCAGCGAATGCACGCCGAAAACCCTCAAAAACATCTGGATTAACCCGTCGAAAAACCCGAGCAGGAGCCGATCACAGGCAGCGAAGCAGCCGAGACCGCAGACGAGGCAGTGAATAAATTAGCAAAACAGTTTGTGTGAATGATTGAAAAGTGAAACACTGTTTGCAAAGAAACTACTGAGCGGAAATTTCTGAAATTTACATATGAGGTACAGGGAATGATAATAAAGAGGGCTGTTACATAAAAAATAAGTAAACTTAAAAAAAATTCAAAAAAATGCTTAAAATCTCATAAAAAATCTATAAATAAAGAGACTCTTTACTGCAGAATTTTATAATGAACGGTTTATTAGATATTGAATTAAAACGGGAATATTTTTAACATTGAAGCCTATGGGATTCTCCTGAATAAACTTGCCGAATTAAACCACCGAATGGCAGGGCATTAGGGGAACCTTTCACTGCTGGTTTGTGTTCTCTGAATAGCTAAAGCAGTGCTTTTTTATGGGGTTTTCACTGCCCTCGAACAGGCACCGAACAGGCACCGTATGTTCAGGCAATTCGCTAGGATTTGGCGAATTGCCTGCTCTCTGGATAGCCGAATGGCCAAGAAAGGTAACCGAATGCTGATTTTCAGCGTTCAGTTACCTTTCTCAAGCAATTCGGATCTCTTTGAATAACCCTGTATGAAATGTTACAAATTAATGGTAACGCCTCTTGGAGAGCTGACCCTGTGGACGGTCAGGGAAAAAAGCTATGATGGGGGCTTAAGGTCTCATACAATCACACATTGTTCAGAATAAGAGTGAAGAGATCTACCAGGGCATTACTTCTGCTTTTGTCTTTAGTTAGGAGGAGCTCACATACCTTTGGTAAAGGGTTTAGGTAGGTTCCAAGTGCCAACATAGTCACCATTACAACCATCATCACAAAGAAGCTGGCCATCTGGTGAATTAAGTTAAAATCAAATTAGTGGCTAGATGGCAGCAGATTCATTAGCAACAGTAAACAAATATGTTAAATTGTGCTAGATATCTCCCTATTGCTAATTTTATCTATATATATATATATATTTAAGAAAACTCTATTAGAAAATAGTTACATTTTTTTGCACTAAATAATCGAGCAGAGGCTGCTGACAGCCTTTGCCCAATTATTTTTTCTTTTTGGGGTGATTTTCTTCACCTTTTCTCTCTCACCGCACACAACTTCTCTGCGGCTCAGGGACACCCGAACACAGAAGTCGCTGAAGCTTTCTAACACAGTTTGTGCTCCTACACAACTTAAAACTAAAGTGGCCATGATGAGTAAAGTATCCCATTAGCCCATATCTGATATGAGTGCCCCATGCAAAATATTCCTTGGACTCCTGATGAGGCCTAACAAGGCCGAAACGATCGTCGGGGGTTGCTGCATCTCTCAAGCAGAAATGACTTCCTTGGCATTTCAGTACTGGCCACCCTTTTTGGGTGATTGCAGTCTGATTTGCATATGGAGCAGTTGTCTCTGTAACGGCACAATCGAGCTAAATGAGCGGGCCCCACCGTAGAGCAGGTCACTAGTGCCGTTGCTCGTTCTCAGGACCCTCACAAACCTCTTTGTTTCTTACTATTTACTTTTATTGAATTCTTTCAATTGAGCTAAATAATTCATTCAGTATAACTTGTCAGTAGACATATTTTCGTTCTGTATTCCGATATACAACCTACCTTAGCTCATAATAATAATGTTTTATATCCTTAGGTTGACTAATTGCCTTCTAAAGCTGACTCTATGAATCAACAGATATTAATTGGTTAAATTATGCTACTTGTAAACTATTTTGACTGATAAGTAACACGGATGATTGACTGTCTTACCTGTGATTTTCCCCCAGCTCCATCTACTGCTAGCGTGACAGACAAGGCACAGCAAATCACATGGATATAAAAGAATGAGCCAAAAAAATTACTACATCCAAGAGCCAACATTTCCTGTAAGAAAGATGTGAATTCACATTAGGTACCGTACATTGACTATTCTATTCAGGATTGTAGCTTTGACGCGCTTGCCAATAATTTAGCCTTTTTTCTGGTGTATAAGAATAATCATAGCAATAATCTAGCTAGCCAGGAATTCAGTGGCATATTGACATTGTATGACATATTTAAAATGTAAAGAAGCAGTAGGAAACTCTACTTCCTTCTATTACACGTTCATACTGTTCTTCCTGGTCTGTTTAACCCTTTTTAGCCTGTGCAAGCCATTGATTTCCTTCTAGAAATGGTTAGATTATAGTACAGTATATCCATATAGTTTACTGAACAATCTGTGCACTGGTGTCATGCTTTCTGCTCCATTTGAAGATATCATGAAATAGTATGATAGTTCTTTCTTCACACTATAACACAAACAGATTTTCATTGTCCTGGCAACATATGTGTGTATTTAAGAGTAATTAACCTCCCTGTCAGTCTATTTATTCAGCAAATTCTTTGCTGAAAGCTGTCAGTTTTTGTTTTGTTTTGCCCCCCTAGCGGCATCCCGAGTGTGGCTTGGGGTTAAATTCCTATGTTGGAAGCAATAACCCCGAGCAACACTCGGGATGCCGCTGGGTACATCACCTCTCCCTGCGCTCCCTCGATGTCCCCAGCTGCCTCCTCCTGCGACCGCGACCTCATTACTTCCTGGTTTCATCCTCATGAGAAGGAATCCAGGAAGTAAAACGCTGCGATCGCCGGAGGAGACTGCAGAGATCAGCGAGGGAGCGCTGGGAGAGGTAATGTATACAACCCGAGTGTGTCTCGGGGTTACCGCTCTCAGCGGTGAAATTTAACCCAGAGACACACTCGGGAACACCGCCAGGGAAGTTAAAGAAAAGTGACTGGTTTTCACTCTAACACGGGAACACAATTTATCAGTCTGATCTCTCCCTGTCTCTTACCCAGCACACACTGAGAGAGAGCGGGCCTGATTGTTACCCAACACAGTGATCACTGTGATTGGCTGTCAGAGATTATCTGTGCTAGGACATCGTGATTTGCTGCTGCTCTAATAGCAAACGCAAAGCACCCAGCAACAACAGTGACCTGCTGTTTTTTTCATACTGGAATAAAGATACATTGTAACCTGGAGATCTCACCTGGTTTGGGTCAACATCATAGCCATGTTTAGCTCCAAGTGTTCTGCCCATTGCTAGGTTAATCACATACCCAACTACAGCCAGAGAAAAGGCTGTGCCAATCATATCACCCCACTGACTCACAGTTGGCAGTGTTGGGGTAGGAAAGCTGTGCAAAAAAAATCTTAGTTATAGATGCCATAGAATTTTTTTTCACATATACCGTTGTAATAAAAATTATTGACAAAACTGTTTATTGACCACTGAAGGATTACATAGCATACACAGTTACAGATACAGTTACAAGTATTTATAAAGCGCCAACAAGTTCTGTAGCGCTGTAAAATGGGAGAGACAGAATAACAAATATACTTACACGTCACACACACACACACACAGAACAGTAGGAGAGAGGACCCTGCTCGACACTAGGTGAGCATGAATAGCAGAGTATGCAAGGTAGAGGGGAGTGTGTGGGCTGAATGGGAAGATGGTGCATGAAATGTGCAGTGTGGGATAATGGAGTGAGCCAATAGACTTCTCTAAAGTAATGTGGTTTCAGAGACTTCTTGAAGGACTGGAGATGGGGAGAGTCTGATGCAGGGGCGTACCTAGAACATTTGGCACCCAGGGCGGATCCTATATTTGGCACAGCCCCCCCACTTTAAAATGTAAAAAAAAAAAAAATAACACGCACTTTTTTTAATGTTTTCAAAAATATTTTTAGTTATAGCATTCTAGCAGAACATGACAAATACATAAAATAATGATATATTATGAATCTGCCGATGGTGGATCATGCTTCCTCTGTGCTGTGCAATAAGAGGTGAGTGTAGGTTCTCTTTGAATAATTGTTATTTTTAAGTGATTTTGCAAACTCACAACATATCCATCCTCATGCTATGAACAAAAGTACACATGTGGCTGGTTTTGTTGATGGGAGTTGTGTGTGTGTTGGGGTGGCTGGTTTTGTGTGATAGGAGTTGTGTGTTGGTGGCTGGGTTGTGTGTTGGTGGCTGGTTTTGTGTGATGGGAGTTGTGGGTGTGTGGCTGGTTTTGTGTGATGGGAGTTGTGTGTGTGTGTGCGTGTGTGGCTGATTTTGTGTGATGGGAGTTTGTGTGTGTTGGGTGGCTGGTTTTGTGGATTGGAGTTGCTGAGCAGAGAATGGGTGTGTGTTTTGCTGGTATAGGATGCTGCTATGGTCTTTTTTCTTTACTATTCCAGTTTTTTAAGACTCCCTCTTCCCTGTCCCTGTTTACCCTGGGCTGCCTATTCCCTGGTGATGCAGTGAATGCAGCCTGGCCCCCTCTATGCAGGACATCACCAGGAGCCAGGCAGCTCAGTGACAAATTTCTGATCACTGCAGTGCTGGTTAAGGAAAGGTCCACTTTAAACAGCAGTAGGCAGACAAGGCTTCATATTCTGCTGATACCTCACCCCCTTTACCTGCCGTTTACTGTCATCTCTCTCTGCACACAAATTACATCCCCCCTCTCCTAGAGCTGCTGCGGGGCAGGGGAGGAGCTATGGAGGGAGGAGAGGGGGATTTTTATTCTCCTAATGCCAATGCCCTGCTCCACTGCTCGTTTAAGATCACAGTTCAAAGCTGACACACAGTGACAGTGGCACCTCCTAGTACCCCCTAATGACAGCCCAATAATCACTGGTACCTGAGGCGGCCTGAAGTGCAGGGAACTACAGAAAACCAAAATGTTGGCGTCATTTTGGTGCTCTGTGAGTAACCCCTTTAGTGGTGAGGTTTTAAAAGTCTGTTTAATTTAAAGGATAGCAGCACAGGTGTTCTCTTGGCCCCATATATTTCCTTTAACTAATATATTGGCTAATTCTAAACATTTTATGCTAGGGGTTATTCATAGTATTGTAGCGGTTGAGTAGTAGGCTTAGGGCCATGTTTAATGGGACACATGGATAAATCTTGCCCTGAAACATGTATATTTATATGCTGCAGCAGGGAAATTATTATCGCTCACCTGGCCTTCCTTTTGGATCTATTAAATGCAGTGTAATGATTCTTCATGCTGTTGAGTGGCATTTATCATGCAATGCCCATCAGCCTTAATTAATATATGTGTGCATATAAACATGGATAATACGGCCACCTTGGAGGATTTTAATAATGCATGGGGGGTCTGAGGGCTGTTCGCTGAATGTGTTCATACTTATACAAGCTTGTGAGGGCAGGGGATAGGTATGACTCTGCACTGGAAAAAAAAGTTCTATCGTGCACACAACCGCATTAACGCTGGGTCTCAGCCCAGGTCTTAGCGTTTCCCTAGCGTGCACTAAACAACCTTGTTCACAGACTCTGCAGACAAGGTGATCTTTTAGGCTGGGGTCAGACGAGCGTAGTGTTCACGTCCGTGATTGCGCCTAAAAGTACGTCCGTGATAGCATGACAGAAAGCCCATTGGAGCCTGACACATGAAGTAGGTCCGCACTGAACTGCGGACGCACAACGGCCGCGGCCCACGGACGCAAGGCAGGCAAGAACGTACAACTCCTAGAACGGCCGCACAAAGTGCGCTGCGTCCGCAACATCCGCATAGCTTTGTGCGTGAGTGATGGAACGTGGTCAGACGGACTGCATTTATACGTCCAGCATTTTTCACGGACAAAATGGTTTTGCTTTTTAATTTATTTTCCCTCCTACATCCGTCAAAATATACGTCAGTGAATAAACGGACTGTGTGGCCACTACTGTGTCTTCCGTACTAACATACGTCCGTGTGCACGGACGTACAGTCCGTAGAAATCACGCTCGTCTGACCCTAGCCTTAGTAGGTCGTCAGGCGTTAAGTTTTAGCGACTCTCGCTAAATTTTTTCTTTAGTGTTGGCGTTTTCACTCACACCAGGTGATAGGGCCCCAAATGATTTTTCTTCTCAACTTTATTTAATTGATTCATATGTAATTTCTCTTATTTTGATGCTGAAGGATTAGATAAAAAAATATATACAGGGTTATTCAGAGAGCGGTGAAGAGCAGGAGAATGGCTGGAGAAGCTAAAATAGCCAAACCAGAAAAATTCTCCCATTTATCTCACTTTCCAAATCGGCTATTTTGACCTAGAATTTTCCATTCTCCAGTCATTCTCCTGCTTTTCACCTCTCTCTGAATAACCCTGATAGCATAATCTTCACCTAATTTTATTTTATGGACCACAACCCCCCCCCCCCACAAAATGAATTATTCTTGTTTGATTTACTTTATGTTGCTGATATCTTACATTTACTTTGATTTTCGCAGTTAAAAAAATTGTTTACTCCATATGTGTCACTGCGTACACATCCAATCTGTGATCTTTTGTGTTGTAAACTCCCACAACCCCCAGTATTACAGCCCTTGCTCCTCACTGTGTAGCATTGGGCATAGAAAGGGCTCTATGGTCAGAAGTCCAAAATCCGATTCATAAGAATTGCATTGCTTAGGATTTATGCAGATGACATAACCAGGGGGTAAATTAGAAGTCTTTTAAGACAACTTTCCTTACTCATTCAACTGCCATCTCTTATCTCAGGTAGCCTACACAGCCCAGTAAACCCCCTGCAGCCTAAGGCTAGGGTCAGACGAGCGCAATATTAACGTGCGTTTAGCCGCACTTAATCGCGGCCGTGCTAGCAGCAAATGACGTCCAATGCCGGGCAGCATACGAAGAACGGCCGCACGAAAGTGCGGCCGCGCAACGCAAGTGGCAAATGAACGCATTTTTTCGACAACGTCAAACCGCTAGTACTGACGTACAGAGTGCGCTGCGTCCGCTAGCGGCGTGTGTGCGTGATTAGGAGAGGTCAGACGCTGCTAATGTCTGGCCAACATCACGTCCAGACGCAAAAAGTGTTTTATTGATGATCCGTACAAAATCACGGACGGAAATGCGCATCGTATGACCGCTATCGCGTATTCCGTGAAAAAATATGTCCATTCGTTCGAACGCACTTTTTCACGGACAACGCGAAAAATGCGTTAGTCTGACCCTAGCCTTATACAAACATTCCCTCCACACCCGTTACCTCTTCACTAATGTTTAATCCCATTCCACAGCTATAAAGGGAAACGTTTGCTATGATATTGATAAATGTTGAATTATGGAAAAACTATACAAAATGGAAACAGGAGATAAAAATCTAATTTTATTTTTCCTTTTTACATGCAATTTCTTCAAACAAAGAAAAAAACAGAAGCATGTGTTTTATAATGTGTTTTTGTTTGTAATGCACACGTAATCTAGTTACAGCTTATGTTAGTAGTATTGACCCTGTCAAAAGAATTAGGGAAATCTTTTACTTTACTCTGCAAATACATGTGTCGACACTCTGAACTTATTATTTATTTTTTTTTGGCTTGTAGTATGTATAGAGAGTTTTATCCCTGGAGGTTAGGGAGTTCCCCTCCTGTCTGTCTTCCCTTTTGGTACATCTCTCCCTGCTTTCGGGTAGGTGTATGAGAGCGTTCATTATGCTGATTATTTATGTTTGAACTTACCCTCGAGGGATTTGTCCCACTATATTCATGTGATACTTTTCAGGTAGATTGAAACTTCCAGATATGGCAGTCGCAATAATGACCTGAAAGATCAAAATGTTTGCTGTCATTACAATTGATTACAGAATAATTTTCATACGATGAGTGTGGCTGCAAGTACCTGAATACACAGCCTATAATAAAAAAACATGAAACTGTTATCAAAAAGCTGGTTTAACCCCTTCACTACGATAATGAGGTATCTCGGGCTTCAAAGGCACCATCTGATGCCCCTATACCGAGATATCTCAATATGCTGATCTGCAGCCAAAAAGCTAATTAAATTTGTTTGCAGCAAATTAATTTCTTTTGCTTTTGGGCTACAGAAGGTGCCCCCAAAGTTTTAGCCCTGTGGACATAATGCCGAAAGAGCTAAAACTGTAAAATAAGCTGTTCAAAGCTCTGAAATATCAGGCTTTCAGCAGCCGATGCAGGGGAAAAAAATAAACATACACCTGCTGCTCAAACCTCTGTAACTCAATTTGGCAGTAGATGGTGTCATCTGCTGGCCAAATAGATTATATACAGTAATAGCTATTTATTAATGTATAATTAATTACAATTGATTGTTAAAAAAAAAACAACACTGGTTTTTGACAATGTTTTTTTGGAAAATCGCTTGGTAGTGAAGGGGTTAAATGTGTGATTTTTTTGGGCACGTATATTAAATTGTTATTTATCACATCACATTTTCATTATTAAAAGCTTCCTTTTAGTTTTTGTGCACCTCAATAACAGACACGAATACCTACAAAAACTAGTGTAGCAATAAGCATTTAAAATTATTCATATAGACTTAAATGTAATATTGTCACCCTCAACCCCTTCACCACCAAGTGTTTTTCCAAAAATGTTTTGTCAGAAACCAGTGTTTTTTAAAAAAAAATTGTTTAATAAATTGTACAGTAATACATATCTATTACTGTAATAAACTATTTGGCCAGTAGGTGGCGCCATCTATGGCCAAATTTAGTTACAGAGGTTTTAACAGCAGATCTATTTTCTTCTATTTCTCCTGAATCGGCGGCTGACAGCTTCTGAAAGCCCAATATTTCAGAGCTTTCACCTGCCCATTTTACAGTTTTAGCTCTTTGGGCATTATGCCCACACAACTAAAACCTTGGGGGCACCTTCTGCAGCCCAAAAGCTAATGAAATTTGTTTGCAGCAAACAAATTTCATTCGCTTTTGGGCTGCAGATTAGCGTATATCGAGATATCCTGATATCAGGGCACCAGATGGTGCCTTTGAAGTCTGAGATATCTCTATCGGCAGTGAAGGGGTTATTTGTTTTTCTAAAATACAACATTTTATGACATATATAACCATGGGGTCATCTACTACAGTTTAGACATGCTTACCATATATAAAGAAGTGTAACCTTTTGCAGCACTCTATTCTTATACACAAACTTAAAGGAACACTCTAATCAAAAATCACCCCCCCCCCGTTTTTTTATCCTAACCTATCCCTATTCCCTTAATAAATCTTTATTTTTTATTTTTTTACTTGTAACTGTAATACTTACCCTAAAATCCTCTTGTTTCCAGTGCTGTTTTATTTTTTATACTCACCTCCCTCCTCTTCCGCTCCCGTCCTTCTTGCTGCGTCTTGGCTTCTGGTTTACGTGAGAAGCGCGCATGCGCGCCACTCACATAAGCCAGCCAATCGGCAGGCTTCCTCCCGGCTCCCTCTGAGGATTAGTGTTGCGCGCAACAGGATGCGCGCAACACTAACCCTCAGAAGGAGCCGCCAGCTTCTGCGGTGAGTTAGAGACGTCATCGCGCTGAAAGCACGATGACGTCTCCTACTCGGCAAAAGTCGGCAGAAGCGGGAAATATGATTCCCACTCTGCTGACTGACAGCTGGGAGGGCGGAGTAAAGTTCTCCACCTCTCTCAGCTGTTTTCAGCATTTACAGCTGAACCACTGAGCGGAGGGAGGGGGGACAGAGGGCAGGATACTCCGGGCATCATGACCACCTAAAATAGCTTAGGTGGTCATGTTGCCTAGAGTATCCCTTTAACCTCCCTGGCGGTGTTCCCGAGGGTGTCTCGGGGTTAAACTTCACCGCTGAGAGCGGTAACCCCGAGACACACTCGGGCTGTATACATTACCTCTCCGTGCGCTCCCTCGCTGATCTCTGCAGTCTCCTCCGGCGATCGCGACCTCATACTTCCTGGATTTCTTCTCGTGAGGAGGGAACCAGGAAGTAATGAGGACGCGATCGCCAGAGGAGACAGCTGGGGACATCGAGGTAGCGCAGGGAGAGGTGATGTATCCAGCCGCATCCCGTGTGTTGCTCGGGGTTACCGTTTGCAACATAGGAATTTAACCCCGAGCCACACTCGGGATGGGGGGGGGGGGAAAGGAGCTGACCGCTTTCAGACAGGAAATTTCATAATAAATAGACCGCCAAGGAGGTTAAATCACTAACTTACAGAAAACTAAATAAAATGATATTAATTATACATTATTAGTTTTAATAATATTAATAGTGTTAATAATACTAGTCTTGCATGGTTTGTATTTGATTTGCAATATTTTTAGTTAACAAAAATTACAAATAGAGTATTAGGAATAAATAATAAAGTTACAAAAACAAAATAAATTCAAACCGTACAATAATGATTTCCATTGGGATAGGAAAGCGTATCTTGTGCATATATTTGAGGTTTAGCTCCTTGACAATGACCAGAAGCACGACACTGACCAAAGCGAAGATTAAAGATGCTACATTGGTCTGTGGAAGTTCCTTACAGATATCTATGAAGGTCTGGAAAGAGAGTGAGAGACAAACTCATAAACAATTGCACGTATTACTTAATGTGCCTCCACCCCAGAATGTCACGTAGTATACACTTACATACACTATGGCCAAAGGACCACTGTAGGGTGGTACTGTGACTCCAAATATGTATTTGAGAACAGAGATGAGGATTTGCAATCCAGCTGCCGTCATAAAACCACGAATGAAAGACTCGGAAAGATATATTGCAACAAATCCAAACTGTACAAAGCCAAGTCCAATCTGAAAGAAATTATGTGATATAATTGAGAAAAGGTTTTCACTAGATGACTGACAAATTGAAGTTTGAGAGTTAGGATATACAATGCAAATTTACTTAACCCCTTCAATAACAAGTGATTTTCCAAAAAAAACAATTGTCAGAAACCAGTGGGTTTTTTGTAAAAATCATTTTTAATTAATTATACAGTAATACATAGTTATTACTGTAAATAACCTATTTGGCCAGTAGATGGCGCAAACTACTTCCAAATTAAGTTACAAAGGTTTGAGCAGCAGGTGGATTTTTTTCCCCCTTGCATCGGCTGCTGAAAGCCTGATATTTCAGAGCTTTCATCAGCTGATTTTACAGTTTTAGCTCTTTGCCAAAACCGTGGGGGCACCTTTTGCAGCCAAAAAGCAAACGAAATTCGCTTGCAGCAAATACATTTCATTTGCTTTTGGGCTGCAGATCACCAGATCGAGATATCTCTATATCGGGGCACCAGATGGTGCCTTTGAACCCCGAGATATCTCGATCTCGATAGTGAAGGGGTTAAAAGGACTGGGAAGACTCAGTGGTTTTATGACTTTCTATTACCCACGCAGTAAATATATACTGAGGTGTGTTCCCTCTGTATGTGTTCACAGTAGGTAAGCCCTTTTTGACAGGTCGAGGGCCAAAATGTGCAACTACAGTTATATTTTAGCTTGAGCTTCATGGTTCTGTGCAGGAAAACCAGATCTCAAAGCTTTTCCAATATTTTAAAAACATTGGCTGTCATGTCTGAAGTGTTGAAATTTCAGGGACATGTTATGGAGCTCATTTGCAAACCAATTCTTTTTGCAATAATTTTAATTTCTTATGCATTACTCCAGAATCAGGCCAGACCAAGTATACTCAATATCAGAACAACAGTAGGTGCTTTTGAAGATCGATTATACTCAGCAATGGTAATGTAGTGGTTAAACTGAAAGGCAGTGTTTAACGACAAGCAGGGGTATTTATATAATAAAATATATCTGTAGCTCACATTTCCATGATATTTGGACCTTTTTGTATAGCTGAACTGCAGTGTACATTCAAAATGTGGTTTAATACGACATTTAAGAGGTTATTCAATAAACACCAAAATTTTAGTGAGGCTTTGTGGCTTTTCACTTCGGCAATTCCATTTCGTCGACAGTACGGTGAATACACTCTTCACCGGATGGTCACCATAGTGAGCTGTAGATGGAGTCGCCGAAGCCTCAAGAAAATGTTGGAAAAACGTCGGCGTCACTAGGGTTGGTGTCACCCGGTGCGGTAATTTATGGTGTCACCCCCCCCCCCGAGTTTTACGGTTTCCTTTCTTTAACTACTCTTACTCATAAATCAGTACTCCCATATAACACTGAATCCTCATACACACCGCACATTACTGTGAGGTTTATTGCTGTGGAGCTCTGTGATATGCTCACACACAAATTTTGGCGAAGTGCCAGCAAGTACGGTGCCTGTTCGAAGGCAGTGAATCTGTTCAGAGAACACCGAACAGCAGAGAAATGTCCTGATGTCCGGTGGTTTCATTTGGCAGGTTTATTCAGGTGAACACCATAGGTTCCAATGTAAAAATATTCCCGTTTTTATCCAATATCTAATACACCATTATTTGTTTAATCTGTAGTAAAAAAGTCTCTTTATTTTTTTTATTTTTTTAGTATCTTTTTAAAAAAAAATTCAATTTTTTTTCCTAATAGCAGTTTTTCTTTTCTCTGTAACAGACCTTTTTATTATGAATCATAGGAGCTTATATGTTAATTCCAGACATTTTCGTTCAGTAGTTTTTTTTAAAACAGCAGGCGACGGGTTTGCGGCAATATTCGGTGGCTGATTCCCTGCACTTCAGGGACCCTGCGGTGAATTCACCAGGGAAATTTGATTCCCCAAAGTGCGTGGAACAACAGAACACTGAAATGTCTGCATCATTTCAGTGCTCTGTGAATATCCCCTTCAGTGGTGGGTTTTTTTCCGCCCCCTGGAAAGTGCCAGCCTAGGCCTTGCCTAGTCAGGACATACTTGAAAATGAGAGAAATCTCAATGTATCCTTCCTGGCAAAATATATATATTTTATTTTTTTTAGGGTGCCCCACCCTTGTGACGCCACTGAGAATGTCACCGAAGAGCGCCGAAGTGGCCTACGCATATTCCAGTGACCTGCAAGGAAAAAATAGGAGCTCTCCTCTTCTCCTAATAGGTGTTTAAACCAATAAGGCTGGGGTCAGACGAACGCAGTGCGAATGTGCGTTTAGCCGCACTTTATTATGGCCGTGGTAGCAGCAAATGACGTCCAACGCAGGCCCACACACAAAGTACGGCCACACGAAAGTTCGGCCGTGCAACACAAGCGGCAAACAAACGCATTTTTGCAAGAACGTCGAATCGCTAGTACTGACGTACAAAGTGCGCTGCGTCCGCATAGCGGCGTGTGTGCGTGATTAGGAGATGTCAGTCGCTGCTCATGTCCGGCCAACATAACGTCCAGACACCCAAAGTTTCCTGGTTTGGATCCGTAAAAAAATCACAGCCGTATTTGCGCATCGTATGACCGCTATCCTATATTCCGTGAAAAAGTACATCCATGCGTTCGGACACACTTTTTTACGGACGATGCGAAAAAATGCGTTCGTCTGACCCTAGCCTAAAAATGCATTAAAAGGTGTCTAAATAATAAAAAAGGGCCTTTAAAAAATAATTAAAAGGTCTGTTACAGAATAAAAAAAAATGCATTTTAAAAACAATTGTGAAACAAGAATTTTGTTAAAAATTATGAAAAGGTGTTTTAAAAAAAATAAACAGGCTTGTTGCTGAAAATGAAAAGGAATGTTTTTTAAAAAATTACATTTTTAAATTGAAACCTATGGGATTCAGCTATTTAAACCTGTAAAACTGAAACACTGAAAAATCAGGGCATTTCACTGACACTTCGGTGCAGTTCGATGTTCTGTGAATAGACAAACCATTAATTCTCGATGGGACAATTTCGCTGCCACTGTCAAACTGCACCATATTTCATCGGCAATTTGCCTGTATTTGGTGAATTGACCGCATAGTCAATAAATTAATTGGCCCGAAATTGCACCAAACAGTGAAATTCGTCGGTGCAATTCGGTGGCAAGTCGGGTCTTAGTGAATAATGTCTTTAAGCATTGTCTTGGAATTTGTTCATGGGAAATTTGCCAGATTTGATGCCTGCATTGTCTGTCCTCCAACTTATACTGATACACATTTACCATATTCTCAAGGAGATTGTTAATTTCTAACCTGAATAATTGCAGTCAGACAGGCCAGAGTTGCTGAAACCTGCAGCCGAGCATTGTTCATTGCCACTGTGTCTGTGATGGTTTCATTTGTGGTCTCATTTAAATACTGGAAATGAGAATCAGGGGCCAGCTGCAGACATATGTTCCCTACAATAATGCTAATGACAGCAAAAGTACCTGTAAATACGGAACGAAAAGAGAGTTAAGGAAGGATCTATACTCAACCCTTAGTATTTTACTTTTTTTTTATGTTTGCATTATTAAACTTTACCTGGAACCATCTGAGGAATTCCACCCAGGAAGAAGTAGGTCACAAGGGGAAAGAAGGAGGAGTATAGACCATTTACTGGAGGTAGGTTCGCAAGTAGAGCAAATGCCATACCTATACCAAGAAAGCAAGCCCATTAGTCATTTTCTTTTAAAACAATATTTCAATAGTGCTTAATCGTACTCCAAATATATTCTATGTGCTACCATAATGATTCTGTGTGTGAATATATATATATATACATACACTATATTGCCAAAAGTATTCGCTCACCTGCCTTGACTCGCATATGGATAGGTGAGCGAATACTTTTGGCAATATAGTGTATATCGGACTTCATTTGCATGTCCTTCCCAGAGTTCCTTGCTACATATGAGGAATGTAGCACATGAGCTATGTAAAGCAGTTCTCTGAATTGCTGGGATGTGTAAATGTCTTCCACAATTATAAACTTGATTATTTTCTATGTGGAGGCTTTTAATCTCACTTTTTGTCCTCCACCATAACTTAAATAAGTATTGAATTGCCCTCCAGGTTAAGCATCAAATAGCACCAAGCTATGGCCTATCTCCTGCTGATGAGGGCATAGTAAGTCTGAAACAGCTGTCCAAGAGTAGCTGTGGCTTGTTGTATAACCTGACCTTTGCTAAAAAAAATAAGCCATCTAGTATGGCATTGTTTTGGCAAGGAGAGCTCTGTGTTAAAACAGACCCAGGATGCAAAAATGTAGGAAATTGCATACTTCATTTGCATGTCGTTCCTGGAGTTCCTTGTTGCTATGGGGAATGTAGCACATGAGCTCTATAAAGTAGTTCTCTGAATTGCTGGGATGTGTAAATGTCTTCCACAATTATAAACTTGATTTTATATATATATATATATATATATATAAAATCACGAGTATAGCAGTCTGTAGTGATACCTTTTTTATTGGACTAACGTTACATTTAAAATACAAGCTTTCGAGAGTGATCCTTTGTCAGGTATAGAAGCTTACTGATTGACGACGAAGGGAGGATCACTCTCGAAAGCTTGTATTTTAAATGTAACGTTAGTCCAATAAAAAAGGTATCACTACAGACTGCTATACTCGTGATTTTGGCATCTGGACTAACACGGCCTACCTAATCTATATATATATTGTGCCAGAGTACAGGATCATGCGTATATAAGCCTGAGGTTGCAACGTGCTGCGTATCCAGGTTACTAACAGGTTAAAGGCTCTTGTCCTGCTAGCACACCTTTTCTCCATCCTAATTAGCTCGGGCCTATTTAGTAGGTCTGGGAGAACAGGGAAATGGTTCAGAGTGGAGCTGAACCAAGCCCAGAGAGGTTGTCTCCTAAATTGTCTGGTAAGGGACTGACTTTTGGTTACCTACTGTTCAAAACGTATGGTTTATGTTTTTTTCGTGCTGGAAGCAGAGTAGCTGCTCCAGCCTCCTGTAGTCAGAACCTACTACTGTGAGTTAGTCTCCTGACAGGAGTAGGCCTGTTCATTTGTTTATCATTTGTTGTTACTTTCTTTTCTGCGTGGCAAAACATGTGATTTAAAAGGGGAATCACCCAAAAAAACCCGCAAGAGATTTACTGTTCACCAAATAAACGTTGTTTGCAGTGCAACCTCCTGGCTGTCCTGACCCTCTTTGGCCACGACCCTACCACAAGTGGTGGCAGCGGTGGGATGTGTGTCGTGCCGGTTCAGTTGCCACAAGAACCTTTAAGGTACAGGACCCATAGAAAATGGAGGACATTGTGAAGGCCCTGGTGCAGGCCACGGCGGTGCAGCAAGAAACAAACAGGCAAGCTGCAGCCCAACAAGAAACAAACTGGCAAGCTGTAGTAGCGCAGCAGGAGGGCAACAGACTCTTAGCCCAACAAATTGGAGCCCTGGCGGAGGCACAGAAGTCTGACCATGCGCTGCTTAAAGGTATCCTGGAATATATCGCTAACCCGGGAGAGCCTGTGCAAACAGGAGGGGTTAGCAAAATACGGGCAAGCAATTGTTTGCAGAAAATGACTCCCGAAGATGATGTGGAGAGCTATCTGCTGGCTTTTGAGCGACCAGCCACCCGTGAAGCCTGGCCTCCAGAACAGTGGGCAGGAATTATTGCTCCTTTTCTCCTGGGAGAAGCACAAAAAGCGTATTTTGACCTAGAAGAGGAAGCCGCTGCAGATTATCCACAGTTAAAGGCGGAAATAATGGCCCGGATGGGCGTCACCACTACTGTAAGGGCCCAGCGTTTTTACAAATGGCGATTCAATGAGAGACAGGCTCCTAGATCCCAGATGTTTGACCTAATCCACCTGGCCTGGAAATGGCTCAGACCGGAGTCCCAGAGTCCTGCCCAGATGGTGGAATCCCTAGTACTGGATCGATATTTAAGAGAACTTTCTAGTGGTCTTCGTGAGTGGGTCAGCCAAGGAAACCCCACTAATTATGACGCCATGATAGCCCAAGTAGAAAGATACTTGTCTGCAAAAGACTTGGAAAAGTCCTCTAGGTATCTGGGGCCGAACCAGAGACCAAAAGTCCAGCGGAGTGAACCTGAAGCTACTTCCAGAGAAGGAGTGCATCTGCGCAAAACAGACTCCAGGACCCCCCTTCCTTTGAAAAATGACCACTTTGGTGGAAACTCCATAACCTGCTTCGAGTGTGGGGGTAAAGGCCATGTCAGGGCACGGTGCCCTAACCTCCCGGAGCCAATGCAGTGTGGACTTGGGGAGAACCCCCAAAACTTTTGTGGACTACTCTGCTTAGCGGGCCTGGTAGAAGATTTGCATACTTTCCGAGTACCAGTCCAGTTGAATAATCAACATACAGTGGCACTAGTTGACTCTGGAAGTGCCTTGACTCTAGTGGCTGGTGGCTTAGTCAAGCCGACACATATACAGGAGCACCACACAGTGGGGGTGCTTTGTATTCACGGAAGTACTGTGAGATATCCTACCGCCGATATAGAGGTTTATGTACAAGACAGGCTGGTAAAGATATCAGCGGTAGTTGTGCCACGGTTACCCTATTCCTTTGTCATAGGAAGGAACTTCCCTGACTTTTACTCCCTCTTGCAGTCCCCAACACTGTTAAAACAAGGTGATGGTCTTCTCGACATAGTCCCTTTTTCTCACCCTGACTTGTATGTTACCAAGCCAAAAAGTCACAAAACCAGGAGGCAATGCAGAGAAAGCAGACGGAGGTTTAATAAAGCCATTAACGGGGTTTTGCTGGGTGACCATGGGAAAACGGTCAGGGAAAGGTGTTGGCACTCAGTGTACTGAAGAAGAGATGGTGGGTGAACAAAAGGAACCCCACACCGAGCAAGACATAGAGGTTGGGGCGAATGACCCCAGAGCTTTGGATACTTCCAGTGTTAGCTTTGGGAGAGCACAGGTAAATGACCCTCTGTTACAGAATGCTAGGAGTACTGTGGTGGAGGTGAATGGGGTACCTGTTGAAGGTAGTACAAAAGCTACATGTCCCTATTTTATCCTCAGAAATGACCTACTCTACAGAATAACTTTAGATGAGGGCCAAGAAACTGAGCAGCTAGTGGTGCCTTCTTCCTACACCCGGAAGGTGCTGGATTTTTCCCACTCTCATCTCTTGGGGGGACACTTGGGAGTGGAGAAAACTCAAGAACGGGTTCTAAGACGGTTCTTTTGGCCAGGGGTATATGAGGAAATTAAGAGGTATTGTGCTTCTTGTCCCGAATGCCAACTCTCCTCCCCCAAACCTAAGCTAAAAGCACCCCTCATACCTCTTCCGATTGTTGATGTGCCCTTTGAAAGAATTTGTATGGACCTAGTGGGTCCGTTGGATAAATCTGCTAGGGGTCACCAGTACATCTTAGTGATCCTCGATTATGCCACCCGATATCCCGAGGCCATTCCAATGCGGAAGGCCAATTCCCAAAACATCGCAAAGGAATTGGTCCATGTGTTTGCACGTGTTGGCATTCCAAAGGAAATACTAACCGATCAAGGTACCCCATTTGTTTCCCGGCTTATGAGGGACTTATGTAAGTCATTGAGTATACGTACTTTGAGGACCTCAGTGTACCATCCCCAGACAGATGGGCTGGTAGAGAGGTTCAATCGCATCCTGAAAGGGATGTTACGAAAAGTTGTTAGTCGGGATGGGAAAGACTGGGACCTACTGCTCCCGAACCTGCTTTATGCTGTCAGAGAGGTTCCACAGAGCTCTACAGGTTTCTCACCATTTGAACTCCTGTATGGGAGGCACCCCAGGGGATACTAGATGTTCTACGGGAAACCTGGGAGGAACAAGGTGTCCCTGGGACAAATGTGGTACAGCATGTGGAACAGATGCAAGGGCGTATGGCCCGAATTGTTCCTCTTGTACGCCAGCACATGGAGCAGGCACAAAGTGTCCAAAAACTACACTATGACCAAAGGGCCACTGTGAGAGAATTTAAAAGGGGTGACCGGGTTATGGTCCTTGTTCCCACGGCAGAGAGTAAGCTTCTGGCCCAGTGGCAGGGGCCTTACGAAGTTCTGGAGAAAGTGAGTCCTGTAAATTACAGGCTCAGTCAGCCCAATCGCCGTAAGAATGAGGCCGTGTTTCATATAAACCTTCTGAAGCAATGGAGGGACAGAGAAGCCAGTGCAGTTGCCATGGGGACATAACGATAGGTTCCCTTGCCTTTGAACAGTCGGTGTCAATTTCAGCAGAGCTGACTCCTGAGCAAGCAGAGCAGGCTAATGACATGGTTGAGAGAAATGGGGATGTCTTCTCGCCAATACCGGGCAGAACCTGGGAGATTACCCATGACATTCTTACGGAGCCTGGAGCTACTGTTAGAATTAATTCCTACAGGATTCCCGAGGCCAGAAGGGAAGCGGTAAGGGCTGAGGTTAAGAAAATGCTTGAGCTCGGGGTGATAGAAGCATCTCATAGTAACTGGTCCAGCCCAATTGTTTTGGTGCCCAAACCTGATGGCTCTATAAGGTTCTGCAATGACTTCAGAAAGTTGAATGAAGTCTCAAAGTTTGACGCCTATCCCATGCCACGGGTCGATGAGTTGGTGGAGAGACTCGGAAAAGCTAGATTTCTCTCTGTGTTGGATCTGACCAAGGGTTATTGGCAGATACCACTATCTGAGCGCGCCAGGGAGAAGACAGCGTTTACCACACCTGATGGCTTGTTCCAATATACAATAATGCCATTTGGTCTACATGGTGCCCCGGCAACCTTTCAGAGACTGATGGACAAGTTACTCAGGCCCCATGCCCATTATGCGTCCGCCTATCTCGATGACGTTATTATTCATAGCACAGACTGGGACTCGCACCTCCCAAAAGTAGAGGCAGTGCTGGACACCTTTAGGAAGGCTGGGTTGACAGCAAACCCCTCTAAGTGTGTTATCAGCTTAGCAGAAGCCAAATACCTGGGCTACGTGGTTGGGAGAGGGTTGGTGAAACCTCAGATTGACAAGGTGGGAGCCATACAGAATTGGCCTCGACCACTTAGAAAGAAACAGGTCAGAACATTTCTTGGAATGGTTGGGTACTACCGCCGGTTTATACCCCATTTTGCTACCAGAGCTGCTCCCCTCACTGACCTCATTAAGGCAAGAGTACCAGACATGGTGTGCTGGGACAGCAAAACAGAGGAGTCCTTCTTGGATCTTCGCTCTGTACTGTGCCAGAAACCGATCCTGGTAGCGCCAGACTTTACGAAGGAGTTTTTCTTACAGACTGATGCCTCTGACGTGGGCTTAGGGGCTGTACTTTCCCAGTACGTAGATGAGGAAGAGCATCCCGTGTTATACCTAAGCCGAAAGCTATTACCCCGAGAGCGGCGCTATGCTGTGGTGAAAAGGAGTGTTTCCAAAAGTGGGCCATGGACACTCTCAAATATTACTTGCTGGGACGACGGTTTACCCTGGTCACTGACCATGCTCCCTTGCGTTGGGTGCACACCAACAGGGACAGGAACTCCAGGGTCCTGCGGTGGTTTTTGTCGTTGCAACCGTTTCACTTTGTTGTGCAGCACCGGGCTGGTCTGCTGCATGGGAACGCTGATGCTCTCTCTAGAGTGCATGGCCTTGCGGCGGAGGCTGCTTCTCACTCCTGTGTTCAGCTGGGGAGGGGGATGTGTGACAGAGTACAGGATCATGCGTATATAAGCCTGAGGTTGCAACGTGCTGTGTATCCAGGCTACTAACAGGTTAAAGGCTCTTGTCCTGCTAGCACACCTTTTCTCCATCCTAATTAGCTCGGGCCTATTTAGTAGGTCTGGGAGAACAGGGAAATGGTTCAGAGTGGAGCTGAACCAAGCCCAGAGAGGTTGTCTCCTAAATTGTCTGGTAAGGGACTGACTTTTGGTTACCTACTGTTCAAAACGTATGGTTTATGTTTTTTTCGTGCTGGAAGCAGAGTAGCTGCTCCAGCCTCCTGTAGTCAGAACCTACTACTGTGAGTTAGTCTCCTGACAGGAGTAGGCCTGTTCATTTGTTTATCATTTGTTGTTACTTTCTTTTCTGCGTGGCAAAACATGTGATTAAAAGGGGAATCACCCAAAAAAACCCGCAAGAGATTTACTGTTCACCAAATAAACGTTGTTTGCAGTGCAACCTCCTGGCTGTCCTGACCCTCTTTGGCCACGACCCTACCACAATATATATATATATATATAATATATATATATATATATATATATATTATCCAAAAGTCCAGCAACACCTTTCAAAATAAAGCATCAAAAGGAGAGGTGCTAGGCCTGTATGCAATATAGAAAATCCAACAGATGGCCGCAATCAAAAAATAAAATAACAAAATTTATTAAAGCATATTTAACCTCCCTGGCGGTCTGTTTTTTTGACATTTTCATGTCAGAAAGCGCTCAATTCTTTTTTCCTTTTTTTTTGCTCCCTCCTAGCAGTATCCCGAGTGTGGCTCGGGGTTAAATTCCTATGTTGGAAGCAGTAACCCTGAGCAACACTCGGGATGCCGCTGGATACATCACCTGTCCCTGCGCTCCCTCGATGTTTCCGCAGTCTCCTCCGGCGATCGCGACCCTCATAGTTCCTAGTTCCCTCCTTGCGAGAAGGAATCCAGGAAGTAAATGCCGCGATCGCTAGAGGAGACTGCCAGGATCAGCTTGAACCTTGATAATTGCTCCTAGGAGAGCCGAAACGTCGGGACTTGCTTTTTAAATATGCTTTAATAAATTTTGTTAATTTATTTTTTGATTGAGTGCGGCCATCTGTTTGATTTTCTATGTGTACTGTATGTATATATATGTTTATTATTGCAGAAGCCACTTGCACATCACAGCAATTCAAAGAATTGCATCCCAGAGCTCCTGTGCCACATTCCCCATATGCAGCAAGGAATTCTGGGTAGGATATGCAATTGACCTCCATTTCACTTTTATGCATCCTGGGTTTGTTATTACACAGAACCCTAAAATCAATGCTATGACACACTGTGGCTTTTTAACAGAGATAAGCCTAGGCAAATAAAGGCATTGTTTATCCTTTTATCTGAAAAGGTAGACAAATCTTTTATTGGGGTTTCTATCTTCCAGTATCTTTATTCTGTAGCGTGATATCTAAGCTTTTTCCATGAATAAAATCAGGGGCACTCCCACCCCATGTACACAGGAAATAAGGAGCAGGAAGCATTACCCAGGAGACTCCCAAATAAATAGTATTAACTCATTTAACACAGAAAAATAAATAAATTATTTATTTTAGCATACTGGATTAATCGAGGCTTAGAACGATCCTTTAGGCTTGGACATACGAGTGCAGAAAGAACATCTGTCGTAATGGGCATACTTTTACACGGACATATGTGTGGACACCAGACAATGCGCATTAATTTTTGACATTTAGGATTAAAGACTCAAGAAATGTGGTGTGGAAGTTGAAGAAGCCATTGTGTTCTGTAGTCTCAGTTTTCAAAACATGTGATGGGCATCCGATGGGCAGTCATCTGATGTCCTGTACACCTGCCTATAGAAAGCATTATGTCCATAGACGTGTTTCTATGCATTTTTTCTGCCTCTCCTTAGCTAAAAAGCAGCAGAAGAGCATGTAGCTGCTCAGAAGAGCAGCTTTTGGTACATTGGTTAGGACTCACTCTACAAAGAGGTGCCTTGATGGGGCGAGTGAGCTTACGTTTCAATGGCCATTAAAGCAAACTAAAACCTCCGATAGTGTTTTGTTGCACATGGAATTGTATAGAAACAAGCGCAGATTACATCATTCTTCTTATGTTTTATACATGAACTGGGCTGTTACTCCTGGCTGTTGCAGCCGCTCTGGCGAGTACAGGCGTGATGCAATTTTTTCTGTATGTATGTGTTTCTATGCGTGTTCTAGTGTTTTGACGCTGACTATAAATCTGCATCCAGTCTAACATACGTGAAAAAGTGGGCACTTGCTTCATGTGTTGTTCCCTATACGAGCCATCAAAGTTCTATGACTGGCATCACTGTGCTCGTTACAAGGGACGCATTTAGTTTTCTCGTTTGGCCCCAGCCTTAACAAACCACTTTTCTCTCTTTATAGGCTTGTCCTACTACTACTGACCTTGAGGCACCTGAATGGTACCAGAACTGATTCCACCAAGGATGTCTGGAAGTGCATACTCTTTTATATTGTACTTGGGCAGCCAGGTGAGTATAGGGAAGAGTCCAAAGAGTAAAGCTTTCAATTTAGCAGGAGAACAACTGTAAGAAATTAAGACATAAACTGGGAAAATGATACAATAAGAGTAAAATATTTGTATCAGAATTATTTCATAGTATACTACAGCTAAATTCAGTCATAGAGTTTCTTTCACCCTGTTTCAAGGTAGACCTGAAATTAAATACCACTTATATCAATACTGTTGTGCTCATTTGGATGACACTTTACCTGAACAGCTTTCGAACTTTACCACCAACAGGGTAAGAGCGACTCCTCTTTTCATATTCCTCATTGAAAAGCTGAGTGGAATATATGGGCCGATCAACTGTGTACCGAGGCCGGGCTTTATTCATATCTGGGATCCTTGCAGTTGATGGAGCAAAGGTTGCTAATCCCTCCTATGATAACTGTATACCTAGAAAGTGGAAGGGACATTATTATTTCCAGGTTCAGGGCGATTTAGATCTGAAATCTAAAAAATAACAAAATATTAATAACTTCTGTCAAATTGCTATTACAGTATCTAAAATATCTGTAAGA
The DNA here is from genome assembly GCA_009667805.1 of Leptobrachium leishanense. Classification (NCBI taxonomy): domain Eukaryota; kingdom Metazoa; phylum Chordata; class Amphibia; order Anura; family Megophryidae; genus Leptobrachium; species Leptobrachium leishanense. The sequence goes on along the minus strand of CM019064.1, from coordinate 152,172,219 downwards.
AGAAATAGAAAAATTGAGATCATGGCACTTTTCAGCAGTGGCTAACGTGGCAATGATTTATTAGATGAAAAGCAGCACTATTTCGACCAATGCTGTAGTCTTTATCATGCTAGAAAAGAAGAAAGAATAACTTCTAATAGCACTAAGTATATCATTATATTCAGACATTAATTTTAAATATGTAATGTTCATTCCTCGGTTTAGAGCATCCCTTCTTAATAGAAATCGTCCCACCATACACATTTTATGTTATGTCAGTAAAGGACAAAATTAGCCATTTTGGTTTATTAGCCATCAATAGCACATGGTTATTTTGCTTTTGTTGACTCTGCCACTCATTAATTAAAATGCTAACATATTTCTATGGAAAGAAACAAATTTTTGCAATGGATAGAGGGTGCATCACTATTACCATACATATTAAAATAATGTAAATTAATTATTAGATAGATACTGCAACATACTTACCTCAGAGCTTGAAATTTATATGTAATAGGAAAATACTTTATAACATTTGTAGTAAAATTAATATATAGATCAAGGTATGTAATGCCAATTAAATAACCGCATATTTATTAAAAACTAATGAACTCTATAAGATGCGCATATTACTATTTTCCATTTATGATTATATAAATGTCTGTCTATATATTGTCTGTCTCTATATACACTATATTGCCAAAAGTATTTGCTCACCTGCCTTGACTCGTATATGAATTTAAGTGACGTCCCATTCCTAATCCATAGGGTTCAATATGACGTCGGTCCACCCTTTGCAGATTTAACAGCTTCAACTCTTCTGGGAAGGCTGTCCACAAGGTTTAGGAGTGTGTTTATGGGAATTTTTGACCATTCTTCCAGACGCGCATTTGTGAGGTCCCACACTGATGTTGGACGAGAAGGCCTGGCTCTCAGTCTCCGCTCTAATTCATCCCAAAGGTGGTCTATCGGGTTGAGGTCAGGACTCTGTGCAGGCCAGTCAAGTTCATTCACAACAGACTCTGTCATCCATGTCTGTATGGACCTTGCTTTGTGCACTGGTGCACAGTCATGTTGGAAGGGGCCAGCTCCAAACTGTTTCCACAAAGTTGGGAGCATGGAATTGTCCAAAATGTCTTGGTATGCTGAAGCATTCAGAGTTCTTTTCGATGGAACTAAGGGGCCAAGCCCAGCTCCTGAAAAACAACCCCACACCATAATCCCCCCTCCACCAAACTTTACACTTGGCACAATGCAGTCAGACAAGTACCGTTCTCCTGGCAATCGCCAAACCCAGACTCGTTCATCAGATTGCCAGATAGTGAAGCGCGATTCATCACTCCAGAGATTGTGTCTCCACTGCTCTAGAGTCCAGTGGCGGCGTGCTTTACACCACTGCATCCGACGCTTTGCATTGCACTTGGTGATGTATGGCTTGGATGCAGCTGCTCGGCCATGAAAACTCATTCCATGAAGCTCTCTGCGCTCTGTTCTTGAGCTAATCTGAAGGCCACATGAAGTTTGGAGGTCTGTAGCGATTGACTCTGCAGAAAGTTGGCGACCTCTTCGCACTATGCGCCTCAGCATCCGCTGACCCCGCTCTGTCAGTTTACGTGGCCTACCACTTCGTGGCTGAGTTGCTGTCGTTCCCAAACACTTCCACGTTCTTATAATACAGCTGACTTTTGACTGTGGAATATTTAGGAACGAGGAAATTTCACGACTGGATTTGTTGCCCAGGTGGCATCCTATCGCAGTTCCACGCTGGAATTCACTGAGCTCCTGAGAGCGACCCATTCTTTCACAAATATTTGTAAAAACAGTCTGCATGCCTAGGTGCTTCATTTTATATACCTGTGGCCATGGAAGTGATTGGAACACCTGATTCTGATTATTTGGATGGGTGAGCGAATACTTTTGGCAATATAGTGTATAAATGTCTGTCTGTCTATATATTGTCTGTATGTCTATATATCGTCTGACTGTCTCTACTATTTCTGCATATCATTTAATATTATTATAGAAGACATTCTGGGTTCCCCAGTGCATCACCATTGAAAAAGCAATGTCTTTTGCAGAATTAGATTGATTTATAAAGGGACAACATATTCCTATGGGGCTGTACAATGGGTAGGATACAACAAAGAAAAAAATTACAAATAGGATTGACACATGTCGAACGATAGGAATAGGAACCTGCTAAAGTTATCTTACATTCCGGAAGAGTATTTCACATGAAGAGAGAATTATAGTTTCTCACAAAATGGTCCCTTTTTTCGACTGACCAACATTGGAAAGCTGTAAAGATTTAAATCAGGTGTGATTCATTAAGTTTTCACCCCATAACACTGATTGAATTACAAGTCAGCTTCTATGATAGAGACTGGACTCACTACCACTTACATTCCGTCCTGGAGTCCATAGGAAAGTCACTTGAGATTACATGAAGGAAAGCTTACGTTTTATGAACATTACGGTGGAAGGACACTGGGACAGTATTTTAATAGAGAAACTGTGTGAATAGAACGTATCATCTGTATAATGGCTTTCAAGTCCACCTGGCTATGCTGAAAGAACTGTTGGCATAAAATGTGTTTACCAGCTAAATTACTCAACCAGTAGGTCAATGGAAAAAACACTCAAGAGTGCTGCTTGGGTTTATGTTGAGAAACATCAGCTGTTGTTCTGTAGGATCGCAGGATTTATCTAAGAGCAGCTTGATCAAATATGCTTGAGAAAAGCAAGGGCAAATCTAAGCTTGCTGTCTCTCATCTTGCACCATATCCTGCACAAATATCAACGTGAAAAAAAAGGTTCAGTATTTACTTGAGCATTTTTGAGTGGGTACCGTGCATGTCGCATTGTTCTTCTATACATGGAAGTGTGTATATTCAATTTCAAATGCATTACCTGGTTTGAAATATGAGCAGAAATAGATTGTGAGGACACAACGCAATATACAATGTGGACAAAGTATCTAAGCTAAATTTCTAATCGATGCTCATCAGTGGCGTAACCAGAGTTATGGGCGCCCAGGGCAGAAATCCTCCCCCCTCATTATATAAACGTCCACTCTGGTTATAAGCAGGCCCGGACCGGAACAAAAATTGGACCCTCAAAATTATATACACTGGACCCCCAGAATTATATACACTGGACCCCCAGAATTATACACAGGCACTAGACCCCAGAATTATATACACTGGACCCCCAGAATTATATACACAGGCACTGGACCCCCAGAATTATATACACTGGACCCACAGAATTATATACACAGGCACTGGACCCCCAGAATTATATACACTGGTCCCCCCAGAATTATATACACAGGCACTGGACCCCCAGAATTATATACACTGGACCCCCAGAATTATATTTATAGGCTCCCAGCACATACCCTTGCAGCTATGCAGTGTAGGGTAACCCAGGTGTGGGCTGCCCAGTGCAACCTTTCCATGCTGCCAGAACACACGTGGCACCCCATCTGCACAGCCCTGCAAACCCTTTCCATACCATGGGCCCAGGGTACCCCCTCCAGCTCACACATGGAAATATTGCCCCCCCAGCTCACACATGGAAGTATTGCCCCCCCAGCTCACATGGATATATATTGCCCCAGCTCACACGTGGAAATATTGCCCCAACTTTCAACCATGGATATATTTGCCCCCAGCTCTCACCCATGGATATATTTGCCCCCACCTCTCACCCATGGATATATTTGCCCCCACCTCTCACCCATGGATGTATTTGCCCTCCAGCTCTCACACATGGATATATTTGCCCCCAGCTCTCACACATGGATATATTTTCCCCCCAGCTCTCACACATGGATGTATTTGCCCCAGCTCTCACCCATGGATATATTTGCCCTCAGCTCTCACCCATGGATATATTTGCCCTCAGCTCTCACCCATGGATGTATTTGCCCTCAGCTCTCACACATGCATATATTTGCCCCCCAGCTCTCACCCATGCATATATTTGCCCCAGCTCTTACACATGGATATATTTGCCCCCAGCTCTCCTCTCCTCATTGCCAGCGGCCACGTGCTTTTCCTCCTCGAGCGGTCGCTAGCATAAGCTCTGCTGTGCGGCTGGGGATCTAACCACCAGCCAGATCTCGCGAGATCGTGGCTGGCTGGTGGATAGACCCCCAGCCTAGCGGCAGAGCTTTATGCTGGCGGCCGCTCGTAGGATAGCAATGCGGCCACCGGCAACAGGACTCGAGCCCTGCCCCCCAGGTCTCCGGGCATAACAACCGGGGGCACCGGCAGCCGCCCCCCCCCCTCGGCCCTGCGCCCGGGGCACCCGCACCAGCTGCCCCCCCAGTTGTTATGCCACTGATGCTCATCCAAATCCCAGGCCGAGAGGGTGAGTTACAAATATGTGGAACATGGTCATAGTTATATATTGTAGAAAGACACATACAAAATGTACTAATTAGGAATTACACATATACTGTAGCTGAGTGAAATGACACAGAGGTTCTGTGGTACGTCAAGAGGAGGCTTTTTATTTCACAGAAAGGGGCTGACAGTGCTTCATAGCTATTGTATAAGCGTTTTGTAACATTAAATGATATTTGTTCCGTTTGTCTCTTCTGACTTTGACACAAAGCCTCATTTGTTCTTCCGTGCACATGGCAACTTGTATCTAGCAGGCTGTTTGCCATTTTCTTGTCACAGATGATCCAGTCAAACTTGAAATGTTGTGTTGTCCAGACTCCTCTTTTATCTGACATATCAGTGTCTCTATCAGCTTTCTACACCCTTGTAGTTACAGGACGGTTTTCAGAGATAGTCACCTAGGGTAAAGCCTCTGGTGCTTGGAAGTTGGCACTGATGAGGCATTCATTCATAGTCCTTTTTGGATATTATCAGATGTTATTTGAGATACCCCTGAACCACTAAATCGGAAGGCCGTACCAATACAATTTACTGGTGGTCTTTATATGGTATGGTAAAAGAATCCCTGAGCTCAAAAGCTCACAAACTAACTACCACACATGACAGACAGTCAAAGTCTTTAATTTACATATGTCTTAGCTGGCCCTCTGGCTAGATCTTACTGGATTTAACCTGAAAACACTGGGTCAGTTGTGAGTCAAGCAGTCAACATTTTTTTTAATTAAAGCTCTATGGTTACTTCTATCCGTTTCTCTTTCTAATCTGTGCTCTTAGCTAAGCTTTCTTTTCATTACATCCATAGCTATATATTGAAGAATTAATGAGTTACCTGTAATGCTAAACAAAATCAGGGTTATCCTCTAAAATGTTATATTGACTTAAAATTTAATATAAAGTTCATGTTTCAGACAGTAAAAGAGTACGAGGTATTCATAAACAAGTGTATTTTTCCACTAGGATTTGAAATTCCCTTGTCAATTCGACTCGATGTTTAGGATAAGGGGCTCTGGCTGAGGACTCATAAGAAAATCCTAAGTAGTCAATTTCATTCTGTCTCTTAATTAACCCAAATTATTTTAATGTTTTTCTTCCTTTAAGAACAATGTTTCATGACATAATATCATCATGTCATCATGCACAGGAGCATGATGTTATTATTAGTGAGATTACGCAGTGAGATTGTTAGTTAACTGTATTTTGTATTTTTTACTTTATGCTCTAACTTTGTTTAAAGGAGACATGAAAAATAGAGTAATAAATGCGACAATTGATTTGGACCTGAAGTTTAGTGTTATACATTATATCAGTTTATCAGTTATACATTTTGGGAAAATCATACAGTAACTTATTTAGTAAAATTAATAACATTATGAATACAGTTGCAAGAAAAACTATGTGAACCCTTTGGGATTACGTGGAGTTTTGCATGAATTGGTCATAAAATGTGCTCTGATCTTCATCTAAGTCACAACAATTTGAAAAACACAGTCTGCTTAAAATAATACAACACAAACATTATCAGGGTTATTCAGAGAGTGTGAAAAGCAGGAGAATTACTGGAGAATGAAAAATTCTAGGTCAAAATAGCCAAACCAGAAAAATTCTCCCTTTCATCTCACTTTTCAAATCGGCTATTTTGACCTAGAATTTTTCATTCTCCAGTCATTCTCCTGCTTTTCACGCTCTCTGAATAACCCTGTATATGTTTTCATGTTTTTATTGAACAGAACATGTAAACATTCACAGTGCAGGGTGTAAAAAGTATGTGAACCTTTGGACTTAATAACTAGTTGACCCTCCTTTGGCAGCAATAACTTCAACCAAACGTTTCCTATAGTTGCAGATCAGACCTGCACAACGATCTGGAGTAATTTTGGACCACTCCTCTTCACAAAACTGTTTCAGTGTAGCAATATTCTTGGGATGTCTTGTATGAATCGCTCTCTTAAGGTCATGCCACAACATTTCAATCGGGTTAAGGTCAGGACTTTGACTGGGCCACTCCAGAAGGCGTATTTTGTTTTGTTGAAGCCATTCTTTTGTTGAATTACTTGTGTGCCTTGGGTCATTGTCCTGTTGCATCACCCATCCTCTGCGGAGCTTCAGTTGGCGGACAGATGGTCTTACGTTTTCCTGCAAAGTGTCTTGATAAACTCTGGAATTCATTTTTCCATCAATGACAACAATCCGTCCAGGCCCTGAGGCAGCAAAGCAGCCCCAAACCATGATGCTCCCTCCGCCATGTTGTACAGTGGGCATGAGGTTTTGATGTTGGTGTGCTGTGCCTTTTTTTCTCCACGCATAGTGTTGTGTGTTTTTTCCAAACAACTCAATTTTGGTTTCATCTGTCCACAGAATATTTTGCCAGTAGTGCTGTGGAACATCCAGGTGCTCTTTTGCAAACTTCAAACGTGCTGCAATATTCTTTTTGGACAGCAATGGCTTCCTCCATGGTGTCCTCCCATGTACTCCATTCTTGTTTAATGTTTTCCTTATTGTAGATGTCTCAACAAAAATGTTAGCATGTGCCAGAGATTTCTGTAAGTCTTTAGCTGACACTCTAGGATTCTTCTTTACCTCATTAAGCATTCTGCGCTGTGCTCTTGCAGTCATCTTTACAGGACGACCACGCCTAGGGAGAGTAGCAACAGTGCTGAACTTTCTCCATTTGTAGACAGTCTGTCTTACCGTGGACACATGAACATCAAGGCTTTTGGAGATACTTTTGTAACCCTTTCCAGCTTCATGCAAGTCAACAATTCTTGATCGTAGGTCTTCTGAGAGCTCTTTTCTGCGAGGCATGGTTCACATCAGGCAGTGCTTCTTGAAACCAGTAAACCCAAAACTGGTGTGTGTGTGTTTTTAAAGGGCAGGACAGCTTTCAGCAACACATCCAATAATATCACACTGATTGGACTCAAGGTTGGCTCACTCCTGGCTCCAATTAGCTCTTGGAGAAGTCATTAGGCTAGGGGTTCACATACTTTTTCCACCCTGCACTGTGAATGTTTACATGTTATTTTCAATAAACACATGAAAACATATAATGTTTGTGTTGTATTATTTTAAGCAGACTGTGTTTTTCAAATTGTTGTGACTTAGATGAAGATCAGAGCACATTTTATGACCAATTCATGCAAAGCTTCACGTAATCCCAACGGGTTCACATACTTTTTCTTGCAACTGTATCCTCGATTAGGTTACTGTTCAATCTTATAAATTTAAAACTCAATATTTCCTGGTGTTAGATGGGCTGATCTGAGATTGATTTTATCATATGCATAGACAAAGTCACTGTTTGCAGAGTTTCTCTCCTAAATAAATTAATAAATTGGCATTTAACTTAGTGTGGACCAATTCAACATGGTCTTGGTTAAACGCTTTATTCCTCCATAGTTTTCACCTAACAACTTCATTGCTACCTTTTTCTAGTTATTCAGCTTACAAACCGCTACCAGCCCACAATCTACAAGCACTTCTGAGTGTAGATTTTTCTTTAGAAAAGCATAGCACGAGCATAAGTGATCCAGGGTGGATGCGCCAAGGGCAAGAGCTCACCACCTGAGCTGGAGGACTGGCCTCACTGCTGGCTCAATACAATGAAGCAGGGGCCAGTCATGTGACTAGAACTTCCTGCTTCAGAGACACAGAGTGGCCTGAGGCTCAGAGTAAGGAAGGGGTTAGACCCTAAAGCACTGAAAGAGCTGCCCAAGCTAGGGAAGTATACAGTGTGGAGTTTGTGTGCCTGTCTCTCTATCTATTCACCAGTCTATTTAGCTGTCTCTTCTTTACCAATGTATCTGCACCTTTATTTATATGACTGGCTATTTAGTACCATCCAAGTATCTATATATCTCTGCATCCATCTCTTCGTCTATCTTTACCTGTATCAATCTATTTGTCTCTCTCTGTATATCTCTGTATCCAGGGTTGCCTCAAGAAATCTTGGGGCCCCTTATGGAACCACTGGTCGGGCCCCCAGCTGGTTATTTCCATAGACCGTTCTTGAAAAAAATTGCCTCTTTTTCTGTTTACCTTATTTTACAGAGAGTGGGTGGAATCCCTGGTGGATAAAATGTATTCCTGGAGGGAGAGTCTTTGCTATAAACCTCTACCTGGTGTAGACCATTCTAATCACTCAGTCATGATTTAGCCAGAGTGCTTTTACCGGCCCCAGTTGCTCCGGCCCACTGGGAAATTTCCAATAGGTCAGTTCAGTTTGGCATGGAGGGCCCTTACATCTGAGACACTTTCATACAGCGTTTGGAAAGGACCAGGGGCCCCTTCAGCCACTGGGCCCTTGAACATATCATGGGCTGTCACCCCCTGATGGCTGCGCTGTCTGTATCAATCTATGTGCATACTGTAAATCTATGTAACTCTGCATCCATTTGTTTGCCTGTTTACCTATCAATATCCCTCCATCTATCTCAGTATCTATTTATAAATTAGTAGATTCCTCATGCAGGATTGGTGTCTGGATCTGCCCCTGACCAAAAGAAAACAGAGGATAAGTAGAACATTCTGAGGGGCACTTAGAATTAAGTTGAGTTGGTTTGGACGTGATTATGAAAAAGACATAGCAGAAAACTCTGAAAATAGATATTAAATCTCCATTAAACACCAATGTATTTAGCCACATTTCCTTTTTGTTTTTCCTGCTAATCCCCAAACTGTAATTTAAGAAATAACTGCTGTTATACAAAGTATACAAGCTGTAACCTTACAGTAATAAGCCGCTAAAGCTGAGCTTGGTTGGAACAACAGCTCAAGCCATTAAGTGAGTGAGTGGATCCATTATGTATAACGGTTCCACTCTTTAAGTTAACAACTCGGTTGGAACAGGGCCCAAAATTTCACTGCTGAACTGTAACACTTCAATTTTCTTGAACCCAGGACATACTTGAAAACGAGAGAAATCTCAATGTATCCTTCCTGGTAAAATCCTTTATAAATAAATAAATAAATAAAATAAATTTCACCGCTGTGTGCTGAGCTCATTTTTACCGGTTTCGCTCATCATGTTTAAACGCGATTTGAAGTCATATTTTATTATACGACCCAGACAAATTATATATCGATCTTTCCGGCAAACTCGCATATTCATAATATATCATTATTATATGTATACGTCATGTCCTGCCTGAATATTATAACAAAAAAATGCAATATAATTTGAATTTTCAATCATCTTCAGTGTGTAAAGTGTTTTTTTCACATTTTATCATGTGAGCCTTTGCGGTTATATTTTCTATGGAGTGCGCTTGTTAAAAAATTAGAAATGGGGACTCATTACATTTTTTGGGGGGATAATACGTGATTTTTAGCAAAGGCCCCCCATAGAAAAAATCGTTAGTGCAGCATCATTTTTCATATTATAATTGAAATGGGAACAATATTGCTGCATTAATAAAATAAACATTTTTTTTTAAAATTTTCTAATAGTTTTTATTATTTTTTACATTTTATATGGTCATGTTTGGTATCATTGGAAAGGCCATGCTCGGGCCATTCCAATGATACCAAACATTAACCCCTAGGTTCATTGGAACCCCCTGAGTTAACTCCCGAACTGATGTCATCGTGCTATGCGCGATGATGCCAGTTGGTGGGAGATCCCGGAAGCTTGGCCGACATCCAAGATGTCAGCCAGCTCCGGGAGGGGATCGCGATGTGGCCCCTGTTGGTGCCGAATCGTGATCCGGCCCCCAAGGGGTTAAAGGCAGCCACCGCTTGGAAGGGCAGCCGGTTCCTGTGCCCCGTATGGATGGGGAGGGAGAGAGGTCCAAAGTATTTTACCAGGAAGATTTCTCATTGAGATTTCTCTCGTTTTCAAGTATGTCCTGGGTTCAAGAACATTGAATTGATACAGAAACACAAAGTAATAAAATGCAAGATATTAAAAAACAACACAAATAAACAGATTAACAAAAAATAAATATGTAAGAAACATATTTACTATGTTACATGTTTACAGGTGCATTCTGTATCAAGGTAAATTAATAGGGAGCCCTTAAGTCACTTTAGACTGGGGCAGTGGTGTAACTAGAAACCTGAGGGCCCCGGTGCAAGAATCCATGAAGCCCCCCCCCAAACAATCTATATTTTTACTTTCTTTTCCTGCAATATAAAAAAGATAGTATTGCCCCCAGCTCACGTGGATATATTTTCCCCCAGCTCACAGGAGTATATTGCCCCCAGCTCACATGGATATATATTGCCCCCAGCTCACATGGATATATTTTGCCCCAGCTCACATGGGTATATTGCCCCCAGCTCACATGGATATATATTGCCCCCAGCTCACATGGATTTGCCCCCAGCTCACATGGGTATATTGCCCCCCAGCTCACATGGATATATATTGTCCCCAGCTCACATGTGTATATTTGCCCCCAGCTTACATGGATATATTTGCCCCAGCTCACATGGATATATTTGCCCCCAGCTTGCCTCACATGGATATATTTGCCCCCAGCTCTCACCTCTGTGGCTGTTCTTCTCCCTACGAGTGGCCGCCAGCATGCAGCTTGGCTGCTCGCCAGAAACCACCTGACCAGTGCAGCCGCGTTCTCGTGAGATTGCGGAGTTCACGTGAACTCTGCGATCTCATGCGCTGGTCAGGTGGTTCCCATCTCAGGTGAGTGGACAAGCTGCAAGCTGGCGGCCGCTCGTAGGGAGAGGAACGGCCGGCGGCGGTGCTCCCAGATTCCGGTGCTGAATGCTGGAGTCTGGCGGCATATTGAAGAGCTGTCTGCGGCTACCTGGGCCCCCTCCAGTGGCGGAATGCCAGGGCCCGGTCGCAAGTGCGACCGCTGCTACCCTGGTACTTACGCCGCTGGACTGGGGGAAGATTTGATGGTGTCTGGGAGGTTATGCCATAATTGTGGTACTCTGAAGGAAAATGAGGATCAAGCCACTTTCTTTTTGTATTGTGGTACTGCAAGTAAGGTGCAGGTCCTGGATCGGAGGTCATAGGATGAGGGAACTGCTGGGGGAAGCAGTCTATTTAGGTAGGTTGGTAGCTTCTCAGAAATTTCTTAAACACCAGGTTGGAAAGGTGAAGGGTGCGTCTAGATTCCAGCGACAGCCAGTTTAGCTCTTTTAACATTTGTAACAAAGTAATTTATGCACTTTCATTTTACTGATCAATGTGTAATGTTCAAGGTATGGGCAGAAAGGGAAATGATAAAAATTAATACAATGAGCAAACATAATAACAAAGGCAGCAAATTAAATTCTGAGTTATGCAAACAGATAGAGTAATCATGTAAAGAGCAAACAATAGGAGTGAAAGGATAACACTCTTGTTAGAGTCTGTCCCAGACTGATCACTCTAAGACTGATGAAAGTTCATTGTGTGTGTACATCTATATCCAGGGATGTATTCAGGTTTGGTTCTGCCCTACACACTCCAAATTCGGCTCATTTCCACCTCGTGCCCGATTTCAAAGAAAAGGGAACATGAATATTTATGTCAATAATAATGTCAGCTGGAAGAAAAGCAAAGTGTCTTATTTACCCCAAGTGATTTCGAAACATATTTATTGTAGTTTACAGCAGGGATTTAAAACTCTGGACCATAGATGTTTCTGAACTACAACTCCCATTATTTCTCTCTTTATTTTAATAGTTGAATATATTAAATATAAGAATGGATAGTGGATAACATACATATATAATTTCAGTTTGCATTTTCACTAGAGAATTGATATTAAGTATTATTTAAAAAGCTAAATAGAGGGTTAATAATTACAGTTGGTATTATTAGGAATTATGTGTAAAGAATATATAACACTATCAGGGTAATTCAAAGAGATTCGAAAAGTCACCGAACGTTCGGTGACTTTTCGTTCTCTTTAATTCGGTTCCTTTTGCCGATCCCATTTCGGTGACCCTGCGGTGTATTCAGCAAGCACCACAGGGTCCCCGAATTGCAGGGAAAAGCTACCGAAAACCCGACGAAAACGAACCGCAAAACCCGGCGAATGCACGCTGAAAACCCGCAAAAACATCTGGATTAACCTGCTGAAAACCATGGAAAAACCCGAGCAGGAGCCGATCACACGCAGCGAAGCCGGCACCGCAGACGAGTGAAGTGAATAAATTAGGAAAACAGTTTGCATGAATGTTTGAAAAGTGAAACACTGTTTGCAAAGAAACTACTGAGCGAAAATGTCTGAAATTTACATATGAGGTCCAGGGAATAATAATAAAGAGGGCTGTTACAGAAAAAAATAAGTAAACTTAAAGAATAAAAAAATAAAAATCGGACTTTTAAACAAAAAAATTCAGAAAAATGCTTAAAATAATCATAAAAAAATCTATAATTAAAGAGACTCTATACTGCAGAAATTTATAATGAATGGTTTATTAGATATTGAATTAAAATGAGAATATTTTTAACATTGAAGCCTATGGGATTCTCCTGAATAAACTTGCCGAATTAAACCACCGAATGGCAGGGCATTTCGGGAACCTTTCACTGCTGGTTTGTGTTCTCTGAATAGCCGAAGCAGTGCTTTTTTATGGGGATTTCACTGCCCTCGAACAGGCACCGTATGTGCAGGCAATTCGCCAGGATTTGGCGAATTGCCTGCTCTCTGAATAGCCGAATGATTTTCAGCGTTCGGTTACCTTTCTCAAGCAATTCGGATCTCTTTGAATTACCCTGTATGAGGTAATGAGGTGAAAGGTATAAGGGATTTTAAGAATGTGAATAAAGGGGTTATTGCAAATCTGTAGAGGCAATGTTCTTAATGTTTTTATGTCAGTTTCATTTTCCTAAATAACTATAACATCGCAATATATAACTTTTGAAGCATGGATGAAGTATCGATGGGATATTTATAAATGTACGAGATATGGACCCACATGAAAGAATCAAGAAGAGAAGTTGCGCCACATGGTGGAACGCAAACGTCATCATATTGGGGCCACGAGTATTGACGAGAACCAGGAAATCAAGGGGGGATATTGCACGAGTTGGAAGAGAGACACGGTATGCAGGGGTGTATCTGCCGCAAGGCAAACTAGGCATTTGCCTAGGGCAGCAGAAACCAGGGGGGGGCTTAAAATATCTGGGGGGCAGTGTCTGACATCCCTGGTTTAGGGACACAATTCTGAGAGTTGTATTGTTCTGCAGCTCCGTTATACAACTGCAAACTTCAAGTATATTGGACCTCCAAAAGCGCAGTCATTAACAAAACAATGGTGACACCTTCAATGTGCTGCCCTAGGCCCAGGTCTAGTTGACCTATGCAAGAAAAAAAAAACACCCCTCTCTATATCCAACAATGAAAAATCTCAATAAAACATGGCAGATTGTAACAAATAGCACATTCCATATTACAGAGCATTTTTTGCAAAATTTAGCTGAATTAGATACGTTTTCCTCATTTCAACATATTTTTTTTTTTCCCCCCAGGATGACTAAGTCATAACTTTCTGCTTAAATGTTATTTTCAGTGTTCTCTTCTCTACACTTGCAGGTGACATTCTTTTAACTGCCAAAGATGGGCAATAATGATGCTTGGTAATGAATATGAATTGAATATTTTTTGGCTGTGGCTGTGTTTAAAGAGATCAATTCTGGTTTAAGCACTCAGCATGACATGTTCATACGTCACCTGACACATACATAATATAGATATGATGAATATTGTATTTGAGCTTTATAGGCGTGTGGAGAAAGGTGTGCCTGCTCAATGAAATGCTCCTGCTTTAGACCACTTAGGTCCTCAGCTACACTTTTGAGGTTATTTTTTTTTGGTTCATTATAAAGAATGTGCAAATTTACAGTTTGTGACATATTTCTTAAAGCTCAATCTCTCCAAAACTGAACTCCTTGTCTTCCCACCCTATACAAGCCTTCTGCACCTGTCTTCCTTCAGCTGAATGGTGCTACCAAGGGGCATAACTACACCTCACTAGACCCCAGGACTGATTTGTCCCCCCACCCAAATTGTGAATGAGGCTTATTGTTGAGGTTTCAATCAGAATGATTCTAGCATACATTTACACATAGCATGTACAGTTGTGTTCAAAATTATTCAACCCCCACTGAAATTGAGTGTTTTGGCCAGTTTGACATTGATTTTGATCATTCAGTCACCTTGCTTACAATTAAATCAAAGAGGCACGTGTAGGTCAGACAAATATAACATAACATTTATAATGAAATAACCACAAATGTCTTTTCTGTGCTCACATCATTATCAGTTTTATTCAACCCCCAAGTGACATTCAATCTTAGTACTTAGTACAACATCCTTTTACAGTTATAACAGCTTTTAAACGTGAAGCATAGCTTGACACAAGTGTCTTGCAGCGATCTACGGGTATCTTCGCCCATTCGTCATGGGCAAAAGCCTCCAGTTCAGTCACATTCTTAGGCTTGCGCACTGCAACTGCTTTCTTTAAGTTCCACCAGAGGTTCTCAATCGGATTTAAGTCAGGTGACTGCGATGGCCACTCCAAAATGTTCCAGCCTTTAATCTGCAACCATGCTCTAGTGGACTTGGAGGTATGCTTGGGATCATTGTCCTGTTGAAAGGTCCAACGTCTCCCAAGCCTCAGGTTTGTGACGGACTGCATCACATTGTCATCCAATATCTCCTGGTACTGAAGAGAATTCATGGTACCTTGCACACGCTGAAGCTTCCCTGTACCTGCAGAAGCAAAACAGCCCCAAAGCATGATTGACCCCCCGCCATGCTTCACAGTAGGCAAGGTGTTCTTTTCTTCATAGGCCTTGTTCTTCCTCCTCCAAACATAGCGTTGATCCGTGGGCCCAAACAGTTCTAATTTTGTTTCATCAGTCCACAGAACACTATCCCAAAACTTCTGTGGTTTGTCCACATGACTTTTGGCATACTGCAATCGACTCTTCTTATTCTTTGGAGACAGCAAGGGGGTGCGCCTGGGAGTTCTGGCATGGAGGCCTTCATTACGCAGTGTGCGCCGTATTGTCTGAGCTGAAACTTCAGTACCCACTTCTGACAAATCTTTTCTCAGTTCCTCAGCAGTCACACGGGGACTTTTCTCCACTCTACGCTTCAGGTAGCGCACAGCAGTCGAAGTCAGCATCTTCTTTCTGCCACGACCAGGTAGCGTTTCAACAGTGCCCTTTGCCTTGAATTTGCGAATGATGCTTCCTATGGTCTCTCTTGGTATGTTTAACATCTTTGCAATCTTCTTATAGCCATTGCCCTTCCTGTGAAGAGTAATCACCTCTTCTCTTGTCTTCCTGGACCATTCTCTTGACTTCACCATGTTTGTAACCACACCAGTAAATGTCTAGAAGGAGCTGAGTATCATTTTAAAGCTGCCTAATTGGTGCTTATTATGCTTTATTGCTGCTCCGTGACATCCACAGGTGTTTTCAATACCTGATTGAAAACACTTGAATGAACCTCTGTTCTTCAGAGTGGTAGTCTTTAAGGGGTTGAATAATTGTGTCAATGAAGAATTCACAAAAGAAACATTTACTACTGTATTACAAAACCAATTGATGTCATTTTAGTTGCATATGGTTCTTTAAAAAGTCCTTGTAGGATTTCATTCTGAATACAATTACAAATGTACACTAAATTCCCTAAAACCCTTTACAGCATTGGGGGTTGAATAATTTTGAACACAACTGTATTTGCACCCATACTAGGTATACACTTGCAGAAATACATGCATTCAGATATACTCCTATATCTACATAATCATGTACATGCCTATACTGACATGTATACTAAAATTCATATGCAAATACCAACCAATATACCTACAGATATACCCATAAATATACACCCATGTACATACACATATAGACCCATATTCGCAAACACATAAGCACACATGCTCGCACGCATGCACAAACACATATGTACCCATAGATATACAAAAATATATAAATGTATACATACATCATACACATACAGTCACAATTAATTCAAACTTTTAAAAATATACATACTGTATACATAGCAGTCAGTCAGACTGACATGCTCCAATTTAATTGTATTCCCCATTTCTTGCTTTATGTCCCCACTTGCCTTTATGTCCTGATTTGTCTTGTTATTTCTTGCTGACTCGTGCTGTTTGTGCCTCGCATTTGTGTCTCGAGACACGGGTATGGAAGCACCGGTGCGAGGCACGAATAGTTAGGACCAGTGCAAGACATTTAGGCTCCTTAGGCACAACATGCCCCCCAACCCCACTGTTTTATTGCATCTGTAGGTCCCTTTATTCACACAAATAACCAAGTCTCCTACAATGATTCCTGCACTTGTTAACCATTACAAAATCTTTTGCCCAGTATTTCAATCAGATTTTTTAAAAATACTTAATTGTGCTTGTCAAATCGTATGGATTTTATTTTATATACACTATAAGAATAAAGGTATTGGGAAACACCTCTTAATTATTGCATTCCAGGATTTCAGTCAGACCCATTGCCACAGGCGTATAAAATCAAGCACCTACCATGCAATCTGCATTTACAAACACTTGTGGGAAAAAAATGGGTTGTTCTGAATAGCTCAGTGAATTCAAGCATGGTACTGTGATAGAATGCCACCTTCGCAATAAGTCAGTTCATGGAATTTAATCCCTGCTAGAAATTCCATAGTCAGTTTTATACGGTACTATTGGAAGCAGCAACTCGGCCACAAAGCAGGAGACCATGTAAAGTCACAGAGTTGTGTCACCAACCCGTGGGTCACCAACACATGTGGTGTGTAAATGTTGCCAATGTTGTGCTGGTTCTATAGCTGAAGAGTTCCACTGGCATTAATATCAGAACAAAAACTATGCAACAGGAGCTTTCTGGAATGGGTCTCCATGGCCGAGCAGTTTCATGCAAGCCTCACATCAACAAGTACAATGCCAAGTGTCGGATGTAGTGGTGTAAAACACTCCACCACTGGACTCTTTAGCAGTGAAAAAGTGTTCTTTGGAGTATGACTCACGGTTCTCTGTTTGGCAGTCTGATGGGTGAGTCTGGGTTTGGCCGTGCCAGGAGAATTCTACCTGCCTGACTGCATTGTGCCAAATGTAACATTTGGGGGAGGAGGGATAATGGGATGGGGCTCCTTTTCAGCGGTTGGGCTAGGCCCTTTACTTGCAGTGAAGGGAAATCTTAATGCTTCAGCATGCCAAGACATTTTGAACAATTCTATGCTTCCAACTTCATGAAAATAGTTTGGGGCATACCCTTTTCTATTCCAGCATGACTTTGCCCTTGTGCACAAAAGTAAGGTCCATGAAAACATGGTTGGATGAGTTTAATGTGGAAGAATTTTACAGGCCCAGACAGAGTCCTGACCCTATCTTCATTGAACACCTTTGGGATGAACTGGAATGGAGATTATGAGCTAGGACGTCTTGTCCAACATCAGTGCCTGACTTCACAAATGCTCTACTAGATGAATCGGCAAAAATTCCCACATAAACTCAACAAAATCTTATATAACGTCTTCGCAGAGGAGTGGAAACTGTTATAGCTACAATGGGATGATCAACTCCATATTTATGTCTATGTAATTCAAATGCAATTTCAGAAATGTCCCTGTTGGAGTAATGGTCAACTGTCCCAAAACTTTTGATTATATAGGCAGAACTCCTTAAAGTGTCTCAAAAATCCAATAATAGACCTAGTGCAAAAAAATCCAAAAATACTTGCTTGAAAAACTACTTTCCAAAACATCAGAGATATGTTTTAATTGAATATAAATGCTAAATTTATAAGATACAAGTCCCTGGAGTGCATCCACGTGCTGTTTGGAAATATATAGTGACACCTTTTTTATTGGACTAACATTGCATTTAAAAGACAAACTTTCTAGGGTACCTCTCTACTTCAGGTTTTGAAGTCATACTGAGCAAAATCCTAGAATTGATTGACAATGTTGAAATAAAAAAGGTATCACTACGTACTGCTATACTCTGGTGATTCTGGCATATGGGCTAACGTGGCTTATCCAATCTACACTATATACACTCACCGGCCACTTTATTAGGTATACCTGTTCAATTGCTTGTTAACGCAAATTGCCTATCAGCGAATCACATGGCAGCAACTCAATGCATGTAGGCATCTAGACGTGGTGAGGACAACTTGCTGAAGTTCAAACCGGGCATCAGAATGGGGAAGAAAGGATGTTTAAGTGATTTTGAACGTGGCATGGCTGTTGGTGCCAGACGGGCTGGTCTGAGTATTTAAAAAAATGCTGATCTACTGGGATTATCAATACAACCATCTCTAGGCTTTACAGAGAATGGTCCAAAAAAGAGAAAATATCCAGTGTGTGGCAGTTGTGTGGCCGAAAATGTCTTGTTGATGTCAGAGGAGTAAAGGGCAGACTGGTTCGAGATAATAGAAAGGCAACAGTAACTCAAATAACCACTCGTTACAACCAAGATATACAGAATGCCATCTCTGAATGCACATGTTGAACCTTGAAGCAGATGTGCTACTGCAGCAGCAGACCACACCAGGTGCCACTCCTGTCAGTAAGAACGGGAAACTGAGGATACAAATTGCACAGGCTCACCAAAATTGGACAATAGAAAACTGTAAAAACATTGCCTGGTCTGATGAGTCTTGATTTCAACTGTGACATTCAGATGGTAGGGTCAGAATTTGGCGTAAACAACATGAAAGCATGGATCCATCCTGCCTTGTAACAATTGTTCAGTCTGGTAGTGGTGGTGTAATGGTGTGGGGGATATTTTCTTGGCACACTTTGAGCCCCTTAGTACCAACTGAGCAGCGTTTAAACGTAATAGCCTACCTGAGTATTGTTGCTGATCATGTCAATCCCTTTATGACCACAATGTATTTCCATATCTTCTGATGGCTGCTTCCAGCAGGATAATGCACCATGTCACGAAGGTCAAATCATCTCAAACTGGTTTCATACACAGAACCTGGAGTTCACTGTAATCCAATGGCCTCCGCAGTCACCAGAACTCGATCCAATAGAGCACATTTGTGATGTGGTGGAACGGGAGATTCACATCATGGATGTGCAGCCGATAAAACTGAAGTAACTGTGTGATGCTATCATGTCAATATGGACCAAAATCCCTGAGGAATGTTTCCAACATCTTGTTAAATCTATACCATTGCCATCATGAATTAAGGCATTTCTGAAGGCAAAAGGTACAAACCCGGTACTAGCAAGGTGTACCTAATAAAGTGTCCAAACAGTGTATATCAGGGCTCAAAATTTCAAGTCCCAAGCTACTAGCCAAGCCTTAAGAGTTACTCGCCAATAGTTGCCCCACCTTACCCCTTATCCTGCCCTGCCTCTGCATTCCCACTCGCCCTCATGTAATTTCCACTCTCCAAATGCGAGCAGGCGAGTGGAAATTTTGAGGCCTGGTGTATATATATACACAAACACCTGCGCACACACACAATCAATCTCTAGCACTCAGGTGGTATGAAATTTACAGTCCTAGGTAAAGTGCCAGGGTGCCAGGAAGGAACTGGGGGGGGGGCTTCTGTGCAATGCATCTTTCTGAAGTTGAACAAGAAGTTCCAGTGTACTATTTAATGTCAACTGGGAATAGAAATATGGCTACATTGTATCATGCTGTGATATGTTCTTGTACAGCCAGTGAGTGGAACTTGCTAGGGATCATTTTATCGCTTAGTGTAGTATTGTGTATCTGTCTGGTTTATAAGAATCCTCATCCATTTTTGTTTTTAGTGTAGGAGTCTTTCCCTGTCTTTCTCCCTCCCCAGCGGTTTCCCCCGACTGCAGTGTCTGATAAGAGGCAGTCAGTAAATCACGCAGCACTCAGTCTCAGTTGTCATAGCACTCCACTCATTCTCAGCTGTCTCTGCTCCCGATGCTGCTTCTGTCAGGAAATTCTCAATTATTTCCTGCATCTCCTGCTCTGACAGGGACATCGTCCATTTTCTCACACAACCCTCTACACCACCAGGGCTGCTGGGAGGCAGTGTTCTTCTGCTGTAGGCCCATCTTGGGCTTTGGACTTGCAGCACAGGTGCTAACTCTTTGGTCCTTGCTGCATACAGGCCCCCTACAGAGCTGGTCCCACTCTGAGCGACCTCTTTAGTTACGCCCTTAGTGTCACCATTACTTCTACCTCCTTCATGCCTCACTTACAGTCACTAACCAAATCTTGGTTGTTCCTGCCACGTATGTACAATTGTTTAGGCTTCATCTAATCACTCAGCTTCTATGGAGATGTATTCAATTGCCATGTCTGTCTGTAGAAATATCTCTTTATATATATTTATATGCACTTACATTTTCATATGTGCTTTTATTGGATTTTAGTTAAACAGCGTCAGACCATGTGCCATTGGTAATTTTGGATACAAAGTCTTTTCTGTACTTTATTCATCATGCTTTTACTGTCAATATTGTGGTCCAGCCTTTCTAATTATTGTGAGTAATGTGTGACACTTCCAATTATCTCAGAGTATTGTGATTGGATGATCTATTTTGCTTTTTTACACCCTTTGTATGTATATACATCGCTGGAGTCTAGATGTACCCTTCACCTTTCCAACCTGGTGTTTAAGAGGTTTTCTGGGAAGCTACCACCCTACCTGAATAGACTGTTCCCCCAGCTGGTCCCTCCTCCTATAACCTCCGATCCAGGACCAGCACCTTACTTGCAACACCACAATACAAAAAGAAAGTGGCTCGATCCGCATTTTCCTACAGAGCACCACAATTATGGAATAACCTCCCAGACACCATCAAATCTTCCCCCAGTCTAAAGTCACTTAGGAGATCTCTATTAACATGCCTCGATACAGAATGCACCTGTAAACATGTAACATAATGACTGACAGGGTAATTCAAAGAGATTTGAAAAGTCACCGCACGTTCGGTGACTTTTCGTTCTCTTCAATTCGGTTCCTTTTGCCGATCCCATTTCGGTGACCCTGCGGTATATTCAGCAAGCACCACAGGGCCCCCGAATTGCAGGGAAAAGCTGCCGCATACCTGACGAAAACTAACCGCAAAACCCAGCGAATACACGCCGAAAACCCGCAAAAACATCTGGATTAACCTGCCGAAAACTATGGAAAAACCAGAGCAAGAGCCGATCGCAGCCGCCGGAAAAACCCGACACCGCAGAAGAGGCAGTGAATAAATTAGCAAAACAGTTTGCATGAATGATTGAAAAGTGAAACGCTGTTTGCAAACAAACTACTGAGCGAAAATGTCTGAAATTTACATATGAGGTCCAAGGAATGATAATAAAAAGGGCTGTGACAGAAAAAAATAAGTAAACTTAAAAAAAATAAAAAAATCGGACTTTTAAAAAAAATCCAGAAAAATGCTTAAAATATTCTAAAAAATCTATAAATAAAGAGACTCTTTACTGCAGAATTTTATAATGAACGGTTTATTAGATATTGAATTAAAATGGGAATATTTTTAACATTGAAGCCTATGGGATTCGTCTGAATAAACTTGCCGAATTAAAACACCGAATGGAAAGGCATTACGGGAACCTTTCACTGCTGGTTTGTGTTCTCTGAATAGCCGAAGCAGTGCTTTTTCATGGGGATTTCACTGCCCTCGAACAGGCACCGAACAGGCACCGTATGTGCAGGCAATTTGCCAGGATTTGGCGTATTGCCTGCTCTCTGGATAGCCGAATGGTAAAGAAAGGTAACCGAACGCTGATTTTCAGCGTTCAGTTACCTTTCTCAAGCAATTCGGATCTCTTTGAATTACTCTGTATATTTCTTACATATTTATTTTCTTTTAATCTGTATATTTGTGTTGTTTTTTAATATGTTCCATTTTATTACTTTGTATTTCTGTAACAACTGTAACAATTCAATGTTCTTGAACCCAGGACGTACTTGAAAACAAGAGAAATCTCAATGTATCCTTCCTGGTAAAATCCTTTATAAATAAATAAATATATGCTACAAAAACTGTGATGTGACAAGGGGCAGTCATCCCAATTTAACAAAACAATGGTGGCCCCTTCAATGTGCTGCCCTAGGCCCAGGTCTAGTTCGCCTATGCAAGAATAAAAAACACCCCTCTGTATATCCAACAATGAAAAATCTCAATAAAACATGGCAGATTGTAACAAATAGCACATTCCATATTACAGAGCATGTTTTGCAAAATTTAGCTGAATTAGATACGTTTTCCTCATTTCGACTTTTTGTTTTTCCCCAGGATGACTAAGTCATGACTTTCTGCTTAAATGTTATTTTCAGTGTTCTCTTCTCTACACTTGCAGGTGACATTCTTTTAACTGCCAAAGATGGGCAATAATGAGGCTTGGTAATGAATATGAATTGAATATTTTTGGGCTTAGGCTGTGTTTAAAGAGATCAATTCTGGTTTAAGCACTCAGCATGACATGTTCATACGTCACCTGACACATACATAATATAGATATGATGAATATTGTATTTGAGCTTTATAGGCGTGTGGAGAAAGGTGTGCCTGCTCAATGAAATGCTCCTGCTTTAGACCATTTAGGTCCTCAGCTACACTTTTGAGGTTTTTTTTTTTTTGGTTCATTATAAAGAATGTGCAAATTTACAGTTTGTGACATATTTCTTAAAGCTCAATCTCTTCAAAGCTGAACTCAAAACTGATACTCAATGTATCCTTCCTGGTAAAATCCTTTATAAATAAATAAATATATGCTACAAAAACTGTGATGTGCCGAGGGGCAGACATCCCAACTTGCAAACACTCATTACAGGGAGACTGCCACCCCACCCATTTAATATTTAAAAAAAATTCGAAACATTGAGGCATGGCTAGAGTTGCCAGATCAGCCATGTTTTAGTGGACACATATTAAGGTTTCACACAGAGGAGAGCACAGGGAAAGGTGCTGCCCTTTAACATGTATACTTTATATGCTACAGGAAGGAAATTAAAGGCAGGTCACCTGGGATTCATTTCTGATTTCGTGCCTGTTGCATATGGATTTTACATACTGCTGGGTTGCACTTTTTATGCACTGCCCACCGGCATGAATAAATTATATGTGCCCTGAAAAACATGGCCAATCTGGTATCTCTAGGCATGGGGCTGGAGAGGGTGACATAGAACACAAAGGGGGGCTAGGGATAGTGACATAGGGTACATTTTAGGCTAGGGAGGGCGACATAGAGTACACTTGAGGCTATGGAGGGTGACAGGACACACTGAGTGCTAAGTATGGTGACATAGGACACACTGGGGGATGAAGAAGGTGACATAGGAAATGCTGGGGAGGGTGATGTAGGGCATGCCAGAGGTTGTGGCAGGTGGCATAGGTCACACTAGGGTCTGCAGAGGGTAAGAGGAGACACACTGGGGGCTGGGGTGGGTGACATTGGCTCTGGTGTGCCCTATGTTATCCTCCAGTCCCAGGTGTTTCCTAAGGAGGGTGACATAGGACACCCTTGGGGTTGGGGAGGGCGACATAGGACACCCTGGGGGTTGGGGAGGGTGACATAGGACATCCTGGGGGATAGAGACGATGGTAAAGGACACACTGGGGGCTAGGGAGGATGAGAGGAGACACAGTGAAGACTGTGGAGGGTGAGAAGGAGATTTAATAACACTCAGGAGATAGAAACACAGAGAATGTGGGATAATTGGTTTGATCATGAAGTGTAGGATTATTAGTGGAATATTTTGTGGGATAGCAAGGTACGTGGATTAGTCATGGGGTATGGGGGGGCGGCAATTCACCTTTGTTGGCAAAAATTTTTGCACCGGCCCTGGACGGAGTCCCGGGTTGGTCAGACCATCCCTTTATACCCCACCTTGCGCACTGACGTCATCACTCTAGCGTTTAATGATGTCAGTTTCAGGTGCACCCCCCCACCAGATTCAGGAAAAGGAACACAATTAAGAGAGGGATCACTGGAGAGGTCTAACCTTTCCAGGGACGCCTTTCTTTAACCCCTTAGGTGCCAATCTGCACAAGATTGCAGTCTTCTCCCAGAGGGGACTGGTCTTGGATGTCAGCCCATCCACCAGGGCCTCCCCATGCAGGGGTATGATGATGTCAGTAAGGGAATTAACCCCTAGCTGCCCTATGGAAAACTCTATGGTGGAGATAGGGAGGTCATTTGGACCCCCTTACCTCCCAATTAGGGCAGCTAGAGGGTCATGTGTGGTATTGTTGTAAACGCCTGAGCATGCCTTTCCAATGATATCAAATATGACCAGGTTATGTGTAACAATTAAATAAATAAATATAAAAATATCCTTTTTTTTTATATATTAATGCTGCACTATTGTCACTTTTCAATTATAATGTGAACAATAACAACTAACTAAAAATTTAGTTTATTCAGTTTTCGCTAAAATCGCGTATTTTCTCAGAAAAAATACAGTAACAAGTTCCCATTTCTAATTTTTTTATTAAGAGTGCCCCATAGAATATATATCCACACCTTGACTACTGCAACCCCCTTCTTTGTGGCCTCAGATGACATCAGATTATTGCTCTACAGTCTATAAAGAACCCTCCTGCCATACTCATCCACTCATACCTTGTACCTCTCACACCTAACCCCTTTATTAATCTCTACACTGGCTCACTGTTTCTTAACCACTTCCATGCGGAGGACGCGCTCAGCGCGTCCTCCACATGGCTCCTGCTGTGCGGAGGACGCGCTGAGCGCGTCCTCCCTTTGGGGTCAGCATTCGGCCGGGTTCCGGCCGATCGCTGGCCCCCCCGGTGCGGGCTGACATCCTCGATGTCAGCCCAGCATCCGGAACCGCCGCCGATGAAATTAGGTGTCGAACTCGAACCGAACACACCCAAAAAGTTCAAAATTCGCGAACTTTCGAACTGCCAAAGTTCGGGTCGAACTCCGACCTGTCCGAACCCGAACAGCTCATCCCTAGTGAGGAGTATGGGTACAAGGAAATAATACCAACAGATCAACCGTGATTGGGATGGATGGAACATACCTGCTAATAGGAGAGGAGATGTAGGTTAGTAGCACAGTTACACCCCAGCCCGCTCCCTAAGGTCAAACAGCGACCTGCGCCTAGCTTCTCCCCGCATCACCTCTTCCCATGATAGACTGCAGGATTTCTCACGTGCAGCCCCCACTCTCTGGAACGCTCTCCCTCGTACTGTCAGACTTTCCCCTAACTTCTCTTCCTTCAAACGCTCCCTTAAAACGTTCCTATTTAGGCTAGGGTCAGACGAAAGCATTTTTCCCCGCGAACGTGAAAAAATGCGTCTGAACGCATTGACGTATTTTTTCACGGAATGCGCAAAAACGGTCAGACGACACGCATTTTTGGGCGTGATTTTGTACGGATCGTCAATAAAACTCTTTTTACGTCTGGACGTTATGTAGGCTGGACATTAGCAGCGTCTGACATCTCCTAATCACGCAAACACGCCGCTATGCCGCAGCTGCGCACTCAGTACGTCAGTACTAGCGGTTCAGCTTTCTCAAAAAAATGCATTCAAATTCCACTTGCGTTGCACGGCCGGACTTTTGTGCGGCCGTACATCGTATATTGGCCGTCATTGCCCGTCATCTGCTGCTAGTGCGGCCGTAATTATGTGCGCCAGAACGCACGTTAAAAGTGCACTGGTCTGCCCCAGCCTTAGGGAAGCCTACCACCCAACTCACTGACGCAACCATCAATCACTCTCACCTTACAGTCCTCTCCTCCTGTTTCCAACCCCAACCCTCCCAGATTGTGAGTTCCTACGGGAATAGGGCCCTTATCTCCTCCTGTACTGTTTGTCAAATGTTGTTCAATGTATTGTATTGTAACCCTGTCTATACTGTGCCTATTGTACAGCGCTGCGGAATATGCTGGCGCTTTATAAATAAAGAATAATAATAATAATAATAATAATAAGAGCTTTGTACCTGAAGACCAGTAGTTTGAATTGGATTCTTTAACCCTTTCGCTGCTGAGGCTTTTCACACTACTGTGCTGAGGTCATTTTTACCGGTTTTGCTCATCATGTTTAAACGTGTTTTGAAGGCTTATTTTAGTATATGACCCAGACATATTATATATCGTTCTTTCCGTCAGACTCGGTAGATTCATAATATGTCATTATTATATGTATACGTTATGTCATGTCTGTATATTATAACAAAAAATGCAATAAAATATGTATTTTCAACAATTTACAACGTGTAAAGTGTTTTTTTTCACATTTTAACATGCGAGCAATTGCGGTTATATTTTGTATGGGGTGCGCTTGTTAAAAAAATTAGAGGTGGGGTCTCGTTACATTTTTTTTTTGGGGAAAATTACACGATTTTTAACAAACGCACCGCATACAAAAATCGTTAGTGCAGCATCATTGTTCACATTATAATTGAAATGGGAACAATATTGCTGCATTAACGAACCAAAAAAAAGAAAAAAAAATGTTTATTTTTTTTTTATAATTTTTTTTTAAATATATTTTTATTTTTATTTTTAATTTTTTTTTTAAAAAAAACTTTTTTCACTGTAGTGTTTGGTATCGTTGGAACGGCCATGCTCTGGCCGATCCAACTATACCAAACGTTAACCCCTAGCTGCCACGGATCGGGAGATAGGGAGTTCATTGGAACTCCCTATCTCCACCGTTGGTGGCAGATAGGGGTTAACTCTAGGACTGGCGTCATCGTGCTATGCACGATGACGCCAGTCCTCAGGGGGAGTTCCCGGAGGCTTGGCCGACATCCAAGATGTCGGCCAGCTCCGGGAAAGGATCACGAACCAGCGCTTTTCAGCGCTGATTTGCGATCCAGCTCCCCAGGGGTTAATGCCAGGCACCATTTGGAAGGGCAGGCTGTGCCCTTCCAAATGGTGCCTGGGTTAACCCCCGCAACGCAGCCGATCGGGAGGGAGAGAGGTCCGAAGGACCTCCCCCCTCCCTTTCAGGCGCCTCCTCCGCACATGCGGGGGGGGGCGCCTGAATTAGGTGTCATCGCGCTGCCGCGATGACACCTAATTTCAGCGGCTGCGGTTCCGGATGCTGGGCAGACATCGAGGATGTCAGCCTGCCCCGGGGGGGCCAGCGATCGGCCGGAACCTGGCCGAACGCTGACCCCAATGGGAGGACGCGCTCAGCGCGTCCTCCGCATACCAGCAGACATGCGGAGGACGCGCTGAGCACGTCCTCCGCATCGAAGTGGTTAAAATATATATATATATTTATTTTTTTATTTAATTTTCTTAAAACATTTTTCATGCTCATGTTTGGTATCCTTGGAAAGGCCATGCTCTGGCCGATCCAACGATATCAAACATTAACCCCTAGCTGCCACGGATCGGGAGATAGGGGGTTCATTGGAACCCCCTATCTCCACCATTGGTGGCAGCTAGGGGTCAACTCCAGGACTGGCGTCATCGTGCTATGCACGATGACGCCAGTCCTCAGGGGGAGTTCCTGGAGGCTTGGCCGACATCCAAGATGTCGGCCAGCTCCAGGAGAGGATCACGATCCGGCGCTTTTCAGCGCCGATTCGTGATCCGGCTCCCCAGGGGTTAATCACAGCCACCGTTTGGAAGGGCAGGCTGTGCCCTTCCAAACGGTGCCTGGATTAACCCTCTGCCCCCCGGCGATCTGAGATTAACCCTCTGCCCCCCTCCCTATCAGGCGCTTCCTCCGCACATGTGGGGGGGGCGCCTGAATTAGATGTCGTCGCGCCGCTGCAATGACATCTAATTGCTCCGCCGGGGTCCCGGAGTGCTGGGCTGACATCCAAGATGTCAGCCCGCACCGGGGGGTGCAGCAATCCGCCAGAATCCAGCGGATTGCTGCCTCCTGTGCATGGACGCGCTCAGCGCGTCCATAGCACAGGAGAACCACTTAGCTGGACGTGCTGAGTGCGTCCTTAGCAGCCAAGTGGTTAACTGGTGTTTGAAAAAAATTCAAAATAACATCTAAGGCTAGGGTCAGATGATCGCGTTTTGTAGGGACTGTGTGTCCATGCAGTACGGACGTACTTACTGACTGACAACAAGGTAGTGGCCAAACAGTCCGTTTTTTTCACTGACGTATTTTTTGACGGATGTAGCAGGGAAAATAAATTAAAATGAAAAAACATTCTGTCCGTCAAAAATGTTGGATGTATAAATGCAGTCCATCTGACCTCGTTTCATCACTCACATACAAAGCTACACGAACGTTGCGGACGTGGCGCACTCCGCACGTCCGTTCTAGCAGTATTACGTTCTTGCCTAACCTGCGTCTGTTTACTGCGTCCGCCATGCATCCGCACTTCCATGCGGACATACTTCGTGTGTGGGGCTCCATTGGTCAGAATGCTATGCTGCCACGGACGTACAAATGTGCGGCAACACGGACGTGATAACAGCGCTTGTCTGACCCCAGCCTTAAGTATTGTTATTTTTCACCTCGGGATTAAACATTCACAGGGTTATTCAGAGAGCGGTGAAAAGCAGGAGAGTAACTGGAGAAGTGAAAATTCTAGGTCAAAATAGCCAAACCAAAAAAATTCTCCCATTTAGGCTAGGGTCAGACGAACGTGATTTCTACGGACTGTACGTCCGTGCACACGGACGTACGTCAGTACGGAAGACACAGTAGTGGCCACACAGTCCGTTTTTTTCACTGACAAATATTTTGACGGATGTAGGAGGGAAAATAAATTAAAAAGCAAAACCATTTTGTCCGTGAAAAAAATGCTGGACGTATAAATGCAGTCCGTCTGACCACGTTCCATCACTCACACACAAAGCTATGCAGACGTTGCGGACGCAGCGCACTTTGTGCGGCCGTTCTAGGGGTTGTACGTTCTTGCCTGCCTTGCGTCCGTGGGCCGCGGCCGTTGTGCGTCCGCAGTTCAGTGCGGACGTACTCGTGTAACGGGCTCCGATGGGCTTCCTGTCATGCTATCACGGACGTACTTTTAGGCGCAATCACGGACGTGAACACTACGCTCGTCTGACAGCAGCCTTAACTCACTTTCCAAATTGGCTATTTGGTCTAGATTGTTCTCTTCTCCTGCCAGTTCTCCTGGCTTTCACCTCTCTCTCAGGGTTGTTCAGAGAAAGGTGAAAACCAGGAGAATGGCAGGAAAAGAGAACAATCTGGACCAAATAGCCGATTTGGAAAGTGAGATAAGGCTAGGGTCAGACTAACGCATTTTTCACAGCGACCGAAAGTGCGTCCGAACGCATTGTCGTATTTTTTCACGGAATGCGCGAAAACGGTCATACGATGCGCATTTTTGTGTGGGATTTTTTACGGATCCAAACCAGGAAACTTTGGGTGTCTGGACGTTATGTTGGCCAGACATGAGCAGGGTCTGACGTCTCCAAATCACGCACACACGCCGCTAGTGGACGCAGCGCACTCTGTACGTCCGTACTAGCGGTTCTGCGTTCTCGAAAAAATGCTTTCATTTTCCACTTGCGTTGCGCAGCCGGACTTTCGTGCGACCGTACTTCGTATATTGGCTGTCATTGCCCGTCATTTGCTGCTAGTGCGGCCGTGATTAAGTGCGCCTAAACGCATGTTAAAAATTCGCTAGTCTGACCCTAGCCTAAAAGGGAGACTTTTTCTGGTTTGGCTATTTTGACCTAGAATTTTCCATTCTCCAGTCAATTCTCCTGCTCTACACCGCTCTCTGAATAACCCTGATAGGGTTATTCAGAGAAAGGTGAAACTCAGGAGAATGACTGAAGAGAAAATTCTAGGTCAAAATAGCCAAACCAGAAAAATTCTCCCATTTTTCTCACTTTCCAAATCGGCTATTTGGTCTAGAATTTTCCATTCTCCAGTCATTCTCCTGCTTTTCACCGCCAAAAAATCAGTAAACTTTTTCTGCGTGTCCGAAAATTTCTCCTCTTTTCATACAGACTGCCGCCCAAAGCAGTTGTTTATGGATAGATTAAAGGAAAAGCATTTACCATCATTTGAAATGTCATTTTTTGGTTTTTACATATTTCTATACATCCTAGAAATCCGCCACTTCACGGGCAGGTTATGGGGACCTCCTAGGCACGATATTTGAAGGAATTTTTCGTTTTTATTTTTAACCCTTATTTCATGGAAAACTCACTGTCCCTTTAAAAACGTATTTTTTTTTACTTTTTGTCCTTGTTTCCTGTCCCCCAGGGCACTACCCAGACCCCCATACACTTTATATGGCAAATATCTAGCATATATGCCCTCTTGGAGGGCACTCTAAAAACCGAATTTTCAGCCCCATTGACTTGTATGGCGTTCGAGTTCGGGTTCGGATCCGAACATTTAGATAGTTTGGGTTCGGCTTCGAACCGAACTCGGGGAGTGTTCGGCTCATCCCTACTCCTCACATTCGCCTTCAGAATAATTTTTTTTAAAATTCTTTATTTTTGAATTTTGCAAGAGTGACATATGACCAATGCAAGTGAGAATGGCCTTGCAGGGCCAAGCCATGTCCTCAAAACAACAGCATATACAAATAAAAACAAACAAGACAATGTAAAATGGCAAAAAGACTGCGTTTGCAAATATACATCAAAGAGACATCGAATGATAATGGAAGTCAGCTAAGAACATTAATATGAAAACATCCCCAGGTGGGGGGTCTCGTCGAGGTAGGAGAACCCAAAACTCGTAAATAAAAGCCGTTGTCAATGTTAATGAAGTATCGGAACGCACTCCATATTAGAAGCACCGCCGAAGTATTCAAGCTAAAAGGAGAGAGGGGCAAGGGAGAAGAGGGGGAAAGAAAAAGAGAAAGAAAAAAAAAAAAGAAGGGGGAAGAGAGAAACGGAGGGGAATGGCAGTGGCCCAAAATGTGCCATCCTTAGCTTAATCCCAGAGTCCAAAGGACCGCGGGGGGCCAAGGGGACAATTGGCACTAGGCCCAGGCACTCGGGGGGCCATAATGGCAAACCGAAACAACCCAAGATGCCAAAAAAAAAGGGGGGGGAAGAAAAAAGAGAAATGCATCAGCCAGGTGGAGGGGGGAGATGGGTATCATGCTGGAGTCTATCAACGGAGCAGGGCCAGTAGCCTCAGCCTGTGTCCACCCATAAGGCACAGTGTACATCGCGTCCCGGCATCTTCTCTCTTAGCATGCTGTGGCGTCCGACCGTCATCAGTCCGTCGCCATCGAATACATCATCCAGGCCTCGACAGGCCCCAATCGCTCCTCGACCTCCACTGCCAGGATTCCGAAGCAGGACCACACGGTATGTCACTGCGCACATCCGCGTTGTCCCGACCAGCACTCGGGGCCAAGTCCTCGTAGGGCCCGGGTCAAACCTCGAACTCCGCCGCCAGATCTCCTTCGGAAAACTGTTCGGTATAGCCGCTTGCGCTTCTGCGCCTTCCTGGCTGCCGACTGCATGAAACCGTCCATCTCCGCACGTCGAGGGGGCACCAACGCCACCGCCATCTGGGGTGCATCGAGAGCAGTACCATTTCCAGTGCAGTAAGTCGGATTTGCTCTGGGGGCAAGGGATCCTCCGAACCGAAGCCACATGCAGGCCGCCGTCCTCGCTGCCTCTCTCTTCAGCTGCAGTATCAACAGGACATATTGCTGTAAGGCACGAGGACATGTCCGCCTCTACCTCGGTTGTCAGGTGTGTCCTCGGTGTTCGGAAGCCCCGTAGCGCAGCCTGCAGCCTGCGCCAAACCCCTCTAGTGAGCTGGCCATTCGGATCCTCCCCATCTAGGATAAGCAAGCAGGCATCCAGGCCACACATAGCCGCCCCGCATCACTGGTGAGGGGAGGGGTTTAGCACATCTTCGACCCGTGGGTCCATCTGCCACCCCCACAGACCTGTAATCCAAGACAGCCAGGAGATGGGGGCCCTCCATCTCCATATTCTGCTGTACCGACTCAGGTCCGGGGAATGCAGCCAGCACTGCGTGGTCACTAGGCTCTTCACAGGGGTTAAGCCTCAAGATGGCCGCTGTCTTCTCGGGACAGCCACCCAGCTACAGCGACCAGGGTTGTCTCTCGTCCGGAGCGGGGGACTAAACGGCCTCCGGACAATTCAGAACCGGTGGCCAGCAACTCAGACCCAGGGTCAGCAAAAAATAGGCACATAAAAGTCAGCTAAAGGTCTCTTAAGAGGAGCAGACGCGAGGAGCTCCAGCAAAACACGTCCGCTCCTGTGAACAGCTGGCCACGTCCCAGAATTTTTTAAAGAGTCGCCCCCTATCTATGGAACTCCCTCCCTCGCAATATTCTACTCTCCCTGTGCCTCCAATCTTTCAAAACATCTCTAAAAACACATTTCTTTATAGAAGACTTTCAACACACTTCATAATCCTCCCATTGTACCTTACCTGATCTTACTCCCATATAGCCCCCATGCATCCTATTTCTTCTCATACTCTGCAATTTACCCTCACCTCAGTGTGTCACCCCTTTCCGCTTAGATTGTAAACTCTTGAGTAGAGCCCTCTTTTCCTTTTCTCCTTTTGCCAAACGTATTTGTTAATGTTTTGTTTGTTTTGTCTCATCCATTGTAGGCATTCTGAAATGTGTTGGTGCTTCATAAATAATTGTGATTGTACTTTACAGTTTGTAAGTAATAAATATTATGTGTGCACACCCTAGAATATGGGCTGCACACACGCCTAAGTTGGATTTATTCAATTATTCATACATTTCAACATTTTATTGCTTTGTACTCTACTCATTCGTGTTTTATTTGAATGCTTCATGATAAAAATAACTGCCTCAAAAAGACCTGACAGTACATTTTGTTGACTTTCATATGTATTTTAAGGAAATGTGTACCTGTTTAAGTAAAATTGACTATACTCACAATGCTATCGGTCGTGTAAATGTTTCAGGACATAAAGTATGATGAATGCCAGTATAAAGAATGAAAAGGAAGAAATATACATAAAATACAGCAGAATTAACTCTATTTAACCCTTTCAATTCTAAGGATGTCTGGTAGACATCATTTACAGTTATCAGATACAGATCATTATCTCCCTGTAGTCTTTGAAGTGTAGAAAATAAGCTAATTACACTATTTTGCTTGGCACACATATGATTAGTCAGCCAGCAAATCCTCAGATTGCAGAAAAAAAACATACTGTTTCAAAAGTATACACATTAACCATTTGCATGTGCATATTTCCCCATTTGTAAGACTCACATAAAAAGAGATCCCTCTTTGGAAAAGGTGTGAGGTCTTCTCTTTCTAAAGATATGTCACCTGTTAATATGGAAAACTACAGATTTTATATACAATGGCCAATAAGCCTGCAGGAAAGGTAGACCAAATTTTTATCTCGGAGTTAGCAGGGCTGTAATTTAGCCTTTGTCTTCCCCACTGATTTACTTACTGAGACAGCAAACTACAAAATCAAAAGTACTAAAACTCCCCTTCAAAATGAGTAATCACCTGTCTTCCTAAAAAGCAGATCTCACCATAAAAAGGTGACTACCTGTTCCCTAAGGATGTCAAGGGATTGTATATTTTGATGGGGTGTGCGTGTTATACAGCTTATATCTCATAGTGTACTTAAAGGGGAGTGTGTCCCCTTTTTGAAAGTAGAAAATTCGCCCTGGAGGTTCGCATTACTCTCTAAATTGCAGACAATTACCATAGTAATATTGGTAACCTTGGAGTTGCAGTTTTTACGGGGGTGGGTGACTTTTAACACCGCTATTCCTCCCAGAAAACACTAACGATTTTGTAGCCTGGCCTTTCCAACAATATCAAATATGACCATGTGTTGTGTAAAAATTAAAAAAATTAAATAAAAAATAAAAACGTGTTTTTTTTATAAAAAAAAATATTTGTCTGGGTCATATTATAAAAGAGGACTTCAAATTGGTTGTGATACTATACTTAACATGGGGAGCACAAAGTGTTAATTTGCGTTAGTATTACAATATACTAACGCAAATTACGTCCGGCTGCGGTCAGCAAAAAGTTAACCTCAGCCTGGACTTGGTGCAAACGGATTCCGTTGTTGCAGAATCCATCAGCACCAGACAGAAACCCCCCCAAAATAAATCAGATACTCACCTCCTATCCCACGGCGAGGACCGTGGCTCCAACCGCCTCCTCCCTCCAGCGGGAGCAGGGAGAGACTGGGGGAAAAAGTCCTTTGTGATTTATCTGTCCTTTTTTTTCATTATTGCTTTGGTTAGTTGGCTTGCAGAGTATGTCCACGCCTGCTCTGTGATTGCAGGGTGGACACATCTGTGAGAGCTTAATTGCTTGATGTATATCTATGTCTTTCTTTGCATGTTGGCTATTCTTGAGGAAAGTCCCTCTGAGGACTGAAACGTTGAAATTTTTTGCCATAATAAAGCTCTATTTTATTTAAACTCTACATAGAAGTGTCCGTGTGCGTCTGGATTTTGGTCTCATATATATATATATATATATATATATATAGTCCATGCAAAAGCAGTGTTGGCGGCACTCTGGGTCTTTGTAAAAAGTGTTTAATAGATAAAGATCGACGTTTCAGTCTGCTAACCGCGGACTTTCATCAGGATACCAATGAAATGGTATCCTGATGAAAGTCCGCAGTTAGCGGACTGAAACGTCGATCTTTATCTATTAAACACTTTTTGCAAAGACCCAGAGTGCCACCATCACTGCTTTTGCAAGGACGACTATAGGAGCCAGGCGTTGCACCGGGCAAGGGAATTTGTTTCCGAGTGCAGGAATACACTGTCTATATATATATATATATATATATATACAGTATATACATACATATAATGTAAAAATCCTGCATTCAAGCTGCTCCTTATAGTGTTTATCTGGCCAATTTATGTATTCCTCAGTGTGATAGCACTCCAGGATCTTCTTTGCAAGATAAGTTAATTTATTGATTTTATATACAAAGTGTATATATGTATACAGTGGCAAGAAAAAGTATGTGAACCCTTTGGGATTACGTGGAGTTTTGCATGAATTGGTCATAAAATGTGCTCTGATCTTCATCTAAGTCACAACAATTTGAAAAACACAGTCTGCTTAAAATAATACAACACAAACATTATATGTTTTCATGTTTTTATTGAACAGAACATGTAAACATTCACAATGCAGGGTGGAAAAAGTATGTGAACCTTTGGACTTAATAACTGGTTGACCCTCCTTTGGCAGCAATAACCTCAACCAAACGTTTCCTGTAGTTGCAGATCAGACCTGCACAACGATCTGGAGTAATTTTGGACCACTCCTCTTCACAAAACTGTTTCAGTGTAACAATATTCTTGGGATGTCTGGTGTGAATCGCTCTCTTAAGGTCATGCCACAGCATTTCAATCGGGTTGAGGTCAGGACTCTGACTGGGCCACTCCAGAAGGCGTATTTTGTTTTGTTGAAGCCATTCTATTTGTTGAATTACTTGTATGCTTTGGGTCATTGTCCTGTTGCGTCACCCATCCTCTGCGGAGCTTCAGTTGGCGGACAGCTGGTCTTACGTTTTCCTGCAAAATGTCTTGATAAACTCTGGAATTCATTTTTCCATCAATGACAACAATCCGTCCAGGCCCTGAGGCAGCAAAGCAGCCCCAAACCATGATGCTCCCTCCGCCATATTTTACAGTGGGGATGAGGTTTTGATGTTGGTGTGCTGTGCCTTTTTTCTCCACACATAGTGTTGTGTGTTTTTTCCAAACAACTCAATTTTGGTTTCATCTGTACACAGAATATTTTGCCAGTAGTGCTGTGGAACATCCAGGTGCTCTTTTTTTCAAACTTCAGACGTGCTGCAATATTCTTTTTGGACAGCAATGGCTTCCTCCGTGGTGTCCTCCCATGTACTCCATTCTTGTTTAATGTTTTCCTTATTGTAGATGTGTCAACAAAAATGTTAGCATGTGCCAGAGATTTCTGTAAATCTTTAGCTGACACTCTAGGATTCTTCTTTACCTCATTAAGCATTCTGCGCTGTGCTCTTGCAGTCCTCTTTACAGGATGACCACGCCTAGGGAGAGTAGCAACAGTGCTGAACTTTCTCCATTTGTAGACAGTCTCAGGGTTATTCAGAGAGCGTGAAAAGCAGGAGAATTGCTGGAGAATGGCTGGAGAATGAAAAATTCTAGGTCAAAATAGTCGATTTGGAAAGTGAGATGAAAGGGAGAATTTTTCTGGTTTGGCTATTTTGACCTAGAATTTTTCATTCTCCAGTCATTCTCCTGCTTTTCACGCTCTTTGAATAACCCTGTCTGTCTTACCGTGGACACAAGAACATCAAGGCTTTTGGAGATACTTTTGTAACCCTTTCCAGCTTCATGCAAGTCAACAATTCTTGATCGTAGGTCTTCTGAGAGCTCTTTTCTGCGAGGCATGGTTCACATCAGGCAGTGCTTCTTGAAACCAGTAAACCCAAAACTGGTGTGTGGTTTTAAAGGGCAGGACAGCTTTCAGCAATACATCCAATAATATCACACTGATTGGACTCGAGGTTGGCTCACTCCTGGCTCCAATTAGCTCTTGGAGAAGTCATTAGGCTAGGGGTTCACATACTTTTTCCACCCTGCACTGTGAATGGTTACATGTTATGTTCAATAAACACATGAAAACATATAATGCGTGTGTTGTATTATTTTAAGCAGACTGTGTTTTTCAAATTGTTGTGACTTAGATGAAGATCAGCGCACATTTTATGACCAATTAATGCAAAACTCCACGTAATCGCAAAGGGTTCACATACTTTTTCTTGCCACTGTATTTACTCTGTGGCTCAAAATGTCAGTCTTGTTCTAGGGCCTTACTTCCACTTAAGTGTTATAGCTTACAATACTCAGCCCTGTCAATCAATATATACAATCTAAATCTAATCCCTATATTACATAAATGTATGTACACTATCATGATAAAAAAAATATTAATAAATTACAGGATTATTTTCCATAACCTTGTTTTTGAAAATCTCTTTGTCGTGACTGAGAGGGATAATAAGAGCAAAACTAAATGTTCCCCCTAGTGACAAGAAAAGAGTACTACATTCCTTGTTACAAACAAGGACTGAATGTCTTTCAGATGTCAAAGCTCAAGCACCTCTTTCTGAGTGTTGTACTATGAGATCTTTCAAAAGAAAGAAAAACCGACAGCTCTCAAGTTTTTGCCAGAATAAGTTAGTTTGTTGCAGTTTATTGCATTGCAGGAGACCTGGCTTACTATACCTTGAGTATACAGGAGTGTTTGTACACTGGGGGCTGAGATAAGAT
This sequence comes from Leptobrachium leishanense, assembly GCA_009667805.1. Taxonomy (NCBI): domain Eukaryota; kingdom Metazoa; phylum Chordata; class Amphibia; order Anura; family Megophryidae; genus Leptobrachium; species Leptobrachium leishanense. The sequence goes on along the minus strand of CM019064.1, from coordinate 152,134,699 downwards.
AATACTGAATTCTTGATCCTAGACCTGAGGCTGAGTTTGGAAAGTAAATGCTTTACTAGCAAGTCTGCAGCTTACTTGAATCTTTTAATCATGCTGTATTTCCAGTGACACCTATTTTATAATAATCCATACACTAATTGGACACAGTTATTTGAGTGGTCTCAGTGACCTGAGTGTTCTCCCCCCTTTGTGGGGGTCTCAGAGGTCTGAATCAGCCCTATGAGTGCTGATCTCAGCTTCATTGATCAATATTCGATTGTAGGATTCTTTTCCAGTGGTGGCTTAAGGCATGGATAGACGTGCAGTTGTCAGAAGCTCCACGAGTCTAGGGTCCCCAATTTAAAGCAAGAGAAAGGGGTGAAGAGTCTCGTATAAATCATAGAGCCACTTGATGGAGACAATGTGGTGGTTAGACAGTGTAGCATGTGGGTAGAATGGAGCCATGCTAACAATGAAGTCTTGTGGCAAAAATTGAAGCATTTTGGCACTTTGTGTCACGTTCGCTATCCCGCTTACCCTTGACAACCGTGGCGAGGATCCCTTTGGACAGACCTCTAACCCTCCGATGCTTGAAATGGTCGGGACCACCAACTGTATCACAGCCAGGGAGAACAGGCACACCAGCAATGAAGAATATAACCCAATATCAGCAGGTTTCACAACAGAGTATGTACTGGAGCTCAAAGGATAAATCTTGTCCACAACTGGAAAACAGCCTGAGTAGGGCTTCTTAAGTATATTCATAAAGCAGGGGTCAGAATAAGCGTGGTCACATACACAGTTCGGTTTAACAATATGCAGGGTTCTCATACACTCTGGTTTGGCAACAGGGCAGATCAATGGAGTCTCAGAGTCAGCACTATGCAGGGTAGATATATATTCTGAGACAGCGTGGCACAATTCAAACATACGCTCAGCGTCTGCTTGGGCACAATACTCATACAAACGGAGTCAGAAAGAGAATAGTCAAGAAGGCAGTCTGGGTCAGCAACAATCAGGGTCTTCATACAAAGCAAATCGGCAACGGAATCAAGTAAACAGTGAAACACAAGTGAATACACCAGGCGATGTGGGAACTAACTCCACGTCAGGTCGATGAGCTGTCTTGCGCGCCCTGCATTAAAGGTCGGCAGCTCCGCATCATCACGCCGTGCCCAGCCCCTCCAGGCGCACGAAGATCCGGAACTCCTGGCACCCGGCCAGCCAGCGATACCGCCGGGTGTCCAGCCCCCCCCCTGAGGACCCGCGAGTATCAAGGACGCGACACTTTGGGAATCTGTAATGTTGATAATGTGCCTTTTGGGCATAATGGAGTCATTGTTGCATGTTGGCGATGTGGCATGGTATTGGCCCCAGTGAATGTTTTGTCCTTGGACCTAAAATGCTTTTGAGATGGATAGATTGAATTGGCTGGATGTTTGCTCAATTTGTCAACAAATTGATCTAATAAATACAAGTCTGTCTTAAGAAGACCCTGGAGTCCTTGTTGTCATTCCCCCTGCTAGATGTCACAGGAACACCGCAGACAGACCCTTGGCACCACCTGACTCAGAAGCACCTTTCATGACCTTTGCAGTGTTCCATGCCAGGTTTCAGTCTGCTGGATTCCAACCCCGGCTTTTCCTGCAACTCGTGATCTTCCTTTGCCCCTGCAGTCTATTCCAGGTGCACACACTCAGCCTGGTGGACTCTGTTTAAAAGAGAGATACACCCTACAATCTGGGCTTCTGTATTGAATTTTGTCTCACACTTAAAGTGCAGAAGTGTCTCACATCTGAAGTCAGTGCACCAAATACTGCTTCCCAAACAGCCTGGACCCTGTTTTCCTTCTGCCTCCAGTCTGTTCCCACAGCCCCCAAGACACCTGCATATCCAGTCACTCCGAGACCCCTGCATCTCCACATGTTCTGAGACCCCTCATCTCCTGCATCGCATGAGACCCTTGTATATCCAATGACGTCATTGACGTCGGGAGGGGTTTAAATTCCCTGAAGTCAGAATGCCGCCGGACCCCGGAGAGAGAGGTGAGTTTCTCTCCCAGGGCTCCCGCTTGCGGGTGACATAGAAACATAGAAAAATGTCGGCAGATAAGAACCTTTCGGCCCATCTAGTCTGCCCAATTACATGGATACTTTACCTGGATTTATCTTTTGTTTAGGATAGCCTTATGCCTATCCCATGCTTGCTTAAATTCAATTACTGTTTTGGCCTCTACCACTTCAACTGGAAGGCTGTTCCATGTATCCACCACCCTCTCAGTAAAATAATGCTTCCTGATGTTACTTTTAAACCTTTGCCCCTCTAATCTAAGACTATGTCCTCTTGTTTTGCTACTTTGTTTCCGTTTAAATATACTCCCTTCCTCTACCTTGTGGATTCCCTTTACGTATTTAAATGTTTCTATCATAGCTCCTCTGTCTCGTCTTTTTTCCAAGCTGTACATATTAAGATCATTAAGCCTTTCCTGGTAACTTTTCTCCTTCAAGCCGTACACCATTTTAGTAGCCCTTCTCTGAACTCTCTCTAAGATGTCTATATCCTTCTGGAGATACGGTCTCCAGTACTGCACACAGTACTCCAAGTGAGGTCTCACCAGTGCTCTGTACAGTGGCATGAGCACTTCCCTTTTCCTACTGCTAATACCTCTCCCTACACAACCAAGCATTCTGCTAGCATTTCCTGCTGCTCTATTACATTGACTACTTACCCTTAGATCCTCTGAAATAATAACCCCTAAATCCCTTTCCTCAGGTGTTGAGGTTAGGACTGTATCAAATATTCTATATTCAGCCCTTGGGTTTTTACGTCCCAGGTGCATTATCTTGCACTTATCCACATTAAAACTCAATTGCCACAGCTCCGACCATTTGTCATTTGGCTGATCCCTCCAGGAACGTCAACCCTGTTGCAAATCTTTGTGTCATCAGCAAAAAGACATACTTTTCCATTAATATCTTCTGCAATATCACTAATAAAAATATTAAAGAGAATGGGTCCAAGTACTGACCCCTGAGGTACCCCACTGGTAACAAGACCTTGCGCCGAATAAACTCCATTTACCACAACCCTCTGTTGCCTGTCACTCAGCCACTGCCTAATCCATTCAACAATATTGGAATCCAAGCTCAAAGAATGCAATTTATTGATAAGCCTTCTATGCGGAACAGTATCAAAAGCCTTACTGAAATCTAAATAAGCAATGTCTACTGCACCACCTGTGTCTATTATTTTTGTTACCCAATCAAAAAAATCAATAAGATTAGTTTGGCATGATCTCCCTGAGGTAAACCCATGTTGTTTCTGATCCTGTAATCGATGTGTTTTTAGATGTTCAACAATCCTTTCCTTTAACATGGTTTCCATTAATTTCCCCACTACTGACGTAAGACTAACTGGCCTATAGTTCCCCGATTCCTCCCTACTGCCCTTCTTGCAAATGGGCACAACATTTGCTAATTTCCAGTCTTCCGGGACGACTCCCGTTAGCAAGGATTGGTTAAATAAATCTGTTAACGGTTTTGCTATTACATCACTGAGCTCTTTTAATAATTTAGGGTGGATCCCATCAGGCCCCATTGACTTATTTGTCTTTACTTTAGACAGCTGCTGTAGAACCTCCTCCTCTGTAAACTGATATGTAAATGTCTCATTAGTGTTTCCTCCTAACTGAGGTCCCTTTCCTTCCTTTTCTTCTGCAAAGCCTGAACAAAAATATTCATTGAGGCAGTCAGCGAGACTTTTATCCTCTTCTACATACCTTCCTTCCTTTGTTTTTAATCTAACTAATCCTTGTTTTACTTTTCTTTTCTCGTTTATGATCTAACGTGTGGGGAACGTGTGGGGAACGTCCCCCGCATATAGCGGGAGTCAATGAGGACGTTCAGTGAAAGGGTTAAAGTCAATGCATTTATTATGGAACCGTTCCATCATTGATCCTTAAAGGAACACTCTACTCAAAAATCACACCCCCCGTTTTTTTATCCTAACCTATCCCTATTCCCTTAATAAATCTTTTGTTGTTTTTTTTTTTCTTGTAACTGTAATACTTACCCTAAAATCCTCTTGTTTCCAGCGGCATTTTTTTTTTTTATACTCACCTCCCTCCTCTTCCGCTCCCGTCCTTCTTGCTGCGTCTTGGCTTCTGGTTTACCTGAGAAGCGCGCAAGCGCGCCTCTCACATAAGCCAGCCAATCGGCAGGCTTCCTCCCGGCTCCCTCTGAGGATTAGTGTTGCGCGCAACAGGATGTGCGCAACACTAACCCTCAGAGGGAGCCGCCAGCTTCTGTGGTGAGTTAGAGACGTCATCGTGCTGAAAGCGCGATGACGTCTCCTACTCGGCAAAAGTTGACAGAAGCGGGAAATATGATTCCCGCTCTGCTGACTGACAGCTGGGAGGGCGGAGTAAAGTTCTCCGCCTCTTTCAGCTGTTTTCAGCATTTACAGCTGAACCGCTGAGCGGAGGGAGGGGGGACAGAGGGCAGGATACTCCGGGCATCATGACCACCTAAAATAGCTTAGGTGGTCATGTTGCCTAGAGTGTCCCTTTAAGGGGTTAAATAAGTTGAAAGAAAATAAGGGATTGGTTATCAAACCGGCTGATAAGGTTGGTGCCCTGTTGATAATGAACAAAAAAAGATTATCTTTGTGAGGTTAATCGTCAACTTGCAAATTCAAATATATTCTGTATATATTACCATCAGATATGGATACCGCATTGGTTGTAAGTAAAGAAACTTCATCAAAAATAGAGGTTTAGAGTTCAACATTATTGATAACAGTTAAAAAAAAATCCAGTGATGCCCACCCATTATATTTCACCAACGGTAAAAATCATTGGTCAATCCACCTGAATGACCTGTTGTATGCGCAACAAATTATTTTTTCAGTCTCTTTATTGCTTGGTAAAACATCTCGACACCATTTACCAAATCTGAAATCCTATTTATTTGACACTACTGATATTTTGACAAAAATTGAAGATATTTGAATGGGTGACGAAGACATGGTAGTCACATTTCGTATTACCAGCCCCTATGCATTGATAGATGGTGGTATTAATATTTATCTGACTTTTTGTGAAGAAAATATTTATTTGAAGCCGTTATTTCAAACATTTTGAATTTGTTATGAACACAATATGCTTATGATTTGGTCAGGATCTTTGACAAAGCTTTTTAGTAGTTTTCATTTGTTGAATGTCTTAATTCCTGGATAAATATATACTGTTCCATACAGTAAAGAGAAAAATAAATCTTGATAATACGTTGTACAGTAATAAAGCCAGATTGACCAGATTTGTAAAAACTAGTGACAGGAATTCTTCATTGCAATATAATAGTGCACATCCTGTCGATTATATTGAAAGTCTAATATTAACGTATGTATGTACAATCTCCTATCTTCTTTCTGTATCCCCTCAGTTTTGATGTATACTTAAAAAGCAAAAGAAAGTAAGAGCAATAAAGATTACATTAGCACTTTCCTGCTAGGGTGCGGATGATGCGCTCAGTGTGCTGTTGCAATACCGTGGTCCAGCGCTGATCGCAGACTTCTCCTGCCTCAAGGACCTCCCCTCAACCACTGACGTCACCCCGTCTGGGTAGCATGGCCCATGACATTTCCAATGATACCAAGCATGACCAGGTTATGTGTAAAAATAAAATAAAATTGTCTTTTTTTTAAAAAAATTCAAATGTAGCACTATTGTACACTTTTCAATTATAACGGGAACAATGATGCTGCACTAACTCATCTTCACATTTCCCACGATGCCAGCAAGTGTGGACGAGATGGCACAATGCATTATTACGCATAGGTCCACGAAAACCTAAACTGCTGCACTGCTGCCAGACGAACTTTGGAAACCCTCTGATTTTTACACCATGCAGGGTCATGTGAGGTGTCATGTGAGGTGTCAGAGTCTGGCCTTTCCAATGATTCCAAATATGGCCATGTAATGGGTAAACAAAGAAATTTATTTGCAAAATTTACTGTTTTACTTCTCATTTCTAATCTCTTTTACTTGTAAAGCAAATAATGCCGCTAGAGTTACTCACCTTCTCATTTACCCACCCTGGGACCAAATGTGGAGGTGATGGAGCAAAGTGTTATTATACATTGGTTCATCAAAAATACAAGTCACTGCACCTTAGTGAGGAAAGTGGGGGTACTTTGGATCCCTGTATTACCTGTATTTGGATCTTTACACCCCAGAAAGCCATGTTAGGTCAGAGTCTAGCCTTTCTAATTTATTTATTTATTTATTTATTTATAAAGGATTTTACCAGGAAGGATACATTGAGATTTCTCTCGTTTTCAAGTATGTCCTGGGTTCAAGAACATTGAAGTGTTACAGTTACAGAAATACAAAGTAATACAATGCAAGATATTAAAAAAAAACAACACAAATATACAGATTAACAGAAAATAAATATGTAGAAAAATAGTCATTATGTTACATGTATACAGGTGCATTCTGTATTAATGATACAAACATGACCATGTAAAATGTATTAAAAAAATGAACACAAAAAGTGTTATTTATTTATTGTTCCAAAGCAATGACATTGTTCATTTGTCACGTATAAAATGACTACCAATACCGTTACTCACCTTCTCATTTCCCATGCCATGAGAAAGGTCAGGGTTTAATACATAGTCATATCTATATATAAACGCGAAAGTCCTGACTGACTGACAGACTCATCAACGCCCGGCTGAAACTGTTTAACCTAAGAATGTGAAATTTTGAAGGTGCACCATTTTTATGATGTAGGCACCCACTAAGGAAGGATTTTTGGAAATTCCGCCCCCAAGGGGGTGAAAAAGGGGGTTGAATATTTTAAAGAGGATACCTATATCTCAAAAAAAGATGTTACAGACGTGAAAATCGGTATTTAGATTCCCCTTGAAAAATAAAAAAACACCTATTTTACCAATTTTCAAAAATCAAAGTGGGGGGGCAAAAAGGGGGTTGAATTCCTTTATCACTATACTTATATTTCAAAAACCAATGATGTTACAGGTGTGAAATTCGCCATTTACAATCTTCGTGCAAAAACAAATAAACGTGTTTTACAATTTTCCGAAAATTCAGTTAAGGGGGGTGGGGAAAAGGGATGTGAATACTTTTATCAGTATACCTATATTTCAAAAACCAAAGATGTTAAAAGTGTGAAATTTGGCACTTACAATCTTCTTGAAAAATAAAAAAAAACACATGTTTTTACCATTTTCCAAAAATCCCAAGTGGGGGAGAGAAGGGGGTTCTAATGAAAAAAAACTCATGTTTATTTAAAAAACAATTTTAACAAATACTAAAATCCACGCGAGAGAAGCCAGGGGCAAAAGCTAGTTATTCATAAGATGTACTGCGCCAAAGTGAAAAATTTAGTTTTAAAAATTAAAAGATTAAAAATCGCATATTTTCTCCTCAAAAAATTGCATTAACAGGTTCCCATTTCTAATTTTTTTTTCACAAGAGTACCCCGTAGATTATATAACCACAAATGTTTGGTTGATAAAATGTGAAAACAATAATTTTACAAGCTGTAAATGATTGAAACTTGAAATTTACATTTTACATTTATTGTTATACACATAATGATATATTTTGAATATGTCTGGTCTGCTGAAAAAAAGGATATATAATTTGTCTAGGTCTTATAATAAAACATGTCTTCAAAACACGCTTAAACACAATGAGCACAAAACTTTCAAAATTAGTTCAGAACACAAGGGTGAAATGGATCAGTAGCGAAGGGGTTAAAGCCCTCCCACATAGTCATTTATTCTGGATGATAAGAATACTGGGTGACTATTTATGTTGCAAAAGGGTTGGGATGAGATGTCCCTTGCATTTCAAAAGAGGAGTTATCCTACTTCTTTATGGAAAACCAAATGGTAATTTGAATACAAGAGATAGACTATTTAAGACTAAGGCTGGGTTCACACCTAAGCGTTTTACAGCGCGTTCCTACGCACTGTAAAACGCTCAAACAGTGGAATCCCATGATTCCCTATGTGTGCATGTCACACCTGGCCGTTTCTCAGCGCGCATGAACGCGCTGATAAACGGCCGACGCAAAAGAAGTTCGGGAGCTTCTTTTCTGCAGATAGCCGCGCGTTCGCGGCCATATCATAGCCGCGAACGCGTGCGCAATGCGCGTGCGCGCGTTTGTTTGTATGCGCGAACGCGCGTAAAAAAACGCACGCATTGCGTGACGCTGCGCAACGCGTAGGTGTGAACCCAGCCTTACATGGAAATATAAACGTAACTTGCAGAACCAGACCCCAAAAACCTACAGGGTTATTCAAAGAGATCCGAATTGCTTGAGAAAGGTAACTGAACGCTGAAAATCAGCGTTCGGTTACCTTTCTTGGCCATTCGGCTAACCAGAGAGCAGGCAATTACCCAAATCCTGGCGAATTGCCTGAACATACGGTGCCTGTTCGGTGACTGTTCGAGGGCAGTGAAAACCCCATGAAAATGCACTGCTTCGGCTATTCAGAGAACACAAACCAGCAGTGAAAGGTTCCCGAAATGCCCTGCCATTCGGTGGTTTAATTCGACAGGTTTATTCAGGAGAATCCAATAGGCTTCAATGTTAAAAATATTCCCGTTTTAATTCAATATCTAATAAACCGTTCATTATAAAATTATGCAGTAAAGAGTCTCTTTATTTATAGATTTTTTAGGATATTTTAAGCCTTTTCTGAATTTTTTTTTTTAAAAGTCCAATTTTTTTTAAGTTTACTTATTTTTTCTGTAACAGCCCTCTTTATTAATATTCCCTGGACCTCATATGTAAATTTCAGACATTTTCGCTCAGTAGTTTCTTTGCAAACAGTGTTTCACTTTTCAAACATTCATACAAACTGTTTTCCTAATTTAATCACTGCCCTCTGTCTGCGGTCTCGGCTTTCTCGGCTTTTTTCGGCAGCTTCGCTGCGTGTGATCAGCTCCTGCTCGGGTTTTTCCGTGGTTTTCGGCAGGTTAATCCAGATGTTTTTGATTGTTTTCGGTGTGCATTCGCTGGGTTTTGCGGTTCGTTTTTGAGGGTTTGCGGTAGCTTTTCCCTGCAATTCGTGGACCCTGTGGTGCTTGCTGAATACACCGCAGGGTCACCGAAATGGGATCGGCAAAAGGAACCGAATTGAAGAGAACGAAAAGTCACCGAACGTGCGGTGACTTTTCGAATCTCTTTGAATAACCCTGCTAGAGTATCTACCAGACTTTGTACAAGTGAAAACCGAGCTGTACCAATGTGAGGGATGAAAAAATACAGAAGAGACACAGCAAGGCCAGGGATTTCAGAGATTTACTAGATCAAGACTAAGGTCAGGAATATGGAAAACAAGGATAGTCAAAGTCAAGATGGGTGATTTACAAGAAATTAGGACAAAATAACTGCAATAAGTATACCAGGAATAAGAACCAGTCTGTGATGGCCATGTAACTAAGCTTGATAGGGAAGGGTTAAAAAGCACACCAAGGTCTGCATTACAACGGTATGACAAAAAGTGTTCCACATCAGATATGCTGTCAGAGGAAAGCCAGTGGCCTGACATTTCTCCTCCAGCTGATCAGTCTGTAGGCCAGGGTCTGGCCGGGTGACTTCCGGAGTGCACTCACGTCATCAGAAACACTCTCATAAATCCTGAACCGCTAAACAGAATTTAGAGGTGGAGGGTGGTCCTCTGGACCCACTGATCTGCAATTCTCTAGGTCCTAGAAGGTCTAGTGGAGTATCATTGTAAAAGTGTTTCCAGTAATGCAAATGTAAATTTTATATCAAGTCAGGAGGCTTCATATTTTGCTATCTCTTCTCTTTACTAAATCACAGCAGCAAAGAGAGTTTTACATAGCAACAGTAAAAACCAATAAACAAATAGCATTCCCGCATGAGAGCAGTAAGTCCCTCCCACAGCCTCTTCTCTTTGCTGCTGACGACCAGGTGAGACGTTTTTGAAACAGCTCCTGGTTGTCAGGCCTAGTTTAATTGTATTTTACTGTATTTTCGATTGATCTTTCTGTAATTTTATTATATGGTTTTTCTACTGTATTACTGTGGATTTAATCTGTTTTCCTCCATTAGGTTCGCCCCTGCTGTGCGGGCACTCTCCCGCCTGCAGGTTGCGCTTTGCCATCTGCTTGTGGTCTCCCGACGGGACGAGCGTTTTACACCTCTGACCGTCGGGTGACTATCGGCGATGTTTTGCCACGTTTTTAGCGTATTTTTCTGCACTTAATTACCCGTTGCGCGGCTTTCCCAGTTTTAACCGCGTATGCGGTCTTTTCTCCTCAGAGCGTGGTGTTTTTACTGCGCTTGCACACCCTGGTGGCCATTTTGGGGGTTTTCCCATATGCGTTTGCCGCCATTCGGAGCTCGCAACGCTGACAGGCGGCAGCACACTTCCCGTGCCCTGAGAAATAAACAGCCTCCGCTTCCCTGCAGGACCCCGTGGTTAACTCGGGTGAGCCCCGATATATTCGTATACACCAAGCGGCATTTTGTTATTACCAGCCCGCAACACATCGGGTGAGCCCCGATCACACAGCAATATATTGCGCTACTTTCGCGGATATATATATATATATATATTAAAGATCCGCAACGGGTGAGCCCCGTAACTCCCGATTTTTTTGATGGACCCTCCACAATTAAATCCCATCAATCAGGAGGAGCTTAAGGCCTGGCTCCTTACTGCTATTTCCGAGACCCTACCCATAGCCCTGGCAGCTTTACCTCCACTTCCACAGCCGGATCCTCCGGTGCCTTCTCGGGCCCAGTCCCCGGCTCAATCTGTGGACTCTCAGTCCGATCAGTCCGAAGCTGCCGCACTGTCACGCAAAAGACCCTGGAAGGGCCAGTCTGACTCTGCAGGCAAGGGCAAGCGCCCGCTAAAAAATCCTCTCGCATGTCTGCCCACCATGTTGGGGACGATATTTGCGACCTGGAGGATTACCGGGCTGATTACCCGGAGGAGGAAGGAGCAGAGACCGCCGGTGACCCGCCGGCTACTCCTAGCTCAACGGGTGAGCCCCGTTTTGATGCCATGGCCATTGTGCCTCTCTCTGCTGTGCCAGTACCGCCACGCTCCCTGGTGTCCTCGGATACCCCATAGTAGATCCTCAACGCTCGAGGAGTACCCTCTTTCGACCCGCGCACTACTGCCCACCCCAGGTCTTCGGCCTAGCTCCCACCTGACCATGTAGCCGAGCTCCTGTGCTTTTGGCTACGCTGTCCCTTAGAAAAAGCAGACAGGGCACGTTTGCGCAAAATGCCCCCGCCCGACCTTGCCAGACAAGGTCTCTCTTACCCCGCAATTCGAGGATTTTGTCACCTTCATGGGTAAGGCTGGCAGGGATCCTCGTCGTGGTCTGGAACAGGGCCTCCGCGTTGCTCAGGACAAACTGCTAGACGTTTTTGGCCCCCATTCTGTTATTTTTGTCATGGCAGACAAAGCATTAACTAACAATACTCCGCTAGACCCCCGCGATGGTCCGAGAATGGGCACAGCGTGCTCTCTGCCTTTTAGGTAACGCCAATGTTGGCATCTCTTCCGAACGCCGCAAGGCGGTGTTTTTTCGTTTTGATACAAAACTTACCAGCATGTGCACCAAGGAGTTGGGTCCTGCAGCTAAGGGGTTGCTGTTTGGAGATCTCTTCTTAAAAGAGCTAACTGTAAGGTTAAGGTCTATACGCACCTGCATAAGGTCCAGTATAATATGAAAAGAGTCTTCCACCCACAGACTCGTTTTTCCTCCAGGGCTGGCGCACAAAGAGGTCGGGTCGCCAGCCGATACAACAACTCCTATAGACCTCGCCTCACCACCAATCAGAGCACGGACGTGCAATATAGACCAAGCCCAATCCTCGGGGAGTTCCCGTCGGTCGCGGCTTCAACAGCCCTCGGCCCGAGTCACTGATAGACAGGGAGCTTCGTTCCCTGTAGTTAAAAGGGGCCATCCTCCCCGCACTAGACCACCCACGCTTCATAAGCCATGTGTTCCTAGTACACAAAAAGTCTGGGAATCTCCGTCCGGTCATAAATTTGAAAGCCCTCAATGCCTTCGTGTCCTATCGCCACTTCAAGATGGAGGGAATACACCTGCTCAGGGACCTCCTCTGAGACGGTGACTGGTTCACAAGACTGGACCTCACAGACGCGTACCTTATGGTCTCGGTCAATCCTGCAATTTTACTGGCACCACGACCTCTGGCAGTTCACCTGCCTACCGTTCTGCCTCAGCTCCGCGCCATGGTGCTTCACAAAGCTACTCAAACTGGTTATGGCCTTCATACGCGCTCAAGGCATCAGGACCATCATCTATCTGGACGAGATACTAATACTGGCTCAGGATCCCGTCCAGTCTTCCCGTCACACGGCCTTAGTGGTTACACTCCTGCAAGACCTCGGGTTCATCATCAACGTGGACAAGTCGGCACTTCGTCCAGCCCAAAAGGTCACCTTCCTGGGATTCGAAATAGACTCCACGTCTTGCCAACTACGTCTCCCTTCGCAAAAGCTTTGAACCATCAAGAAGACCCTACGGGGCATCCTGACGGACACCCTCTGCCTCTGAGATCTGGCGAGAGTTGTAGGCCTACTCTCTTCCTCCATCCAAGCCATTTTCCCAGACCCATTGCACTATTGGGAGATGCAACGTCTGAAGACTACATACCTCTGCCTCAATCCCTCCTACGACCAGTTGGTCCCTATCACCCTGGAGGTTCGAGTGGAGCTCCTATGGTGGCTGCGACACATGGAAGCATGGAATGGGCGTACTTCGTACTGGAATCGGACGCCAGCCAATCGGGCTGGGGAGCGACATGCGGGTCCGTGTCCACAGGAGGTGCATGGATGCCAGAGGAACAGCACCTTCACATCAACTGCTTGGAGCTCATCGCCGGCTCCTTTGCTGTCCGCAGTTTTACCCAAGACCTCAGGGACTGCTCTCTACTCCTCCAAATGGACAACATCTCCACGGTCCAATATGTCCACCGGCTAGGGGGCTCCCGTTCCAAGCTCCTGTTGGACCTTACGCTCTCCCTTTTCAACTACTGCCTGAAACGGAACATCTCCCTCACAGCGGAATATCTGCCTGGTTCATCAAACTATGTGGTGGATTGGGTTTCAAGATACTGGAGAGACTCCAGCGACTGGAAATTGGACGATGCGACGTTCCAACACTTGTCGATGCTGAGAGGGCCTTTTTCATCTCGATCTGTTCGCTTCCCGCCTGAATCATCAGACGCAGGCCTACTTCAGCTGGCTTCCAGACCCGCAGGTGACAGCAATGGACGCTTTCCTCCAACCATGGCCACCGTTGGGAGCCTACGCTTTTCCACCATTCCCGATGATCACACGCACGATCCAGGAAGTCCACAGACGGAGGATTCAGATGCTCCTAATCACACCCCTGTAGCACGCTCAGCCCTGGTTTCCTCTGACTTTGGAACTTTCTTGTCTCCACCCGCTTCTGCTACCGTCCTTCCACTCAATTCTGCTGGACCCTCAAGGCAGGCCACACCCATTGGTTTTGGAGGGCAACCTTCCCCTGGTGGCGTGGACGATTTCCAGGGACCCTGCATGCTGCCAGGCCTATCAGATGCAGCTCGCTCCTTATTATGGGGATTCTGGGCTCCTGGCACAAGAAAAAGCTACCGTTACACCTGGAGAACTTGGTGTAGTTGGTTTGTGCAACAACAGGCTGATCCCGCTACAGCCCCTCTACCTCTAATACTTAATTTTTTAGCGGACCTTTCCACGACCGGAAAATCATACCGTACGGTTAATCTGTCCCGCTCGGCCATTTCGGCAGCTCACGCTCCCTTGGGTGGCGTTCCTGTGGGTCGGGACCCTTCGGTGTGTCGTCTCCTCCGAGGCATTCGGCTCGCTCGCCCGCCGGCCCCTCAGTATGCTCATTTCTGGGATGTTGTGCTGATGCTCGAGTTCCTGCGTAGCTGGCCAGATAATGATTCGCTGTCCATCCGTCAGCTCTCAGCTAAACTAACAGTCCTTTTAGGTTTGGTGTCCTTTCGACGTGTCTCAGATGTTAGGGCCTTCGATAAGCACGCTGTGGCTTTCTCCCCTGAGGGCGTAGTTTTCACACTTACCAGGCGTACTAAAACACTTTCTCCGGAGGTTTCCTGTCCTTACTTTCCTTCTGATCCCTTATTGTGTGTTGCTTGTTGTCTTTCCACTTACCTCTCTCGTTTGCGTCCCTTGCGCTCCTCTCCTACTTGCCAACTTTTGGTCTTCTATGTCACCCCTTACAAACCTGTCTCTTCACCTACCCTCTCTAGATGGGATCGCTGGCTACTCTCCCTTGCGGGCGTTGCTCCTCACTTTGGCGCGCACTCCGTGCGGGGCGCTGCGGCTTCCTCTGTTGCGGACGCCGGGGTTCTCTGTCCGATATACTGGCGGGTGCTGATTGGTCCAGGGCGGTTACGTTCCGTACCTTCTATTTTCGCCCTCGTTCCCATGCATCTGGGGCTCTAGTGCAGCTTTAAAACTGCAAAATATGAAGCCTCCTGACTTGATATAAAATTGTGAGTTATTCCAGCCTTGGTGTTAGAATAATCTTAATTTTAATAAAGACAGGAGGCGAATATTTTTCCCTCCCGCCCATGCCCTGGTTGTTTACATTTACCGCATTTTCTACTGAATAAAAATAAATAAATAAATAAAAACACGACTTCAACGACTCTGTGTCCATCATTTATCTAATTGTTTTTCCCTCCATTAGTAGGATTCGATGTTTGCATGTCTAGTTAGTCTAGTCTAGGGCTAGTCTTCTCGACCTTGTTTATAGTGTTCTTGATAGCTCTTCGCTAGTGAGTTAGTTACCTGCTGATTGACACGTTTCCATCACATGGTACTTTCAAGTATCCTCTGTTTCCTCCTTAGCCTGATTGAACTCCGTTGCTCCGCTGGTCTGCAGTTCTGCGACTCGCCTGTTGAACTCCGGTTCCTCCTGTTCGGCCAGTTGACGTCAAGTTCACTTAGGTTTATTCATCTTCAGTTGTTCCGGACTTTCTGTTTCATGGACATTCCTGCTAGTCCCGCACGCAAGAAAAGAGGCTGTGGGAGGGACTTACTGCTCTCTTGTGGGAATGCTATTTGTTTATTGGTTTTTACTGTTGCTATGTAAAACTCTCTTTGCTGCTGTGATTTAGTAAAGAGAAGAGATAGCAAAATATTCGCCTCCTGTCTTTATTAAAATTAAGATTATTCTAACACCAAGGCTGGAATAATCCACAATTACACCACACTGAAACTTTTACGTTCAGCGATTTGGTTAAAATTGCTTATTTTCATAGAAAAATGCAGTACTATGTACTCCATTACAGATTACTTTAAAACGAGTACCTCATAGAATATATAACAACAAAGCTATGGATGATTAAGTGTGGAAAATTAACTTTAAATGCTGTAAACTACAAAAATCCAAATAAAAGTTTTTTTTAACCCTTTCACTGCTGAGGCATTTCTCCGCTGTGCTGAGCTCATTTTTAACGCTTTCGCTCATCATGTTTAAACGCGATTTGAAGCCACATTTTATTATATGACACAGACATATTATATATCGTTCTTTCCGGCAGACTCGGCAGATTCATAATATATCCTTTTTATATGTATACGTCATGTCCTGCCTGTATATTAGAACAAAAAATGCAATAAGATTTGAATTTTTAGTCATCTGCAGCGTGTAAAGTGTTTTTTTTCACATTTTATCACATGAGCGTTTGCGGTTATATTTTCTATGGGGTGCGCTTGTCCAAAAATTTGAAATGGGGACTTGTTAAATTTTTTGGGGGAAATTACGTGATTTTTAGCAAATGCACCCCATAGAAAAAAGTCATTAGTGCAGCATCATTGTTCACATTATAATTGAAAGGTGAACAATATTGCTGCATTAATAAAAACAACACACAAAAAAAAATACATTTTATTATTTTTAATTTTTATTCATTATTTTTAATTTTTATTTTACTTTGTACCTGGTCATGTTGGATATCATTCGAAAGGCCATGCTCAGGCCACTGTAGCTGCCACGGTTCTGGAGATATCGTGGTTCAAAGGAACCCCTTATCTCCACCAGGGGATTTCCTTGGGAAATCCCCGGGCAGCTAGGGGTTCCCCGGCTATCTGACATCATCACGCTATGCGCAATGACGTCAGGCAGCGAGGGGGGACCCGGGGTGGAGCCGTCATCCAAAATGGCGACCCCCACCGGAGCTAGGCCGCACTTTGGCGCCGTAAGGCGCTGAAGTGCGACCCGGTGCTTGAGGGGTGAAAGCCAGGCACCGCTTAAAAGGGGAATCTCTCCCCTTTTAAGCGGTGCCTGGCTTTTGACGCTGTTCCTTCCCGATCGGGAGGGTCTTAACTTCAGCGTCTGAGGACGCTGAAGTCAGACCGCCGCGGGACCCCGGACAGAGAGGTGAGTATCTCCGCTGGGGGTCCCGCAAAATGGGGAGAATGAATTAAGGGGGAGTGAAATGAATTGAGGGGGAGAATAAATTAAGGAGTGTGAATGAATTAATGGGGAGAATGAATTAAGGAGTGTGAATGAATTAATGGGGAGAATGAATTAAGGGGGAGTGAAATGAATTGAGGGGGAGAATGAATTAAGGAGTGTGAATGAATTAATGAGAGAATGAATTAAGGGGGAGTGAAATTAATTGAGGGGGAGAATGAATTAATGGGGGTGAATGAATTAAGGAGTGTGAATGAATTAAGGGGGAGTGAAATGAATTGAGGGGGAGAATGAATTAAGGAGGTGAATGAATTAAGGGGGGTGAATGAATTGAGCGGGAGAATGAATTGGGGTCAAATGAATTGAGAATGAATTAATGGGGGTGAATGAATTGAGGGAGGGTCAAATGAATTAAAGGGGAGAGAAATTAATTAAGGGGTGAATGATTTAAGGGGGGGTGAAATGAATTGGAGGACGAGGACCCTGCTGCTGGAGACCTGGACAGCCACAGAGTGAGAGTGGAAAGTCGCAGGGAAACAATGGCAGTGAAAGGCAGTATGATTTATGTGGGTATATTGACACAGCAGGACCAGGGGGCACCACCAGGCGCAGATTGGCACTGTGGCACAAGAGGGGCATCATGCGCAGCATAGATTGCAGTGCCAATCTATACTGTGCCTGGTGCCCCTTCTGGTGCCGCATTGCCAATTTAGGCTTGTGCCTGGTGCCTCTCCAGTGCCAATGGAGGGGCACCAGGCACAGCATAGATTGTCAATGCGTTAGGACACCAAACACTCCCCATAGAGAATATTATGCATCTCTGTGCTGATTGGCATGGATGGGGGGGGGCACCAAAACGCACCTACGCCTGAGTAGTCAAAAATGTTTGCACTGGCCCTGACGATAGCGCTAGCTAGCGTGAGGTTACCGTACTTTGCGCTCCCTATACTTAACACAAGGTGTAAGCAAGGAATAATTAGAGTTATGATCACAAAGTCCTAATGCTAATTGCTGAAAAGTTAGTCACAGTTTAGAGCTGTAGCTAACTGATTCTGATTCTGCGGAATCTGTTAGCAGCAGCTGAAACCCACTCAAAAATTAGATACTCAGGTTTCATCCCGCGGCGAGAATGGTGGCTGATCCTCTGCTTCTGGCCACCGGGAGCAGAGTGAGACTGGGGAAGAAAAGTCTGCAGTCTCCCTCCGCGATCACTATCACTCCGCGGACCCCCCAGGATCTTGCGAGTGGCGAGATCCTGCATGTCAAGTGACCTAGCTGCAGAAGCCTCCATGGAGTCCTATGGACACCAGGAGGGGATGCTTGCAACGACACATTAGCACTGCTACAAGTATCCTGGAGGCTAGCTTCTGTTACAGGGCAGGCTGCTGGGTTCAGCACCTGCCTCGTAATCTGTTTCTACAATGGGGACTCTAAGGGAAAATTTGCGAGCGCATATTTTTCCCCTTAGTATCCCCGTTTTAATTACAGGCACATGATAGTACCCATAGTTTTTTTAATTCTTATAAGTTAAATAAAGGTTTGCATTGTTCACCTTCTTGATGTAATATGCTGATATGACATGACAGATAAACACAGTAGTGATGTATTAGAATCTGCTGATTTCTTGCATTATTGCATATGCATAATTTCTCTACCCTTTAATTAATTTGACCCCCCTCAATTCATTCACCCCATTAATTCATTCACCTCCTTAATTCATTCTCCCCCTCAATTCATTTCACTCCCCCTTAATTCATTCTCCCATTAATTCATTCACACTCCTTAATTCATTCTCCCCATTAATTCATTCACACTCATTCACTCACCCCCATGCTCACACTCCCTTGCTCTCACACACACCCATGCTCACACACTCACCCCCATGCTCACACACTCATCCCCATGCTCACACACCCCATGCTCACACACCATGCTCACACACTCACCCCCCATGCTCACACACACCATACTCTCACACACAGACCCCATGTTCTCACACTCACCCCCTGCTCACACTCACCCCCCATGCTCACACACTCACCCCACATGCTCTCACACTCACCCCCATGCTCACACACAGACAGACACACACTCACCCCCTGCTCACACTCAGGTTACAATCTCTGTCTCATTGGTCCAGGATGGTTTCTCTCCACTCCCCTCCCCTGCACGGGAGGCTCTGCCTGCTGCTTCTCGGATGCTGTGAGGAGGAAGGGGGTGGATGGGCGGGGCCAGCATGTTCCTGTGAGCAGCTGCTCTGGCCGCCTCGTCTTCCTCCTCCTCTGCACCCCCCCACAGGGCCTTTACTTCTGGTTCAGCGTGTGGGAGTGGGATCCCACACGCTGAGTCAGGCTAGGGTCAGACTGAGGCAGTGCGAACGCGCGTTCTGGCGCACATAATCACGGCCGCACTAGCAGCAGATGACGGGCAATGACAGCCAATATACGAAGTACGGTCGCACAAAAGTCCGGCCGCGCAACGCAAGTGGAAAATGAACGCATTTTTTCGAGAACGTTAAACCGCTGGTACTGACGTACAGAGTGCGCTGCGGCCGCATAGCAGCGTGTGTGCGTGATTAGGAGATGTCAGACGCTGCTAGTGTGCGGCCAACATAACGTTCAAACAGCCGGATTTCCCTAGACTTCTTTTCACCCCATCGTCATGAAATACGTCCAGAATTGCGCATCGTCTGACCACTTAAGCGTATTCCGTGAAAAAATGCGTGCGCACGCATCGACGTACATTTTGACGGTGGCCGCAGAAAATGCGCTCATCTGTCCCTAGCCTAAATGGGAGACCCTGCGTCTGATTCTTGCAAGGCCACCGCTCGCTGGGTGGTCCCGATTTTTCCACCCCTCAAAGTGGCAGAAAGCCAGAACACTAAGACGGCCGCCTGTGCCGCCTTACACTAGCGCCGGCCCTGGCTATTGTTAAGAAGGTGGTAGGGCCCAATGTGTTTCTGTTGTATTTTGGCACACATAATACCCAAGAGGAGTTTCCATGTTTTCTCTGTCTTATTTTAATCTTTATTTCTGGTAATAAAAAAATGGTAGTTATAAGGCATGCATATTTTTTTTAACAAAAAATGTGTTTACTTAGTACTGTAGATCTTTCGGGGTTTTGCTCTTTGAAAAAAAGAACAAATATTAACATAGCTGTCTTGTGAAAAATAATGTCCCATGTGACTGGATGGAGTCACCCTAGATTAGGAATCCTTATATGTACTTTGTACAACCACGACATAAAAAGGCATTTTCCTTTTTTAGAGTAGACTGGTATTTCTGGCTCAAAAAACAGGATGCATAACAATATACAGAATATGGTACTTGGGTTACAAAAGTACATTTTGGTTAGGTTCCCAGTGCTTGAAACATGGTTGAATCTTTGAAAATACAGAAATTTGTTATATCACCATACATATCTAGCCTCAACGAAAACTAATAAAACCCTTTTGAGTGGATTTAATCACCTGTCATATAGTAAGTGCACTTATTTGCACCGTTTGTACTTTGAATTTCACCTAGCTTTTTTTAATAAAAGTATGCAGTGGCAAGAAAAAGTATGTGAACCCTTTGGGATTACGTGGAGTTTTGCATGAATTGGTCATAAAATGTGCTCTGATCTTCATCTAAGTCACAACAATTTGAAAAACACAGTCTGCTTAAAATAATACAACACAAACATTATATGTTTTCATGTTTTTATTGAACAGAACATGTAAACATTCACAGTGCAGGGTGGAAAAAGTATGTGAACCTTTGGACTTAATAACTGGTTGACCCTCCTTCTGTAGCAATAACCTCGACCAAACGTTTCCTGTAGTTGCAGATCAGACCTGCACAACGATCTGGAGTAATTTTGGACCACTCCTCTCCACAAAACTGTTTCAGTGTAGCAATATTCGTGGGATGTCTGGTGTGAATCGTTCTCTTAAGGTCATGCCACAGCATTTCAATCGGGTTGAGGTCAGGACTCAGACTGGGCCACTCCAGACTCCAGAAGGCGTATTTTGTTTTGTTGAAGCCATTCTATTTGTTGAATTACTTGTATGCTTTGGGTCATTGTCCTGTTGCATCACCCATCCTCTGCGGAGCTTCAGTTGGCGGACAGATGGTCTTACGTTTTCCTGCAAAATGTCTTGATAAACTCTGGAATTCATTTTTCCATCAATGACAGCAATCCGTCCAGGCCCTGAGGCAGCAAAGCAGCCCCAAACCATGATGCTCCCTCCACCATGTTTGATGTTGGTGTGCTGTGCCTTAATTTCTCCACACATAGTGTTTTGTGTTTTTTCCAAACAACTCAATTTTGGTTTCATCTGTCCACAGAATATGTTGCCAGTAGTGCTGTGGAACATCCAGGTGCTCTTTTACAAACTTCAAACATGCTGCAATATTCTTTTTGGACAGCAATGGCTTCCTCCGTGGTGTCCTCCCATGTACTCCATTCTTGTTTAATGTTTTCCTTATTGTAGATGTGTCAACAAAAATGTTAGCATGTGCCAGATATTTGTGTAAGTATTTAGCTGACACTCTAGGATTCTTCTTTACCTCATTAAGCATTCTGCGCTGTTCTCTTGCAGTCATCTTTACAGGACGACCACGCCTAGGGAGAGTAGCAACAGTGCTGAACTTTTTCCATTTGTAGACAGTCTGTTTTCCCGTGGACACATGAACATCAAGGCTTTTGGAGATACTTTTGTAACCCTTTCCAGCTTCATGCAAGTCAACAATTCTTGATCGTAGGTCTTCTGAGAGCTCTTTTCTGCGAGGCATGGTTCACATCAGGCAGTGCTTCTTGAAACCAGTAAACCCAAAACTGGTGTATGTTTTTAAAGGGCAGGACAGCTTTCAGCAACACATCTAATAATATCACACTGATTGGACTCAAGGTTGGCTCACTCCTGGCTCCAATTAGCTCTTGGAGAAGTCATTAGGCTAGGGGTTCACATACTTTTCCCACCCTACATTGTGAATGTTTACATGTTATGTTCAATAAACACATGAAAACATATAATGTTTGTGTTGTATTATTTTAAGCAGACTGTGTTTTTCAAATTGTTGTGACTTAGATAAGGATCAGAGCACATTTTATGACCAATTCATGCAAAACTCCACGTAATCGCAAAGGGTTCACATACTTTTTCTTGCCACTGTACATGTAATTAAACGCCTTCCTAAATAATTCATATAGGACAAATGACATATATATATATATAAATATATATCTACAAGGGTTGTGGTGGAGGACTAAAAGTGAGATAAAAAGCCTCCACACTATAATAAGTGTGTTTATTATTGCAGGAGCCAATTGCACATCATAGCAATTAAAAAAATTGCATCCCAGAGCTCCTGTGCCACATTCCCCATATGCAGCAAGGAATTCTGGGTAGGATATGCAACTGACCCCTTTCTCACTTTTATGCATCCTGGGTCTGATATTACACAGAACTCTAAAATCAATGCTATGCCACACTGTGACTTTCTAGCAGAGATAAGGTTTATGCAACTGGTCAAAGCCACTCCTAGGACAGTGCTGTTTCGGGTTTGTTGAACCCTCATCAGCTAGGAGGTAGGCATGACCAGTTGCAGTGGATGCTTGGACCGTACGGTAAATTAGTATCTACAAGGGTTGTGGTGGAGGACTAATAGTGAGATAAAAAGCCTCCACACTATAATAAGTGTGTTTATTATTGCAGAAGCCACTTGCACATCATAGCATATATATATGGCCCCATTTCCTGAAAAAGTTGGGACAGTATGGAAAATGCAAAAAAAACAAACAAAAAGAGTTGAATGAAAATGCATTTCACCCTGTATTTATATTGAAAACACATTATTAACACATTATTTGATGTTTTAATTTGTGAATTTAATGAATTTTTGAAAATATACACTCATTTAAAATCTGATGACTGCATACCAGTCCCTCAGACGTCACCGTCTCAAAAACTGTCATGAGTCTGTAATGGATATCCTGACATGGGCTCGGGAATACTTTGTTCAACCTTTTTCTGTCAATACTTTTTCGCTGCTGCATCCACATATGCAAGTTAAGGCTAGGGTCAGACGAGCGCAGTATTAACGTGCGTTTAGCCGCACATAATCACGCCCGTGCTAGCAGCAAATGACGTCCAATGCCGGGCAGCATACGAAGAACGGCCGCACAAAAGTGCGGCCGCGCAACGCAAGTGGCAAACTAACGCATTTTTTCGAGAACGTCAAACCGCTATTACTGACGTACAGAGTGCGCTGCGTCTGCTAGCAGCATGTGTGCGTGATTAGGAGACGTCAGACACTGCTAATGTCCGACCAACATAACGTCCAGACGAAAATGCGCATCGTATGACCGCTATTACGTGTTCCGTGAAAAGATACGTCCATTCGTTCGAATGCACGTTTTCACGGACAACGCGAAAAATGCGTTCGTCTGACCCTAGCCTAAGGCTTTACTATACAAAGCAGTAGCCATACATCGACACTGTCCAGAAGCAATGCTGACTTCTCTGGGCTCGGTCTCATCTGAGACGGACAGTGGCACAGTGTAATTGTGTTTTGTGGCCGGCGAGTCAACATTTCAAAAAATGTTTGGGCAAAACAGCGATGTTATTCTCCGGTTTAAAGAGTAAAATAATCTGTTATCAGGGTCAGGTCCAAAAGCCAGCATCTGTCATGGTATGGGGGTGTGTCAGTGCCCATGACAGGGATAACTTGCACATCTGTGAGGGCGTCATTAATGCAGATAGATATGTACACATTGTGGAGCAACATATACTGCCATCCAGACATTGTCTTTTCCAGCGACGTCCCTGCAGCTTCCAGCAGGACAGCACCAAACCACATTCTGCCCAGATTACAAGTGCATGGTTCTGTAAACAGAGAGTGCAGCTGCTATCATGGCCTGCCTGCAGTCCTGACTTGTCTCCGATTGAGAAAGTGTGGCACATTATGACATGCAAAGTAAAGCAACTAGGGCCCCATACAGTTGTTCAGCTGAAGACATGCATAATGGATGAATGGGGGAAAATTCTGCTTGATAAAATTAACCTACCGGTGTCTACTGTCCCCAGACCAGGGGTGGACTGACTCATTGGGCCCTCGGGCACTGCCCGAGGGCCCATGGGTTGGTAGGGGCCCGGTTTTGACAGTGGACCCCGCTATTTTCTCCGTATTGTGGCATAGCATGCTCCACAGATTTCTGGTCCTCCTTTGGCCAGCCTACCTTGCTACTGGCAGATCTCCATTAATGGCTGCAGCAGGACATCAGGAGTGCTAAAAAACTGGCGCTATCCAATCACGTTTAGTGACATTAAGGGGCCTATAATCAAATTCTTGAGTGAGCTCTTGCGCAATCACACAGTGCTACAGAGGAATCGTGAATGGAGATTAGGAACTATTTGTTCCCAGACTCACTCTGCTGCCACAAGAGGAGGTGGCGGATGGTGTTGCCCTCTCCACCACAGGATGAGAGGTGAGGGTTTACAGCAAGTGTTATGTGATTTTGCAAATGCAAAATCACTTAACACCAGCTTTGAGGAGATGTTATTTCACAGTGAAATGCTGTCTCCCGGATGGAAGCGCTAGCTACATTGGTATAGCTTACCCTTCCATGCAGAGGTGTAAATTAACGTTTCCTATAATAACTATAGGAGACCTTAATTTACAGTAAGCTCGTGCAGGGAATCGCTACATGTGAGCCGCAAGAATGGAATAGCATTTTCCCTTGATAAGATAACTGTCACGTCCGCAGTCCCTGGGGCTCCCCAGCACCCAGCAGCGCCATCCTCACTGCTCGCTGGCCGGGTGTCAAGTGAAATGCCGGCTCGGAGCGATCACGCTACTGGTCCGGGGTTGGGCCGTGGCATGATGACGCGGAGCCACCGGGTTTAATAAACAGTTTGCCACATTGTTTCATTGCCCTGTCATGGAGTTTTCTTCCCCAGCGCTCACTGTGTATTTGCTTATGAGTACCACTACTGTTACTGACTCGGATTGTATAGGAACCGCTCTTGTTGCTGACCCAGCCTGTATGAGAACCGCTCCTGTTACTTACTCGGATTGTATGAAAACCACTACTGTTACTGACTCAATCTGTATGAGAATCGCTCCTGTTACTGACTCGACTTGTATGAGAATGACTCCTGTTTAGGGATGAGCTGTTCGGTTCGGAGTTCGATTCGAACATTGGCCGTTCGAAAGTTCGCAAACTTAAAACTTTTTGGGATGTTCGCCGAAAGTTCGAAAAAAAATATATATTTTGTTTTTAAAAAATGCTTAAAAAAATCGAACAATAAAGAGACTCTTTACTGCAGAATATTATAAGCAATGGTTTATTAGATATTGAATTAAAACGGGAATATTTTTAACATTGAAGCCTATGGGATAAAAAATTCTTGTTGCTAAAACATCAGGCAGACGAGGCCCTCTACCTCTAATCAGGCACTGTAGAGGGCAGCCCGCCTGAGCCTCCCAATGACCCCTTGAGGAGCATGTGGCCGCAAGATTACAGAGCTGTGACTGTGCGGGCTGGCCAGCCGGGTGCATGTGGCAGAGAGGTGGCGCAGGGACTCCAGGGAGGGAACCACAGCAGACCCCCCTTCCCCACAACCAGGATCCAGGGAGCCCCCACTGACCACCAGGCTAAGGTAAGGCGACACATTTTTAAAAAAAATAATATCCGAGGACATTTTTAAATGTCCCCAGCAACATAAAATAAAACCTTTTTTTTCTTTCTATACTCACCTGATTCCTGAATCCACAAACTGTAGAGGTGCTGCCCGGCAATGTGTGGAATCATATGCTGCATTAATTATACTGTAAGGCTGGGTTCACACCTGCGTTTTTTTAACGCGTGCAATACGTGCGTTTTTTAACACGTGTATTGCGCAAACGTAAAAAACATGCGAACGCGCATTGCAGCGCGTTCACGGCCATAGACTGCAGAGTGAACGCGCTGCAATACGCCCCAAAGAAGCTCCTGTACTTCTTTGGGCATAGGACGGGTATGAATGGGTAAGAACGGGTCCCATAGCAAATAATGGGATTTCCCTGTTTATGCATTTTAGAGCGTGCAGGAACGCGCTGTAAAACGCTTAGGTGTGAACCGGGCCTTAAGGTGCTGCCCGGCAGTGTGAGGATTCATATGCTGCATTAATTCTTCTTCTTACAAATTTGGTTACTTAACCCGTTTGCGTTTGGATTGTAATATTGTGACATCCAGGGCCCCGGGTGGTGATCGGGGGGGCCCCAGACGCATGGTGCCGCCAGCTGGCCGATTGCCAGGAGCTCCAGCGGCACCCGGCGCAGCTGTGAGTGATCAGGGGGCAGTGAGAAGACACAGATTACAAGTGTCAGAAACCTCCTATAAATCAGTGTGACCCCCTGATGAGTGGCAGTGAGAAGACACAAATTACAATTCGCATAAATCTCCTAGAAGTATGTGGGACCCCCTGATGGGTGGCAGTGAGAAGACACAGATTACAAGTGTCAGAAACCTCCTATAAATCAGTGTGACCCCCTGATGGGTGGCAGCCAGTGAGAACACACAGATTATAACAATTCCCAAATATTTTGTAGAAATTACTGACGCCCAAAATACTGCGTGGCACTGGCTGTGTGACAAGACACAGATCACCTCAATTCCCAGATATTTTGAAGAAATTAGTGACCCCCAAAATACTGCGTGGTACTGGCTCTGTGACAAGACACAGATCACCTCAATTCCCAGATATTTTGTAGAAATTAGTGACCCCCAAAATACTGCGTGGTACTGGCTGTGTGACAAGACACAGATCACCTCAATTCCCAGATATTTTTTAGAAATTAGTGACCCCCAAAATACTTGTTGGCAGTGACAGGACACAGATCACCTCAATTCCCAGATATTTGGTAGAAATTAGTGACCCCCAAAATACTGCGTTGCACTGGCTGTGTGACAAGACACAGATCACCTCAATTCCCAGATATTTGGTAGAAATTAGTGACCCCCAAAATACTTGCTGGCAGTGACAAGACACAGATCACCTCAATTCCCAGATATTTGGTAGAAATTAGTGACCCCCAAAATACTTGCTGGCAGTGACAAGACACAGATCACCTCAATTCCCAGATATTTTGTAGAAATTAGTGAACCCCAAAATACTGCGTGGTACTGGCTGTGTGATAAGACACAGATCACCTCAATTCCCAAATGTTTTATAGAAATTAGTGACCCCCAAAATAGTGCGTGGTACTGGCTGTGTGACAAGACACAGATCACCTCAATTCCCAAATATTTTGTAGAAATTTGTGACCCCCAAAATACTTGCTGGCAGTGACAAGACACAGATCACCTCAATTCCCAAATGTTTTGTAGAAATTAGTGACCCCCAAAATACTGCGTTGCACTGGCTGTGTGACAAGACACAGATCACCTCAATTCCCAGATATTTGGTAGAAATTAGTGACCCCCAAAATACTGCGTGGTACTGGCTGTGTGACAAGACACAGATCACCTCAATTCCCAAATATTTTGTAGAAATTTGTGACCCCCAAAATACTTGCTGGCAGTGACAAGACACAGATCACCTCAATTCCCAAATATTTTGTAGAAATTTGTGACCCCCAAAATACTTGCTGGCAGTGACAAGACACAGATCACCTCAATTCCCAGATATTTGGTAGAAATGAGACCCCCTAGACCCCCCCAGTAGCGTGGCAGACCGGCAGTAAGAACACACAACAACAATCTCCTATGAAATCTCCTCTCAAATGCGTGCAGAAGCGCTGCGTGGAAACCTTATATAGTGTGCTGCGGGACTTAGCTCTGTGAGCCCATGATTGGGCAAAATTTGCCCAATCAGGACTCTGAGCCGTGATTGGCATAGTGTTGAACCTGTCTTGCACCAGACCTGTGGTCAGGTGCAAGGCTGTAGCCAATTATGAGCTTCAGGCCAGTGGAAAAGTGCATTGTGGTCCGTTGTGGTGCATTGAACACGCGGCGAACACCCGGAAATGTTCGTAGTTCGTGAACATGCGAACAGGCTACGTTCGATGCGAACTCCGAACCGATCGAACCGAACAGCTCATCCCTAGTGTTTATCAGGATCACTCTGTATGCTGTGTTACTCCTTGCCTTGAGTGTTAACATTGAGTTCCTGAAGACAGCAGTTTCATATATGGTCAGTATCACAGACCATTGAAGGATCGGAAGAGTAGACAGGGCTCTGTATACAGGGACAGATATCTGGTTGTCGGAGGGAATCCGTGACAACAACTACAGGAGACGTTATGTGTAATGTCTCCTCTAGTTATCTTATCAACAACTATGGACTAGGGCTCGTTATCTATCCTATAAAAGAGTAAGGCTTGGCGTGTTCGTCGCCAAGCCTCCTCTGCGCATGTGCGGCACGCCCACAGGGTGCTGTGGAGGTTGGATGTGCGCGCAGCCGGGTGCGCGCGCGCCACCCGCTGCAGCACGCCCAACGCGTCTTACGGAGGTTGGATGCACACGCAGCCGGGTGCGCGCACGCCTCCCGCCGCAGGACCACCAATGGGCCGTTGGATGCGCGTGAAAACACCACAGCCGGGGGCGCGCGCCACCCGCCGCAGCACGCCCAAAGCGTCTTACGGAGGTTGCCGCGCACCTCCCGCCGCAGGACCACCAATGGGCCGTTGGATGCGCGCGAAAACACCACAGAGCCGAGCACAGAGCCCAGCACCCGAGCACAGAGTCCAGCACAGAGCCGAGCACAGAGCCCAGCACAGAGCCCAGCACAGCACAGAGCAGAGCACAATAAACGGCACAGAGCTGAGCACAGAGCCAAGCACAGCACAGTAAACGGCACAGAGCAGAGCACAATAAACGGCACAGAGCCGAGCACAGAGCCGAGCACAGTAAACAGCACAGAGCCAAGCACAATAAACGGCACAGAGCCGAGCACAGAGCCAAGCACAGAGCCATAAACGGCACAGAGCACAGAGCAGAGCACAATAAACGGCACAGAGCCGAGCACAGAGCCGAGCACAGCACAATAAACGGCTCAGAGCAGAGCGCAGAGCACAGAGCAGAGCACAATAAACTGCACAGAGCCGAGCACAGCACAATAAACGGCACAGAGCAGAGTACAGAGCAGAGCACAATAAACGGCACAGAGCAGAGCACCAAGCAGAGCACAGAGCAGAGCACAAGAGCACCGATCAGAGCACAAGAGCACGGAGCAGAACACAAGAGCACAGAGCCGAGCACAGAGCCAAGCACAGAGCAGAGCACAATACACGGCACATAGCGGAGCACAATAAACGGCACAGAGCAGAGCACAAGAGCACAGAGCAGAGCACAATAAACGGCACAGAGCAGAGCACCGAGCAGAGCACAGAACAGAGCACCGAGCAGAGCACAAGAGCACCGAGCTGAGCACAGAGCAGAGCACAATAAACGGCACAGAGCAGAGCACAATAAACGACACAGAGCAGAGCACAGAGCAGAGCACAATAAACAGCACAGAGCAGAGCACAAGAGCCCTGGACAGAGCACAGAGCACAAGAACAGAGCAGAGCACCGAGCAGAGCACAGAGCAGAGCACAATAAGCGGCACAGAGCAGAGCACAATAAACGGCACAGAGCAGAGCACAATAAACGGCACAGAGCAGAGCACAGAGCAGAGCACAATAAACATCACAGAGCCGAGCACAGAGCCAAGCACAGTAAACAGCACAGAGCCGAGCACAGAGCCGAACACAATAAACGGCAGAGAGCCGAGCACAGAGCCGAGCACAATAAACGGCACAGAGCAGAGCACAAGAGCCCTGGACAGAGCACAGAGCACAAGAACAGAGCAGAGCACCGAGCAGAGCACAGAGCAGAGCACAATAAACGGCACAGAGCCGAGCACAGAGCCAAGCACAGTAAACAGCACAGAGCCGAGCACAGAGCCGAACACAATAAACGGCACAGAGCCGAGCACAGTAAACGGCAGAGAGCCGAGCACAGAGCCATAAACGGCACAGAGCAGAGCACAATAAACGGCACAGAGCCAAGCACAGAGCCGAGCACAGAGCCAAGCACAGCACAATAAACGGCACAGAGCAGAGCACAGAGCAGAGCACAATAAACGGCACAGAGCAGAGCACCAAGCAGAGCGCAGAGCACAAGAGCACCGAGCAGAGCACAAGAGCACCGAGCTGAGCACAGAGCAGAGCACAATAAACGGCACAGAGCAGAGCACAATAAACGGCACAGAGCAGAGCACAAGAGCCCTGAACAGAGCACAGAGCACAAGAATAGAGCACCGAGCAGAGCACAATAAACGGCACAGAGCAGAGCACAATAAACGGCACAGAGCAGAGCACAATAAATGGCACAGAGCACAATAAACTGCACAGAGCAGAGCACAAGAGCACCGAGCAGAGCACAAGAGCACCGAGCAGAGCACAGAGCAGAGAATAAAAAAAAAAACCTCAGCCACACTAACACAACAAAAAAAAAACTGAGGACCTACCAAAAACGGTGCCCCCTCCAAAGAGCCTCCACAACACTTTAACAAGAGGGCATACAAACAACCAGTGCCCCCACACCAATTGTGCAACCAAGAAAAAAAAATTTGTTTTAAAAAACCTCACAGCCACACTAACAGGACGAAAAAAAAAACAAGCACCAAGAAAAAAAAAAAAAAGAATTTTTATTAAAAAAAAAACTCTGCCACACTAACAGAACGGAAAAAAAAAAAATAACAAAGCAACCACCAAGAAAAAATAGACATGGACAACTATATGTTGCATTCTCTCGAGTCAAGAGCTCTGCGGACGTTAAAATCAAAGTCATCGATGGACTTGAACAAGGCTACTTATTACCAGGGACTGATGCATGCTTCACTAAAAATGTTGTATTCAAAGAAATTTATTCAAAATAGTCACTAAAAATATTTAACTTAGCTGCTGTGTTTTCCTTTCCACCAACATTCATACGCACCACACTTATCAATAGACTGCCCTCTGGGCAGGCTTTCCACCTAGTTTTAAACATAAAAAAATAATCATAATGCAAAACTAATGGAAACAAAACACTTACGCAAAATTTTTTAGATTTTCACCCATAAAGGGCCCAACACAGAATGGTTCTCTAGGGAGACATTTTTAATCTCTTCCCATGCCTAGCACAGAGCCCTCTGATTGGTGGATTTGCCTGTTCTGCTTGGTAACTGCACCAGACAGGACACGCAGTTCTTATTGATGGACTTGTTCCCTCTGCTCTCCTGTCTTATTATAGCCAGTGAGAAGTTCCCCTGTACATTATTAGCTGCTCAGTCACTAGCATTAACCCCAGCAGCACTGACACAACCCACCTGTGCCATGTCAGGCTGAGGCAAAGGTTGTTATGGGGGTTAGTATCAGCTCCATATGTAGTTATATATCCGTATCCCTTAGCTTTGGTTAGAGATGAAAAGAAGGGAAGTGTCACCAACTATTTGGCCACATGTCTACACTACCAGAGCCAGGTTAGTTCGAATGAGAGACTAATTAGGAACGAGGGAGGTTTAAGAATTATCCCTGTATTACGCAAGAGTGAAAGGGGAGTGAGTTCCTTTGTTCTATGGGATCAGGCGGGGGTGCCTTTGTTTTTATGAGCGAAGACATGGCTCTTTGTGATTGGGTACAATGGTGAGATAAACAAGGGAAAGGAGGGGGAAGGGAGGATACAAAAGGCTGTGCGTGGGACAATTTTGGTATTGCAACTAATTTTCTTTTACTCCCACCCAACCCACCCTGTTTTATTTTCTCTTTCAGAGATGCTGGTTCTCTACAACGTCGGAAAGGTCACGCAGCAGAAGCACCACAGATAGGGGCAATGGAGTGGTGATTTCACCACTCATGCAAGACCGCCTGTGGTTTCCCATATGGAAATATGCCGTGTCGCATGAACCTGGTTCGTGGTTTAAATGGCCATGTCTGGGGGATTGTATAAATATCGACATGGTTAGTCTACCTATTGCATCAAGTGATACACCATGTTACATGAAGCCAGCCTGAGGTTTTTTGAACGGCCAGGGTTGGGGGATTGTCTTTGATTAAAAGCATGGTTAGAGTAATTATTATTCGATCAGACAGTATCCCAAGATTTGGGTACTTTACCATGTGGCAGGAAGCCAGCTGGTGGTTTGTTCGGCCACAGCTGGGGGACTGCGTTTAAGATGGACATGGTTTAGGTTACAGAGGAGCGGCGAAATAGGCAGCCTGGCACGTGGAGGGCGATAGTGGGGGGATGGTCTGCAGGGTACGGGGTGAGTGTGGTTCATACGGCCAAGCTCAAGTGCCTTCCTGGTTAGCAGATCCTCTCGGCCTGCTATCTGCCATAAAAATAAACTGAGCAGATGTGTGGTCAGCCTGCTTAGCCACGTGGGGCGCTATTTCTTGGCAATGCTTGTGGTGCATTGCAGTTGCCAGTGTTATCTGGCTGCCAGTGTTATCTGGTGTAGCGAATTTGGCATACGAGGATCGATAATAATAATTCTGCCTTAGAGGCAAAGAATTTGGCCTTAAGTAATAAAAGACGTGACCTTTTCTAAATGCCAATACTTTGTGGTGTTTTTATTTACGGGAAGGGGGGGCAGGGTGGGAGGGCTTTGGGGGGGTTTGTAGGTTTAAGAAGGTAACTTACATGGGAGAAGCTGTAAGAAGAGAATAGGGGTATAATTCTTATTATTGTGGCTCTTGAAAATGTGAGTTCTATGCACAACAGGAGATGTATTGATTTGCTCTATATGTTTGAATACCATTGTGGTATTGCACTAATATCTATTTGTTTTATTTATATTTTGAGATATTGATTAAGCAACCGCACCCTGGAACCTGGATACAAAAGAATAAATAAGTATTTTTCCCTATGCGATATATGCATGGTTCCACTTGCATGAAACACGACCACAGTCACTGAATATGTGCTATACGATTTGGTTGATTGTAAATCACAGTATTTATTGTGTTTTCACACTGTATTTGTGCCACACAGTACTTTATAATAACTATTATTATCATAATATGATATAATTACCATAATTTTATGATTATGTTTCTGTATTTTTGAGAAGTTTTATAAATTCTTGTATTATATTGGCGGCATATTCATTACTCATGAAGAATTTGTAATAGAAAACCTGTTGTTTACAGCGCCGTTTATACACTTTATTGCACATATTCAGAAAATAGACAGGTAAAGCAGATGAAAATTATGAAATAGAATCCAGATAGGGTACCAGACTTAGAAGAAACTATATTCTGAGGTGGTGTTAGTCATCAGTAGTGTAGCAGGTAGTGTGAAAAATAGATGGTGTCTGAGGGTGATAAGATTAACTGACCGATGCATTTCATCTGCCATAGTGGACTTTATCAAGAACTGGTGGAAATGAAGAGAAAGTGGGTTATATACCCTGTATGAGTATGGGGCTGGGTCTTTACCTTATACCAAACATTGTCAGTTGGTTTCAGTAGGCCATCTTTACTTACTACTGTGAAATTTCGTTTAATAAAGAAGTTGCAAAAGATTATTTTTGCTTCTATTAAAATTTTTATGTAACCCGTAAACAAACACTGGATAGGATACCATAGAGTTGCATGTCTGCAGATGCATTATACTTTCCTCACTAATTCCTCCTCCTGCCATTGAATGGGTTACTGAAAAATGTTTATGACAGTAATGGCATTAAAAGCTCCTGACCCCTGGCACTAAATGGATTAGTGTGTGCAGTTCCAGGTGAACAAAGGCATTACACGTAAGCAATTCCCTGGAACTCATTGAGATACAGTACAGTAACATAGATTAATTAAATGGCACATGTTGTCAGGATCCCCATCGCTGACTCATGTGCCTCACTTTGGACTAGGGGTGCATGGGCATGGAGGCATATTTGTAGGGTGCAGCCCCCATAATAAATATTCGTTCAGTGGCCTTTCCTGTGCAGAATGTTTGAGTAATCTGGATGCTATTGTCTTTCTGTCTACTGTCTGGTCCATGTGTATTTGTTATCTGTTGAGAGGATTAGTCTCCCAGCCTACTCTTGTCTCAGGAATGTATTTATCTGTTTATATTTGAATAGTTTGTAAATCTGAAGTCTGTAATCTGTTATCATCCCGATTACCATTGCCCTGCTTCCTTGGAAATGTTACATAATGTTTAATTTAACTGTCAGTATGTAATCTAATTAGATTTCACATTCCAAGAAGCAAATGGTACCTATCCATAAAAGTGGTGACAGTACTTTGGTATCCAACTACTGTCCGATATCGTTGCTCCCTGTAATGTCAAAAGTCTTGGAAAAATGTGTCTACACACAATTACGTGATTATTATCAATATTGGAACTACTTAACCCCGGATCAATCAGGCTTTCGTCCGAATCACTCAACTACAACCGCCCTTTTAAAAGTCTGCAATGATATCCAAGCTGGGATGCAACAAGGAAACCTAACTGGAGCCATCTTCTTTGATTTTGCCAAGGCCTTTGACACGGTAGACCATGGCATCTTGTTAGAAAAACTTAAAAACTCTGGCATTGGTGATCGCACGCTAACCTGGTTTCAATGATATGTATCCGACCGATCACAATATGTGTCAATTTCTGGCAGCTCCTCCCTCCCGCTCCCAGTCACTTGCGGTGTACCCCAAGGCTCAATACTAGGCCCCCTGCTATTCACAATATTCATAAATGATCTGCCCAATGTCTGCAAAGCCTCAACTGTACATATGTACGCAGAAGACACTGTGATCTATACCAGCAAACCAAATCTCCCGCAGCTGGAGGCCATGCTGCAAGAACAATTCACAGAGGTAGAAAAGTGGATCAAAAAACAACAAACTTTTTTAAATACTGACAAAACTGTAACGATGCTCTTTGGAACAGCACCTAAACTACACAAATTGCAAAATCCCCATCTATGTGTTGGGACAAAATCAAATGGCATGCTGACCACAGTCACTTCTCTCAAATATCTAGGTATGTGGTTGGACCCTAATCTATCCTTTGGCCCCCACATCGAAAAACTCTCATCTAAACTTTACCCCAAACTAGGTGCCCTGTACAGAAACAAATCCTGCCTGAGTCTCGCGGTAAGAAAGCAGATTGTACAGCAAATGCTTATGCCGGCAATTGATTACGGAGATGTAGTGTATGCAGCCGCCCCGCAAACACACCTTCATAAACTTACTACATTGTATAACTCATTCTGCTGCTTTGCGCTACAATGTAACTACATGACCCACCATTGTGACATGTTAAAAGAGCTAAACTGGCCATCGCTGGAATCCAGACGCACCCTTCACCTTTCCAGCCTGGTGTTTAAGAGCATCTCTGGGAAGCTGCCACCCTACCTGAATAGACTGCTTCCCCCAGCAGCTCCCTCATCCTATAACCTCCGATCCAGGACCAGCACCTTACTTGCAATACCACAATACAAAAAGACAGTGGCTCGGTCCTCATTTTCCTACAGAGCACCACAATTATGGAATAACCTCCCAGACACCATCAAATCTTCCCCCAGTCTTAAGTCACTCAAAAGCTCCTTACTAACATACCTCAATACAGAATGCACCTGTAAACATGTAACCTAGTGACTATATTTCCTACATATTTATTTTCTGTTAATCTGTATATTTGTGTTGTTTTTTTTAATATCTTGCTTTGTATTACTTTGTATTTCTGTAACTGTAACACTTCAAGGTTCTTGAACCCAGGACATACTTGAAAGCGAGAGAAATCTCAATGTATCCTTCCTGGTAAAATCCTTTATAAATAAATAAATAAATAAATAAATGGGTCCCGTTGTCTGTTTTGGTCTAGTTGGGTCCCCCAGTGGTTTCTAGGGGAAGTTTTGTGTATGTAAATGACCCATTTGTAACCGTATAAATATATGTGTGTGTGTGTCCCTGATTAAAACATTTCTATTCTGACCCTACATAGTCATGACTCATGGTTTGGGTAGCAGCTATATTCTGTTCGCTGTTTCAGCGCATAGCTCCAGATCTACAGCCACGGCTTATTTCTGGGGGATGCTAGCAAGGCTCTCTACGTGTACCCATCTATAAGCTGCGGCTAAGGACTGGAGAAATTCACGAGAGTCATAAGGGGAATACGGGGTCCAGCAAGGAAGTGGTATTGGCAGATGTGACCCTGTTGTAGTACTGAGATCTGTCCCAGCACAGATCCTCTAAAACTGGTTAATAAGAACACTTTGCAATACTGTACACGTTTCCAGTCCTCTGGTGGGTTAATTTACAGAGCAACCATTAGTGATTCATGTGCTCATTCCTACTCTGAATGGCTCACTGTCAATATTTTCATGGCTGTAAAGGGATTAAATATAACATTTTACGCATATTTACATGGTTGTTATTATGATGTATAATAGTCTTTGTCTACAGAGGGTTTGGTAATAAAGAAGTTTACCAACTCTTGAAAAACGGTGTTTCCTATGATTTTTTTCCTGTCACAGGATAATGGGGATTATTTTTGTAAAAAAAATACACAATCTATTTGGTCAAACCAGGGCCATACGATTTCATAATTCTCTAACTTTAGGGTTTGTTGAGGTTTCATGTATAATTCTATTTAAATGCTTTTACACCCATTCCTATCTGTCTATAAACATTTATAAATTATCAGTAGATTATAGTATGTTTTTATGCACCAGTACATGGTTTACACAACCCTTGAGCTCTTGTCTAGCACTGTCTATTAAAGAGTAGATAAAATATGATTTAAATGGACTTAATGGAGGTAGATCCATTAGGGGACTATGTAACAGTTGCTAAAGGACCACTCTAGACCCTGTGAGCAGTTATTTGAGAGGTCACATTGTACTAAGGGTCGTCACTCCTTAGGTTGGTCTCGGGAGACTGATTCAGTTGCCTGCAATGGCTCTCAATGCACTTTCATTGAGAGCCATTGGGTTAGCTGGTCGCATGCTCATATTTCCAGCCTGCTGCGTCTCACAGGAAGCTGGCAGCATGTCACATCCAGTGGAGTGGAGTGCAAAGGGAACTCATTCCTGGATGTAAGGTAATGTAGCGATGTGTTAAAGTTTACTGTGGCAGTACCCATTTTTGGCCACAAGATGGAGACTATCACGATTAAAGACCCTGGACACTTGAACTACATGTCCATGCATGCTTTGCGAAGAAACAGGAAGTGGGTGGGTTTGTGGAGAGCTGTACATCCTGCACCTCGGGGAGAACAGGCAGAGCGCGCCAGGGAGCAGGGGAGAGTGGATGCACGTACAGAGAAGGAGAGACCAACAGATAGGCCGGAGCGCAGACAAAGTGGATCGGACCTTAGGATTGGGTCACCCAGCCTTGCGGGAGATAGACATCACCATCTATTATCCGAGTGCAGTGCTAAGGAGAGAAGACCCCTCGAGTAAGGAGTACCGCGGTCGATTGAAGCGGGGAGCAGGCGGTAAGCTGGCTGAGTCGTGGCTGACAGACAGAAGGCCAGACAACAGATCCGGTGGTCGGCGTCCCCAGTCAATATCGAGCGGAGAGACGTCCTGGGTCAGCGGAACCTCAAGCTTGCGCTGGATGGGTGAGAGGCCCCAAGGCCGTGTGTAAATAAGAACGTACGCTGCTGTTTTCCTTCTAAAACCCACAGGGCCCCAACTGACTAGTCGAAGACATCGTTAAAGTAAACTCACTGGCCAGTTGAAAAGTACCCGGGTACCCTACACACACAAATACATATCACTTCACGTTCTGGGACTTAACCTGTGCAGGACTCAGTTTCCTTTTTCCTATCCATACAAGGGGGCAAAGTTAAAGTTACATGCTGAACAATTTTCCCTTTTTTGTTCCCGCTGCGCGTTTACCGTGATACGAGAACTGTGTATTTTATTGTGTCCCGCTACGGGTTTTTCCTCGAATTTCGTATCTTTTAATTTTCTGCTCGGTCGGGGTTTTTTTCCGAAAATACGAAGCCCTCGTGTTTTCGTTTCTTTTACCGCTACGCGTTTATCGTGTTACGAAAGTACTGTAAATCTTCCTGTATATACCGTGTCTCAAGAACTGCAAACCTTTTAGTAAACCTTTTAAAATATAAAACTGTTCAGCGTGTTGGAGTATATTTATTCCCTAGTGCGGGGAGACTGACCCGTGGTTCATTTTCAGCGGCTCCTCCGGGAGTGAGCGCTACACGTGGGGGCTCGTTTCCGGGATTCAGTCTCTGGAAAAACCGCATCTAAAGGGTTAAATATGGATCCAGACACTGCTGCCGAATGGTGTGGGGAGCACAGTAGTCAGTTAGCATGTTGCATAGTCATGGATATTCCCGCAGACACTTGGGCCGAAGATCAGATTCGCCAGGCCGTGGCCACGCTAGCACCAGATCATCGGGGGTTAATCCTGGACATTAAGAAAAACCCAGATACCTCTCACACGCATGTTCTTCTTGAATGGAGAAAAGGTATTCCAGCATGTTTTCAGGGCGCGAGCGTGAAGCTGACCGGTGAGGTGGAAGTCCAACTGATACAGCCAAGTACGCCACGTGGTGATCACGAGAATGTTCCCGATGTTACCCCAACTACAGGGTTCCCTCCTGCTACATTTTTCACCACTATGGGGAAACTGGTGGAAACACTAGCGAAAAACTCTACTGCGTCTCCAAATTACGGATATCGCAAGTTACGGTTTTATTCTGGTAAGGTCCCCGTGCCAACTGGAGAAGAGGACTTTGAGACCTGGATAGATCAGGCAGTGCAGGCAGTGGAAGAATGGGAAGTGGCTGACACCGTGAAGAGACAAAGGCTGATCGAGAGCCTAAGAGGTCCTGCTTCAGAGGTCATTCGAAATCTGAAAAGGGACAAGCCCGGCTGCACTGCTGCGGAGTATCTAGAAGCTTTACAGGAAAATTTCGGGGGAGTGGAGGATTGTGCCGAGCTTATTCACAAGTTCTCTCACACCTATCAAAAGGAAGGAGAAGAATTGTCCACATATGTCTGGCGGCTGGATAAAATCATCCATCAGGTCATTCTTAAAAGAGGCATGGAGCCGAGTCGTGCAAGCAAAGCGTTGCTGGATCAAGTTTTCAAAGGTGCACTCCCACTGGATCCCATAATGTTGAAGTTTCAGACTAGATACCAGAACACAAGGCTGACCTATTCCAAACTAATCAAAGCTATCCGAGAAGAAGAGGCCTTGATTCAGGCTAAAAAGGTTGCAAATGCTTCGCACACAGTTTTCACCGCAGAAGTAGGAACTCTCTCGGTAGCCGATGCAGCAAACATACAGACTGAAGTGCTGGCCTTAAAAACTCAGATGTTGCAAATGATGGAGTTAATGACGTCACGGTTGGCTGAGGACCCCAGAACTGAAGGGGTTGCTGTAGCCTCGAACAGGGGGTCTCCAAGGGAACTGCAAGAAGGAAATATGCCCACACTCCCGAGGAAGAAATGTTTTGGCTGCGGGGAAATCGGCCATTTCAGGGCTCAGTGCCCACAAGGGAGGGTTGAAAAGAAACC
Source organism: Leptobrachium leishanense (assembly GCA_009667805.1). Lineage (NCBI taxonomy): Eukaryota > Metazoa > Chordata > Amphibia > Anura > Megophryidae > Leptobrachium > Leptobrachium leishanense. The sequence continues at coordinate 152,095,739 of CM019064.1, read as the reverse complement.
GGTCGAAGAACTTCTAAAAGCTGTGGAGAAACTGTTGTCCGCCCTGCAGGCGGGAAACTCCAGAGGGTCCTGGTAAGGGAGCAAACCAGGGGCCCGAAGATTGAAACCCGCTCCAAAAATCAAGCCAGGACTAAGAGGGCGAGAGGGCCCAAAGTCCGACCAACTGCTGAGCCTGCCAGGACTGAAAGAGTCATTCCTTTAGCATCCGGACCTACGTCATGGGGAGGCAATGCACACCCAAAACCTACACGGGCCAAGAAAAAGGCCAGGGTACAGCAAACTGGGTCTAAGCGTCCAGATACCGCCACCAAGTTTCCTGACCAACTGATAGGTCCTTCTCCTATTGTGCCAATCCGAGTGGAGGGAGTCTACACTAAAGCTCTGTTAGATTCAGGGGCTCAAGTGACATTGATCTACAAAGACTTCTATGAGAAACACTTAAAGCACATTCCTCTGCAAGAATTGAAGGATTTGGAAATATGGGGTATCGGCACTGAGAAACTCCCTTATGACGGGTACCTGCAAGTGAAGTTGGAGATCGGATCTGAAGTCATCGGGCAGTCTGGGGGTTGTGATGCATTGGCCATTGTGTGTCCTCGACCCCCAGGCGCGAACAGAAGCTCCCTGATAGTGGGGACGAATACTGACCTAGTGCGGCGTCTCCTGACACCTATTGTATTGGAAGAAGGCTCGACTCAAGGAGTACACCCACTGTTACGTCCGGTCTATCAGAGGATGGTTGAAGAACGAAAGGCACCTGCCGAGGTGGGGCGCCTGTGGAGACTGGGGGGAACAGAGAAGGTTCTGCAAGCAGGAGAAGTAGCGAGCTTCCGGGTTTCAGTCAAGTTGAACGGATCGCAACCGGGTCCCTATGTGGTGCTGGGAACCGATGTTAATTATGGGAGTGAAACCGGAGTCGAAGTAATTCCTGAAATAATCTCCACCAAAGCTCTGAAGAGAACACGAGGAAGAGTCTCGGTCAGTGTGTGCAATGTGACGGATTCTCCAGTAGTCCTTAAAGCACGAATGCCTATCGGGCAAGTAGAGTCTGCTACACCCCTCTCTACCGATTTAGGAGGGGGAGTGGATAAAGAGATTCCAGATGAAAGATTCTACCCCAAGGACGCTCCCATTTCACCTGAGTGGAAGAAACGTCTCCAATTTCAAGTCTTAAAGTGGAAGGAATTGTTCTCAAAAGATGAGTTCGATGTGGGCCTAGCTAAGAGTACTGAGCACCGCATTCGGTTACAAGAAGACAAGCCGTTTCGGGAAAGATCAAGGCGAGTTCCGCTAGGAGACTTGGATGATCTGCGAGAGCAACTGAATGAATTGCAAAGAACCAAGGTGATTCAAGAGTCCAGGAGTCCATATGCATCTCCTATAGTGTTGGTCCGGAAGAAAAATGGTTCTGTCCGTCTATGCATAGACTACCGCACGTTGAACCGGAGAACCATCCCCGATCAATATGCCACTCCTCGGATAGAAGATGCCCTACAGTGCTTGTCTGGAGCAAAGTGGTTTAGTGTACTGGACCTGCGAAGCGGATACCACCAGATACCCATGCATCCTGAAGACAAGGAGAAAACTGCGTTCATCTGTCCACTGGGGTTCTTTGAATTCAACAGAATGCCTCAAGGCCTTACGGGGGCTCCAGCCACGTTCCAACGGTTGATGGAGAAGACAGTCGGGGACATGAATCTGATCGAAGTATTAGTGTACCTGGATGACATAATTGTATTTGGGAAGACTCTGGAAGAGCATGAGCAACGTCTGGAGAAGGTTTTGAAGAGGCTCCATGAAGAGGGGTTGAAACTGTCTCTGGAGAAATGCCAATTCTGTCTACCCTCTGTTACGTATCTAGGACATGTGGTCTCAGCAGAAGGTGTTTCGACAGATCCTCGGAAGTTGGAGGCCGTAGCTTCTTGGCCTAGACCCCGAAACGTCACTGAACTTAGATCTTTCCTGGGATTCTGTTCATACTATCGAAGATTTGTGGGAGGATTCGCGAAAATAGCTCAACCACTGAACAAACTCCTGCAGAAAAACCACAGAAGAAGGCTGCAAGGTCTCTGACCAAAACCCGTCAGCTCCGGGGCCAAGGAAAGCTCGAGAGTCTATACAAGGTGAATGGACCAGTCAATGTGAAGGAGCTTTCGTGAAGTTGAAAGAGAGTCTAACCCGAGCTCCTGTTTTGGCCTATGCGGACCCTCACAAGCCGTATGAACTACATGTGGATGCCAGCCGAGAAGGTCTGGGAGGAGTCCTGTATCAGGAGTATGGTGGATTGCTGAGGCCTGTAGCGTACGTGAGCCGGAGCCTTACGCCTTCTGAGAAGAACTACTCCTACATCACAAGCTGGAGTTCCTAGCTTTGAAGTGGGCAGTGGTGGACAAGTTGAAAGACTATCTGTACGGAGCTGAGTTCGTGATCAAGACGGATAATAATCCTCTCACCTATATCCTTACTACTGCAAAACTGGACGCAACGGGACATCGGTGGTTGGCCGCTCTGTCAGGGTTTCGGTTCAGCCTGAAGTATCGCCCTGGGGTGAATAATCGAGATGCTGATGCGTTATCGAGAAGACCCTATACTACAGAATGGACTCAGTTGACTCCAGACGGGGTGCAAGCTTTGTGTCAAGGAACAGAGCGCCGGATCAAAGGAGGGATTGAAGCAGAGGCCATAGGAGTTATGGCTGCGGCTGTTCCTGAGTTTTACTGTAACCCTACGCAGTTAAGGGACGAAAATTTACCTACCTTTTCGAGACAGGACCTGAAAGCGGATCAGGCCAGAGACCCTTTAATTGCCTTGACCATAAAGGCCCTGTCTACAAACCAGCGAGAGATCTTGTTAACCAACTCCCCGAGTGGAGCCAGATTGGTCTACAAAGAGTGGGAGCGGTTGAAGATGTTGGATGGGGTGGTCTACCGAAGGGGCCCCTCAACTAACGCTGAAGAGACTCAACAGTTATTCCTCCCTACTAAACATAGGGAGAGTGTGTTGCGATCACTACATGATGAGCATGGACATTTGGGTGCTGAAAGAACTTTTAAGTTGGTGCGAGATAGGTTCTATTGGCCTTGCATGAGAGCTGAAGTGGAAAGTTATTGTCACTCCTGTTTAAGGTGTATTCAGAGAAAGACTCTACCGACCCGAACTGCTCCAATGAGCCATCTGCAGAGCCAGGGACCCATGGATTTGGTGTGCATTGACTTCTTGTGCTTAGAGCCGGATGCTAGTGGGCAAGGGAACATTCTAATAGTGACTGATCATTTCACTCGTTATGCCCAAGCTTTCTCCACAAAAGATCAACGCGCTCCGACAGTGGCCAAGGTGTTGATGGAAAAGTTCTTTGTTCATTACGGACTGCCAAGGAGGATACACTCTGATCAGGGTAGAGACTTTGAAAGCAGACTGGTGGGGCAGTTGTTAGAGCTGTTGGGAATCCAAAAGACCAGAACTACACCATATCACCCTCAAGGTGATGCTCAGCCTGAAAGGTTTAATCGCACACTGCTGAACATGCTAGGGACCTTGTCGAATGTGGAGAAGCAAAGTTGGAGTCGTCACATAGCTACTCTAGTGCATGCATATAACAGTACGGAGAGCGATGCAACTGGATACTCACCGTACCGTCTTATGTTCGGAAGGGAGGCTCGACTGCCGGTTGATTTGGCATTTGGGTTATCTCTAGACCAAACATCAGTAGCTTCCCATAGAAACTACGTGGATAGACTTCGAAAGAATCTGGCTTCTGCGTTTGAACAGGCCCGTTTAACTTCAGGCAACAGGGAGCAAAGGAACAAAAGGAACTATGACTTGAAAGTTCGAATACAAGATCTACAACCCGGTGATAGGGTCCTGTTGAAGAATTTGGGTGCTGCTGCAAGACACAAGTTGGCGGATAGATGGAGTTCCCAGGTTTACATTGTCTGCAAGCAACTGCCGGGTCTGCCGGTGTATCAAATCCGCCCAGATGGAAAGGCTGGGCCTCTTAAGAACTGGCACCGAAATCATTTGTTACCTTTGAGAGAGGCTGTGAGGATACCAGTTGGGGACGAACTCCCTCCGCCGAATCTGCCTGTTCCACGTTTACCTCCTGTTACTGGTCTCAACAGACTCGGGTAGTTGACCCTCCGCCGAATCCGCCTGTTCCATGTTTACCTCCTGTTACTCGGTCTCAACAGACTCGGGTTGTTGAAGAGAGCGAAAGAGACAGCGAGGAAGAGAGTTTTTGTCTAGATTGGATGCGCTCACCGGAACCTGGAGAGGTCGTCACAGTTCCTGAACAGTGGGAAAGTAATTTGAGGCCTGAAGCCCCTGAGTTTCAGTGGGAAGTCCCTGAGACTGTTGAAATCCCTGAACCTCTTGAATTTCAGTTGGAAGTCCCTGAGGCTGTGGGAATCCCGGTAGCTCCGGAAGCTTATTCAGGTGATTACAGTTCTATGCCTTCACTGGAGGGATCATACTCTGAAGAAACGTCTGCTCCAGTGATAGAAAGAGAAATTGAGCCAACGCCTATAGTAGTTCCACCTGAAGAGGGACTGATTGAGCCAGAACCAAAACGCTCTGTTCGACCGCCCCAACGACTCACCTACGACTCACCAGGACATAGCACTGAAGAGGCCATCACCACGGTGCGGAGGTTGCCCGAAGTGTCTGCTATGCTAGCTGAGGTAGCCCAAAATATGAGTCAGCTTGAGAAAGTGTTTCTAACCCACTGCATGTATGCTGCTGAACCTGTATATGCTGTATAAACTGTGTGCATATTGTAAAAGGATAATGTAACTGTTGTACCTCCTTGGAGAGACCCAAGAGTTCTAGGAGGGGGAGAGTGTAGCGATGTGTTAAAGTTTACTGTGGCAGTACCCATTTTTGGCCACAAGATGGAGACTATCACGATTAAAGACCCTGGACACTTGAACTACATGTCCATGCATGCTTTGCGAAGAAACAGGAAGTGGGTGGGTTTGTGGAGAGCTGTACATCCTGCACCTCGTGGAGAACAGGCAGAGCGCGCCAGGGAGCAGAGGAGAGTGGATGCACGTACAGAGAAGGAGAGACCAACAGATAGGCCGGAGCGCAGACAAAGTGGATCGGACCTTAGGATTGGGTCACCCAGCCTTGCGGGAGATAGACATCACCATCTATTATCCGAGTGCAGTGCTAAGGAGAGAAGACCCCTCGAGTAAGGAGTACCGCGGTCGATTGAAGCGGGGAGCAGGCGGTAAGCTGGCTGAGTCGTGGCTGACAGACAGAAGGCCAGACAACAGATCCGGTGGTCGGCGTCCCCAGTCAATATCGAGCGGAGAGACGTCCTGGGTCAGCGGAACCTCAAGCTTGCGCTGGATGGGTGAGAGGCCCCCAAGGCCGTGTGTAAATAAGAACGTACGCTGCTGTTTTCCTTCTAAAACCCACAGGGCCCCAACTGACTAGTCGAAGACATCGTTAAAGTAAACTCACTGGCCAGTTGAAAAGTACCCGGGTACCCTACACACACAAATACATATCACTTCACGTTCTGGGACTTAACCTGTGCAGGACTCAGTTTCCTTTTTTCCTATCCATACAAGGGGGCAAAGTTAAAGTTACATTCTGAACAATTTTCCTTTTTTTGTTCCCGCTGCGCGTTTACCGTGATACGAGAACTGTGTATTTTATTGTGTCCCGCTACGGGTTTTTCCTCGAATTTCGTATCTTTTAATTTTCTGCTCGGTCGGGGTTTTTTTCCGAAAATACGAAGCCCTCGTGTTTTCGTTTCTTTTACCGCTACGCGTTTATCGTGTTACGAAAGTACTGTAAATCTTCCTGTATATACCGTGTCTCAAGAACTGCAAACCTTTTAGTAAACCTTTTAAAATATAAGACTGTTCAGCGTGTTGGAGTATATTTATTCCCTAGTGCGGGGAGACTGACCCGTGGTTCATTTTCAGCGGCTCCTCCGGGAGTGAGCGCTACAGTAAATTTGTAAAATTACTATATGGTTAAACCAAGAGGGGGAATGTGAAGAAGAGGTTGGTCATGAAGAGTTATTGTTTAACCCCTCTGTCTCTGCCCGTCCCATTTTAAACCCAGAATATCCCTTTAAAGATTAAATATTGTGCACTAATATAAAGTAACTTAAGGATATAAAACAAACATGGATGTCAATTATTTCGGTGATATACAAAGCTGGTGTTCCCACACACCCTAATATCATGTGAAATGGTCCTGTCTGTTCCCCATTTAGGTCCCTATCAACACTGTGTGGAAGAACTTTATCAGGCTTTTGAAAAATAGCATATCAAATCAATTAGATGTAAACTTTATCCTGAATTTCTGATTGTCCTACTTTAAAACCTGCTGTATGCATTCAGCACTGAAGCAGTTAAAAAAGTGGTGATCAACAAAACAATTTGAATTCAGAAGGATTTGTGCCTGACCCATGGGTAGCAGGTTTTAATCTTGTTCTGACAAGTTATCCAAACCCAGTCCTGCTAAGGATTATCTCTGTGAACCACGTCACCATTCCATACATGCAGTAATCTGACGTAGAATTCTCTAATCTCATCAGGTCTGACCCTAAAGTAAAGATACAAAGTGGTAACTCTTTGCTGGGAGATTTCTACATAGCCGAATGCCACAGTGATAACTTTAATAAGACTAAAATGTATACTGATATATATATATAGAGAGAAAGTAGATAGATTTGTTTTAGAAACACATTTTTTCTGAAGAAGAAATGATGTCATCCCCTAAAAATACTCACTAAACCTGATTTATAGTAGTAATCCAAGAAAATTAAAACCTAACCCTGAATAGCACTAGTTTTAAATTACTACCCTTCTAATTAAACAAATTTAAATTTCCTATGGTGTCCTATATTCACACATTGTTAAGAGAAGGCATAATGTCACCTTCATAAATCGCAAATGTTCTTCGAAAACCTGGACACATGTACACATTTGGGCCCCTATTACATTCCTCGCGCATTTTCATTTGCGCACACAAATGCGCATTTGCGCGAGTGGCAAAACCCTTTGCGCAGAACGTCGTATTACAACTTTCACACAAATGATGCGTGTTATCGCTTAATGCAGATGGACCTGCGCGAGCATGATGAACTGTGCGCGTCCTATACTTAACATTGTGAGCGCAAATTCGTTTGTGCGCTGGTACGCGGATGGTATTTCAATCGATGCGCATCTTTTTACGAACGACGTTTTGCGCGCGTAATTTTAACGTCTTTGAAAAGCTGGTGGTAACTGCAAATCGGAACGTTCTGGCTGAAACGAAAAACACCAGCACGAAAAAAAAATAAATACAGCACAGTATAGTTACACATTCTACACATACCCAAACAAAAAAATTGTGAATTTGTGCATATTTTTTTATTGCTGCAGCATTTATACTCAGATTTATTTTGACAGGCGCAAAAACGTAAGTGAGTCAATTAAGGTAAATTGATGTCAATTAAGGTTCTTAATTCTGATTGGCTGAATCCGGCGAAAAAAACAGTCCGCACATTGATTTACATGCGCTACGTTACTGCGCGTGTATCGCTCTTCGTTTTGCGCGTCGTTTTTCCGAACGTTATTTTCGGATTGATGAGAAAATGCGTTCGGATCGGAATACTCCATTAAGTTTCACGCGATAATGCCGGACGATGCACGCAAAAAAATTTGCGCTGCGCGAACGAAATTGCGCGAAGAATGTAATAGGGGCCTTGGCCAATACTGACTTTGGAGCACAAGCTATAGGGCAGTGATTGAAGACCTTGGCATGCTAAATGTTTCTGAACTACATGTATTTTGAATTGATGCTCAGCCAGCCTTATGTGTGAATAAGTATCATGGGACATGTAATTCCAAAACATCTGAGGCGCGTTCAATACCTCAGCCGCTGCAAGTGCTAAGTTAGCAACTTGCCATTGAACGCCGTTCTGCCGCTCAGCGCTCAGCAATGCTAACTTAGCACTTGCAGCGACCCGAGGAGATGCTGCGAGTAGCTGAGTGTGACATTTTAAAGATGGCCCCGCCATGAAGCAAGTAACAATTTAGTAAGGCAATGTTAATTTGGAGGTTTATGTTCACCAAAGCACAAAATATTTATTTATTATTTACCCCTGCACATAGACATATATTACAGCTCAATTATATTTTGTTTCAGAAGTAAATATAACGTTTATTCATTAAAAACTATCATTTGTGGTGTGTGCATACAAAACGGAATTGTGCTGACTGCTTTTCTTTATCATATTTTGTCTGAGTCACACGAAAAACAATCTGAATCTTTCATTAAGAAATTGTCGGCCATTTTGGATTCGAAATTCGCATCCAAAGCGTTCAATGACACTGCTGCAGCAAACTGAATTGCTGCGCTGCAGCAATTCAGCGGCTGCTGAGGTATTGAACGGGGCTCTGGGGTGTCAAAGTTTTCCATCATTGCTATAGGGTCTCCACAGCTTGTTCGTAGTACGTTAGAACTCTGTCTGTCTATATATCCATCCATCCATACCAGTCCATCCATCCCACTGTCTATCCATCCATCGACTCACTGCCATTTCCATTAGAGGTCTATTGCTGTGGATAATGTGTACAAATTCTGCCTTGAGGCTGGGTTCACACCTGGGCGTTCGCGCATACAAAAAACGTGCGAACGCGCATTGCAGCGCGTTTGCGGCTATGATATGGCCGCGAACGCACTGCTGTATGCCCGAAAAGAAGCTCCCGAACTTCTTTTTGGGTCGGCCGTTTTAAAGCGCGTTCCTGCGCGCTTTAAAACGCTTAGGTCTGAATGGGGCCCATAGCAAAGCATGGGATTTCCCCATTCATGCGTTTTAAAGCGTGCACGAACGCGCGTTAAAACGGCTAGGTGTGAACGGGGCCTTACTGTTGGAGGTCTATTGCTGTGAATCCTATGTACGTTCATACTCACTGCCTTTACCGTGAGAGTTCTATTGCTGTGGTGCTCTGATATGCTTAACTCCTTAAGTGGAGTAATCTAATTATACTTTAATGCTACATTGTTTGCACGAATACACATTTTATGTGATTTTAAGGTATTGGAAGCAACACTCTGTAATACGATCTAGATTCATATTATTTTTTAAATCACAATTTGAATTTCATAGTACGGTCTTAAAATATTTGAACCAGATACTTTATGCTAAATGTGCTGTTACTGGGACACAATGTAATGTGGCCACAAGTCACATTAAAAATTGAATTCCTATGGAAAGAGGCGGATCATGGGGGGGCCCTATTCTGAGGGTCAGTAAGGGGCCCCAAAATTTCTGATGGCTGGCCTGACTCTCACTGTGTGGTCCAACAGAGAAAACTTAGTGGCACAGCAATGTTTTTGCTATCTAATCACAGATGGACCTTCTGACCTCAACCATAACCTTCCCTTAGAGAACCTTCCCTTACACAACCTTCCAGCAACCTTGTCCCTCAAAATGTTTTTGAATAACAAGTAGTTGAGCATTATGGGTGATGTCATTCAAAAATATATGAGGAAACAAGTTTGCTGACCACCGCCTTAAGGGGTTATTCAGAAAGAGCCGCTCTGGCCCAGAGATTTCACCGAACAGGGAATTTCCCCGTACAGTGACATTTCGGGGCCATTCGACTATTCAGAAGCAGGCAGTTCGCCAAATGTTGGCGAACTGCCAACAAGTACGGTGCCTGTTCGAAGGCAGTGAAATCCCACATAGAGAAGCAATGGTTAATCTATTCAGAAAACACCGAACAGCAGTGAAAAGGTGCCGAAGTGCCCTGCTGTTTGTTGGTTTCATTCGGCAGGTTTATTCAGGTGAACCCATAGGCTTCAATATTAAAAATATTCCTGTTTTTATCCAATATCTAATAAACTGTTTATTATTTTAATCTGCAGTAAAAAGTATCTTTATTGCTTTTTTAATAGGATCTTTTAGGCATTTTACGGTATTTTTTCGGCAAAATATTTTTTCCTTTTTTTTTAAAAAAAAAAGTGCATTTTCTTTTTTTCTGTAACAGATTTTTTTATTATCATTCATAGGATCTTATATGTTAATTTCAGACATTTTCGTTCAGTAGTTTTTTGCAAACAGAGTTTCAATTTTGACACTTTCAATCAAATAGTTTTTTTGTTTTTTTACCCGGCTAGGCGGCTGCATTTGACGGCTGGTTGACGGCGGCCGATCCCCTGTACTTCGAGGACCCTGCGGTGAATGCTGAATTCACCTCAGGGTGGGGAAATTTGATTCCCCGAAGGGTGGGGAACGAGAGAGTATCGAAATGTCCGCGACATTTTGGTGCTTTCTGAATAACCCTCTTAGACTATGACCATACACCATATCCACTTACTGTCCCATCCCCTGACTTCTGGTTGAAGCGTCCAGTACAGTCCTGGAACACATTTGCATTATTGATATATTTTTATGTTGTATTGTTGTCAATATACTTTTTATGAGTGATCATATTATACATAATCAGAAAGCCTAATTGTACCATAAACGTGGTAGCTCTTTTGCTGTATAGAAGCATTTTATTTTCCTGTATGTATCACTATGATGATGTTAACCCCTTCACTACGGAGTGCTTTAAATATATATATATATTTAATATAGCATTTATGTGAAACATGGGATGTTTAGATAACAATTAGATATTGGGTACAAAGGCAATTTATTTCTGGATCATATCTCTGTTCAGTGGCAAGTGACCCCAGAGCTCTCCCTGTGTTCTGCCTTCTCCATGGCTTTTGTAATACAGCAGTATTTATTACTTTTATTACAGTGAGGGTGGTGGCTGCTCCTTTTGGGCTCTTCACATTGTTGTGTTGTGTTGTGGCAGGGTCACAGAAGTGAAATCTTACTTTGAATTTAATTTATCCACAGGGGTGCACTAACCTTGCATTTAAAAAGGAAAAGCGGCACTGTATGCTATTTTTCGGTTATTAATTGTATTAAGATGCAAAGTCACATTTACATGTTTTTGGGAGTGCAGTGGTTATGTGTATTATTTTCATTTTTTCCTCTGCTGCCAGAGTTTATGATTGTAGTTTTGTGATTGGTTTATACACACTGAATCAGTCACTAAGTTGGTGACATGTACCTACACATAAAGGGTGATAAAGAAAGGAGAGACAGATTAAACAGTTATACCCAGCCTGCTGCTACCAGTCAAGTGATATAGCCTACTGAATGCAAATTGATTACATAATACATAACCTGCCTATCAGTGGTATTTGTCTTTTCCAAAATCTCAAACTCTTTTTGAATGCAGCAAATATGTATAGATAAGCTTTTCATATACTCCGACTGATCACTAGAAGAAAGGCTAATATTTTCTGTTGATTAAACTGCTTGCAACATGTATTTCTCCCTTAAAAGATTTCTTAATGGAAAATGACTTCTAAGGAACAAGGCTTATAATTAGGGATGCACCGAAATTTCGGCCACCGAAAACTATCGGCCGAAAATGGTGTTTTCAGTTTCGGACGAAATGGAAAATTCAGCCGGAAAAAAATAAACAGCCAAAAATTTCCCGTTCAAAATAGGGCCTGGAGGCCCGGCCGGGCCGAGGGCTCGCCTGAGCCTGGAGGACGGCCGAGCAGCCTGCGACAGCCGGAGGACTGTCACCGCTGGAGCTCAGGGCCGAAGTAGGTAGATGTAGGTGAGTATATAGGTGCAACTAATCAGCCATGCGAACCTGAGCCTGGAGGACTGACCGAGCTTGCTTGGTCGGCCTTCAGGATCAGGAGAGTCCCCGGCTCGGCCTGGCCTCCAGGCCCAGGTTCTCATGTCTGATTTTCGGTTTCGTATCGGTTTTTCAGAACCGGTTTTTCAGAACCGGTTTTTCAGAACCGATCCCGAATTTTTGGTTTCGGTATCAGCTGGAAATTTCCATTTCGGTGCACCACTACTTATAATAATAATAATAATAATAGATAATACAATATTTTGTTTGTAGTAGTAGCAAAGTTACTCTACCATGATGTAAGTGTTTGAGTGAGATTACTATGCAACTTTCCATATCTATTGTCTAAACTGAAAACAATGGATGGACAATGAAACGTTTCATAGTTACATAGTTACATAGGCTGAAAAAGGACATGCGTCCATCGGGTTCAGCCTCTCACACAACACCTACTGCTGTTGATCCAAAAGAAGGCAAAAAACACAGTCTGAAATGCTCGCCAATATGCAACAAACTGGGGAAAAATTCCTTCTCGACCCCAGAATGGCAGTCAGATTTCATTGATACTTCATCTGCCGTTCTTTGAGTTTTCCTCTCTGGATAGCCGGCTTAAGTTTAACGTGGCTGCAAGAACAGCGAACCCTGAAACCAGTGAAAGGTAATCTAATTTAAAAAAAAAAAATTTTCTTTCCTCAACATTAGGGCCGCTGTTATAATGGCTGATCTGCTTAATGATACCAGCAGCAACACCATGCCCCACCACTGGTGTCATCTCCTGGAGTCCACTGGACTGCATGGTCAATGCAATCTTGAATGGTCAAGTGCAACCCTGAGCAAGCCCTGTGAGAGCACATGTAAACAGGATTACACTGAGGTCACAGATGAACACTGAGAACTGTTTGTTCTCAGTGTTCTATTCCAAACAGCCAGAGGTGGCGGATCAAGCCGCCCTATGCACTGTATACCAAGGAGTAAGTATGTGATTTTTACATTTAATTATTTTACAGTGTTAAGAGATTTTGTAAAAGCAAAACAGAGTCACAGAGCCACTTTTCTTATTTGAATACTGGCTTGAGTAGAGAATAACATGCTACCTTTGAATAGCTTGTTATTCTCACACTGACCTTTTTGGTAGCGGCTCCTGTGCAACCTATCTGAACTGTTAACATACAGTAAGGAGTCGTTTGTGTTGAGCTGCAAAGCATATTGAACCGTTAAGTATAAAGGCCCCAGTCGTTAAATTAATGGCTGAGTTGGAATAGGGCACTAGAATTTTACTCAAAATGCAACCCAACTGATTCCTATATCCCAATCAAAGTTCCTTTGGCAGGGAACCTCTGAGTTAGTTTCATGTGGGCACCTTGCGTAAGTTTGCACAGCAAACCTCCATTTGATTTTGTAGCCGGAAGCTCGTTTCCTTACTTTTTTGCTTAGGGTTTTTCCCTGTGTCAGTTCTCCAGGGAGCGGCTCCTGTTTCTCTGGTATTGAAAGGTTTCCCAATATAACATAAGTGTCCTCTTGTCAGTGGCTCACTTAACTTTGTGACATAATCTTTCCATTTACTCTTACTCTACAGTAAGATTACCTTAGGTATTTGAAAGCTGCATCTCCAAGACTAATAACCTGTGACTACTTAAAGATGTGAAATAGCTTTTTAACGAGTATTTTCCAGTATAATACGTTTTTTTAATATGTTACGCAAGGTCAACAAATGTTACAGTAATCGGATATAGACAGTTTTTTAAGTGCTATTTATTGAATTTATCTGTTGAATTCAGAATTGTATGTAAGACTATTGTGCCCAAATACACAAAGTTTTTACTATACATTTGTAATAAATACATGGATAAATCAAGATAGGCTTGTGTAAGCTGATTCACTGCTTATCAGGGTTCAAGTTAAGAACCCTTGGGAACGCAGTTTCTCCACTATATTAGCAGAAGGAACTTGGTTCCCATTTGGTACTGTTGTGTGTTTCCAAGGCGTGAGTATATTGGGAAACCACGGAATGACTCTTTCTCTGTTTTTTAAGAACGATGGCATTCTCACACAAAAAGCTACAGCTCCTGCTTATCTTTTTTGTAACAAGAACCATGAGGGGACAAAAATCTTAGAGTTCTCACACTTTTTTTAGGATTAGACTGCTGATACGTTGGTAGTGTTTTAACTTACGTTTGAAAACGAGAGAAATCTCAATGTATCCTTCCTGGTAAAATACTTTGCAAATAAATAAACTTAACACTTTCAGAGGTTGATAAAATTAGTACTAAGGGCTCAATTTAATTCTGTAGGCATTTTTATTGGAAAAAATATAGCATTGAGTAGTGGCCAGTATTTTTTTTTTAACTATCAAGTGATTCAATCAATCTGAAACTAAACTATAGTACAGTGGCATAGCAAGGGTGGGCAGAGGGGGGCACTTGCCCCCGGGTGCCTGTCAGGGGGGTGCCGGAAGCAGGAGTGGAACGATGTGTTTCCCCCAGGGGCAGAACTACTGGGTACAAAACCGGGACTTCTCTGGCGGGAAAAATTGCATCACCGTGTGTTCCCTGCAACTAGCTGCACGGAGAGGAGGCACCACCCCATACAGCCTGCTTCCCTATGTGTGAGGCCAGGAGAGAGAGAGAGGCAGCCTGAGACAGCAACAGAGGTAAGGGGATTCCCTGGGGGGCCCTTAGTGGGAGGAAAGAGTAAAAAGGTTTCCCCAGGGGGGGGCACTGTGTCTTCCCTCCATGCTGTAGTGATACTGCCCCATCATTACAGCAGATACGGTGCCCCCCTGGTCATTACAGCATGGAGGGGAGACACAGCGCCCCCTTGGCATTACAGCAGACACAGTGCCCCCCTGGCATTTTAGCAGACACGGTGCCCCACTGGTCAATACAGCATGGAGAGGAGACACAGTGACCCCCCTGACATTACAGCACAGTGCCCCCGGTCATTACAGCATTGGGGGAGGCACAGTGCTCCCTGGTCATTACACCATGGTGGGAGACACAGTGCCCCCCTGTCATTACAGCACTGTGCAAGGAATTTTTTAACTTTTCAGAATTCCTAGATTTTTATATAATTCTATTTATAATTATTTGAGAGTTTTATTGCTGTGGAGCTCTGTGATATGCTCATGCACACCGCACATTACTGTGAGTTTTATTGCTGTGGATTCTGTGATACACACATACACACCGCACATTACTGTCAGGGTTATCCAAAGAGATTCGAAAAGTCACCGCACGTTCGGTGACTTTTCGTTCTCTTCAATTCGGTTCCTTTTGCCGATTGCATTTCGGTGACCCTGCGGTGTATTCAGCAAACAGCACAGGGTCCCCGAATTGCAGGGAAAAGCTGCCGCAAACCTGACGAAAACTAACCGAATGCACGCTGAAAACAAGCAAAAACATCTGGATTAACCTTCGAGGAAGCCGAACAGGAGCCGAACAGGAGCCGAATCACACAGAGCCGAAGCAGCTGTGACGTAGAGGAGGCAGTGAATAAATTAGAAAAACCATTTGTATGAATCTGGGAAAATGAAAAGCTGTTTGCAAAGAAACTACTAAGCGAAAATGTCTGAAATTTTCACAGGAGGTCCAGGGAATGATAATAAAGAGGGCTGTTACAAAAAAAATTAGCAAACTGAAAAAAAAAAAAAAAAAAAAAAAACGACTTTTAATTTCCTAAATCACATTGCTGTGAGTTTTATTTCTGTGGATTCTGTGATACGCTCATACAAACCGCACATTGCCGTGAGTTTTACTGCTGTGGTGCACTGTGATACGCTCATAGACACCACACATTACTGTGAGTTTTATTGCTGCGGAGCTCTGTGATACATTCATACACACAGTGGCATTATTTGCTTATAATACAAACAATATCGCTGCACTAATTCACATTCTCATTTCCCACACTGTGAGCAAATTTTAAAGTGATGGCATAATGCGTTACTACTCAGTTTATCTAACACATGGGGCGCTATTGGGGGACCTGCCCCTGGCGCCTCATGACCTTGCTACGCCTCTGCTACAGTATAACATGTTTTGATAACGGTCGACCCTTTAAAAAACCCAAAATGCATAATTATGGCCAATAGTGTGATGTGATAATGGAATTCAATACAATCTGTCTACATTTTAATATTTTGGTATATTGTGTTTCTGTTTTATTTTTCACTTTTTTACTATATGTTAGTGATCCATTAATTATTTCTATGATATTGGCAATGATATGATGTTATGTCATTAACATACAATGACCTGTCATAGTATCACACTGGTTACGGCTACTGAACATGCCTGTTTAACAATCCGATGTGTAAATAAGGGTTTCAGTGCAGGTTTCAGGGACTGAGTGCAATTAAATCAAGCCCTAAATGACGTTGCATATTGCCTATAACATTTTTACAAAATCAATATTAACCCTTAGTAGTTTATGGTTTGTGTATTGAAAATGCACAATGATTTTGTATTGGACAGGCTCCATAAATGTCTTCTAATATGATTTTCCTAATGTTACTTTTGTAATGTTCAGATATACATTACAAGCAATACAAGTCACAGCAAAGATAAGAATTCAATTTGTTACATAAGTAGTAGAAAACTACTTTTCAATTAACTGTATTTTTGGAGTTTAGTGTACTTGTTTTATCTCACTGTATGCAGGGCCGGGAGTCCAACTAGGCAAGCTAGGCAGCCATCTAGGGCGCACTGCCGCCTATGGGGCACAGCCAGCCCCAACCCGGGATCCATTATTATACCCGTTCCTCATTATGCGGCTCGTGTAGCTGGCAGTGGTGGCTCGCGGACCCCCACTAACAGCAAAGGAGGTGGGTGTCTTATGGTGACGTGCAGGTGCTGCCAAAGGCACATTAAATAAAAAAGAGGCAGAAGAAAGAAGGGCACAGAAGAGAGGAAAGAAAGAAAGGCACAATAGAAAGAGAGAAAGAAAGGGGAAAAAAAGAGACGGATGAAAGAAAAGAAATGGGTGGAGTAGAGGTAATGTCACTGCTCTGCATGGAGAGAGCCTGTGGAGTCATGGGTTCAATCCCAGCGAGCAACCTCTCCAGTAACTGTCCTTGGCAAGACAGCTAACAGTACGTTCTCACCACCCAGGACATACTTGAAAACAAGAGAAATCTCAATGTATCCTTCCTGGTAAAATCCTTTCTCAAAAAAAAAATAAAAGAAAGAGGCATAGAAGAAAGAAGCACAGTGGAAAGAAGCACCAATTCTGAGTCCAACCAGTAGAAGGTTAAGATGGGCACCAAATGACCATGTGTGGCCCTGTTGTGCAGTGTGCCCCACCCCCGCACAGTGTGTGTGTGTTCCCTTCTGCATTTCAACAGTTAACAATTTTTTTCTGAGGGGGGGGTGAGCAAGTAGCTGGCCTTGCCTAGGGTGCAAAATAGTCTAGCACCAGCCCTGACTGTATGCTTTCTGTACAGACTCTACACTCCCACCTTGTCTTTTTCTTTTTATTATTTTTGTTGATTTATTCTTATTAGCAACTTTTCTCTTCTCTTCCTCATGCATTATCTAATACATCTCGTACTGCTGCCTTGTGTTAGTATCGCTTGCTTAGTCGTCTCTCCTTCTCCTAGTGAAGTCCTATATGAATTTCTACTTGTCTACCAATGGGAGCTTTCCTTATCTTATTTTTTTAACCTGGATAACTATACAAAATCCAATATTTAAATTAGTCTTTAATTAGTTTTAATAAACTATATGCTAACTTTTTAACAGATTATCATTATACACATTGCAAGACTCGAAATGTACCATGTGATACTTCAATTTGGATTAATTCATTAAAGGGACATTCTACACATTGATCACATACTGCGGTGTGCTATCTACCCCTTTGAGGGGGGACCTGGGAGGGTTGATTCATCCATCTAAATGCAGGGGTTGGTCCAACCCTACCTCAGTTTAGGTATCCCTCAGCTCAAGTTTCCTTGGCTTGGTGTACTATGGACACCAGGACCATCTGACAGTATCAAAGCTTTCCTGCAATGAGAGTCATTGGATTGGCTGGAACATGAAGCCCCCCCTGTGGTCACGTAACATGCCGAGCTGGAAGCATGTCATACCCTGCAGAGATCAGAGGGAGACCAGCGCTGGATCTAGGTGAGTTTTTACAGGAAACAAAAGAGTTAAAACGGGAGTTTGGAGGGAGTCATTGTGCGTTAATGTTTAACCTCTCTGTTTCCTACCCCTCCTGTTTTAACCCTATAGTATAGAGGACATCTGTGTCTGCAGTTCCTCGATATGTTCTTTTGTACTGCACTGAAAAATCTGGCCGCGCTCCATTAATAAAGCATATATATAGTGGCTTTGATGTAAGGTCTGTAAATGTGCCTGATTTAAGGCTCATAACTGTCTATTAAGACAAAAATCACTATGTGCTCTCATTCTAGTGCTCCAATCCAATGACCTTGCTATATTACCTGCTTTTGTTAGGAAGGAGTTAAAAGTGCCACTCCACATCATATCTATCCTATCAGTTTTTTCCACAGTAATGTGAGTGTTTTGCTCTTTGATAAGATTCAGTAGTGTTTAGAAGTCACTTTGAGAGTCCTTCCTGACAAAGAAAAGCACTAACCCAGTACCTGCTGGAATCAGCATCAATATTGTTCGTATAGGGAAGCCTGGAGCCTACTTTTAGGAACAAGACATTATGGTTTATGATGTTTGTTTGGGAGAAGTGAGACGTATATATTCTTGCATCTAGGCCTTAGGTAGAGTTAAGAGGTTTGTGACCTGATAAATGTCTATTAGGAGAGTTGAGAGGCATGTGACCTGACCTCTTTATGTTAAAAAGAGGAAAGAGTTAGATGGCTGTGTGAGGCAGGGGTCATCAACCTTGGCCCTCCCGTTGTCTTGATAATATTTCCCATGATGCTCAGCCCCTCATTAGGTTGGTTGAGCTACTTGTGAAATGCAGTTCCAAAACAGCTGGAGGGGCAAGGTCACTGACTCCTGGTGTAAGGGAAGGGAGTGAGCATGTTGTTTGTGCTGTGGGAAAGATATAGGTCATAATGAATCTGAGAAAGTAAAGTATTGACTTAATATATGTGTTTTATGGGAGTTGGGGAATATACCTGTATATTTTGGAAACGTGAGGATGCTGCCCTGATTTCTGGGAATTAGGCAGTAATGTGACCTGTAGTATGCATGTTAAGGAAATACTGGGACATATGTGTATGTCTGTTAGACCAAGAGGGGATGTGTCTTGAAAAATGCATGTTAGGGAGAGGTGATGGTGATGGATTAGGAGTTAAGGGAATCATATCTTTGTATACTAGAAGGAAGAGAAAAAGAAGTATACAGAAGTCTTAATATATATATATTGCCCCAGCTCACAAGGATATATATTGCCCCCAGCTCACATGGATATATATATATTGCCCCAGCTCACATGGATATATATTGCCCCAGCTCACGTGGTCCAGGCAGTCTCCTGCCAGGCCAGACATGATCCTGTACCTGCGAGCGGCCGTCGGCATGAAGCTCTACCGCTCGCCTGAGAACCATGCATAAGCTGCGGTCTCGCAAGATCCCGGAGTTCACGAGATCGCGGATTGTGGATCCCAGGCGAGCGGCCGAGCTTCATGCTGACAGCCGCTCGCAGGAACAGGAGCACTCGACAATATTTTCTCGGGGGGGGCAATTGCCCCGTTCCCCCCCCCGGAACCGCCCCTGCACTGAACTAGAGGGATGCCTCATTTATGTATAAGGAACAAATTCAGTGTCTCCAGTATTTATGTTTGTGTTTCAGAAGGTGACATTTATAAGTTCCTGGTAACACTGTGCTAAATGCGGTATAAATGCCAGTGTCGTTTCAGTGATATGTGTCATAATGTCAGCAGGTTTTGAGGACATGATATGTATGTGTCAAATAAAGACATTTGTACCTATTGTTGGTGGATGTGATTTTAAAAAAATAGACCTATGTCTACGTATTATGAGATAAGAAGAAGAATGACACCATTGCCTAAATTACCCCTAAAATGGTTCTTCCATTTATGTTTGTGTGTTAAAAGAAAGTGACATTTGTATGTTCTTTATAACCCCATAGAAAGAAATCTTTACAGTAAGTATACAAGTGTCTTTACAGTGATTTGTGTCATAGAAGTAGTTATGAGCATGTGTGTGGCTTGTCTCAGTGGAATGTGTGTGTACTGGGATGGCTGTGTTGCATGGTAATTAGTGGAATCGGATGGAATTTGATTATATGACTGGATGGAATAGGAGCGAGTATGGAATTGGTTGATTGGTATAGTAGTATGCAGGTGGATAACCACTAAAAAGGGAATGAGTGTTTGAAAGTGAGATGAGATTATGTGGCTGACTGTCAGATGGGAATGGGCATATTGTTGGGAATAGAAATGAGTGAGGTAGGAGTTACAGTACATTTTTCTGAGTGGATAGGAATGAGTGTGTGCTCCCTCTCCCCTTGTAGCTCTACTATTGACAGGAGTCTGGGTGGTAGTTGCATGACATACTGCTCCTGACTCTTATTCTGTCCTGGGGACACATGTGAACAAGTTCTCATTAGCAAAATGTCATCTGCGCTTATTCCCATTATACCGTGTGAAACAAAATGCAATTAGAGGCTTTGGTTTCTGTTAATGGCCATTAACAGAAACCAAAGCCTCTAATTGCGTTTTGTTTCACACGGTATAATTGGAATAAGCGCAGATTACATTTTTCTCCTTGTTATGTTTTATACATATTGCTGGGCTGGATACATTTGGTGGTTGCAGCCACCCCATCGGGGAATAGGCGCGACCCCTCCTGTATTATGTAAATTCTCATGAGCTCTCATCCTTTTGAAGACTCGGTGATTAGGTTCAAGCCAGGATCTGTCTGGGTCACTAAAGGACATTCCCAGAGTAGTCTCTAAGCCAGTCTTGTGTTGTCGTAGAGGGTGTGGTTGTGGCCATTGTCCTGTAAGAAGCCCTGAACCTCTGGCCCAGTTTCAGGGTCTGATAACTATCGACAGGTTTTCATTAAGGATACCTTTTTATATTTTGCTGCAGTCAGCTTTCCCTACACCCTGGCCAGTCTCCCAAAACACTTACAAAATATGACGCTACCACCACCATGCTTCATAGGTGAGATTGTACTGAGAAGGTGATGGATGGTGTCTTGCGTCCTCCAGACATGATGATTTGAGTTGAGTTGAGTTGACCTTTTAATTTTCATTTCCTCAGAGCAGATAATCTTATTTCTCACAGTCTGAGAAGTCTTGTACTCTTTTGCAATCTTCAAGCGGGTTTATGTGCCTTGCAGTGAGGCTTCTGTCTCACCAGAGTGTCAAAAAAGACACTATTCTAATTGAGCCTTTAAATTACTGTCTGGAGCCATTATGTTCAACAGCTCAAGCTATAGTACAACCGAGCCGTAATCTTTGCTTGTGACTTGCCATTCGCTACACCTTACTGTATATTAACAGCTCCTATATTTGGTATAAAAGCCATTAAAAATCGCTTTAAGCAAGAACAGTGAGCTATTCTAAGGAACCTTGCTGATCTTGGCTCATGCTGGTATCCTGAAACAAAACTGGCTCTTGCTTTTGCAAAAATCACTTAACACTTTAATTTATAGACAATAAAAAAATAAACATTCCAAAATTTACCTCGGGTCTCGTTGGGAAGATGCTTTCATTATCTACCTGCTTCTACTGGTTGCACAAATTGTTCCCAATGGTCTTCTGCCATCCCTGTGTGACCCCTTCAAACCGGTTTGCGCAGAGCTCACATAGGTTCCTAATTAGCTCCATGGAGTCCAATGGACTGCAGGAGGGGCACCTCTGCCAGTATCTGCAGATTACAGATATACCAACTCGAGACACTATATGGCGGCTTGGTCAGGCTAGAGCCATAAATTGTGAACAACTGGAAATGGCTCGTGCAAGATTTCCATTTGGGAGCCGCTACTAACAGCTAGGTTAGAACGGGGTCCCAGGTCTGTGAAATCTTGCAGTGATGGGTGTTTCTTATGGGTGTTTCTCCCATTTACAAACATGAACTCATTCAGAGTAACCAAAAATAATTATTTAACCTTTTCCTGCGGCAATGCGTACGCTGCCATCCCTATGATGGGTGGGCCTTGAAGCCACGGGGAGGCATAGTATGCCCCGCTGACTTCGATGGGCCTCTTCTGGCCCCACCCACTAGCTGCTGCACACCGAGTGCCATTTGCTGCTGCGGGGCGCCCTGGTTCAGGCCATCCCCCAGCAGCCAATGATGCGTGATGTGCGTCCGCTGCGTGGGCAGGGGCGAAGGAGGGACCCGCCGCAGCAGTTGGCTAGCGGGGCATACTAGTACTCCCCTGCTGATGTTAAAGCCTTACCACCGGCTATCACCTGCCCAGAGTGAAAGGGTAAAACCATTTTAGCATAAGGCTGCAACATAAAAAGTGAATACTTTCGAAATGCACTGTATGTGTATATGAAGTGAATGTCATAAAAATATATCCTGCTAACTGTGTATCCAGTGATGGTTAGAGCTGTACATCCTTTTATCTGACTGGAAGAGGTGAACAGTATGTGTATAGGTGTCTCTAGAGGGGGACCAAGGGGGCAGATGCCCCCCTAGGTTATTCCTTGCCCCCCACCAGGGATCAGCACACAGCTTCCCCCAATTATTTGGACTGCTGTATCGTACATGGTCGATCGAGGTGTCATTGGAACGGGCAGAGTTTGGCCTTTCCAATGATATCCAACATGACCATATTCAGTGTAAAATAAAAATCATAAATAATAAAATAAAAACGTAACAATTTTTTTTCACAGGGTTGAAATGGCTCAACAGCGAAAGGGTTATGGTCAGACTATATATTACATTGTGTATTACTTTTGTTTTTGCCTTGGTTTAGTTGTATATTAAGGGTTAGTGGGCAGGCTTCATCCCTCACAGTATACATTTCGGGCAGTATTACATACTGCCGCTAAAACGGGGATGTTAAAGAGGAAAACCTGTGCCTACAGGTTTCTCCTTAGCATCCCCGTTTTAGCTCAATATTATGGGGCAGGCGCTGATTCAGCAGCCTGCCCTGTAACGCAGCGCTATGCCTGAGGATGCTCGAGGCAGCACAAAGCCCTGCCGCCTGCATCCTCTCCATGGAGTCCATAAGACTCCATTGAGGCTTCGACTGCTAGTCACATGACCTGCAGGATCTCGCCTCATGCGAGAGTAATTCGCGGAGGGAGACTGGGCACTTATTTCACATAGTCTCTCTCTGCTCTAGGGTTCCCACCCGTCCGGTTTTGACCCGGACTGTCCAGTTTTGGAGTCATGACACCCACTGCCACCAGGACACATGACTCCAAGCTGGTATCGGCACATTTCCGCCCCATACTTACATTTCTCCATTCTGGAGAAGCAACAGGTCCGCACCGCCCACTGCCAGTCACGCGCAGGCGCAACAGCTCACGTGACATTCACGTGCTTGCTCATGCCCTGGCATGTGTGTGCGGCGATCCCGGGCCGGCTCCCAAGACTCCCGAGCAATGAGACGTGCGTGCCATGCTCCCTGCCAGTGGGGCTGTCAAGACAAGTGGTCCTCCAATGTCAGGTCCAGTCCAGATCTACTACGTCCACCGAGTCCAAGACAAGCAACTCCTATGAGTGTGAGTGAGCGCTGCATCAGCCATGATACCAGTCTGCCATGCATAATACCAGTGTGCCAGTCATGATGCCAGTCTGCCATGCATAATACCAGTGTGCCAGTCATGATGCCAGTCTGCCATGCATCATACCAGTGTGCCAGCCATGATGCCAGTCTGCCATGCATAATACCAGTGTGCCAGCCATGATGCCAGTCTGCCATGCATAATACCAGTGTGCCTGCCATGATACCAGTCTGCCATGCATAATACCAGTCTGCCATGCATAATACCAGTGTGCCATAATATATATGCATAATATAAATATACGCATAATGTATACAATACAAAAAAAATGGCCACCCATGCCCAACACTAGAGTACTCCCGGCAGCCAGAAGCAGCGGATCGAGCCACCATTCTCGCCGCGGGATGAGAGGTAAGCAGGGGTGGACTGAGCAGGGAAGCAAATGCCCCCTGGGCCGGTGTTCAGCCGCGGCGTTTTTTCTCTATATAATGAGACCGGCTCGCTGCTACACACCGCAGCCAGCCTGTCTCATAATCAGGAAGAGGAGCCTGCCAGCCCAGCAGCTCACATGGGGCCATGCTGGCCCCGTCCCTTCCTCCTCCACAACCACCACACGATACAGAGCCTCACCTACTGTGCTAGAAGTGTCCAGCACGTGCAAGGAGGGGGAGAGAGGAGAAAGCCCAGCCAGGAGACAGACAAGGAATGATTCCAGCCTAGGGTAAGTATGTAACAAGTGTGTGTTTATGTGTGCACAGAGAGGGTGGTGTGTGTGAGCAGGGGGTGGTTTGTGTGTGTGTGTGAGAGAGCAGGGGGTGGTGTATTTTGTGTGTGTTTGAGAGCAGGGGGCTGTGTGTGTTTGAGAGCAGGGGGCTGTGTGTGTTTGTGTTTGAGAGAAGGGGCTGTGTGTGTGTTTGTTTGAGAGCAGGGGGCTGTGTGTGGTTTAGAGCAGGGGTAGTGTGTGTGTGAGAGCAGGGGGCTGTGTGTGTTTGAGAGCAAGGGGTGGTGCGTGAGAGCAAGGGGTGGTGCGTGTGAGCAGGGATGGTGCATGTGTGTGAGTAGGGGGTGGTGCGTGTGTGTGAGCAGGGGTGGTGCGTGTGTGTGAGCAGGGGGTGGTGCGTGTGTGTGAGCAGGCGGTGGTGCGTGTGTGTAAGCAGGGGTGGTGCGTGTGTGAGCAGGGGTGGTGCGTGTGAGAGCAGCAGGGGTGGTGCGTGTGAGAGCAGCAGGGGTGGTGCATGTGTGAGAGCAGGGGTGGTGCATGTGAGAGCAGGGGTGTTGCTTGTGTGTAAACATACTGTGGGGCTGAAATGGGCTGGGAGAAATTAAATTAATGGGGGGCTGTGGAACTCTGATACGCTGATACGCACTGCACATTACTGTGAGTTTTATTGCTGTGGAGCTCTGCGATACGATCATACACACCACACCTTACTGTGAGTTTTATTGCTGTGGAGCTGTGTGATAGGAGTGTATCACAGAGCTCCACAATAACAAAACTCACAGTAATGTGCGGTGTGTATCAGCGTATCACAGAGCTCCACAGCAATAAAACTCACAGTAATGTGCGGCGTGTATGAGCTATCAGAGCTCCACAACAATTAAACTCACAATAATGTGCAATGTGTATCAGCGTATCACAGAGCTCCACAGCAATAAAGCTCACAGTAATGTGCAGCGTGTATGAGCATATCACAGAGCTCCACAGCAATAAAACTCACAGTAATGTGCAGTGTGTATGAGTGAGTTTTATTGCTTCCTACCTGGTGTGTAGGGGATATATGGCTGTGTGTGTAAATGCATGTATTTGTCTTCAAACAGGCTGCGGTGTGTAAAATTCTGCACCTGTCGCAGCCCGGCTTGGCCCCCTAGCCCTGCATCCAAAGGGCTGGTATTGCTCCTAGAATCGCCACGGTATCTGCTGCCTGCATTCCATAAAGTAATAATGACAGCGAGCGTCTTGGCAGCATCGTGAGGTACAGGTACGAAACTAAATATTTGTGCAGGGCAGCAAGAGGTTAAAGGGGCACTCAAATTTTACCCTCTTTTCGCCCTTTAACCTATTTGCTGCTGACGACGTGCTGAGCACATCCTCTGGTTTCATGTTTGTGTGCAGAGGATGTACTTGGCACGTCATTGAAGTGATGTGATACGCTCATACACACCGCACATTACACTATCACAGAGCTGCGCACAGCAGTAAGAAGTATATGAGTGCATAACAACTCACCTGAATAATAAATGCCACTTTAATCTTTTTGTAGGAGTGGGGGGCCTTTTACTGCATGTCCTGGTCACCATGCAGGGATGTCCCAAAAGCTCACAATCAAGCAAGCCCCTGCTTTACCCTGGGGGGGAGTAGCACAGAGGGTGCAGGGCCCCTCTCCCCCATAGGGTTGCTGCACCGCGGGCCTATGGCTTGTGCTTGCCCCCTGGGCCAAAAGATGCCAGTCAGCCTATGGCGGTAAGTATGTGATTTATGGGGAAATTTGTCGCTGGTTCCGCAGAATCAGTTAGCACCAGCTCCGAGCTGTGGTTATCTTTTCAGATAACCGCAGCGGGGCGTAATTAGTGTTAGGACTTTGTAATCCTAACGCTAATTAACTCTTTGCGCTCCCCATGTTAAGTATAGTAAAGTAAGGTCACTCTGAAAGTGCAAGCTCCGAATTGCTAACGGATTTTTTACTCGTAAGCGTTCAGAATGTAATATGGTTGGCCCGCGCTAGGGCCACTTAACCTAACGTTAACACTCACACAGCTGAGCGCTAACGTTAGCTTTAAGTATGTAATAGGCATTTTAAGGGTTAATGGTTAGGCTACATGCCACACTGTTTATTATTTTTATTGTATATCCCTGCTTTAATGACATTTTAGGGATTATTATGGAAGTTAGACTCTAAAGGGTCTATTCATCTTTAGATACTTTGCTTTTCGTGACAATTCGGGGAATCAATTTCACTGCAAATATGGTGAATTCCCTATTTAGCAAATGGTCAACCTAATTTGCAAAAATTGGAGATGCTGAAGCAGTTATCAGACATCAGTGAAAACCGCCGAATTGCACGAGTAAAATATTGAATTTAAGTATCAGGTTAGTAGAACGAAACGGTATCAACGCATCACTTTACTCTGGGGTTTTGGAATATTATTTATACAGTATATACTTATTTAATTTTTTTTTCAGTGGTGTAATTAAGTGGTGAAAATTATTAGTCCCCCCCCCAGTTTTGACTGTGGTATCTTATGTGCCACCTATATATTGTTCCTAGAGTCGCCACTGAGTACGTTTAATGGTACCTGTATATTTGGATAAAGCGCACTGCATATATCCATGTTGCCAATCTTTTAGGAACGGGTGAATGATAACAGCCCTGATGTGAGTATTTTATTGGGAAATATGAGCGGCATATATTATTCACTTGTATTTATATGACAAGGTCAGAGCCATGTGACCCGTTAAAACTGTGTAAACTGGATAGATGTATGTGCAGACAGCATTGTACAACTGGTGGTGTCTACTCCAGTAAAGGTACTTTACTGGTATCTCTGTAACTGGAGTCCCAGGTATATTCCCATTCATTTTAATCAAGTAATGATGTGACATCTATGTATAAAATAGTGTTTTTAGCTACAACACACACCTTATTGGGCTGTACACAGCTTTAACCTGAATGCCCCATTTACTGAATTTTGCAATAATTTAAAATAATAAAGTCTCAGACATCACGTCAATAACATATCCCGAGTCACATAGAACCCCATATCCTATTCCTAACGTAAAAATGGAATATATCAATAGAATATTATCACACGGGACAGTGTCTGAGGATCTAGCAAATTCCATAAACTGTAATGGTAATAAAACTGAAAAATAAATAATTTATTCATTTTGAAAAGTGATAAATCACTGCATATAGCACGGTACACATATAGAACATACGTTCGCATTTTCCAGGAATAAATAATGCATCAATAAACATGCCGTCACATTCATAAAGTCATCATATATATAGAATGGCGGAAATGTCAATCATATAGTATGTTTCAGAGCTGAATAACTGTAGCAGTATTAAGAAACATCCAAGCACACCTAATAAAAAGAAACAGGAGCATAAAGAATAAAGGCGGCTATTGGAAACGGTGGCTATAATGTCCTAAGCCATAGAACCAGGTATCTAAAAAAGAATAATTATATATATATATAAAGATAAGTCCTAAAGAATAGAATTGAGTGCTAGCCTGATAATTATTTTCTGATGTATTCCTTACCTGTCCGCTTGGTATCCTAGGCGTGAGCTCACCAATGGGTCTCTAGGTGTGCTAGAGGTAACTGAAGTGGAGCTACTTGAAATAGAGGAATAGAAATGTAAGCAAACGCTCTCCTTTTCAGATTGCAAACTGGCTCATTTATAAACAGTGGCAAATTGGGAGGGGGGTGGCAGGGAGAGTCTCGGGATTGGCTGTAACTGAAAAGTGATTATGAATGGTACTGAAGGGCTCAATCCAGCAGATAGGGATACTGATAAGAAGAGAGGGGGTGGACTAGAGAATGGAGGGGGTAGTGGGGAGAACAGAACAGCCCTTTTTTTGTTTCTACCTACACCCTCCCACCCCTTTGCTTCCTTTTCCACCTTGATCTCTTTCTGAAATTTCCTAAATACGCCCTAGGACAATAGACCACATTGAGAAAGATTTCCCAAGTATTGAACTCCAGGTAAGGGGAGAGGGCGGTAGGAAAAAAGGCTTTAGAGTGGGTGCTGTCAACTAGCCCCCCTCCCTTCTTTGGCTGTGAATACACTTGAAATTCATCTTCTTCTCTCTACAGTTTGCAAAAGAAGGCATTGTGATCAGACCACCCGTCAGCCCCATCACACGCAAGGCATGGCACAAGGGATCCGCTGCAGGAAGGACACCAAGCAAGGAGGGGTGAAAGTGATTTGGGCTCTGTTCTTTGAAGTGGGATTACTCAGATGTATACCTGATTTACCGATGCCCAGTTCCGTCACAGATCAGTATGAGATCCTTCGGAATTTTGTTTATTTTGTCAGGAAGGAGTTAATTGCATAGTGCAAATAATGGTTTATTAAAAGAATAATAAATACTGCATTGCAATAAATAATGTGTTCCATATAGTACACCTAAGGCTAGGGTCAGACGAACGCATTTTTCACGTCTACTGTCAAAAAGTGCGTTGATGCGTCCGAACGCATTTTTTCACGGAAGACGTGATAGCGGTCATACAATGTGCAATTTCGGCCGTGATTTCGTACGAATCCAAATCAGGAAACTTTGGGTGTCTGGACGTTATGTTGGCTGGACATGAGCAGCGTCTGACGTCTCCTAATCACGCACACACGCCGCTATGCGGACGCAGCGCACTCTGTAAGTCAGTACAAGCGGTTCGATGTTCTTGCAAAAATGCATTCGTTTGCTGCTTGCGTTGCGCGGCCGAACTTTCGTGCGGCCGTACTTCGTGTGTGGGCCTGCGTTGGACGTCATTTGCTGCTACCACGGCCGTAATAAAGTGCGGCTAAACGCACGTTCGCACTGCGTTCGTCTGACCCTAGCCTAAAATGATACATAAAGGGTTATTCAGAAAGCACTGAAATTTCAGTGCTTTCTCGTTCAGTGCACTCCGATGCGCTTCGGCGATTCCAATTCGCTGTTCACCACAGGGTCCCTGAAGTGAGTGTGGAGCCGCCGAAGACCGCCGAACACCACCATCGATCAGGCCACCGAATGCTGCCGATGAGGCGCAGAAGAGCACCAAATGCCGCCAAACTGCAGGAAAAAGAAAACGGAAATTCTGCTATTCTTTAAAAGGCTTTAAATAAAAGTGCATGAAAATATGTGAAAATAATTTTTATAAAAGGTCCTATAAAAAAATAACATTCAGCACTGAGGAATATGCTGGCGCTTTATAAATAAAGAATAATAATAAATAGGTCTGTTACAGAATAAAAAAAAATCCATTAAAAAAATGGGAATCAAATATTTTGCCTAAAAAATTACCACGATAATTATAAAAAGTAAAAAAAAAGCTTTTTGCAGAAATTAGAAAAAAGAATAAATGGTGCAATAAAAAAAATAATAAAAGTGATAATATTTTTTTACATTGATTCTTATCTTAATAGATTAACCATTACTTCTCTATGGGATAAAATCACTGCCATTGAAGATCGCCAAAATGCTGCAATTTGCGGTGCACTGCACCATATTTCGCCAGTATTTGGCAAATTGACAGCTTACTGAATAGCCAAGCTGCCATGAAATTGCACTGTATGGTGAAATTCACGGGCAAGTTTGGCGCTCTTTGATTTACCCTCAGTCATATTAGCACTATTTCTGTTACTATATGTGCTGCCAAACTAATTATTATAACTATTATAATTATTATTTTTTTTTACAAGTATATTGCCTTGTTTGATCACAGCTTCTTTAAACATTCAATGACAGCAAACACACACTATCAGGGTTATTCAAAAAGAATCGAAAAGTCACCGTACGATCGGTGACTTTTCGTTCCCTGCACTTCGGGGCCATTTGGCGATCCTATTTTTGCCTACCCTGCGGTGTATTAAGCAAGAACCGCAGGGCCCACGTAGTGCAGGGAAAATCCGCCGTGAACCCGCCAAACACTCGCCGCAAACCTGCCGAACACTCACCGAAACCCGCAGAAAACAGCTGGATTAACCCCACCGAACATGCCAGAGAAACCCGACTAGCCGCCGATCACAGGGCAGAGCAGCCGCCGGAAAACCTGAGACGCAGATGAACAAGGTGAAAAAAAAAAAGTATGCTTGCAAGTTTGAAATTTGAAACGCTGTTTGCAAAAAACTACTGAACGAAAATGTCTGGAATTTACTTGTAAGGTCCAATGAATGATAATAAAAAGGGCTGTTACAGTAAAAAGAAAAGACGATTTTTTTTAAAAAAACAGGAAAATTATTTTGCCAAAAAATGTCTAACAGATCCTAAATAATCTATAAATAAAGAGACTTTTTACTGTAGAATATAATATTAAACGTTTTATTAGATATTGAATTAAAACTGGAATATTTTTCACATTGAAGCCTATGGGATTCTCCTGAATAAACCTGTTGAATGAAACCACCGAATAGCAGGGCATTTCGGCAACTTATCCCTGCTGTTTTGTGTTCTCTGAATAGACAAAGCATTGCTTCTCTATGGGGATTTCACTGCCCATGAACAGGCACCGTATGTGCAGGCAATTCACCAACATTTGGCGAACTGCCTGCTCTCTGAATAGACAAATGGTCAGGAAAGGTAACCGAACGCTGAATTTCAGTGTTCGGTTACCTTTCGGCCACAATTCGGATCTCTTTGAATAACCCTGAATGAAAATGTTTATGGGATCTCAATAACTGATGTAGGATTGATTACTTTTGATGTTAAAGGGACACTCTACTCAAAAAATCACCCCCCGTTTTTTTATCCTAACCTATCCCTATTCCCTTAATAAATCTTTCGGGTTTTTTTTTTTTTTGTAACTGTAGTACTTACCCTAAAATCCTCTTCTTTCCAGCGGCGTCTTTTTTTTTTTCATACTCACCTCCCTCCTCTTCCGCTCCCGTCCTTCTTCATGCTTCTTGGCTTCTGGTTTACGTGAGAAGCGCGCATGCGCGCCTCTCACATAAGCCAGCCAATCGGCAGGCTTCCTCCCAGCTCCCTCTGAGGATTAGTGTTGCGCGCAAGAGGATGCGCGCAACACTAACCCTCAGAGGGAGCTGCCAGCTTCTGCGGTGAGTTTGAGACGTCATCGCGCTGAAAGCGCGATGACGTTTCCTACTCGGCAAAAGTCGGCAGAAGCGGGAAATATGATTCCCGCTCTGCTGACTGACAGCTGGGAGGGCGGAGTAAAGTCCTCCGCCTCTCTCAGCTGTTTTCAGCCTCTCCTAACGATCGGCTGAGCGGAGGCAGGAGGGACAGGCAAGGGAATACTCCGGGCATCATGACCACCTAAAATAGCTTAGGTGGTCATGTTGCCTAGAGTGTCCCTTTAAGTTTACTTTGGCAAGACTTGCTAAAATAAACTTGTCCAACACACATGACACTTAGCAAAGTATAGCAAAGTATAGCTTTTTATCTTCTTCAAGATAAAACCAAGGATTTTTTAAAACATTTTACTAAAATGGTTTATAGCCTATTTTTCATAGTTATGAGTTTCATATATGTATTGATAATTGTTCTGCACTTTCCCTAGCCTTTCTTACTCGTTTAAGCATAAAACACTTTTTGAAATATAAAAAGGAAATGACAAAACACTTAAATAAAATATGACGTATTCTATTGCTATCGTTACAAGAGGTAATAGCTGAAAGCATTTAGCCAATTCTAGGGCCCTATTCCAATGTTGCTGTTAACTGAATGACTGGGGACTTTATATTTAATAGCTCCACTCATAAACTCATCCCCTTTCCGCCTCAGGATGCTCTATGCTGTCCGTGCGGCAGGTGGGCCTTGAAGACGCAGGGCGTACAGGTAGACCCCGCTGTTTTCAATGGGCCGCCTCAGCCCCTCCTTGCAGCCGGCGTGTTCCGTGCATCATTGGCTGCAGAGAGATGACCTAAACTCAGGCCGTACCCCTACAGCCAATGACATCTGCTGCGTGTCAGCTGCGTGGGCGGGCCAAATTAGAGGCCTGTGGCGGCACCTGGCAGCGAGGCATATCTGTACGCCTCGCCGTCGTTAACCCCTGTCCAACTGGTGACGCCCACCCATTTTGAAGGGGTTAATGTTTCAAAGCACGATTCCAGCAGAGCTTAAAGCTTGGCATTAGTAGCTCCTTACTGTAAGTTAATGTATCCTATATAAATAGTTCCCAGTGTACGTCTGTGGCCCCATTGTGACCATGCTTACGCAAGATCACGGCGGGTAGTGTCGCTTCTCTAAATGGAGTCCTTTGGATTCCAGTTGCTGCTTCCGATGATGATGCATGGTGCCACTATCATCATTTAGCTATTCCCTTCTTCTACAACTCGAGACAGCTGGGGCTTGCTTGTAATACAGCTGATTTCCAACATTACGGGAAATGAGATGGTTGAGTCTGTGCGTGTGATAAGTGATTATGTGTTGTGACGGACAGCTGCCCAATTTTGTTCGCAGGTATTTCTACTGGAAAGAATTCCCGGCTTCTGCAGAACGTATGGCCGCGCTTGACCACCCAGTGGATGCATGACAGTATGGGATTCGTGTGCAGGGGAGGATCCAGACACAGGTTTCGGGGGGGGGACATTCTACCAGTTTTGGCCAAGAGCTGGTGTTGGGTTCGCAGTGACAGGCATAGAAGCGCTTAATCGCAAGCTGTGCTCATTACACTCACTCTCCCCAGAACATTGCACAGGGTCTGTCCTCATGTGACTCATGAGCCCTGTGAACCCTTTCCATACGAGGGGCCCAGGGTACCCCCCTCCCAGCACATACCCCTTGAAGCTATGCAGTGTAGGGTAACCCAGGTGTGGGCTGCCCAGTGCACCCTTTCCATGCTGGCAGGACACACGTGGCACCCCATCTGTGCAGCCCTGCGAACCCTTTCCGTACCATGGGCCCAGGGTACCCCCCCAGCTCACATGGATATATTGCCCCCAACTCACATGGATATATTTGCCCCCAGCTCACACATGGATATATTTGCCCCAGCTCACACATGGATATATTTGCCCCCGGCTCACACATGGATATATTTGCCCCCCAGCTCACACTTGGATATATTTGCCCCAGCTCACATGGATATATTTGCCCCAGCTCACATGGATATATTGCCCCCAGCTCACATGGATATATTTGCCCCCAGCTCACATGGTTATATTTGCCCCCAGCTCACATGGATATATTTGCCCCAGCTCACATGGATATACATATTGCCCCAGCTCACATGGATATATTTGCCCCAGCTCACATGGGTATATTTGCCCCAGCTCACATGGATATATATATATTTCCCCCAGCTCACATGGATATATTTGCCCCCAGCTCACATGGGTATATTTGCCCCCAGCTCACATGGGTACATTTGCCCCCAGCTCACATGGATATATATTGCCCCCAGCTCACATGGATATATTTGCCCCAGCTCACATGGGTATATTTGCCCCCAGCTCACATGGATATATATATTGCCCCAGCTCACATGGATATATTTGCCCCCAGCTCACATGGGTATATTTGCCCCCAGCTCACATGGATATATTTGCCCCCTGCTCTCACCTCCCCTGCTGCCAGGCCCCGGCTCCCCCCGAATACAATATACCCGCCAGCCGTTTTTCTCCCTACAAGCGGCCGCCGGCATGCAGCTTGGCCACTCACCTGGGAACCACCTGACCACCTTCACGTGAACACCGCGATCTTGTGCACTGGTCAGGTGGTTCCCAGGTGAGCAGCAAAGCTGCATGCCGGCAGCTGCTCGTAGGGAGAAAAGCGGCCGGCGGCGGTGGCGATTTTTCTCGGGGGAGGGGGGCAATTGCCCTGATGCCCACTTGGATAAGCCCCTGACCGTGTGATATGTGTCTCTTATGAGGTGTAGGCTCAGGGGTCCAGACATTCTATGATATTGTGTCAAGCAATTGCCCCGAAAATCTCTAGTCAGAACAGATTCCCCCTCTTTTCTTTACTCTCCCCTTTTCCTTCCCTCTTCTTTTCTTTCCTGACTGCCTTAGTATGCAACACTTTGTATATTTTCTGTTGCACTTAAGTCTTCCCACTCTGGACTCAAATCTTAATATCATATACATGTTAATAATATATCTAATGATATTTCGATATGTAATGCCTCCAACTGACTGATATTTGTGCAGTTTCTGAGTACTGTATTTACTGTTCCTATGTGCTGTTTCTAATATAATCTATATGTCCAAAACTTGCGATATACTCTGTATTATTTTTTTTTATATTAAAGTCGATAACAGGGAACTGTTAGGGGTCCCGATCCCATCACTGCAGCTAAAACGAAGACGGCAAGTAAAAAAATCTGCGCCTACAGATTTTACTTACCATATCTGTTTTACCGCAGCTACTGATGCCAACCTATGCAGGGCAGCCTAATATGCAACGTCTCCAGTAGTTATCCTAATGGCAACTGTGGAACAGAGCCCTATGTTTGAATAGGGGCCCATTGTTTACAATAGTTTCTACAGAATGTAATAGCACAGCAATCGACAGTCAACTTTGACCAACACACAAGCAAAAACAGTGCTTTGTAATATGAAGTGTTAGATTCCAATCCTGGTGCAAATTTAACAAGAACTCTGGTAAGCATAGCAACTCTGTAGACTTGAATGGCTCTGGTTAAGTTTATAGCAGGCTAGTAGTCTGTCCCAGTCTCCTATAAAAAGCTGTCAGGCATCATATTTGGTGAGATACAATGGCATTGAAGGTAGGCTTGGGAGTGAAGTATCCCATGAGTGCGCAGTTTGGCATATTGCTGCAACTATAATCAAGTAAAATAGTGACCTCTCCCATCTTTCTTCGTAGTTGACAAATCTGCTTCACCACAAAGGATGACTAAAAGACACTTCATAGTACATTAATTATGGTAGGAAGGAAGAAATGTGTTTTGTCACCTATTATTATTGTCATCATTTATATAGCGCCAACAGTTTCCACAGCGCTTTACAATAACCAAAGGGAACAAGATACAGATAAACGGACATAGGATGGAAACAAGATATGTAGAGAGACCTGCTCATAGGAGCTTGCAATCTAGAGATTACCGCAGAGAAAGAGGCTAGAGGTAACCCTTACTGTCCTAGGGTGCACAAGACAGAGCCAATTTTGAAGCCACTTTAGTCCATGAGTGTGACTCCAAATGGGCGATGGATTTTCTTGCATGTGATATTGTTCACTACTGTATTGCTCAATTATTTTTTTGTTATACCTAGTTTCAACCTAATGGGTATTTGTACATTACTATACAATTTAGTTATTACCCTACTTCACAATGTGTAACACATTATTACAGCTCATTGCTCAAGCATATATTATTGTTCTAGGACCAATTCTATTAGATTTATTTTGAAATGACCTTGAAATAGGCATTGAAAGTCATGTGTCTGTGTTTGGAAATAACACAAAACTAGGAAAAGTAATACAATGTGAGCAGGATGTTACTTCGCTGCAGAGGGATTTAGATAGATTGGGGGACTGGGCACTTAAATGGCAGATGAAGTTTAATGTAGATAAATGCAAGGTTTTGCTCTTTGGATTGAAGAACACACAAGGATTTTATACCCTAAATGGTACTGAGTTAGGGAAATCAAAGCAGGAGAAGGATTTGGGAATAATCATTCAGGGTTGTTCAAAGAGAATCGAAAAGTCCCCGCACGTTCAGTGACTTTTCGTTCTCTTCAATTCGGCTTGCTTCGGCGATCCCATTTCGTTGACCCTGCGGTGTATTCAGCAAGCACCACAGGGCCGTCGTAGCGCAGGGAAAAGCCGCCGAAAACCTGCCGAAAACTCACCGCAACACCCGGAGAATGCACGCCGAAAATCCGTAAAAACATCTGGATTAACCCTGCCGAACATGAAGGAGAAACCCGAGCAGGAGCCGATCAAAACCCCGAAAAAATGCTTAGAATATCCCAGAAAATCTATACATAAAGATACTTTTTACTGCAGAATATTATCATGAACGGTTTATTAGATATTGAATTAAAACCGGAATATTTTTAACATTTAGCCTATGGGATTCACCTGAATAAATCTGCTGATTTAAACCACCGAATGGCAGGGCATTTTGGGAACCTTTCACTGCTGGTATTTGTTCTCTGAATAGCTGAAGCTATGGGGAATTCACTGCCCTCGAACAGGCACCGAACAGGCACCGTATGTTCTCTGCTCTCTGGATAGCCGAATGGCCAGGAAAGGTAACCGTACGCTGAATTTCAGCGTTCGGATCCCTTTCGGCAGCCATTTGGATCTCTTTGGATAACCCTGATAGACTCCAAACTCGGCAACAATGCCCAATGTCAAACAGCAGTGACCAAGGCCAGCAAGGTATAGGCATGCTTTAACCCTTTCGCTGCTGAGGCTTTTCCCGCCCCTGTGCTGAGGTCATTTTTACCGGTTTTGCTCATCATGTTTAAACGCGTTTTGAAGGCTTATTTTAGTATATGACCCAGACATATTATATATCGTTCTTTCCGTCAGACTCGGCAGATTCATAATATGTCATTATTATATGTATATGTCATGACCTGTCTGTATATTATAACAAAAAATGCAATAAAATATGATTTTTCAATAATTTGCAATGTGTAAAGTGTTTTTTTTCACATTTTAAGATGCGAGCAATTGCGGTTATATTTTGTATGGGGTGCGCTTGTTAAAAAAATTAGAGATGGGGTCTCGTTACACTTTTTTGGGGGGAAAATTACACGATTTTTAACAAACGCACCGCATACAAAAATCGTTAGTGCAGCATCATTGTTCACATTATAATTGAACTGGGAACAATATTGCTGCATTAACAAACCAAAAAAAAGAAAAAAAACTTTTTTTTTTTTCATAATTTTTTTAAATATTTTTTTATTTTTATTTTTAATTTTTTTTTTTTTTACTAACTTTTTTCACATTCGAGTTTGGCATCGTTGGAACGGCCATGCTCTGGCCGATCCAACAATACCAAACTTTAACCCCTAGCTGCCACGGATCGGGAGATAGGGAGTTTATTGGAACTCCCTATCTCCACCATTGGTGGCAGCTAGGGGTTAACTCTAGGACTGGCGTCATCGTGCTATGCACGATGACGCCAGTCCTCAGGGGGAGTTCCCGGAGGCTTGGCCGAGGCTTGGCCGACACTTTTCAGCGCCGATTCGTGATCCGGCTCCCCAGGGGTTAATGCCAGGTTCCATTTGGAAGGGCAGGCTGTGCCCTTCCAAATGGTGCCTGGGTTAACCCCCGCAACGCTGCCGATCGGGAGGGAGAGAGGTCCGAAGGACCTCCCCCCCTCCCTTTCAGGCGCCTCCTCCGCACATGCGGGGGGGCGCCTGAATTAGGTGTCATCGCGCAGCCGCGATGACACCTAATTAGCCCGGCGGCGGTTCCGGATGCTGGGCTGACATCGAGGATGTCAGCCCGCACCGGGGGGGCCAGCGATCGGCCGGAACCCGGCCGAACGCTGACCCCAAAGGCTGGACGCGCTCAGCGCGTCCTCTGCACGCAACGTGACATGCGGTTGGACGCGCTCAGCGCGTCCACCGCAGCGAAGGGGTTAAAAGGGGAATTCACTCTCGGGATGAAACCATAATTTTGCCACTTTATAAATCAATGGTTAGACCGCACATTGATTTTGGGCACTCGTTTTACGAAAGGATATTATGGCACTAGAAAAAGGCTGAACTCGGTGCACTCATGTCTTTTTTCAGCCTATGTAACTAAGTTATTATTATCATCATTTATATAGTGCCAACAGTTTCCACTGCGGTTTACAGTAACCATAGGGAACAAGACACAGATAAACAAATATAGGAAAGGTGACAAGAGGTGTAAAGGGCCCAGCTCATAGAAGTTTACAATCTAGAGGGATTGAGAGGAAACATGAAAAGAGGAGTTGTATTGGTTGTCAGGATCACTAGTGCTTGTGGTTCAGGAATGGTGGGTACCATGGAAGTGGAAGCTATCATGATGTGCGTTTAGGTGAAGTAGAGGGATAGGTTGGCATCAGTAATGTGGTATGCTAATTTTAAGATATGAGTTTTGAGGGATTTCATGAAGGCCCCAAATTTAGGGGAGAGCCTAATGGGGCGAGGCAAGTCATTCCACAGGACCAGAGCTGCCCTTGAGAAGTCTTAGAGGTGAGAGTTAGCAGTGCAGGTGTAGACAGAGGACAGGCAGTGGTCCCGCTGACTGGAGTGGTCTAGAACGGAAGTGCTTGCAGAGTAATGAAGACATTGAAGTAGGGGTCATGTTATTGAATGATTTGAATGTGAGCATCAGTATTTTACACTGTATCTTGAAACGTACAGAAAACCAATGGAGGAAGTGGCAAATGAGGGGGTATGTGAGGAGCATCAGGTGAGAGAAATGGGCATCTTTTTCTGTAATCACTCATGACACCATCAATTTATATTCACAATTGTATTAATACAGGGCTCGAGTCCTGCACTTCTCCCGCAGCGGGAACATCGTGGGAACGCAGGTTCCGGCTGTGGGCCAACAAAGGTTATCGCTGGGGCTGCTAGCAGAATGCATTAACAGCATTCTGCTAGCAGCCCCCTTGACTGTCTGCATGTTACTCCGAGCGCCTGCATGCTCCCTCCCGTGCCCGCTGTCCTCAGCCCTGTGAGTGTGAAGGCTGTGAGGCGGCCTACAGCTGAGATTTCGCGAGAGCACATCACAGCCTTCAGAACAGAAGTTGGCGGCCGCGTGGAGGAGCACGCTGCTGCTCGGAGGGATATGCGGGTCACTTGATCCTGAGGTCTGTGCTGGGTAAGTATAATTCTGGGGGTCTGACTGTGCCTGGGTATACATAATTCTGAGGTCTGTGCTGGGTATATATAATTCTGGGGGTCTGTGCCTGGGTATACATGATCCTGGGGGTCTGTGCCTGGGTATACATAATTCTGGGGGTCTGTGCCTAGATATACATGATTCTGGGGTAGTGCCTGGGTATATATAATTCTGGAGGTCTGTGACTGTGTATACATAATTCTGGGGGTCTGTGCCTAGATATACATGATTCTGGAGTAGTGCCTGGGTATATATAATTCTGGAGGTCTGTGACTGTGTATACATAATTCTGGGGGTCTGTGCCTGTGTATACATAATTCTGGGGGCCTGTGCCTGGGTATACATAATTCTGGGGGGTCTATGCTGAGTATGTATAATTCTGGGGTCTAACGGTGTCTGGGTATATATAATTCTGGGGGTCTGTGTATAAGAGTTTGGGTGTTTATGTATATTTTTTTTTTTCAGGTAATGGGGTAGTGGAATTATTGGGTGTGTTCCTTTTTTCCCCTAATATCATCCACTTATATCAGTGCGCTTGGAGATTTTTCTCTGTTTCCCTTTCTGGTTTTATCTGTATTGGAGTTCGCGCATAGTATTTTCCTTTTTTTAGGGACATTTACCCTGTTATATATATATATATATATATATATATATTATATAGTATTTATTTAAGTGCTTATACAGACACACAAATTTGTTTGCTTTTCTATGTAAAGTATATATACTTTGGTCCACTTTAATAAATATTTAAAAACACCCACAAAATACCATCCTTGAAGTTGCAGATTATTTTGGGTCTACCAGGATGCAGCGTATGGTTGCTGGTCCACTGAGAGATCCAGGGAGAGGCACAGAAGGTATTCCTAATCAGTGGTTAGATCACATATGGGAATATTTGGTACTTGGGCCTTTATGAGACTGAATGTTTCAGTATCTATTGTATATTTATTTAGTTTCCCCTTGTTTGTATCATCACACACTGTCTCTCTGGTTTATTCACCCTTTCCTTCTTCTGTACACAGTAGCGTCTTGCTACCATGACTACGCCTATGTGGATACATACGCGTGCGCAATGGGGATAGCGATACGATCACAGGGAGGTGCTCTTCCACATATACGTAATCCAGCTGCGATGTCCACACATGTAGGTGTGATGGTGATGGCGAGTTTACCGATTACTTGGGAGAGTTTGATACCAATTTCCTTCCATTTTTTTGGATATAAATAGTATTGTATGTCTATTATATGTTATATGTCCTGAGGAAAGCTCCGGGGAGGAGCTGAAACGTCAACCTCTGTTCTATGGATCAATAAAGTCTATTTGTTTTAAAAAGTCCTGGAGTGCTGCGATGATAGTGTGTGGATACTATATATACCGTAGTTTGTTTATTATTGCAGAAGCCACTTGCACATCATAGCAATTCAAAGAATTGCATTCAAGAGCTCCTGTGCTACACTCCCCATGTGCAGCAAGGAACTCTGGGTAGGATATGCAAATGACCACTGTCTCGCTTTTATGCATCCTGGGTCTGTTATTACACAGAGCCCTAAAATCAATGCTATGCCAAACTATGGCTTTCTAGCAGAGATAAGGTTTATGCCACTCCTAGGACAGCGCTGTTTCGGGTTTATTGGACCCTCATCAGCTAGGAGCTAGGCATGATGACCAGTTGCAGTGGATGCTTCGACCCCTATATATATATATAGTATCCACACATGATCATCGCAGCAATCCAGGACTTTTATATTGTGATTATGCTGCTATAATTTCTTGCCGCTGACACCTGGAAAAAAAAAAACATCAAAGAGGGAAAGTTTCACCCCCAGGAAAGAATGGATTACAAGGCAAACATCCGAGGAACCACTAGGAGAAGAAGACGCTGGAAATTAGCGTATGCTAATTTCCCCCTTTATCATCCCCGTTTTAGCGAGGTCCAAGTGATAGTCCCCGAAGTATATATATTTTTCTAACCTGTCTAAATCATATAATTCATGTTCTCTAGCAATAATTTTAAAGTACATCTATTTTTATATTACAGAAAATGGAGTATCTAATTAACAATTCTGATGGGTAGCCATTAGTTATGGATAAGGGCCGTAATCAGTTACAAAAGGAGAAGTACTATACTTTATACCGAATCATTAGTTACAGATAATTATTTATCTAAATGCTATTAATTACGCACTTTCTAATTTATATCAATAGTCGTAATATTAATACTGGTATAAATATGGGAAAACAGGAACTGTGCACAACAATGTGTTATTTTCTTAGGAACAGTGCTAATTAATGACATTATTGAATCACACTATGTGCTTCCAATTAATTAACTGCGTGGCAGATGTTGTAAAAAAAGTTTCCAAAACATAATTGATCGCTTACTTACTTGTGAGATTGGTGTGATGGTCTTATATACTATTCTCTTACTGTTGCTGACCCTCCTTTGCTTTATATAATTCCATTTTAAGGAAAGTGACTCTTTATAGGAGACCAAGCATAATGTGTAGAGCTATACCTACTATAAACCTATTGTTCTGTTTAGTGTTACCGATTTTATTCTTTTATTCCTCATTGAAACAAGTCTCGGTGTCACTGGAGTGCGCAACCCATACCATTAGGGTGTGCACCTATTTTAACAACATAAAAACATTTATTAATTGAAAACCTTGGTTTAGAAGATTTAGCACAAAATGCACATTTTTTTCAAGAGAAATAACAAGCCTGTAATCAGAGATGCAGTCAGTTTTTATGGTATTCATCGTGAAACAGATAAAGGATATTTAAAATATCATTGCAAGAGTTGAAAGAGGACCTCTTCACCCAACATTATGGTGGGCCCGAGCACACCAGGCACATTCCCTGTGCATACCAATGTATGGCATATAGAGGTGCTGGATAAGAAGAGCTCAAGTTGTAAAACAGTCAGATTCTTCTTGGGCATCACTGTTGTTTCTGTTATATAAATAGTTTTTAACAAGTTTACGGTCCCCACATAGGCAGATATTGTTGCTTGTGAATTTAGAAAAGACTTTAAGAACCATTGTTAAGGATAAGGATATTCACAGTTGTTAAAAAATTAG
Organism: Leptobrachium leishanense; assembly: GCA_009667805.1. Lineage (NCBI taxonomy): Eukaryota > Metazoa > Chordata > Amphibia > Anura > Megophryidae > Leptobrachium > Leptobrachium leishanense. The sequence goes on along the minus strand of CM019064.1, from coordinate 152,053,902 downwards.
CTCGAGATGATCTAGATTAGGGGTGAGCAACCTTGGTCCTATAGATGTTCGGAAAATACATCTCCTATGATGCTCAACTACTCATTAGAATGGCTGAGCCTCATAGGAACTGTAGTTCCGAAACATCCTGGGCCCTATTCTTTTTATTTATTTTTCAGAAAGGATTTTACCAGGAAGGATACATTGAGATTTCTCTCATTTTCAAGTATGTCCTGGGTGGCGAGTATGTACTGTCAGGTGTCTTTCTCAAGGACACTTACTGGAGAGGTGCTCTTGCCGGGATCAAACCTGTGGTGCCACGGTTATAGAGCAGTGATGTTTTCTCTACTCCACCCAGCCCATAATTGTTGGTAAAATGGAGACAGTAAGCAGGAAAATCTGCACCTGCGGTTTTTCCTTACCATCTTCATTTTACAGTCTGTATTTCGGGGTAGGTGCTTTATTAGCGCCTGGTCCTGGAATGAAATGCAAAGCTGCCAGGTACCGGCAGCGGCACAGCGGCACAGCACACCACTGAGAGTATTGGCTCGTGGAGTTCACACAGGGCCGGCCCAAGACATTGTGCTGCCTGGAGCGAAGGATGAAATGCTGCCCCCCCCAAAAAAAAACAAGCAGCGTGTATGAGCGTATCACAGCGCGCCACAGCAATAAAATTCAAACACTCATACACACCGTACATTAGAATTTACTTGCTGCGGAGCTCTGTGATACAGTAATGTGAGGTGTGTATAACTGAGCCCAGAGTGTCACATACCCAGCACTGCCCAGCGTCACATACCCAGCAGTGCCCACATATGGGTATATTGCCCCAGACTCACTCATGGATATATTTGCCCCAGGCTCACTCATGGATATATTTGCCCCAGGCTCACTCATGGATATATTTGTCCCAGACTCACTCATGGATATATTTGCCCCCAGGCTCACTCATGGATATATTTGTCCCAGACTCACTCATGGATATATTTGCCCCCAGGCTCACTCATGGATATATTTTCCCCCAGGCTCACTCATGGATTTATTTGCCCCTAGGCTCACTCAAGGATTTATTTGTCCCCAGGCTCACTCATGGATAGATTTGCCCCCAGGCTCACTCATGGATAGTATAAATACAAAAGAAAAGGGGGAGCTGGGGTGGCAGTAGGTGGAGGGGGAGAAAAAACACAATGATGGAGCAAAAACAGCAGCTAAGTTCTCAAAAGGTCTTTCCCAAACAACCCAAAAGGTACATGTAGACAAGAGAAGAAGAACAGCGCTAGTACAATGCCCCACTAATGCGGGAGGTAAAAAAGTACACCACAGGTAGGGCAAGTGCACCCCAGAATAATTGTGGATATAATATAATGCAGTGATGACCTGGAAAACCTTTAGTCCAGTGAACGCAGATGATGATCAATATGCATGAAAACTAAAAAAATAAAGAAACACACATATGGTGCAGTATGTAATGCACAGATGTGAAATAAGTGCGTGAAATGGTGGAACTCACATATACTGGAGCCTGTACGATAAAGGCTCACTATGATCGCAGTGGGTCTCTTCAGGGATGACCCCGTCCCGTCTTCATACAATTCCAGAAATTATTCACATGGGCCATACATGAAACGAAGCAGACACATACCATAGTACAGCATTGCAGACTACAAAATAGTACAGGCCAGGTGGTCACAACACTTACGTGGTAGAGAGCCTGTGTGGATTCACTGGCTCTGTACAGGCGCCTGGGTGTAGAAAGGGATACACCAAACCCTCTTCGTTATGTAGAAGTATAAAATAACCTCACCATAAAGGATAAAAAACTATTTAATAAAAGAATAAAATAAAGAAATACATCCAAAACGCGTTTCGCCGCTAACGCAGCTTCATCAGTTGGTATAAAAAAAGAATAAAGTTTACACAGGTCTAACAGGCAAGCTTTTATAATGACAGTCATAATGTTTGCAAATTTGCAGGTGCGTCGGCAGGGCGCCCCTTCCGGTCCTCTCTGCGTTCCAACCTGGTTCAAAACACTTCCGGGATTCCCTTCCGGAAGTGAGGTAGCGCAATTCCCTATACAGGGGCGGGCGCATGCGCCGTAGTGCCCGATCACCGATCTTTCTCCTCTCACACACAGGATACTTAATGCAGACGCCACCTTTGTGGAGGGAGTCTTTAGTCTTCAAATTAGATCGTCAGGACCATACATCTACTCCGCAAATCAAATCCTTGTGACAGACGTACACTCCATAAGGGCATACATGTTTTCATGAAGTGCAAGTTCCATATGTGAAAAAGAGAACATGTAAAAGACGGCATAAGAAAACAGATGATGATAAATGAATAAATAATACAAAAGAAAAAAGAAAAAAGGGGAAGAGAAGTACACATATACCATAAAAAACCATATCGCATGGAGCAGATACAAAAAAGAATAATCTAAATAAACCAATATATTAATACCACATGGGGCAAAAATTGACCTAGCTCCATCAGACACCAAAAATTTGGCTAATGGAGATCACAGCCAGGGCAAGAAATAAAAAAGCAATAATAAAACTGAGAAAAAAATAACTCATAAAAAGTGGCGAATTTCAAAGTCACTGTTCAGGCCAGCAGGAATCAGAGTACCGCATTCGAAAATGAACCTCATTTCTTCCTTAGCCAAAATAAGGTCCAAATCACCCCCCCCCTCCAACTCCTCTTAACTTTCTTAAGAATGCAGAACTCTAATCCCGCTGGATCACATGCATGTATTTCCTTAAAATGCAAGGATAAACTATGTAGCTCATGCCCTTTTCTTATGTTACGAAGATGCTCCCCTCAGGAGAAGAGGCTCACTCAAGGATATATTTGTCCCCAGGCTCACTCATGGATAGATTTGCCCCCAGGCTCACTCATGGATAGATTTGCCCCCAGGCTCACTCATGGATATATTTTCCCCCAGGCTCACTCATGGATTTATTTGCCCCTAGGCTCACTCAAGGATATATTTGTCCCCAGGCTCACTCATGGATAGATTTGCCCCCAGGCTCACTCATGGATAGATTTGCCCTAGGCTCACTCATGGATAGATTTGCCCCCAGACTCACCTCTGCCAGGCCCCTCTGACGGGCAGATTGTGCGGCCGCCGTGTTCGTTCCTTCAACGAGCGGCAGCCTCATGAGTATCTGCCGCTTGCCTGGGATCCACCCTCCAGCCTGCCAAGATCTCGCAAGATCACGTGATATCGATCGCAGCAGGCTGGAGGATGGATCTCAGGCTAGCGGCAGATACTCATGCGGCTGCCGCTCATTGAAGGAACGAACGCGGCGGCCGCACGATCTGCCGTCGCCGCATAAAAAAATAGTGCAGAGCGCAGCAGCGGCGCCGGGGGCTGAAATTTGCCGCCCCCGAATTTCTGCTGCCTGGCGCCGCTGCTCCGCTCTGCACCACTGTCGGGCCAGCCCTGAGTTCCACAGGACTCCAGGGAGCCTTGCACGTCCCAGGTGCTAGCTCTGTGGAGTATCGTGCAGTGCTACGGATGAATGACTAGGAATGAATTTTTTGTTGTCAGTCTGACTCTGCTCCTGACGATAAGAAGCAGCAGATCACACCGATCTTTTCACCACAGGATGAGGGATGGGTATGGGATTTAATGGGGAGTTAGGTGAACATGTTATTTTGCAAAAGCATAATCACTGAACACCTGCTTCAAGGAGACGCTATGTCACATTGAAATAACATCTCCCGGGTGGAAGCACAGGCTATCTTGGAACAGCCTGCATTTCCACACGGAGGATAAAATTAAAGTCTCCCATAATAACTATGTGCAGTTAATCGCAATATTCGAGCCAAAGCTCAGCTTGCTTCTCTAATGGAATGCCATTTCCTATTGATAAAATAACTACAGGAGACAATATGTGTAACATTTCCTGTGGTTAGCTTATCGACAACTATGGAATATAGCCCCCTGAGGGTCAAGGTGCTGATCTCTAACCTAAATGATCAACAAGCCTTTTTGCACTATTTTCTAGCAGGATAAGTCTATGATCTCTTGACCTACAATATGTTTGGTTGAAGTCTGCACACCATCCCGCCCTTGAATACAAACTTGTCAAAGTGACACATTTAGGAATTAAGGGATTTGGGGTTAAAGTTAATGTTCCTCCCATGACTAGGATGCAAGCTGATTCTCACTAATGCAATTGCTGCACAGGACCTCTTATCCTCCACTCTTTTTGTCTGTTTTCCGGGCCACTCTTGCTGTTCTCTCATCCAATCAGCCAGTTCCTTTTAATATGTCATTTTATCCCACACTTCATCCATTTCCCATCATCTCATACAAAGAAACTAAGTGACGCTATCTGTACACTGTCTGGTCAAATAACCTTATAGTGTTATTTATTTATTTCCTTCACCCTGCTGCTATGCTGTATAGAGACACTGCATGCCATGCTGCTGACATGCTGAACCAGGACCTATTCTGATTGGTGGGGAGGTTGTTGCTAAGTATGCGTTTTCTTAGTAAGAACAATGCTAGGCCTCCAGTGCCAATCAGAGCCCTGACATTGCTTGTAATATTGCCAATGATGATCCTCACAAATTAGAACATCACAAGACAAGTCCAAACTGCCAAAGTGAATTAGTGGATTATAACATTAAATAATGTAGCATAATAAAGGAATTAACTTTACAACTGGAGGGGAAGCGGCTTGTTTAAGACTGCAGAGTTTAGAGGAAAAGAGAGTAGAAAACAAGGACAAAGGAATACATCACTTAATGAACTGAGAAAAAAAATATAGGAAGGGACATATAAACTACATGGTAAAATCTATCAGGTCTAGTGGCGCAATGAGCACAACCACAAAAAATGGAAAATTGGGGAGAATGGATATACATGAGGATTTTGTGACAGAATAAATGGACACATTCATACACAAGGCATGTGAAGAGTTGAGTCAAATAAGCCATATTACTTGGAGCTTCGGTAACAGTAACATATGAAACATTACAAGAAAAGAGGGCATAAATAAAAGCCCACCAGTCTTCCTCATGACTGAAATAGCAGCATGAGCATATACAGTATGGTTTGCTACACAGCAGCCTGTGTTTTCATTTTGTTAGGACTCACCTTCGCTGGAGGTGCCTTGACGTCGGCAGGTGGGCTTACACTACAATGGCCATTGCAGTAAACCAAAGCCTCTAATTGGGTTTTCTTTCACACAGTGTTATAGGAATAAGCGCAGATGACACCTTTTTTTCTTGTTATGTTTTATACATGTTGCTAGGCTGGATACATCTGGTGGTTGCAGGCTGCAGCCGCCCCACTGGGGAATAGGCGTGACCCCGCCCTTCCTGTACATATGAAACATACCTAATGAATTTATTATATATCATGATGATATTATATATTATTTTTATTAACGGGATACTATAGGGTAAATCGTGAGGGGGGAACCAAAGGGGCTAAGTATTAACACCTCCTGACCCCACCGACCTACTCCCATTTTAACTTTTAGGTCATTTTTTTAAATAAACTTAAATCCACCATTGCTTGCTTTTGAGCTCCTCCGAATGTGACACACACTGGCATCCTGTAAGTATCCGCGGGTGAAGGAAGAGGAGCCGGAAGTTCAAACAACCGTCGACTGAATCCAGTGACTGTCAATGCAACCACATTGAAAGCCATTGGCTGCTGTCTGTTCCCTCTGAGACACGAGAAGGGTGAGGATGCTCAAATTTCATTGCATGGTCACAGCGCCCAGAGTGTCCCTTTAATGTTAAAAGCAACTCTAAGGAAGAGACGTCTCTGCAGCCAAGGCCAGGGACATACTACAGAACCTGTGGGTTTGAAAGGTATTTTTGCTGCCACCTTTAGCTTTTACAAACAGTGTGATGTTTCTAAAGAGCAGACCCGTGGTTCTGTATTTGGCCAAAGCAACAGTCAGGAAACCGCATATTGAGTAAGAGAAAATAGTGTTACTCATAGATATGGAATGTGTCTGTGCCATATTAATCCCCAGTCTGAGATTAGTACGGTAGTAGGACAGGTACATGAAGGGAGAAATTGAAGTTTTAGACAGTGATACTAAGCACTTTTGTTTGGTGACATTCCACAATGTCACCACATTAACTCATTAGCTGCCAGCTTCTGATCTCATTAATGTTGCTCTGGTTTAACAAATAAATCATGTTACTTTATCAAATTTCTTAAAATATTGGTTAAAAACAATGTAAAGGAATATGTGCCACTCCTTTTTGTTTTATATTAATTACTAAAACTAGAAATTGTTTGTCAGTCATTAACAATAAAATGTCAAATCTACAGCTGAAGTAGCTAAATTCTGAAAAGACATATAGGGTTATTCAAAGAGATTCGAAAAGTCACCGCACGTTCGGTGACTTTTCGTTCCCTGCACTTTGGGGCGATTCGGCGATGCTAGTTCGCCAACCCTGCAGTGTATTCAGCAAGCACCGCAGGGCCCCCCGTAGTGCAAGGAAAACTCGCTGCAAACACACTGAACACTCACCGCAAACCCGCCAAACACTCACCGAACAGTCACCGTAACCCGCAGAAACAGCTGGATTAACCACGCCGAACACACCGGAGGAACCCGACTAGCCGCTGATCACAGCGCAGAGCAGCCGCCGGAAAAACCCGACACGCAGACGAACGAGGTGAAAAAAAACCCCCTGTACGCTTGAAAGTTTGAAATTTGAAACACTGTTTGCAAAAAAAATACTGAACGAAAATGTCTGAAATTTACATATAAGATCCAATGAATGATAATAAAAAGGGCTGTTACAGAAAATTTTTAAAATGATTTTAAAAAAGCAGAAAAAAGTTTGCAAAAAAATTCCAAAAAATGCCTTAAAGATCTTAAAAATCTATAAATAAAGAGACTTTTTACCGCAGAATAAAATAAAAAACGGTTTATTAGATATTGTATTAAAACTGGAATATTTTTAACATTGAAGCCTATGGGATGCTCCTGAATAAACCTGACGAATGAAAACACCGAACAGTGTGTTTTGTGTTCTCTGACTAGACGAAGCATTGCTTCTCTATGGGGATTTCACTGCCATCGAACAGGCACCGTACGTGCAGGCAAACTGCCTGCTCTCTGAATAGCCGAATGGCCAGGAAATGTAGCCGTACACTGAATTTCAGTGTCCGGTTAGATTTCGGGGCCAGATCGGCTCTCTTTGAATAACGCTGATAGACACAGATGTTTGAAGAAAAAAAAAATTGCTGGACTGGTGTAATGTTTGCAATTTGAGTATACACGAAAACACGTTGATTTTTTTTAACATTTGAAATTTATTAAATTAGCCCTTATATCTTTAAAGCGTTTCACAGAGCTGCCCAAGCATTGTTATCCGATAGTTTGCTTAGTCGCTGTGCCATGCAGTTTCCTAAGCATGGTACTACATATTCTGTCACAAAATCTTCAGGATTATCATTGTATCTTCAGGATTATCATTCTTGCCTTATGACCTCTTTTAGTTTCTGGTATATTTTTCATTTGCGCTTCAAGTGTTGGCAAGTGACTGTAAAATGTAAAACTTAAGGAACTACCCAGTGTATTCAGAGAGTTTACAATGTATGTAAGATTTGAAGGATTTTTAAATTTAATTCTGAATAAAGATACTGTAGAGATCTGTTGAGTAAACAGCACTTTACAAGTTAAAATTTCAAATACGAATTGAATATGTGAAAAAAGATTCAAATACAGTTCTTTCTGAGCTGCTCTACGACGATTCTGTTTTTGAGTTATACCGGCATCCTACCTTGAGTTCTTTGACCCTTTTCCGGCTGTTGCTTCCCAGACTGCCCTGCGGACTGGCCCTGGAGGGTGTGACAGGGGATCGCAACTCGACAGCTCTTTGAAGTACGAGGTTTCTGGACTGCGGCCTAGCTCTGTCGGCCATGTTTCGATCCCGGGTGCTATAGTGTTTCTCCGACCCCCTCGTCTGATTATTGCCTTCCTCTGCGAGTCCAGATGGGGAAGAGGTCTGTGAAGCAATCTCAGTTGGTCGAAGGCCCCCGACAACAAGATATCAGGACGTCCCTTGGTGCTCCCTTGATCTTAACTGCTGGCGATCTGGGGAACTTGGATGAGGGCTCCAGCCTATCCATGGGTGAACTCTCTCCCACCTCTTTGAGGTCATTGTCCGCTTGCTCCTCAGGATCCTTGCCTCCCGCACCACGGTCTGTGCCCCATGGAGATGACCAACTTGCTACTTAGGGGGATATTAAAGCACTGCTGGCCGACATGAGACTACAGTGGCAGGCGGACCTGCGACTCAGTTTGCTGCCACTGACTTAGTGGCCCTGAAATCACAGGTGAGCACCCGGACTCATGCAGTGGAGATGCTTGAGACACGACATTGACAACGGAACATTCGTGTTCGTGGCGTCGGAGTCAGTCTGGCTGCCATCTTTTGCATCTCCATATGGAGAACACAGAGGTTTTTTTCGCTGCTATGTGCCTTCGTAAGGCGGCCACTGCACCTGAGACTGCACTCCGTGACGTTATCGTTATTGCACGGGATATGTCACTGAAATTAAAAGTGATGTCATTGGTTCCTCTTAACACAGCTATTTCTTTTGAAGATTGTTCACTGCTTTTATTTCATAATGTGCTGTTTGCGTCCCTACCTATCAGACCCCAGTGTGGACAGAGCAAGGGACCAGATGAGAACCGGCTAACCGGCTAACAGGCTGCTCCGTGTCCTGCTTCTTGGGAATGATGATGACCTGCTGTTCCTTGCTGGGCACTGTTTGCTGGAGAGAGGCCCCCCCTTCATATTTTTTTATTTTTCTCTTCCTCTCCCCTCTCTTCTGGAGCCAACGGAGTATAGGTCTGCTGTGGGTGCACAGTGCAGTCGGTTACCTAGGCTCTTGCTGCCCGACTTGGCCCTATGGCGACCCTATGGTCCCCTCCTCGGCCCTCTGACTACCTGCGGGAACTTGGTGGTGAGCCGGGAGTACCACGTTTCCTATTCTGGGATGCTTGCCTCTCTTTGGAATGAGGGGGTTCCCCCTTTTTTTGTCTCCTCCTCCTGATGTCCCCTTTTGAGTTATTTGTTGCCCTAATAGGAACAAGACTGTAATTTTACTCCCCTTGTGTTTGTTTTAATGGGGGACTGCTCCTGCTTTTAACACGCTGATCGTTTGATAGGGATGTTTTTCTTTGTTTTATTTTCTTTGTTTTCTGTGCTGGATACTTTCTGCTGATGTTTGTTCAGTTATTTTGATGCTATGATTACTGTAATGATGAGCGTATGTTTGTGAATATCATTGATCGGCCCTGCGAGGCCATTTATTTGTTCAAATTGCTGTTTTGTTGACAATTTTTTAAAGTAAAAAACCTTTGAATGATAAAAAAATTCAAATATGATAGAAAACAGACAATTCTTCTAAAATTGCTCTCTCTTTTGAGCTACGTTTTGCAAGTCAGTTCTGCTTTTACAGTAACATGGAGCTTGTTAATAGACTTATAAAATTCTGAATAATTTTGAGTTTAACCTCTTCACCACCAAGTACTTTTTGATCATAACATCTATTCGAAACATGGGATGTATAATTGACCATTAAATATATGGCAAAATTGCAGTTTTGCATAGAAATTATTATTCCAAAATAGTTAAAAGGATAAAATAATGTAAACTTTCTCATTTTTAATTTTTCATTCATTTATTTATCCTTTACAGCAGTGGTTCCCAAGTACCTAATAGATCAGGCCTGAAGAACAACACAGGTGAAATCATTTGCTGCTCAGTGATTGCAGTATTCAGTCTGCATTCCCCCAAGGTAATCCTTAAGATCTAGCCTGTTAGGGGTATTGAGGACAGGGGACCAGAAAACAACCGGGACGCAAGTGCTGTGCTTAATTTTACATCGTCCAATTACATCCGAGACACAAGCTCAGCTTTGATATGTGTTTTATTGTATGTAGCTTAATTAACCACTTGACAACTGAGATTGAGATATCTTGGGCTTCAAGGGCACCATCTGGGCCCCCATATCAAGATATCTCGATCTGGTAATCTGCACCCCAAAAGCAAATAAAATTCATTTGCAGCAAACGAATTTCATTTGCTTTTGGGCTGCAGAAGGTGCCCCCAAAGTTTTAGCCCTGTGGGCATAATGCCCAAAGAGCTAGAACCGTGTAAAATCGTCTGACGATGCCCTTACTTCGGGTTTTCTGCAGCCGATGTAGGGAAAAAAAGAAGAAAACAGACCAGCAGCTCAAACGGCTGTAACTCAATTTGGCAGTAGATGGTGCCTAGGGGTGTACTTAGGGGGGCGGGGAGGCCATCCGCCCCAGGTACCAGGGGGAGCCACTGATAGGGGGGTGCCACAGGTGGAACGGCCTGCGGCCACATTCCAGAATTGGCGGTGCACAGCAGCCGCTGGTCAGCCTTCCACTCACTGTGAGGTTGAGGCAGCCGCCAGATGCGGCATGCCCGGTCATCAAGTGAGTGGCAGACTGGCGGCACGCGGCAGCCATTTATCAAGTGCTGCAAAAGCTAAGCCCAACAGACATGTGCGGAGCGGAGGATTTCAACACGTGAAGTGACGTGTCACGTCACGTGCCCCGCCTGCATGTGCAGGGTAAGCTCATTTAAACAAAATGGCGCAGCTGGGGGGTGAGCAGATAGTGTGCAGGTGTGCGGATGAATCCGCTCAGCCTGCACTGTCTGTCTGCCCTGCCCAGCCCAGTCAGTCGCCCGCCGTATGAGAAGTAGGCTGCAGAGCCTGTACAGGCGATACCACCAGAGCCAGGAAGGGCTCCAACTTATGTAAGTTGGCAATTGGCGTATGGTATATAGAATTCACCCAGTACATATGCTATTGTGCTTGAAGGAAATAAGAGGAGAAGAATCTGTATACAGAGGATACAAAAAAAAGGTGATTGGGTGCCTGAGAAAAGTATTGAAGAAAAATACCCAGAGGCCTATTATACCTAAAGCCGGTTTTTGGGCTCTAAAGAATGTGAGTGATATATATAAATATATATATAGCCAAATTGTTGTGTCTTGACATACTGCACCATGATATGCTATTTTTTTGATTAAACGTATGCACGCCGACATATCATCTATCAAAAGTGTACTTATAAATCCACATTCATTCCCTCCACTATCCCACAGTGATTGGCGCTGATACCTATTTTGTGAAATTGGTATTCTGTTGGTTCATCAGAAGACCACTATTTGGCATCTATCGAGTGAGGGTTTGCACTAAGGTTGTGGGCATTGCCTGGGGAGCGCTGCACTGCTTTTCTTGTTTGAAGAGGAAAATTAGACCTAAACACAAACAGTGCAGAAACGTAAAAACAGCAGTGGGTACTTTCGGACAGGCAATGGTAAAACTGTCTGGTCACTAAGGAGTTAATTTTCAAAAACCTTTTACGTTTTATATAACAGTTGCAATAACTATTCTAAAACCTTATTTTATATTTCGCATTGCATGAAACATTTAACCCCTTCACTGCTGAGTCATTTCATCTATGTGTGCTCAGCTCATTTTCACCGTTTTGTGCTCTTCATGTTTAAACGTGAAGTTATTTTATTGTACGACCCAGACAAATTATATAACTTTTTTTACAGCAGACTCGGCAGATTCATAATATATCATTATTATATGTATACATCATGTCCTGCCAGAATGCTAGAACAAAAATTGTAAAAAAAATGTGAATTTCCATCAAAAAATGTCAATCATCTGCAGCGTGTAAAATAATTTTTTAACATTATTTTATCCAAGCCTTTAACCCCTTGACAGCAGATGATGTGTGGGGAATGTTCTCATTGACTCCCGCTGCATGCGGAGGACGTTCCCCACATGTCATCCGTTCGGTGGGAGCCAGAGATACTCCCCTCTCTGGTCCGGGATCCCACAGAGTTCTGACTTTCTTGAAGTCAGACGCCGCTTTTATGGACCCTCCCGTCGTAATGTCGAGATTGCGTCAGACGCGATGACGTGATTTTCAGGCGACCCCCCGGCGTTCACCTGAAGGGGAGGGGGATCCCGATCGGGAGGACCTAGAAGGTCAAGACAGGCATCGCTTGGAAGGGCAGTGTCTGCCTTTTCAAGCAATGCCTGTCTTTAACCCCTGAGGTGCCTGACCGTGATCCGGCACCATTCGGCACCGGATCGTGATCTAGTTCCTGTAGGGGCCACCTTCTTAGATGGCAGCTCCACCTCCGGGTCCCCCCTCGTCATCTGACATCATCTCGCATGGCGCGATGACGTCAGTTAGCAGAGGAACCCAAGGAAATCCCATGGTGGAGTTAGGGGGTTCCTTTGAACTCCCATATCTCCCGAACGGTGGCAGCTAGAGGATCATGGAGCATGGTCTTTCCAATGATACGAAACAAGACCATGTTTAAAGTAAGAAAAAAATAATAATAATTTTAATAAATAAATAAATAAAAACATGTTGTTTTTTTGTGTGTTATTTTTATTACTGCAGCAATATTGTTGTCATTTCAATTATGATGTGAACAATGATGCTGCACTAATGATTTTTTTTCTATGGGGTGTGTTTGTTAAAAATCATGTAATTTTTCTTCTCAAAAAATGTAACGAGTCCCCGTTTCAATTTTTTTTAGAAATGCGCACCCCATAGAAAATATAACCGCAAAGGCTTGGATGATAAAATGTGAAAAAAAACACTTTACACGCTGCAGATGATTAAAAATTCTAATTTTATTGCGTTTTTTGTTATAATATACAGGCAGGACTTGACGTATACATACTGTATAATAATGATATATTCTGAATCTGTCGTGTCTGCCGAAAAAAAAAGGATATATTACATGTCTGGGTCGTATAATAAAATGTGGCTTCAAATCGTGTTTAAACATGATGAGCAAAAGTGGTAAAAATGAGCTCAGGATCACTTTTAACCAGCATCAAAGCCACTGACTCTCTGTTCCTGCTGTCTCTTGCACCATCATGAAAGGCTTGGTAACAAAGTAAATGGGTGTACATATACATGTGCTGTGTTCATTAGATTGAGTAAGTTTCCATTATTAGTACTGTAGTACTGTAAATACATGTTGTACTAGTTCTTCAGCCTCTGTAATAAATGTTTTTGGATTATTGAAAGCAAGGAGTGTAAAGTCTGATTTTATACTCAGGGTTTACGGTTATTAGTGTAATTAAGTATATTATAAGATCACTTCTAGATTGAGTGGGATTTTATATAGATTTATAGCAATTACACATCAGAATATACCTTCACAAATATAATGTTTTTATAGCATTATATCACTTTTATATCATTTGGCGAGCCAGGTTATTATTTTTTTTACCACCGAAACATACTTGCAACGGGGGATACAAGCCAGTAATCTCCATAGTCCCGCACCTGTCTTGCACCTGACCTGCGGTCAGGTGCAAGGCTGTAGCCAATTACAAGCTTCAGGCCAGTGGAAAAGTGCATTGTGGGCGAACATGCGGCAAACACGCAGAAATGTTCGGAGTTCGACGAACAGCCGAACAGGCGACTTTCGAATCGAACACCAAACAGATCGAACCGAACAGCTCATCCCTAGTCACATAGAAACATAGAAACATAGAAAAATGTCAGCAGATAAGAACCTTTCGGGCCATCTAGTCTGCCCAATTACATGGATACTTTATCTGGATTTATCTTTTGTTTAGGATAGCCTTATGCCTATCCCATGCCTGCTTAAATTCAATTACTGTTTTAGCCTCTACCACTTCTACTGGAAGACTGTTCCATGTATCCACCACCCTCTCAGTAAAATAATGCTTCCTGATGTTACAGACAGAGAGAGTATAGAAAGGCAAAGAGAGACCAAAGGGAGATTGAGGAATTACATGTTAATCCCCCTCATCCTAGGCCTCTCAGAGAAAAATCTGGTCAAAAAATCTATTAAAATCAACAAAAATATAGTACCAGAAAAGATGAGTCCAGAACATCATTCTAATCTATGGCACTGCACGTGAAGCACTACGAATGATGACAGTAGAGGGAGCAGTTATTAGCAATCAAAATTTGGATTCAGGGGACAAAGGTTCTCTGATTTCATTTTGGATTGACTAACACTAGATAACATGGATCCTATTTGCAAAACATTTAGGGACTATGCTGGGTGCCCCTAGGTGCATGGAATTATCGCTGGACATCACACCAGGCTTCTCATTGATACAGGAGCCTCTGTGACATTGACTGACCTACCAGTAAGTCCCCCTTCTGTAGAAAAACAAACACTTTTTTTAAGACTTGGGGAACCCAGCACCAGGACCTGATGCTCCTCATCAGACGCAATACAAGTTCCAACAGAAGTCCTACATATTAAAAGATTCTGCCTAGATAACACTTCCTCAGATGTGCATAAGAGTAGTTAAGGTAAATAACATCTGTCATCTGGCTCCGGACCCGACTACAAAAGTTATAATTAGCACCTATAAGTCTTTCCCAAGGTCTTGGCACAAAGGCTGGGTGCAGGGGTCATTTGAGAGGCTAGTTTGGCATGGACATCAGTGCAGTGGAGTCAGTCCACTGAAGTCAGTCTAGTGGAGTCAGTCCACTGAAGTCTACCGAATGAGCCTGGTGTGGGAGCTGTCTGAGACCGAGAGAGAGCAGAGGAATGGCATGACCGAGGGATGTAGAGCCAAGCCATGAGGATTAAGTATCATAATTCCATAATTTGTGATATGTTAATGTAATGCAGTGTAGGGATGTGCATTTAGTTTCGTACTGATTCATTTTTTTCAAGAAACGGGCCGATTCGGTGCTTCGGATTTGTCCGATGTTCTGAATTGGAGCGGCAACGAAATACACACCTTCCGAAATAATTTCCGATACGAAACAGAATAATTTCGTTATTTCATATGAACGTGAAATTTGTAAAATCGTAAGTCATTTTCATTCCATTCACGATTTCGGGTCCGTTTCGGTTAATTTCGGACATCGTATTTTCGTATTGTTTCGAGTCCATTTCGGTTCCATTGCTGATTCCATAATTTCGTATCGTTTCATTTAAATTCGATAGTTACTCGATATCCATTTGATAGTTCATTTCAAATTCGATAGTTGCAGCATTTGAATCCTCACACTGCCGGGCAGCACCTCTACAGTATAATAATGCAGCATATGAATCCTCACACTGCCGGGCAGCACCTCTACAGTATAATTAATGCAGCATATGAATCCTCACACTGCCGGGCAGCACCTCTACAGTATAATAATGCAGCATATGATTCCGCACACTGCCGGGCAGCACCTCTACAGTATAATAATGCAGCATATGATTCCGCACACTGCCGGGCAGCACCTCTACAGTATAATTAATGCAGCATATGATTCCACAAACTGCCGGGCAGCACCTCTACAGTATAATAATGCAGCAAATGATTCCGCACACTACCGGACAGCACCTCTACAGTATAATTAATGCAGCATATGATTCCGCACAGTGCCGAGCAGCACCTCTACAGTATAATAATGCAGCGTGTGATTCCGCACACTGCCGGGCAGCACCTCTACAGTATAATTAATGCAGCATATGATTCCGCACACTGCGGGCAGCACCTCTACAGTATAATTAATGCAGCATATGATTCCGCACAGTGCCGAGCAGCACCTCTACAGTATAATAATGCAGCGTGTGATTCCGCACACTGCCGGGCAGCACCTCTACAGTATAATTAATGCAGCATATGATTCCACACACTGCCGGGCAGCACCTCTACAGTATAATTAATGTAGCATATGAATCCTCACACTGCCGGGCAGCACCTCTACAGTATAATAATGCAGCAAATGATTCCGCACACTACCGGACAGCACCTCTACAGTATAATTAATGCAGCATATGATTCCGCACAGTGCCGGGCAGCACCTCTACAGTATAATAATGCAGCGTGTGATTCCGCACACTGCCGGGCAGCACCTCTACAGTATAATAATGCAGCATATGAATCCTCACACTGCTGGGCAGCACCTCTACAGCATACTTAATGTAGCATATGAATCCTCACACTGCCGGGCAGCACCTCTACAGTATAATAATGCAGCATGTGATTCCGCACACTGCCAGGCAGCACCTCTACAGTATAATTAATGCAGCATATGAATCCGCACACTACCGGACAGCACCTCTACAGTATAATTAATGCAGCATATGATTCCGCACAGTGCCGAGCAGCACCTCTACAGTATAATAATGCAGCAAATGATTCCGCACACTGCCGGGCAGCACCTCTACAGTATAATAATGCAGCATGTGATTCCGCACACTGCCAGGCAGCACCTCTACAGTATAATTAATGCAGCATATGAATCCGCACACTACCGGACAGCACCTCTACAGTATAATTAATGCAGCATATGATTCCGCACAGTGCCGAGCAGCACCTCTACAGTATAATAATGCAGGCAAATGATTCCGCACACTACCGGACAGCACCTCTACAGTATAATTAATGCAGCATATGATTCCGCACAGTGCCGGGCAGCACCTCTACAGTATAATAATGCAGCGTGTGATTCCGCACACTGCCGGGCAGCACCTCTACAGTATAATAATGCAGCATATGATTCTGCACACTGCCGGGCAGCACCTCTACAGCATAATTAATGTAGCATATGAATCCTCACACTGCCGGGCAGCACCTCTACAGTATAATAATGCAGCATATGATTCTGCACACTGCTGGGCAGCACCTCTACAGCATAATTAATGTAGCATATGAATCCTCACACTGCCGGGCAGCACCTCTACAGTATAATTAATGCAGCATGTGATTCTGCACACTGCCAGGCAGCACCTCTACAGTATAATAATGCAGCATATGATTCTGCACACTGCTGGGCAGCACCTCTACAGCATAATTAATGTAGCATATGAATCCTCACACTACCGGACAGCACCTCTACAGTATAATTAATGCAGCATATGATTCCGCACACTGCCGGGCAGCACCTCTACAGTATAATAATGCAGCATATGATTATGCACACTGCCAGGCAGCACCTCTACAGTATAATTATTGCAGCATATGAATCCTCACACTGGCAGGCAGCACCTCTACAGTATAATAATGCAGCATGTGATTCCGCACACTGCCGGGCAGCACCTCTACAGTATAATTAATGCAGCATATGAATCCTCACACTGCCGGGCAGCACCTCTACAGTATAATAATGCAGCATGTGATTCCGCACACTGCCGGGCAGCACCTCTACAGTATAATTAATGCAGCATATGAATCCTCACACTGCCAGGCAGCACCTCTAAAGTATAATTAATGCAGCATATGAATCCTCACACTGCCGGGCAGCACCTCTACCGTATTATTAATGCAGCGTTTTGTTCATTTTTTGCCTTTCATACCAATTTAATATGATTAAATAAAGTTGTGCAATGCAAATTCATAAGAAAAAAAGGATCTTTCATAAAAAATTATAGAATCGGCAGAATTACCGTATCGACCGAAATATCGGAGCATCAGAAATGCCATTCATCTAAGTCAAAACGAAATAGACCATTTGAAACTACGAGAACAGACGATCCGAAAGACCGAAAATTTCCAATATCACGAAATGAAAGTCGATACGAAAAAACGAGCCGAAACGGAAATCGGCAGAAACGATCCGAAACGAAGATTTTAAAAAACCCGAACGAGCCGAAACGAAATGAAAAAAAATAATCGGTGCACATCCCTAATGCAGTGTCCATCTGTTTGTTGTATTTCTTTATTTAACGGTAACACTAATTTGCCAAACAATATCAATATACATCTGTTATATTTACTTACACCTGTCTGCATTTTTTATTTGTCCACAATCTCTATAAAGTTAACCCAGTAAGAGGGTCATACGTTCTTACAATCACCTTTACTGAATTTGACACAAAGTCCATTATTGTCTGTTAATAATACAGACCCTATTTGAAATTGTACAGAATAAGGGACATCACCTAAAGTTTAAAAGATTTCATTCCAATTGTAGTTCTGTAAAAAGAAAAAAAATAAGTAAATGAAAAAATGAGAATGTGGAAATTGATATTATTTAAATTTTTTAACTATCCCTGATTAGCAGTCTTTATGCAAAAACTGCTATTTTAATCATAATTAAGTGTTAACATACTCATAAAATGTTACAAATAAATGATAGTATTTTTTCACTTGGTAGTGTAAGGGTTAAGGAAAACTACACAATCATGCATTAAACGCGATTATTCTCAATTAAGTTCTCCAATAATAGTTTGAACATTTTCTCAGTTATGTAATTGTTATCCTTAAGGCTCAGTGTCAGGGATTTTACACATATTATTTATTGTGAAGCTCTAATTGTTTAGATTCCATCTCAGAGTGCTGATTTTGTTGCTATCTTGTTATCGGGTGACTTTCTCTCACCATGGTACCTCTGTTTTAACAAAATATGACATGAGTCAGCTGGCACTCATCCATCATATGAGATCAGCTAGGCCAGCGCAAGGATTTTAGTCATTCTATGCAAAGCACACTTTCTGCCCTCCTACTTAGGTCTTCCAAATCAAATACTATAGGGTCTATTCACAAAGCACCGAAATTGCGTGCAATTTCGGTTCTTTGAGTTTTGGCCCATTTCAGCGCACTTTGGCAATTCCATTTTGCCGAAAATACGGTTAGTTCACTATTTAGCAGATTGTCACCGTATTTTGACGAAATTGGAGTCGCTGAAGTAGTTATCAGACATTATTATTATTATTCTCATAATTTACATAGCGCTAACAGTTTCCGCAGCGCTTTACAATAACCAAAGGGAACGAGATAAACGGACATATGATGAAAACAAGAGGTGTAGAGGGCCCTGATCATAGGAGTTTACAATCTAGAGGGATTGGGGTTGAGGAAGACAAAAGGAATTTTACTAGATAGCAGGATCATTAGTGCCAGAGGTTTGGGACTGGTGGGGCCATAGAAGCGGCTTCAATCATGTGTGAGTAGGTGAGCAGAGGGATGAGTTGCATCAGTGATGTGGTACACTAATCTGAAGAGATGGGTTTTTAGGAATTTCTTGAAGGCCTGTAGATTAAGGGAGAGTTTGATAGGGCGAGGCAAGTCATTCCACTGGACCGGTGCTGCCCGTGAGACGTCTTGGAGGCGAGAGTCGGCCGTACGCGTGTAGACAGATAACAGGAGGAGCTCGCCTGCCGACTGGAGTTGTCTGGATGGGACGTGCTTGGGGAGTAATGAAGAAATGTAGGGAGGAGTTGAGTTATTGAGCGATTTGAACGTGAGCGTCAGTATTTTAAACTGTATCCTAGAACGGAGGTGCGAGCGGTGCATCGGTGAAAACTGCCGAATTGCACTGTTAACTGTTGAATTGCGCTGAATAGGCAAAGGCAAATTCCAGCTAACTGAAAAAAAGGCGTCTCCTATTCTCCTAATGAGTTGCAATCAGTATAAATGTGTCCAAATAATTAAAGAAGTCCTTTAAAAAATAAAAATATGTCTGTTGCAAAATAAAAAGTCTTTTTAAAAAAAGTCACTTGAAAAATACAAAAAGATGTTTTTTAAAAAAATTTAGTTTTTTCTTCAAAAAAATAAAATAAATGGTCTTTACAAAAAATTATTAAAAAAAAATACTTTTATACATTGAAACCTGTTCAACTCCTTGAGTGCAGAGCTCATTTTAACTGTTTTTGCTCATCATGTTTAAGGCTAGGGTCAGACTAACGCATTTTTCGCGTTGTCTGTGAAAAAGTGCGTTCGAACGAATGGACGCATTTTTTCACGGAATACGCGTTAGCGGTCATACGATGCGCCTTTTCGTCCGTGATTTTGTATGGATCATAAATAAAACACTTTTTGTGTCTGGACGTTATGTTGGCCGGACATTAGCAGCGTCTGACGTCTCCCAATCACGCACACACGCCTCTAGCGGACGCAGCGCACTCTGTACGTCCGTACTAGAGGTTTGACGTTCTAGAAAAAATGCGTTCGTTTGCCACTTGCGTTGCGCGGACGAACATCCGTACTTCGTGTGTTCCCCGGCATTGGACGTCATTTGCTGCTAGCACGGCCGTGATTTCGTGCGTCTAAACGCACGTTAAAACTGCTTTCGCCTGACCCTAGCCTAAATCCGATTTGAAGTCATGTTTTATTGTACGACCCAGACAAATTATAGATCTTTTTTTACGGCAGATTCATAATATATCATTAATATACGTATATGTCAGGCCCTTCCAGAATGCTATAACAAAAATTTTTAAAATAAAGTGAATTCCCATTAAAAATTCAATCATCTATAGTGTATAAAGTAATTTTTTCACATTTTATCATTCAAGCCTTTACGGTTATATATTCTATGGGGTACACTTGTTAAATAAATTGAAATGGGAACTTGTTACTGCATTTTACTGAGAAAATATATGATATTATCTACTATTGTTCACAATATAATTGAAAAGTGCACAATAGTGCTGCATTAATAAATTTAAAAAAACATTTGTTTAATTTTTTTATTTATTTACTTTTTATTATCATTTTGGTTTACATGAACGTGGCCATGCTCTGGCCTTTCCAATAATATCAAATATGACCCTCTAGCTGCCTCCGATTGGGAGATAACAGGGTCCAAAGGACCCCCCTATCTCCACCATAAGGATTTCCATAGGCTTCAAGAAAGTCAGATCTGTGTGGAACCCCGGACGGAGTGGTAAGTATGGGGTGGGAGGGGTCTTGATCGCAAGGATGTACCACGTATATCCTTGCGCTCAAGTGGTTAAACCTGTTGAATTGAAACACCGGAATTTAGGGCATTTTGCCAGAATTTTGGTGAAATTCGGTGTTCTGTGAACAGAAGACACAAGACTCTTCTATGGGGAAATTTTGGTGCCACCTGTCGCATTTCATTGTCAATTCGTCTGTATTTGGAGAGATTAGACAAATTGACCTGCAATTGCACCGAACGGTTCGGCGCACTTAGGGGCTAATTCGCTCTCAAATGTCTTTCTCCTGTTCTTTCCTAACCGTCTAATATTTCTACTCATTAATCTCACCCACTGGGTTAGATATATTCCTTGTCTGACCAGTGCCCCATGATCTCCGACGGAATGGCACCCTTGCTATTTCAACCTCCCTGCCAGCATTATGAGTGGTGTGTCACTTTTGCTTTTATGAATCAGTGGACTTCTGAATGTTATGAAGGTGTGAGCTTTGCTACGTTATGATATATCAAATAATGTCTTTGATTTTTTTTAATTTAAGCAATGGTGGAACTTTCAATTATCTGTGATAGACCAGTTTAAGAATAAGTCTATTCTCTTAATTCTGTTTTTGAGATTAATTCCCTTATTATCATTCTTTTAGCATTTATTTTATACCTTGCATTTTTCATAATATCTGTAGTTCCATATTTGATGGCTGTCAGCAAATGAAAATTATTATTTGTCCAAACTAGCGATAAATAGGTTGGGATGCTTTGCATGTCATTTGACCTATCATCTCAATCTTGTGTATCCTTCTCTTCCAGTAATAAATGTGCCTCAGTACGGGAAGGCATGTGAGTTTAGAAATGTCCAGAGACCCTGGTGAAGACACTCGCTAAAAGATGAATTGCTGTTTACAGTCTGGCTCATCATTCGGGCAAAATCATCTTTGACAAGTTGGCCTGGATCCCATATAAACTCCTGCCCCTTCCAACTCAAGAATTATTTCAACAATTGTTACCCAGTAGAATGCTCAAAAGCAGCTTGGCAGATATTCTAGATGTAGGAATTGAATTTATCCGTGGCCTGACAAGCTTTAATAGTATGTGTACCGCCAGAATTAATTCAGGAGTTTGTATCGGCAAGAATTAAGTATATAAATCCCCTTAATTTAATAGTTTTCCAGGGATTTGCTCCCAAAGTAATTTTGCACCTAAAGTACTATTTCTGTCAAGATATATATATACTGTATATATATATATATATATGTGACATAAGGAAAGGTCATCGAGGGGCGATATATATTCCCCTCGGTTTCTGTCCTATGTACAGGACTAGAGGAACCCAGACCGGGTTTTCGTGCTAACTTTGGGTCTGGAAAATCCTGGTTTTGTGTCTCTCCCCTGGATAGTTAATTGCTTAATTGTTTCTTACTCAGGGGAGATAGAATGGGAAGCCTGAATCAGGAAGTTGCTCTGGCCTGGCACTCAGACAGCCTTCTGAGAGAGCTACAAGGTGAAAGGTGTGTGAAAAGGTTGCTTAAAGTATTTTTGTTCATTTGAGGTGGCTGAGGTAAGCTCACCACTTGTTAGAGAGGGAATCTAACTGTTTAGTAAGAGCCTGAGAGGCAAGGATTTATTTTCTGTCTTCATTTGTTTTTATTGCAACCGTTTAAATAAATACTGTCTGCTGGACAGTTTTCAAAGAACTTTTACTGCCTGGACTACCTATTTACCCAGGAAAGGTAACCTCCATTTCAGCTATAATGTATGTATGTGTGTGTGTCTTTGTTTTTAGAAGTCCCAGAGTGCTTTCACACTTTTTGTTTTCTGTATATCCTCCTTCCAGTAAATAGCACCTGGGCAGTGTAACTTGTTAATCCACGAGACCGAGTGCTCTTTCCCCATCTGGTGATATATACACTATATTGCCAAAAGTGTTCGCTCACCCATACATATGCGAGTCAAGGATGTATGTATGCAGTGGTGTATTTAGGTTTTGTGCTGCCCTAGGCCTGACTAAACTCGTGCACCCCCTAATTTAAATTTGACGCATCCCTTCCTGTCAAGGGCACACCTCTTCCTGGTTAATCCCCCACCCTTCCTCTTTAAGCTCCACCTTTTCCTCTTAGAGCTCCGCCTTTTCCTCTCTTTATATTAAAAGTGGATACCAAGTGCCTACTTGTATATTTTGTATACCATTTCAAATGTATCGATTTGAGATAAAGAAAATTATGAAATGTTTAAATTCAAGCATTTTTACAAAGAACAGCCACGCATGTCAAGTATACTGGATCACAGCCGCTCTAATTGGTTGAACAATAAAATCCACAGTAACGTGCACTGCTTATGAGTGTATCACAGAGCTGCACAGAAATGTGCAGTGTGTATGAGCATATCACAGAACACAGCAATAAAACTCACAGTAATATGCAGTGTGTATCACAGAATTCACAGCAATAAAACTCACAGCAATGCAATGTGTGGTGTGTGTCAGCGTATCAGAATCCACAGCAATAAAACTCCCAGCAATGCAATGTGCGGTGTATGAGTGCATCAGAATCCACTGCAGTAAAACTCCCAGCAAACCGAGTGTATATGAGCACACAGCATTATGCTGTGGAGCCATCTTGTCAGCAGTGGGGTGCCACTGCCAGAGGGTGCACTGTAGCTTTGATTCCCTTCCTGGTGGGTGTTCAGTCCAGAATAAAGTCTGTGTTAACGAAAGGGCGGGCAGCTGCGCGCGTGCGTTTCACGTGGTTCAGCCAGTCATGTGGTACTGAGACTCAGAGAAATGGCAGTGAAATGCCCTGATGTTCGGTGGTTTCAATCAGCAGGTTTATTCAGGCGAACCCCATAGGTTTCCATGTTAAAAATATTCCTGTTTTTATGCAATACCTAATAAATCATTTTAATCTGCAGTAAAAAGTCTTTACTTATTGATTGATTTTTTTATTTTTTTTTGGGCAAAATTCCTCTCCCCCCCCCCTTTTTTTCATAGCAGTTTTTCTTTTTTCTGTAACAGAACTTTTTATCAATCATAGGATCTTATATGTAAATTCCAGACATTTTCGTTCAGTAGTTCTTTTGAAAACAGCAGGCCACGGGTTTGCGGTGGCAGCATTCAGCGGCCGACTCCATGCACTTTGGGGATCCTGCGGTGAATGGTGAATTCACTGCAGGGTGGGGAAATTTTATTCCCCGAATTGCAGGGAACTACAGAACACCAAAATGTTGGCGTCATTTCGGTGCTCTGTGAGTAACCCATTTAGTGGTGAGGTTTTTTGCTGCCCCCTGGAAAGTGAAATTGAAAGTGTAAATTTGTGAAATCTCAATGTATCGTTCCTGGTAAAATACTTTGCAAAAGTAAAAAAAAGGTTTTTTTTAGGGGTGGGGCCACCCAGTGCGGGCCACCGCCCCCTGGAAAGTGCCGCCCTGGGCCTAGTCGGCCTAGGCCAAAGTGTGTGTGTGTGTGTGTGTGTGTGTCCCAAGTAGTTACTGCAAATTACAATCCAAATGCTAACGGGCTAAGGAACCTGTTTGCGTTTGGTACCTTGCGCTTTTCAGCGCGAGGTTACTGTACTTTGCGCTCCCTATACTTGAGTGTTAATCAGCGTTAGGATTACAAAGTCCTAATGCTGATTAACGTCTGGCCGCTGTTAACAAAAAGTTAACCAGAGCCTGGACTTGGTGCTAACGGATTCTGCAGAAGCAGAATCCGTTCAGAGCCTGGACTTGGTGTTAACGGATTCTGCAGAAGCAGAATCCGTTCAGAGCCTGGACTTGGTGTTAACGGATTCTGCAGAAGCAGAATCCGTTAGCACCAGTCCAGGCTCTGGTTACTTTTTGTTAACGGATTCTGCTTCTGCAGAATCCGTTAACACCAAGTCCAGGCTCTGAACGGATTCTGCTTCTGCAGATATCCGTTATACACCAGCCAAAAAAAGGATTTGTATACTCCCCTCCTGTCCTGCGGTGAGGACCGCGGCTTCCGTCCGCCGCCTCAGTCCGGTGAAGCAGGGAAAAACTAGGGGGAAAAGTCCCTCCAGTCTCCCCCTGTGTATCACTATGCTGACCAGCCGGATCTCGCGAGGTGAGATCTGACAGGTCACGTCACGTGACCGCTGGTGTCTGGCTCAATGGACTCCATCGAGTGGATGCTCACAGTAATGTGTGATGTGCATGAGCGTATCACAGACCTGCATATCGGTAAAACTAAAAAAATATATATTTAAATTATCAGGGTTATTCAAAGAGAATCGAAAAGCCACCGCACGTTCGGTGACTTTTCGTTCTCTTCAATTCGGTTCGATTTGGCGATCCCATTTCGGCGACCCTGCGGTGTATTCAGCAAGCACCACAGGGTCCCCGAATTGCAGGAAAAGGTTGCTGAAAACTCACCGCAAAAGGAGGGCAAAAGCATTCCAAAACCTGCAAAAACATCTGGATGAACACACCGGAAAAACCAGAGCAGGAGCCGATCACATGCAGCGCAGCTGCTGGAAAAAGCCGACACCGTAGACGAATGCAGTGAATAAATTAGAAAAACAGTTTGCTTGAATGTTTGAAAAGTGAAACGCTGTTTGCAAAGGAACTAAAAAAATCCAGAAAAATGCTTCAAATATCCTAAAGAATCTTTACTGCAGAATATAATGAACGGTTTATTAGATATTGAATTAAAACGGGAATATTTTTAACATTGAAGCCTATGGGACAGGGCATTTCGGGAACCTGTCACTGCTGGTTTTTGTTCTCTGAATAGCCGAAGCATTGCTTCTTTATGGGGATTTCACTGCCCTCAAACAGGTACCGTATGTGCAGGCGATTCACCATGATTTGGTGTATTGCCTGCTTTCTGGATAGCCGAATGGTCAAGAAAGGTAACCGAACGCTGATTTCCAGTGTTCGGTTCCCTTTCGGCAGCCATTCGGATCTCTTTGAATTACCCTGTATGTTTTAATTATTACATTATCAATAATATATTAAAATAATACATCACAATAAATTGTATAATAAATATATTCTAATAATTATATTAAAATTAAATGAAGTTTAAACACACACAGAGCCCTGCCTAAATACACCTCGCGCAAGATACCAATTGCTAACTTTTTTTTAACACGTTAGCCCTAGCCACCCATATTACAATCCAAATGCTAACGTTAGCACCAAGAATGTAATGTGGCCCAAGGAGTGGATACTTATGAGGTCTGGGATAGAGTACCAGGCAACTCCAAAATTTGGTCTGTAATAAAATGGCATTTTACATTATGGAGGCTGGCAGGATCAGCTTGCTGCTGTACCAGCTCGGTCATGGTTCTTCGTATCATTATCCCATATGGTTTCCGAACATTCCTGCCCAACGTGGCCCTTGGTAGAGTACTTTGGAAAAAGTCAGGTGGGAGAATCAATGGGCAAAAGTGGAGACAGGCCTACGGCTACAGGAGAAATTTCTATAATGAGCCAAAGAGGGAGGTTATGAAGCACTTAGCCTCTTCCTGTTTCAACAAAACCCACAATCTCTGGATTTCATCTTTTAAATAAATCTCGTGACAATATCACAAGGCCATGCTGTTATTTATCAATTTGATTGCCTCTCTAAGCTTATATAAACTTCTGGGAGATATACAGTATCTGACAGAAGTGAGTACACCCCTCACATTTTTGTAAATATTTTATTATATCATTTCATGTGACAACACTGAAGAAATTACACTTTGCTACAATGTAAAGTAGTGAGTGCACAGCTTGTATAACAGTGTAAATTTTCTGTCCCCTCAAAAGAACTCAACACACAGCCATTAATGTCTTAACCATTGGTAAGAAAAGTGAGTGCACCCCTAAGTGTCCAAATTGGGCCCAAAGTGTCAATATTTTGTGTGGCCACCATTATTTTCCAGCACTGCCTTAACCCCCTTGGGTATGGAGTTCACCAGAGCTTCACTGGTTGCCACTGGAGTCCTTTTCCACTCCTCCATGATGACATCACGGAGCTGGTGGATGTTGGAGACCTTGCGATCCTCCACCTTCAGTTTGAGGATGCCCCACAGATAAGGTTTAGGTCTGGAGACATGCTTGGCTAGTACATCATCTTTACCCTCAGCTTCTTTAGCAAGGCAGTGGTCATCTTGGAGGTGTGTTTGGGGTCATTATCACGTTGGAATACTGACCTGCGGCCCAGTCTCTGAAGGGAGGGGATCATGCTCTGCTTCATTATGTCACAGTACATATTGGCATTCATAGTTCCCTCAATGAACTGTAGCTCACCAGTGCCGGCAGCACTCATGTAGCCCCAGAACATGACACTCTCACCACCATGCTTGACCGTAGGCAAGACACACTTGTGTTTGTGCTCCTCACCTGGTTGCTGCCACACACCTTTATCACCATCTGAACCCAAGAAGTTTATCTTGGTCCCATCAGACCATAGTACATGGTTCCAATAATCAATGTCCTTATTCTGCTTGTCTTCAGCAAACTGTTTGCAGGCTTTCTTGTGCATCATCTTTGAAGAGGCTTCCTTCTGGGACGCCAGCCTGCAGACCAATTTGTGATTAGGTATGAGCGCAATCAATACAATATAGGGTATAACAGCACAGAGGTTGGAATATGTATCGCTCTACATCAACCACACACAAGTACCCTCTCTCCCAGGTACATCAACGTTTATCCAAAGTTCTCCCACTGATAGAGCGCTACTTGGTCTTTTTAATGTTCTTTTAGATCGGATGGCGTCAAAGAAAGCACAAAAATATATAGTGCATCAGTGGGAGAACTTTGGATGCAGACCAGTTTGATGCAGTGTGCGGCGTATGGTCTGAGCACTGACAGGCTGACCCCCTCACCCCTTCAACCTCTGCAGCAATGCTGGCAGCGCTCATACGTCTATTTCCCAAAAGACAACCACTGGATATGATGCTGAGCACATGCGCTCAACTTCTTTGGTCAACCATGGCAAGGCCTGTTCTGAATGGAACCTGTCCTGTATGGTCTTGGACACTGTGCTGCAGCTCAGTTTCAGGGTCTTGGCAATCTTCTTATAACCTAGGCCAGGGGTCAGCAACCTTGGCTCCCTGATGTTTTGGGAACTACATTTCCCATGTGGCTCAGTCAGCCTAATGGGTGACTGAGCATTGTGGGAGATATAGTTCCCAAAACATCAGGGAGCCAAGGTTGCTGACCCCTGACCTAGGCCATCTTTATGTAAAGCAACAATAATTTTTTTCCCATTCTCAGAGTTCTTTTTCATGAGGAGCCATGTTGAACTTCCAGTGACCAGTATGAGAGTGACAGCGATAACACCAAATTTAACACACCTGTTCCCCATTCACATATTAGACCTTGTAACACTAATGAGTCACATGACACCAAAGAGGGAAAATGACTAATTGGGCCCAATTTGGAGATTTTCACTTAGGGGTGCACTCCCCTTTGTTGCCAGCGGTTTAGACATTAATGGCTGTGTGTTGAGTTATTTTGAGGGGACAGTAAATTCACACTATTATACAAGTTGTACACTCACTACTTTTCAATGTAGAGAAGTGTAATTTCTTCAATGTTGTCACATGAAAAGTTATAATAAAATATTTACAAAAATATGACACCATTTATGACTTACAAAGACAGAGCAGAATGACCCTCTGACCTATATTTTTACAGAGATAGTGTTTTTTTTTTTTTTAAATATTTTTCTTCCAACTTGCTTATTGTTTCCATAAGTTACATTAGTAATATTTGTTTGTCATGCAACATTCCTTCATGCCATGGCTTTGAATGTTTCCGTGGTATCTAGTCACATTTGTGATTCTGCCAAAACAGGGATTGTAAGAAGTGTTTTACAGTAAATTATTGAGACATAAGCATTCTTAAAATAGAGCTTGGATTTCCAGGCTCTGATGCCATATTGAATCTTGGCAGAGTGAAAATATTGTGTAAAAATACATACTGTGTATCAGAATCCAATGCAAAGCACATCCATTTCATTTAATTAACCCATTTTAGTAACATCTGAAGTTGTAGAGTCAAAGATACATTTTATCAAGGAGTCCTAAATATAGTATATAGGTTTTTATCCATCAACGTAGGTTTTTATAGACTTGCTCATGTATCCAGCTATTTATCAATAAAACCTTCAGTTTCTGAACTGACATCTACTGTAAATGGTTTTCTAGGAGTAGGCACAATATATTTCACATTTATCCAATGGAAACTTACTGGCGAATTGACAACGAAATACGGTGCAATTCGCCGGCGTTTGGCAGTATTCAGCAGCACCAAAATTGTCACATAGAAGACTATCATGTCTTCTATTAACAGAGTACTGAATTGTACCAAAGTTCCAGCGAATTACCCTGATTTACAGCGTTTTAAGTCAACAGGTTTAAACAGGCGAATCTCATAGGTTTCAGTGTAAAAAAATATCTTGTTTAACTTATTTTAAAGAACATTTATTCTTTGTATTTTTTGCAAAAACCCATTTTATTCTTTCACCACATTCTTGTTTTTTTTTAAGAAAAATAATTTTTTTTTATTTTGTAACAGACCTTTTCTATTATTTTTTTAAAGCACTTTTTATTATTTAGACACATTTCAATTGATTTAACCTCCTATTAGGAAAATAGACTTCTTTTTTTCAGTTCGGTGGAATCCCCAATTCAGTGCAATTCGGCGGTTTTCACCGATGTCCGATAACTGCTTCGGCAACTCCAATATCAGTAAAATATGGTGATCATTTGCTAAATGGTAAACTCACTGTACTTTCGGTGAAATGGAATCCCCAAAGTGGGCCGAAATGCAAAGCATTGAAATTGTACAGAATATCCCAGCTGTATTTTCAAGCTCACCATATTCTCCCTCTGTAACAAAAACTACTGGAATCCTCACACATATCAACAACTCCATTTTTAAAGTTGGATTCATTTATATCCCCAAAAAGTGGAGGGGTGCTGCCCGTACTGTCCACATAGGCGAGCCTCCACTGGTGTAACATTGAAAGAATTCAGGATATTATTTGTGCAGTGTATAAAAACAAGAGTATATGTGTGTTTCTATATATATTGGCATTTAACTGAGAGTGTGGAATATTTCTTTGGTGTGTCTATGCAGGGGTGTACATGTATGACATATTTATGCGTGTAGATACTGGACAGTGTTTGTGAGGTGTGTGTGTGTGAATATAGAAAAAGAAATGTGCAGTGGGACTGTTAGGCTGCCAGGGGTGCTGAAAATCAGTGCAGCACCGGCAATTGCAAATCCTGTCGCAACCCTAATTAATGAATCACTGGTGACTGGATACATACCCAAGCTCTAGAAGACTGCGAGAGTGGTACCTATCCATAAAAGTGGTGACAGTACTTTGGTATCCAACTACCGTCCAATATCATTGCTCCCTGCAATGTCAAAAATTTGGGAAAAATGCGTCTACACACAATTACCTGATTATTATCAATATTGGAACTACTTAACCACGGATCAATCCGGCTTTCGTCGAAATCACTCAACTACAACCGCCCTTTTAAAAGTCTGCAATGATATCCAGGCTGGGATGGAACAAGGAAACCTAACTGGAGCCATCTTCCTTGATTTCGCCAAAGCCTTTGACAAAGTAGACCATGGTATATTGTTAAAAAAGCTTAAAGACTCTGGTTTTGGCGATCGCACGCTAACCTGGTTGTAATCATATGTATCCGATCGATGGCAATGTGTGTCTATTTCTGGCAGCACTTCCCTCCCCCTCCCAGTCACTTACGGTGTACCCCAAGGCTCAATACTCAGCCCCCTGTCATTTACAATATTCATAAATGATCTGCCTAACATCTGCAAAGCCTCAACTGACAACACCATAATCTATACCAGCAAACCAAATCTCCCACAGCTGGAGGCCGTGCTGCAAGAACAATTCACAGAGTTAGAAAAGTGGATCAAACAAAACAAACTTTTTTTAAATACTGACAAAACTGTAATGATGCTCTTTGGAACAGCACCTAAACTACATAAATTGCAAAATCCCAATCTGTGTGGGGACAAAATCAAATGGCACGCTGACCACAGTCACTTCTCTCAAATATCTAGGTATGTGATTAGACCCAAATCTATCCTTTGGCCCCCATACCGAAAAACTCTCATCTAAAATTTACCCCAAACTAGGTGCCCTGTAAAGAAACAAAACCTGCCTGAACCCCACGGTAAGAAAGCAAATTGTACAACAAATGCTTATGCCAGCTATTGATTACGGAGATGTAGTGTATGCAGCGGCCCCGCAAACACACCGTCAGAAACTTACTACATTGTATAACTCATGCTGCCGCTTTGCGTTACAATGTAACTACATGACCCACCATTGTGACATGTTAAAAGAGCTAAACTGGCCGTCGCTGGAGTCTAAACGCACCCTTCACCTCTCCAACCTGGTGTTTAAGAGCTTTTCTGGGAAGCTGCCACCCTATCTGAATAGACTGCTTCCTCCAGCAGTTCCCTCATCCTATAACCTCCGATCCAGGACCAGCACCTTACTTGCAATACCACAATACAAAAAGACAGTGGCTCGGTCCTCATTTTCCTACAGAGCACTGCAGTTATGGAATAACCTCCCAGACGCCATCAAATCTTCCACCAGTATAAAGTCACTCAAGAGCTCCCTATTAACATACCTCAATACGGAATGCACCTGTAAACATGTAATATAATGACAATTTCCTACATATTTATTTTCTGTTAATCTGTATATTTGCGGGGTTTTTTAATATCTTGTATTGTATTACTTTGTATTTCTGTAACAACTGTAACATTTTAATTAGGGTTGCACCGATACCGATACTAGTATC
Organism: Leptobrachium leishanense; assembly: GCA_009667805.1. Classification (NCBI taxonomy): domain Eukaryota; kingdom Metazoa; phylum Chordata; class Amphibia; order Anura; family Megophryidae; genus Leptobrachium; species Leptobrachium leishanense. The sequence continues at coordinate 152,022,437 of CM019064.1, read as the reverse complement.
GATATCGGTGCCGATACCGGGTACTGCAGGAGTACTTGGTACTCGTGCAGTACCCCCGATATTTTTTTCCGATACCGGAAGCCGGCATTGAGCCGGCTTGCCGGTATCCGAGGGGCTGCGGCGGCTGTCTGAATGCTCTATCGGCATTCGGACAGGCCCTGCAGCTGCTCATCTAACTTTGTTTCATACTTACCTTCCTTCAGCGCCGCCGGGAAAGTCTTCGCGCGCGCGCTCCTTGAAGGACCCCAGCCGCGACCACGTGGGACCATGTGATCGCGGCTGGGGTCCTTCCAACGAGCGCGTGCGCGGAACTTTCCCGGCGTCGCTGAAGGAAGGTAAGTATTAAACAAAGTGAGCAGCTGCAGGGCCTGTCCGAATGCCGATAGAGCATTCAGACAGGCCCTGCAGCTGCTCTCCGCTCATACTTACCTTCCTTCAGCGACGCCGGGAAAGTTCCCGCGCGCGCACTCGTTGGAAGGACCCCAGCCGCGATCACATGGTCCCACGTGGTCGCGGCTGGGGTCCTTCCAAGGAGCGAGCGCGCGAAGACTTTCCGGCGGCGCTGAAGGAAGGTAATATGAGCGGAGAGTGGGGGCATATCCATGAGCAGGGGGGCATATCCATGAGCAAGGGGGGCATATCCATGAGCAGGGGGGGCATATCCATGAGCAAGGGGGGCATATCCATGAGCAAGGGGGGCATATCCATGAGCAAGGGGGGCATATCCATGAGCAGGGGGGGCATATCCATGAGCAGGGGGGCATAACCATGAGCAAGGGGGGCATATCCATGAGCAAGGGGGCATATCCATGAGCAGGGGGGCATATCCTTGAGCAAGGGGGGCATATCCATGAGCTGGGGGACAATTATCCATGAGCTAGGGACAATTATCCATGAGATGGGGGGGCAATTATCCATGAGCTGGGGTCAGGATATCCATGAGCTGGGGCAATATCCATGAGACCTGGGGGCTTTATATGAGGTCTGTTCTTATTGGAAAGCGTCACATGACATAAAATAAAAGTATCGGTAATTGGTATCGGTGAGTACTTGAACAAAAGTATCTGTACTCGTACTCGGTCTTAAAAAAGTGGTATCGGTGCATCCCTAATTTTAATGTTCTTGAACCCAGGACACACTTGAAAACAAGAGAAATATCAATGTATCCTTCCTGGTAAAATCCTTTATAAATAAATAAATAAATATGGCATGTGTCTATCAGGGTTATTCAAAGAGCTCCGAATTGCTTGAGAAAGGTAACTGAACGCTGAAAATCAGCGTTCGGTTACCTTTCCTGGGCATTCGGCTATCCAGAGAGCAGGCAATTCGCCAAATCCTAGCGAATTGCCTGAACATACGTTGCCTGTTCGGTCCCTGTTCGAGGGCAGTGAAATCCCCATGAAAATGCACTGCTTCGTCTATTCAGAGAACACAAACCAGCAGTGAAAGGTTCCCCTAATGCCATGCCATTCGGTGGTTTAATTCGGCAAGTGAATTCAGGAGAATCCCATAGACTTCAATGTTAAAAATATTCCCGTTTTAATTCAATATCTAATAAACCGTTCATTATAAAATTCTGCAGTAAAGAGTCTCTTTATTTATAGATTTTTTAGGATATTTTAAGCATTTTTCTTAATTTTTTTTTTTTTTTAAAAGTCAGATTTTTTTTTGATTTTTATTTTTAAGTTTACTTATTTTTTTCTGTAACAGCCCTTTTTATTATCATTCCCTGGACCTCATATGCAAATTTCAGACATTTTCGCATAGTAGTTTCTTTGCAAACAGCGTTTCATTTTCACAGATTCACACAAACTATTTTGCTAATTTATTCACCTCCCTCGTCTGCGGTCTCGGCTGCTTCGCTGTGTTCGGCTCCTGCTCGGGCTTGGTTTTCGGCAGGTTAATCCAGATGTTTTTGTGGCTTTTCTGCCTGCTTTCGGTGGGTTTTGCGGTTAGTTTTCGTCGGGTTTGCGGTGGCCTTTCCCTGCAATTCGGGGACCCTGTGGTGTTTGCTGAATACACCGCAGGGTCACCGAAATGGGATCGGCAAAAGGAACCGAATTGAAGAGAACGAAAAGACACCGAACGTGAGGTGACTTTTCGAATCTCTTTGAATAACCCTGTATGTGTGCGTGAAGGGCTGTGTACCTATCAGGGTTATCCAAAGAGATTCGAAAAGTCACTGCACATTCGGTGACTTTTCGTTCTCTTCAATTCGGTTCCTTTTGCCGATTGCATTTCGGTGACCCTGCGGTGTATTCAGCAAACAGCACAGGGTCCCCGAATTGCAGGGAAAAGTTGCCGAAAACCTGACGAAAACTAACCGAATGCACGCTGAAAACAAGCAAAAACATCTGGATTAACCTTCGAAGAAGCCGAACATGAGCCGAATCACACAGAGCTGAAGCAGCTGTGACGTAGAGGAGGCAGTGAATAAATTAGCAAAACCATTTGTATGAATCTGGGAAAATGAAATGCTGTTTGCAAAGAAACTACTGAGCGAAAATGTCTGAAATTTTCACAGGAGGTCCAGGGAATGATGATAAACTGAAAAAAAAAATCAAAACAAAATCGGACTTTTAAAAAAAAAAAAAAACATCAGAAAAATGCTTAAAGAGACTTTTTGCTGCAGAATTTTATAATGAACGGTTTATTAGATATTGAATTAAAACGGGAATATTTTTAACATTGAAGCCTATGGGATTCTCCTGAATAAACTTGCTGAATCAAACCACCGAATGGCAGGGCATTAGGGGAACCTTTCACTGCTGGTTTGTGTTCTCTGAATAGCCGAAGCAGTGCTTTTTCATGGGGATTTCACTGCCCTCGAACAGGGACCGAACAGGCACCGTATGTTCAGGCAATTCGCCAGGATTTGGCGAATTGCCTGCTCTCTGGATAGCCGAATGGTCAGGAAAGGTAACCGAACGCTGATTTTCCTTTCACAAGCAATTCGGATCTCTTTGAATAACCCTGTATGTTTTGTGTAGCAGAATACATGGTAAATTTACGAGCCAAGCCTCCAACAAAGCAACTAGCTTTTACATGAGCTGGTAAGTGTAACGGGGAGCTGTTAAGGTTGAATGGTTCGCGTTGGTTTTTGGTCTTGGGGGCTTCTTTTTACCAACTCTGCCATAATAGAGTCTCTTACCTGATGCACAAGCCAGATAAACCAGCCAGGTATGAGTGAAAAATAATATGGATTCAGCGCAGAAGTTTAATCGTGTTTTTCTTATTTTTTTATGGCACTTTATAAGAAAAAGTTTTCTGTTTAAAATATTGAAAATGATATTACCAATTATCAATTATATTATGTTACCTGTCTAAAAATCATAAAAATTTCTAGTGCCAATTGCTCTAAATGTTATGAAGATATATAACTGTTATATAAGCATGTTTAATTTGCACAGGTTATGTGTAAACAGTAGATTTTTTTTATTATTATTTTTATTTTATTTATTTATTCATTTGAGAATTAGGCTTGTGCACCGATTTATTTATTTATTTTTTCAGTTCGATTCGGTTCGATTTGTTCGGATGTTTAAACTTTTCGATTCGGCTCGTTTCGACCGATTTCTGTTTCTGTTTCGGTACGGCTCGTTTTTCGTGTACATTTTTTTTTCGGAATATCGACCATTTTTCGTATGTTCGTGTCACTTTGCTCGTTTTTTGTATCGACTTTTCGGAAATTTCGGAAATTTTCGTTTGTTCGGAACGTCTGTTCTCCTCGTTTCAAAGTGTCTACGATAATTCTGGCGATTCTATCGTGTTTTTTTTTAGTAAATAAAGATCCTTTTTTTCTTATGAATAATTGAATATACATTTCACAACTTTATTTAATCATATTAAAATGGTATGAAAGCCAAGGAACAAAAAAAACGAACAAAACGATTTAAAAAACGCTAAACTGACCCGAATGCCACAAGAAACAAGTGATACGCATTTACAAATCCAAAATTTACAGAATCAGCGATCTAACCGATAATAGTTAAATATACGATGTCCAGAATTACCGAAATGGAACCGAAATCACGAATGGAATCGAAATCATGAATAGAGCGAAAATAAATTTCGAGTTGACACATTTCAAGTCCATTCGAAAAATCCGAAAATTTTTCGTTTCGGCTCGGAAAACTTTTCGGATCTATCGGTTTTCGGGTCCGACCCTGATTCGGAAATTCGGCCGAATCCGAAAACACGAATCGGGAAATTTCGTGAAAATTCCGAAATTCCGAAACCCGAAACGCACATCCCTATTGAGAATGTATTTTACCAGGACGGACACATTGAGATTTCTCTCGTTTTCAAGAATGTTGTGGGTGGCTGGCGAGATAAAAACATTCTAGAAAGATAAAATCGAACTGCACCTTATAGAAACCGTTAAAGCAGACAAAAACACACGTTTTCTGTTTGTTAAACTCCACAGCGAGAAACTGCACTTGGTGCCACCACTAACCATTACCTAAGTATATAAAAAAAGGAATCTCGTACTGCAAACTCTTTAATCTGAAAGAAAAAAAGGGGCTTAGATCCAAAAATTGGAATAACAACAAGCTTTTCCCCTTGCTTGCTGAATGATATCCATTTAAATTCATTCACCCTAGGGGCCTCTTTAATTAAGTTAAGATTTAAGAAAATATTGCTGCGTAATCCAATTACAAGAGACTCAGAGTGGCGGTTGGTAAATCTTGCTCATTGCTGTGAATAAGAAACACTTAAAAAAATACTTAACTCATAAACGGTGAAAAAAAAAAAGCAATAAACTACTTAGTAATGCTAAAATGATATATACAGTATATATGACGTACTTGAAAACGAGAGAAATCTCAATGTATCCTTCCTGGTAAAATACTATAAAAATAAATTTTTATATATATATATTTTCATGTTTTGACTAATGGAGAAGGTATTGTCTTGTTAACACAATAAGGTTAAATGTCAGGAGAAAGTATTGAAAGTAATCTTTAGGAACACTATAACACTATAATCTTTTCAGGAACGTCTAGAAAATTATCGAAACAGATAAAAAGTCTTACATCATAGTTCTACCCACTGACATTTTTATCAGATTTTGATGCACTTCACAAGAATGTTTGACCCGTGGAATTAAAACACAATTATTAGGTGCTGTGTTTAATTTAAAGCTTTAGATTAGCACAACACTATAATGTAGGCAAGCTTTAGCAGAAAAGCTATTGCTTATCTACAGTTTTTATGCTTTACTAATGGGTTCAGGGTGTCATATAATCAATACTTTATCAGTTTAATAAACTCTATCCATCTGACCTGGAATGCAGCAACACAGATAGGGTTATTCAAAGAGAATCGAAAAGCCACCGCACGTTCGGCGACTTTTCGTTCTCTTCAATTCGGTGCGATTTGGTGATCCCATTTCGGCGACCCTGCGGTGTATTCAGCAAGCACCACAGGGTCCCCGAATTGCAGGGAAAAGTCACCGCAAACCCGCCGAAAACTCACCGCAAGACCCGGCGAATGCACACCGAAAACCCGCAGAAACATCTGGATTAACCCTGCCGAAAACGCCGGAAAAACCCGAGCAGAAGCCGATCACACGCAGCGCAGCCACTGGAAAAACCCGACACCGCAGACGAATGGAGTGAAAAAAAAAAAAAACAGTACGCTTGAATGTTTGAAAACAGAAACACTGTTTGCAAAGAAACTACTGAGCGAAAATATCTGAAATTTACATATGAGGTCCATGGAATAATAATAAAAAGGGCTGTTACAGACTAAAGAACACGTTTAAAAACGTTTTTATTTATAGATTTTGTGGGATATTTTAAGAGACTTTTTACGGCAGAATATTATAATCAACGGTTTATTAGATATTGGATTAAAACGGGAATATTTTTAACATTGAAGCCTATAGGATTCGCCTGAATAAACCTGCCGAATTAAACCACCGAATGGCAGGGCAATTTGGCAACTTTTCACTGCTGGGTTTTGCTCTCTGAATAGCCGAAGCATTACTTCTCTATGGGGATTCACTGCCCTCGAACAGGTTCCAAGGATTACCTTTGTCTATTCCTATTTGACATATTTCTTGCTCATGTATGGAATGCTTGTGTACTTTATCTTTGTACCAAACATCTTTGTTGAACTGAATATAATACATGTGTAGGATGATAATGTTTAAAAAATGCTCTTCTAAATGTTATTCTGGCTTTAACAAAAAAATTGTTTTGCAAATATAAACCAAATCCAGCCAAATATCACTATGTAAATGTAGCGCTCGCCCCCGGAGGAGCCGCTGAATAAACCTCGGGTTAGTCTCACCGCACTAGGAAATAACTATACACCAGCACTGTGGTGGATTTTTATGTATTCTATACTTTACTGATCCCAATAAAGCAGCAAATATTACGTATATACGGTATTTAAATGACAAGGATTCGTAACGCGGGAAAAACATGCGGCGGCAAAAGTAACGTTAACCCCCTCAGTTCTGGATTGTAAGTCCCGTGAATAATAGCTCAAAAAGATGTATGTGTATTGTCTCGGGTACCCAGGTACTGTATTCAACTGGCCAGTGAATGAAACAAAACAATCTTCGACTAGTCAAGTTGGGGCCCTGTGGATTTAAACAATACTGCAGCGTGCGTTTCTTATTTGGGAACTGCGGCCTGGGAGGCCTCTCACCCATCCGATAGACGAACTGTCCAGCACCCGATCAAGGATCTCCTCCCGCTGTATACTGGGACTCTGTGCCACTGGATCCGCTCCCTGTTTGTCCGAATCTCCGCAACCGGAACAACGATCCACCGCCTGCACTCCCAATCGACCAGCGCAGTCTCCTTACTTGGGGTCCAGCCAGAACCAGCTTTTCATCCAGACCTCTCAGTGCTGCGTACATAGGTCTCAGCACGTTCACTGTCCCGATCTCCAGCACCAGTGAGGCAGCGCCTGTACTCCAGCCTGGTCGTGATCCTTGACAGTCCACACGTGCGTCCTCCACCTTTCACTGCTCCGCTCACTCTGCACATGCCTTCCACGAGGCTGCTGATCTCCTTCCTTTTCCTCCTCTACCCCCTTCCTGTCCTCACGCAAAGGCTGATGGTCGGTGTAGTTCTGATTTTGTCCAGCATAGTCCACAATGTCTCTGCCTCCCTCTAGTGGCCATAATAATTCAATGCACCAGAATACAGTTTTAAAGCAGCACTACACTCTCCCCCTCCTAAACTCTTGGGTCCCTCCAAGGGAGTGTAGCGGATACATAACATTGCAATATTTACATTCAGCAATACATTCAGGTTCAGTAGCAAACATATAATGGGTCAGATATACATCCTCAAGCTGACTCATGTCCTTAACTACCTCAGCTAGCGTGGCAGACACTTTGGGCAACCTTCGCACAGTCGTAACAGCTTTCTTTGTGCAGGGTTACAATATAGTTCAGGAACACCCGCAGCCACGACTCTCATTCCCTCTGTTCCAACCACTCCTTGGGTTCTTTTCAGTTCAACTAGGTCTCTCGATGAAGCTCGTCTTGACCTTTCTCGAGAAGGCTTATCATCCTGGAGACAAATGCAGTGTTTAGTGCTCTTAGCGCATCCCACGTCAAACTCATACTTGGAGAACGAATTTTCCGACTTGAGTAATGGAGACTGAACCCGCTTCTTCCGCTTGAATGAGATAGGAGCATCTTTAGGGTAGAACCGTTCAGCTGGAATCGCTTTATTCACTCCCCCCCCCAGATCGGTAGCGGAGAGGGGCCTAACAGAAGCCACTCGCCCGATTGACATCCGAGCCTTCAAATTTACTGAAGAGTCAGACACATTACATACGCTGACGGAAACTCTCTCACTTGTCCGTTTAAAAACTCTTGCAGAGATTATTTTAGGGACTTCTCTGGACCGTATAACCTTCCCTGTCCCTTCCGCTTTCCTCAGCCGCCTCACTTCTGCAGGGGCTCTCTGTTCTTCGACCATCCGTTGACATACCGGCCGTGACATCGAGTGTGCCTTCTTGGGAGCAGGACTCTCTTCTTTCACCAGCGGGGTTAGAAAATGTCTCACTAAGTCAGTGTTCGTCCCCACTATCATAGAACTTCGATTAGCTCCCGAGGGACGAGGACACACAATGGCCAACGTGTCACATACTCCCGGTTGTCCAACAGTCACTGAACTGATTTCCAGCTTCACCTGTAGATATCCATCATAGGGAAACCTCTCAGTCCCCATACCCCAGATTTTCAAGATACTTCAACTTCTTCAGGAGTATATGCTTCAAATGTTTCTGATAGAAGTCTCGGGAAATCAGAGTTACTTGAGCACCTGAATCTAGAAGAGCCTTTGTGTAGACCCCTTCCATTTGGACCGGGATGATGGACGAAGGACCTATCAACTTGTCAGGGAACTTCTCCGCAGTAGTACAAGGTGGGGACCCAGTTTGCTCTCTCAACCGGGGTCCTCCAAAATTTTCTGCTTGCAAGACAGGCGACTGCTCCTTCAAGGCCTTCAGGAGTTCTTCGACCGATCTCTTTACGGGCCTCCTTTATGGGCACTGAGCCCTGAAATGACCGATTTCCCTGCAACCAAAACATCTTTTCCTCGAGCGTGTGGGCACATTTTCTTTTTGCGCCTCATTCGAAAACCCCCTGTTAGAAACCACAGCCGCTCTTGTCATTCGTATATCTGCTAGAAACATCCATCCTCTTCACGGTTTGGGTGGGCTGGGGCAGTCACGTCGATAGTGGCCAACCCCACAGTTGTAGCAGATCAACGAACCAGAGGGTTCTCCAGCAGGAACACTCTGCACTGCCTCTCCCTCCTCAGGTATGGCAATCCTAGCAGACAGCAACGTCATCCACTCCATCATTGTCGACATCAGAGTTTTCAGAGCCATCACTTCGGTCTGTATGTCCGCTACACCAAGAGTTCCTACTTCTTTTAAAAGTAACATCAGGAAGCATTACTTTACTGAGAGGGTGGTGGATACATGGAACAGTCTTCCAGTAGAAGTGGTAGAGGCCAAAACAGTAATTGAATTTAAGCAAGCATGGGATAGGCATAAGGCTATCCTAAACAAAAGATAAATGCAGGTAAAGTATCCATGTAATTGGGCAGACTAGATGGGCCGAAAGGTTCTTATCTGCCGACATGTTTCTATGTTTCTGCGGTGAAAACTCTATGTGAAGCATTAACAACCCTTTTAGCCTTAATTAAGGCCTCTTCTTCTCGGATAGCTTTGACCAGTTTGGAATATATCAGTCTCTTGCTCTGGTATCTAGTCTGAAATTTCAACATTATGGGATCCAGTGGGAGTGCTCCTTTTGAAAATTTGATCCATCAAAGCTTTGCTTGCATGACTCGGTTCCATGCCTCCTTTTAGAATAACCTGATGGATGATTTTATCCAGCCGCCAGACATAGGTGGACAATTCTTCTCCTTCCTTTTGATAGGTGTGAGAGAACCTGTGGATAAGCTCGGCACAATCCTCCACTCCTCCAAAATTTTCCTGTAAAGCTTCTAGATACTCTGCAGCAGTGCAGCCTGGCTTGTCTCTTTTCAGATTTCGGACGACATCTGAAGCAGGAGCTCTTACGCTCTCGATCAACCTTTGTCTCTTCACGGTGTCCGCAACTTCCCATTCTTCCACAGCTTGCACTGCCTGATCTATCCAAGTGTCAAAGTCCTCTTCTCCAGCTGGCACAGGGACCTTACTGGAACAGAACCCCAACTTGCGATATCCATAATTGACAGACGCGGCTGAGTTTTGGGCCAACGTTTCCACCAGCTTCTCCATAGTGGTAAAGAATGTAGCAGGAGGGAACCCTGTAGTTGGGGTGGGGTAGCATCGGGTATCTCGTCTCCTGACGTTGTTGGTCTAGTCACGGGAACATTTGTGGGATCACCACGTGGTGTACTTGGCTGGACCAGTCGAACTTCCACATCGTCAGTCAGCTTCACACTCGCGCCCTGAAAATACACTGGAACACCCTTTCTCCACTCATAAAGAACATATGTGTGAGAAGTCTCTGGGTTCACTTTAACGTCCACTATGAATCCCTGCTGGTCAGGTGCCAACGCTGCCACTGCCTGGCGGATCTGTTCTTCTGCCCAGGTGCCTGCAGGAATGTCCATTACTACACTCAACCCTAACTGGCCATTTTATGCTTACACCACTCTGCTGCTTCTTCTGGATCCATATTAACCCCTTAATTGCGGTATACTCAGAGACTGTAATCCCGGACGAGCCCCCACGTGTAGCACTCACCCCCGGAGGAGCCGCTGAATAAACCTCGGGTTAGTCTCACCGCACTAGGAAATAACTATACACCAGCACTGTTGTGGATTTTTATGTATTATATACTTTACTGATCCCAATAAAGCAGCAAATATTACGTATATACGGTATTTAAATGACAAGGATTCGTAACGCGGGAAAAACACGCGGCGGCAAAAGTAATGGTTAACCCCCTCAGTTCTGGAGTGTATGTGTATTGTCTTGGGTACCCGGGTACTGTATTCAACTGGCTAGTGAATGAAACAAAACAATCTTCGACTAGTCAAGTTGGGGCCCTGTGGATTTAAACAATACTGCAGCGTGCGTTTCTTATTTGGGAACTGCAGCCTGGGAGGCCTCTCACCCATCCGATAGACGAACTGTCCAGCACCCGATCAAGGATCTCTTCCCGCTGTATACTGGGACTCTGTGCCACTGGATCCACTCCCTGTTTGTCCGAATCTCCGCAACCGGAACAACGATCCACCGCCTGCACTCCCAATTGATCAGCGCAGTCTCCTTATTCGGGGTCCAGCCGGAACCAGCTTTTCATCCAGACCTCTCAGCACTGCGTAGATAGGTCTCAGCACGTTCACTGTCCTGATCTCCAGCACCAGTGAGGCAGCGCCTGTACTCTGGCCTGGTCGCGATCCTTGACAGTCCTCATGTGTGTCCTCCACCTTTCACCGCTCTGCTCACTCTGCACATGCCTTCCACGAGGCTGCTGATCTCCTTCCTTTTCCTCCTCCTCCCCCTTCCTGTCCTCACGCAAAGGCTGATGGTCGGTGTAGTTCTGATTTTGTCCAGCATAGTCCACAATGTCTCTGTCTCCCTCTAGTGGCCATAATAATTCAATGCACCAGAATACAGTTTTAACCACTTCAATGCTGAGGACGTGCTCAGCGTGTCCTCAGCATTACCGCTGGTATGCGGAGGACGCGCTGAGCGCGTCCTCCCATTGGGGTCAGCGTTCGGCCGGGTTCCGGCCGATCGCTGGCCCCCCCTGGTGCGGGCTGACATCCTCGATGTCAGCCCGGCATCCGGGACCGCAGCCGCCGGAATTAGGTGTCATCGCGGCAGCGCGATGACACCTAATTCAGGCGCCCCCCCGCATGTGCGGAGGAGGCGCCTGAAAGGGAGGGGGGGAGGTCCTTCGGACCTCTCTCCCTCCCGATCGGCGGCTCTGCGGGGGTTAACCCAGGCATCATTTGGAAGGGCACAGCCTGCCCTTCCAAATGGTGCCTGGCATTAACCCCTGGGGAGCTGGATCGCGAATCGGCGCTGAAAAGCGCCGGTTCGCGATCCTTTCCCGGAGCTGGCCGACATCTTGGATGTCGGCCAAGCCTCCGGGAACTCCCCCTGAGGACTGGCGTCATCGTGCGTAGCACGATGACGCCAGTCCTGGACTTAACCCCTAACTGCCACCAACGGTGGAGATAGGGGGTTCATTGGAACTCCCTATCTCCCAATCCGTGGCAGCTAGGGGTTAAAGTTTGGTATGGTTGGATCGGCCAGAGCATGGCCGTTCCAACGATACCAAACACTACTGTGAAAAATTTTGTCAAAAAAAAAAAAAAGAAAAATAAAAATAAAATAAAAATAAAAATAAAAATAAACACTTTTTTTATTTTTTTTGGTTTGTTAATGCAGCAATATTGTTCCCATTTCAATTATAATGTGAACAATGATGCTGCACTAACGATTTTTGTATGCGGTGCGTTTGTTAAAAATAGTGTAATTTTCCCCAAAAAAAAATGTAACGAGACCCCATCTCTAATTTTTTTAACAAGCGCACCCCATACAAAATATAACCGCAATTGCTCGCATGTTAAAATGTGAAAAAAAACACTTTACACATTGTAAATTATTGAAAATACATATTTTATTGCATTTTTTGTTATAATATACAGACATGACATAACGTATACATATAATAATGACATATTATGAATCTACCGAGTCTGACGGAAAGAACGATATATAATATGTCTGGGTCATATACTAAAATAAGCCTTCAAAACACGTTTAAACATGATGAGCAAAACCGGTAAAAATGACCTCAGCACAGGGGCGGGAAAAGCCTCAGCAGCGAAAGGGTTAAAGCAGCGCTACATAAAGAAAAAAAAATGGACAGATCCTAAAATGTTGAATAGGTGGGCATGTTTACAGATGCTTCAGGATGTCCCTCCCCAGATCCTGTTCTCCCACCCAAAAGATGGCTCGTATAAACTCTTACAATTGCGTTTTAGGCAATCTCCGTCTCACTCGTGTATTTGAGGTTTCTTTACATTAAATTCAATCACTTTACAGGGCCCCAAATATATTTTCACAGTGATAATTGCCAAATATACTGACTGCACAATGATAATTGTGTAATATAACTGTAATAAATACACTGCTTAAGCAGAATAAGCTAGGCACTGTTTATGAACAGTTTTACAAATTAACAATTGCTGTTTACTCAGTACTTTAAAAAATCATCAAAGTCAATACCAAAGGACGGGTAAAGCAGAAAAACAGTGTATCATTATTTTTATCATCTTCATTTATACTGTATATCACCAACAGTTTCTGCAGTGCTTTACAACAAGAATTGGGAATTAAATAAAGAAATACAAACAAACTTAGGAACTAGAAACAAGAAGTGCAGAGGGCCCTGTTCAGATAAGATTTCAATTTAGTGTTTCTCTGTCCTCAGGTACCCCTAACAGGACTGATTTTAAGGATTACCTTGGGGAAATGCAGACTGTATACTGTAATCACTGAGCAGCAAATGAGATCACCTGTTACAGGTTCCTGAGGACAGGGTTGTAAACCACTGATCTAGAATACTCAAATATAAAATGCTTCAGTGTTCAATAAACAAACACTTAAGCCAGGTGCACACGAGTACACACAGAGTGGATGGAAAGTCTGTGAGAGTGCACTCGACACCCGTCTGCCCCCCTCAGCGCTGCAAAGCGTTTATCCTCCAATAAACAGCCCATCGATGCGCATCCTAGCGCGTCGACGGGGAGGCTTTCTAGGCGGACGCTTGCTGTGTGTGACTGGCCCCGTCACAGCATCACATCACATTGGCTGGAGCCAATCAGAGCATCTCGCGCAGTCTGCTGTGTGTGTACAATAGAAGCTCAAGTGCTTGTACACACACAGCAGGCTGCGTGTGCACGAGATGTTAGTATCGGCTCTTCCTGTCAGCAGTGATCACAGCTCCCGCTAAGCTCCTCCTTCACGCTGACGCCACACTTCGCATGGTTGGCGCCGACGTTCGTCGGTCACGCAGGATTCGGGTAGGAGCAGAACAAAGCGAGCCGTGACACCACGAGGGACCCCTTCACCTCACCCCGCCTGGACTCTCTCAGAGCAGGACAACCAGGCAGCCTGGTATGTGTGTGTGTGTGCAGACTACACTACCCAGTCACTGCCTCTACTACGCCACAAAGTTAATGTCTCTTCTACACCACTACTACTGCACCACCCAGTCACCGTGCCACTATCAGGCACTGTCACCCTCCTACACCTCAACCACTGTGCCACTGCGTGGGTGGAAGGCCAGACACACTTACGCAGACTGTACATGCTGAGAGCTTACTGATCTCAGCATGTAAAGCTGTCTGAGAGTGATAGGACTCCTATTACTCTGAGGCAGCTGCTGCACGTCGAGAATGCTCATACACAACGCACATTACTGTGAGTTTTGTTGCCGTGCAGCTCCGTGATACACTCATACACATGGCACATTACTGTATCACAGAGCTACACAGCAACAAAACTCCATAGTAATGTGCTCTGTGAGTGAGTTGAGCATATCACAGTGCTCCACATCAATAAACCTCACAGTAATGTGCGGTGTGTTTGAGCATATCACAGAATCCACATCAATAAAACTCTGTAATGTGTGTATGAGCATATCACAGAGCTCCACAGCAATAAACCTCACAGTAATGTGCGCTGTGTATGAGCATTCAGTGTTATATTAGAGTTCTGATTTATGAGTAAGAGTAGTTAAGAAAAGAAACCGTAAAACTCGGGGAGGGGTTGACACCAACCCTAGTGATGCCACTGGCCATGGAGACTGGTCACAAACACTTGTTATGACATTTCTATCTGCTGCTGCTAACCAATGTTGTCTATGACCTATTTGAAATTACGTGATACAACAGTCATTCTGATGCCCTGGCTACCTACAGAGTCCAAGGAATCTCTCTATAACTCAGGCACCATCTAGTGGCCATGCTTGGTATTATCAACTGTATCAAGGAGCCAATTAATTATAGATTTAAACAATGGTGGATCTGGTATATTTCTGTTTACAAGATCCACTGTATTCATTGGGGTTTCTCTGATATGAGAGTTTCTGACCCTGGTTAGTCTTTTGACAAGTCTAATCCTCAGCACTCTGTACCATTTAGCTGGTTCTGAAAAACACCCTACTTTATTTTTGCCTTTGCTGTTTTTGGTGTTTCTGGCTCGCTATATATTAATGCACTGTTTAGTGTTTTTTTTTAGATGTTTTCTCTTTTCCTTGTAAAATACTTGTGTTTAATCTGACCTCTTTAGAGACCAATGTCATCCATTTGCCTCCTTTTTTCCCTCTCTATGTCTTGCTTTGAGGTGCATAAGGGACCTCTGCTCCCTAACATTTACTTTCAGTGATAAATTGTTTAAAATTATTTAAAATGGGGGGCGTGGCTGGCTACCAATGGAAGCAGATGTGTCTTGGTAGAGCTCCACACGTCTGCCATCTTCGGAGACCTTAAATAATTTTTTTCTGCTGCGATTTCTGGCTTTGGGGACCTGTAGTAGCTGGCCACCGGAACCGAGCTGTCCCCCCTCCGGAGCAGAGACTCTCTTCTCAGCGACTGCCGCGTGGCTGGAACAAGGTGCCGGCAGCCATCTTGTGGCCTTCTCCCGACTCCTGATAGGTCTTAGCTTGGCTGTCCTACCATGTCGGTCTGGTCTGGGTCCGTGCTGGGGCCTGCAGGGACGGAGGTCCCATGTCTCACCCGATCGCCCTGGCTGGATGTCTGGCGGAAGCGCCAGGTGGGCATGCTGAAGACTGGCGAGGTGGACCCCCCCCCCCCAATGGAGGTGTAGATGCCTTTATCACAGGCCTGGAGACCTGCCTGTGGTTGCTGGAGGGGGAGGACGTGGAATGGTCTGCTCAGTAAGGGCGTCTGACACCTGATGATGTCTGCACTATGAGGCGGACGAGCAGAGAAGACCCTGAAGACGGAGATGGCGCCCTCAGACCGGCAACCCGGTTGGGCCTGTCCTCCTGCTGCTGCTGAGAGCCACGTTGCGGGCAACGTCCCGGCCGGGACACTGGTGCTGGAGCCAAGGAACGCGGGCCTGCTTCTACACCCGCAGGAAGAAGATGTGCTGGAGACCTGCCCGAGGGTCAGCGGCTCTTGCTGATGCGGCAGTGACAGACCCCTGCCAGATGCCTGTGGTGGATGTGACGCCTACACCTGCTCAATGACCGGTCGGAGCGGAATTGCAGGAGCCTTGGCACTGTTGCCTGGAAGAGGTGGGCGGACGAGTGACCTGGTGGGGGACTGCCTGAAATACCCTCCGCGGCAGGCCCGAGACCGGTGGGTCCGTCGATCCCGTTATTTGGAGAGACATGGGCTGAAGCTGATTTTCATACCCTGGTATTTTTACCTGGTCCTGCTGCCTCCGTCCCTTTTGCATCGACCTTCTTTCCACCCATTACTTGATTACCATACACAGGGCTCTATTACAATCCCTGCGCTAAACCTGGGGCGGTAAGGAGAAAAAACTGCTCCTGTGGTATTCCCCCTACCGTCCCAGGTTTAGCGGGGGATTACAATGCAGGCACAAAAAATATGCTGCCTGCATTGTTTTCGCCCGCTAAGCGCAGCCGCGCGCATCCGCTCAATGGAGTCCATAGGACTCCATTGAGAGAGACGCCGGCAGTCACATGACCAGCCGGATCTCGCCTCGCGAGATCCGGCCGGTCTGCGTAGGGATACCCAGGGAGAGACTGGGGGGACTTTTTCCCCCAGTCTTTCCCTGATCCGGCCGGAGGAGGCGATCGGAGCCGTGGTCCACGCCGCGGGACATAGGGTGAGTATTAGATTTATTTTTTTTCTTTTAAGCTGGTGTTAACGGATTCTGCAGAAGTGGAATCCGTTAACACCAGGTCCTGGCTCTGGTTAACTTTTCATGCCCAGAGCCAGGCGTTAATCACCGCTGGGACATTGTAATCCAGCGCCGATTAACGCTTTGCGCTCCCCATGTTAAGTATAGGGAGCGCAAGGTGCAGTCACCTTGCGCTGAGAAGCGCAAGGTCCCAAATGCAAAGGGGTTTTTAACCCGTTTGTGTTTGGATTGTAAAAGGCGGTAAATACCGTAGCTAACGGTAGTGCTCACGCAGGTGAGCGCTGCCGTTAGCGTGGAGATCGTAATAGGTGCCTGAGACTTTTATTTTCTTTTTGCACTTTGATTTTTTTTCTCCTCTCCCCCCCCCCTTTTTCCTATACTTGATGTCATCCGCTGACTATAACTCTTGTTTCCCCCATTTTACTCCCCTTAATCCCCTACCCCGTTATTTTTTTATATTTGCAGTGGTTTTCTATCTAGATGAGACCCACTTTTTGGCCCTGCGTGGCCATCTTTGGTTTACATAATCTTGTACTGCTATTCCGAAACTCGAAAATAAAGTATTCTAAAAAAAAAATATTTACCCTCGATTCCGGTAGATGCCCACATTTAATTGACACACTCACCCTTGGGAATTGTCTTCTTTGGTCCTAATAGGAGTTGTACAATAATTTATACATTAACTGTTGGATGCCACATATTTCCATTAGTTGAATATCGGATACTGATGTATAATAAGATGTATGTTTTTTTTCTGTAAGTTGATCCAAGATGAATAAAAAATATGTTTAAATAAAAAAGCTAAGCCTATGGTAGTAGCTGCTGTATTAATTGATGAAACAAATCAAATATCAGATTAAGATCTTTATGGGCTTGAAGCTTGTACTTGAACCCAGGACATACTTGAAAACGAGAGAAATCTCAATGTATCCTTCCTGGTAAAATCCTTTATAAATAAATAAATAAGCTACAAAACTCTGGTGGGACTACTTTTTGGAAAGGTTGTGAAAAAAATGTTTATCCTTTTTAACAGGCAGCTAGGTGGGTATATGCAGCTGAGAGACAGATGTACATGTATAACCAGGCAGAGATTTAAATAACCGGGCAGATGGGGATATGCAGCAGGGTAGATAGGTATATAGAAGAAGACATATATATATATATATATATATTATACACAGCTGGTCAGATAGACATGCCCCACTCGTAATTTGCCTCCATTTAATTTTTGAATGCCCCCATTTAATTTCAGCATTCCCACATTTAATTTATAATGCCCCATTTTATTTCTGTTTTCCCTATTTTCCACCACACTTGGGGCTCTATTACATTCCTATCGCAAACGTTAACGTTCACTTGCATTAACGTTTGCTGCGGTATTTACCGCATATTACAATCCAAACGCAAACAGGTTTAAAAACCTGTTAGTGTTTGGTACCTTGCGCTGCGCGAGGTTACTGTACTTTGTGCTCCCTATGTTTAACATGGGGAGCGCAAAGTGTTAATCAGCGCTGGTATTACAATGTTCCAGCGCTGATTAACGCCTGGCTCTGGTCAACGCAAAATTAACCAGAGCCAGGACTTGGTGTTAACGGATTCCACTTCTGCAGAATCCGTTAACACCAGCTGTAAAAATAAAAAAACAGATTGTATACTCACCCTCTGTCCCGCGGTGAGGACCGCGGCTCTGTTCGCCACCTCTGGCCGGCGGGAGCAGGGAAAGACTGGGGTAAAAAGTCCCCCCAGTCTCTCCCTGTGTATCCCTACGCCGACCGGCCGGATCTCGCGAGGCGAGATCCGGCTGGTCACGTGACCAGCAGGGAGGAACTCAATGGAGTCCTATGGACTCCAGCGAGTGCGTGCAGCCGCGAGCATCCAAAATTTAACGCTCGATAACAATGCAGGCAGCATTTTATGTGCCTGCATTGTAATCCAGAGTTAAAACGCGGGCGCAAGGGGAAAACTGTGGGTGCAGTTATTCCTCCCTTGCGCCCGCGTTTTAACGCTAAGAGCGTAATAGGGGCGGGCCCTTGATGTCCCATCCCTTCCAGCCTTTATTCGTACGTTGCTTTGTTCTGAGTTGCCAATGAGCACCTG
Organism: Leptobrachium leishanense; assembly: GCA_009667805.1. Taxonomy (NCBI): domain Eukaryota; kingdom Metazoa; phylum Chordata; class Amphibia; order Anura; family Megophryidae; genus Leptobrachium; species Leptobrachium leishanense. The sequence continues at coordinate 152,003,969 of CM019064.1, read as the reverse complement.
CATGTGGTGACTGTGTTCAGTGGGTCTGGGAACTGTCTCCAGCATGTCACTATTCCTCACACTGAGGAGAAAGATAGCAACACAGTATTACACAGCAGGGCATGTTGTCTGCAAGGCCTGTCACAGTGCAGAGCCAGGGGTCTGCCAGAAGCTGCAGCTCTATCAGTTCTTATCTTAATCTGGCCCTGGGTGTACATAAGGACTCCTAGTTCCATCTAGGGTGAGTCAGTCCAATCATATAAGATATTATTTTTCTCATGACAACTAGACCTATGTCAGGGGTTTGCAACTTTAAACACTCAAAGAGCCATTTGGACCTGTTTCCCACAATTTTTGAAAACACTGGGAGCCACAAACCCGAATTGACATCTAAAATGAAGATAACACTGCATATATTGTTTTTTACCTTTATGCTATGTATACAAAAAAACTATAGTGTGTTGCATTTATGAAATCAATGAACTGCTACAGAGAAAACAAATTAGTATTTCTGCATGCAACAAAAACATTTTGAACTCCGAAAAAAAGATGCTGGGTTGAAGGTTACTCTCAAATACTCAATGTCTATTTGGATCCAAAAATATCCCCGCATTGTCCCTGCTCCCCTCACTCTCTATTGGTAGCCCCCAAGAGCCTACGTCTTCCATCACGCTGCGCCCAGGGCAAGGTATGAAGGCGCAGTGTGATGATAGGAACAGGCTACGCACTAGGCGGCTGCCTAGGGGGAGCACCGGTCTGGGAGCCGCAGCAGGGTGATGAAAGAGCCGCACGCGGGTCCGGAGCCGTGGGTTTCCAACCCCTGCTATAGGGTTACTGGCTCATACATCCAGTGATTCAATGGTGACAATACAGAGTTTTTTTGAGGGCAGTGTCATTTCCAAGAATCTATGACTACCCTGATCTCCTGATCATACCAGCCTGCACCACTTTTTGTGGGGCTATCTGAAGGAACATGTAGGTCATAAAATCACATTAATGAAAATGTTTTTTTCATTTTAGTGAACTTGTGAACTTTTGACACCATAACTGGTGTAACGTGAAAAAAAAATGCACAGCTGACTATAAATTTGTTATAGTTTACTCATGTATTATACTTTGAGTTATGCTTTATTTTATGTGGACGAATTATCTTTTAGTATTTTCTCAGAATACATGCTGCAGTAAACAGCCACTTAAAATTAACATCTCTTAGAAGTTGAAGATAGATTTGTGTCCCGCAAGATGAATCAGGAATTCAAATGCAGAAAAAATAACCCTTCATATACAGCCTGTGATCTCTAAATGTATTTGGTCTCTACCGTGTGTGCAGGCTGCCAACAGGGGGGTGGTTGCAGAACCTTGTAACTGCTACAAAATATGGAGAAATAGAAATCGATACCCCTCTATGCGGCGCTGCTCGCATCAATGTATGCTTATACAGAGAGAAAAATTAACAGAGGTTGCATAGGCAATTCGTCTCTATCATGCTTATACATATAACAGAATGCATCACATTTTAATCATGCATGTAACAAAAATGCAATTTTACTGTGGTGAGAAAACTTGGCAGTGATGGTCCCTGCTTGATGCAGTAATGTCACCTAGTGTCTGTATTCTGAATAGTCCTCTGTGGGGATACTTATGCACAGTTAACCCAAGGGCTGAATATAGAATATTTGATACAGTCTTAACCTCAACATCTGAGGAAAGGGATTTAGGGGTTATTATTGCAGAGGATCTAAAGGTAAGTAGTCAATGTAATAGAGCAGCAGGAAATGCTAGCAGAATGCTTGGTTGTGTAGGGAGAGGTATTAGCAGTAGGAAAAGGGAAGTGCTCATGCCACTGTACAGAGCACTGGTGAGACCTCACTTGGAGTACTGTGTGCAGTACTGGAGACCGTATCTCCAGAAGGATATAGACATCTTAGAGAGAGTTCAGAGAAGGGCTACTAAAATGGTGTACGGCTTGAAGGAGAAAAGTTACCAGGAAAGGCTTAACGATCTTAACATGTACAGCTTGGAAAAAAGACGAGACAGAGGAGATATGATAGAAACATTTAAATACGTAAAGGGAATCCACAAGGTAGAGGAAGGGAGTATATTTAAAAGGAAACAAAGTAGCAAAACAAGAGGACATAGTCTTAGATTATAGGGGCAAAGGTTTAAAAGTAACATCAGAAAGCATTATTTTACTGAGAGGGTGGTGGATACATGGAACAGTCTTCCAGTTGAAGTGGTAGAGGCCAAAACAGTAATTGAATTTAAGCAGGCATGGGATAGGCATACGGCTATCCGAAACAAAAGATAAATCCAGGTAAAGTATCCATGTAATTGGGCAGACTAGATGGGCCGAAAGGTTCTTATCTGCCGACATTTTTCTATGTTTCTATGTTATGGTACATTGTATTCCTCTAGCTCAACTATTTTGGCCTAAAAATTGCAATAAATGCTCCTTTACGTTCTTGTTTGGATTGTTATGTTTAAGACTATAGGTCAGTGTGAAACAATATAGGAAAATTTGTTTAAATTTGTCGATATTGTTATTGTGGTTTAAGGTTTCACTTCTTAGTGATTTTACTTAATGACAGGGCTATTTTTAATATTATAACACAGCGGCACACAGTGGACAGTGCAGCCCATTTCTTTTAGGTGTGTATCCATGGATGACTTATTTAAGTAGAAATTGTGTGAAAAATCAGTAATGCAGACATACAGGGCCATATTCCATCTCAGCCATTAATAATGGCTCACAAATGGTCAACAATGCACATGCCATTTTCCATTTGCAGCTGACTATTAATGGCTCTATTGTGATCCAGCTTCTGTATTATTGGGCTGCGTTGGAAAATCTCCTCATTGATACCAGCAGCTTCGCAGCATGCTCCTGATAGTGTTGACTCCTGGAGTCCATGGAGCCAAGCATGACCCCTCATGAGCTCGTCTATATGGGGGTCACACTGGAGCTGCAGCAGATGAGAGGAATCAGCAGATCTGGCTGTCCTCGGCATCACAGCAGCAGAGGTAAGTATGTTATATTCTGATCTACAGATGTAATCAAAATTATTCAACTCATTCATAATCCTGCAGATATACCACTGAGCAATCAGGCTGAAAAGTTCCGGTTTTATTTCAACGCTCCACAGAACAAAATTCCAAAAATTCTGTGGTGTCTTGGAGTTCTGGCATAGAAACCTTCTGCATTTAGTACATACCTTACTGTGCAAACTGAAACCTTAGTGCCTGATGACCACAGGTCTTTTGCAGTCACTCAAGGGTTTTTCTCAACCTGCCTTCTCAAAAATCTGGTTGCAGCCATCGATAGCTGCCCTTTTCTGTCCTGTCCAAGTAGTTTAACCATTGTTCCTTTAACTTTGCACTTGCAAACTATGCTTTGAAAGGTGTCTCTAGGGACGTTCAGTGCCTTTGTTATCTTTGTGTAACCTGTTCCTTGTTGTGAAGGGTGATGATTTCTTAACTTTTTTGACTTGCCTTATTTCTTACATGCAGTCAATCGGGACACTCAACAAACCCCTAGCCAGTTCAGGTGCACAACACCTGTTTTGCATATTTGTGCTGTTGTGAGGGATTCTGTTCAGGGGGTTGAATAATGTTGAGCATGCAGAATTGAATTTGGGGAAACCAATTCACTATCCAGCTGGAAACCAGGAGGATAATAATATCGAATTTGGGGAATACGTCTTGGAACATTCATTGTATTAAGCTATTTCAATTGCTTTACTTTGATTTGTTCTTTGCAATCAGCTGAAAGTCTGTAAATTGTAACAATAAACCTGATTTGCAATGAAATCTGATTTGCAATGTGGCTTGAATATTTTTGATTACAACTGTTTTTCAGTGTTAAGGGATTTTGAAAAATCACTTAACGTGATTTAAGAGTTTCTATTCTTTGCAGAATAAGGTCTCAAATTATTGGAGCTGGTAATAAACAATAGGGAGATGGGCCGCAAGCGCAGCTTGCAACTCAAATTTAGAATAGCATCCTGAGATGATAAAATGACAGTTGGAGCTGTTAACTTAATGGATTAGATAAAATTGAGCCACAGTTTTTATACTCTTTATCATGTGCAAGATATGCAAACATCCTACAACTATATAGTATAGGTTTTCAATTCTGAGCCAGAGACATGCCGAATTTAAGTCAATAGCACTTTCTTTTAGTTAATTTTAAGATATTTTAAACCTTGTGACACTATTGTTAGACATGTGCATTCATTTTTGGATAATTGAGATTTTTACAGAATTCTAGGAAACTTGTTGCTTTCTTTGAAACACAAATGGATGAATAAGTTGAAAAACTAATCATATGGTAATGATTTTCATTATGTGCAATTTGTTTCAGTTGACATCAGTGCACCAACAAATACATACGGTGCCAAGCAGCCCACAAGTTCCATACTCCCCATACGGCTAGAAGGGATGGAAGGTGAGTGGTTATATCCGCGCATGTGTACTGTTTGACCTCCTCTTAAACCCTCTGCTGTTTGCCAGGAGTAGGGTGGTATAAGGTTACAGGAGTCCCCCTATCCTTCTGGGCCATGGAGATAGAGAGTAGGGATGAGCTGTTCGGTTTGATTGGTTCGGAGTTCGCATCGAACATAGCTTGTTCGCGAACTACGAACATTTCCGCTTGTTCACCGCGTGTTTGCCCACAATGGACCACAATGCACTTTCCACTGGCCTGAAGCTTGTAATTGGCTACAGCCTTGCACCTGACCACAGGTCAGGTGCAAGACAGGTTCAAGACTATGCCAATCACGGCTCAGAGTCCTGATTGGGCAAATTTTACCCAATCATGGGCTCACAGAGCTAAATCCCGCAGCACACTATATAAGGTTTCACACAGCGTTTCAGCACGCGTTTGAGAGGAGATTGTTGTTGTGCTAGTGTGTGTTCTCACTGCCAGTCTGCCACCAGCTACTGGGAGGGGGGTCTCATTTCTACAAAAATATCTGGGAATTGTTCTAATCTGTGTGTTCTCACTGACACCAATTATTTTGGGGGTCAGTAATTGCTACAAAATATTTGTGAATTAATTAAGGTGATCCGTGTCTTGTCACTGCCACCCAGTATTTTGGGGGACCGTAATTTCTACAAAATATTTGGGAATTGAGGTGATCTGTGTCTTGTCACTGCCACCCAGTATTATGGGGGTCAGTAATTTCTACAAAATATTTGGGAATTGAGGTGATCTGTATCTTGTCACTGCCACACAGTATTTTGGGGGTCAGTAATTTCTACAAAATATCTGGGAATTGAGGTGATCTGTGTCTTGTCACTGCCATGCAGTATTTTGGGGGTCAGTAATTTCTACAAAATATTTGTGAATTGAGGTGATCTGTATCTTGTCACTGCCACGCAGTATTTTGGGGGTCAGTAATTTCTACAAAATATTTGTGAATTGAGGTGATTTGTGTCTTGTCACTGCCACACAGTATTATGGGGGTCAGTAATATCTACAAAATATTTGTGAATTGAGGTGATCTGTGTCTTATCACTGCCAGTGCCACGCAGTATTTTGGGGGTCAGTAATTTCTACAAAATATTTGTGAATTGAGGTGATCTGTGCCTTGTCACTGCCACCCAGTATTTTGGGGGTCAGCAATTTCTACAAAATATTTGTGAATTGAGGTGATCTGTGTCTTGTCACTGCCACACAGTATTTTGGGGGTCAGTAATTTCTACAAAATATTTGGGAATTGAGGTGATCTGTGTCTTGTCACTGCTAGTGCCACGCGGTATTTTGGGGGTCAGTAATTTCTACAAAATATTTGTGAATTGAGGTGATCTGTGTCTTGTCACTGCCACCCAGTATTTTGGGAGTCAGTAATTTCTACAAAATATTTGTGAATTGAGGTGATCTGTGTCTTGTCACTGCCACGCAGTATTTTGGGGGTCAGTAATTTCAACAAAATATTTGGGAATTGAGGTGATCTGTGTCTTGTCACTGCCACGCAGTATTTTGGGGGGTCAGTAATTTCTACAAAATATCTGGGAATTGAGGTGATCTGTGTCTTGTCACTGCCAGTGCCACGCAGTATTTTGGGGGTCAGTAATTTCTACAAAATATTTGTGAGTGGAGGTGATCTGTGTCTTGTCACTGCCATGCAGTATTTTGGAGGTCAGTAATTTCTACAAAATATTTGTGAATTGAGGTGATCTGTATCTTGTCACTGCCACGCAGTATTTTGGGGGTCAGTAATTTCTACAAAATATTTGTGAATTGAGGTGATCTGTGTCTTGTCACTGCCACCCAGTATTTTGGGGGTCAGTAATTTCTACAAAATATTTGTGAATTGAGGTGATCTGTGTCTTGTCACTGCCACGCAGTATTTTGGGGGTCAGTAATTGCTACAAAATATTTGTGAATTGAGGTGATCTGTGTCTTGTCACTGCCAGTGCCATGCAGTATTTTGGGGGTCAGTAATTTCTACAAAATATCTGGGAATTGAAGTGATCTGTGTCTTGTCACTGCCAGTGCCACGCAGTATTTTGGGGGGTCAGTAATTTCTACAAAATATTTGTGAATTGAGGTGATCTGTGTCTTGTCACTGCCGCGCAGTATTTTGGGGGTCAGTAATTTCTACAAAATATTTGTGAATTGAGGTGATCTGTGTCTTGTCGCTGCCACGCAGTATTTTGGGGGTCAGTAATTTCTTCAAAATATTTGGGAATTGAGGTAATCTTTGTCTTGTCACTGCCACCAGCAACTATTTTGGGGGGTCAGTAATTTCTAACAAATATTTACGGAATTGAGGTAATCTGGGTGTTCTCACTCACTGCCACCAAGTATTTTGGGGGTCAGTAATTTCTCCAAAATATCTGGGAATTGAGGTAATCTGTGTCTTGTCACTGCCACCCATCGGGGGTCTCACTGATTTATAGGAGGTTTCTGAGACTTGTAATCTGTGTCTTCTCACTGCCAGCTATCAGGGGGTCCCACATACTTTTAGCAGATTTCTGTGAATTGTAATCTGTGTCTTGTCACTGTTGCCAGATATCAGGGGGTCCTATCAGGGGGTCTCACTGACTTGTAGCAGATTTCTGCGAATTGTAATTTGTGTCTTGTCACTGGCACCCATCAGGGGGTCTCGCTAATTTATAGGAGGTTTCTGGGAATTGTAATCTGTGTCTTGTCACTAGCTGCCAGCTATCAGGGTGTCTCACGGAGTTATACCAGAGTTCTGGAAATCTTTAATCTTTATACCAGAGTTGAATCAGAGTTCTGTATATATTTAATCTATATACCACTCACCATGTCAGAAAGACCAAAAAGGACAGGCAGACGCTCCCAGACACAGATAAGAGGGCAAGCAGCCTCTGTGTCGGGAGCCTGTGCCTCTGGTTGTGGTGGACGTGGTGCATCCTCTGCAGGGGTACGCTTGTCCTTTCTAACTGGTGCTAGCCGTCTTAAGCAGCAGCAACATACAGAGGATTTGGTAGATTGGCTAACCAGGCCATCCTCATCCTCTGTGTCCTCTGCCAGCCAGGCTTGTAGTGCTTTACAGTCCACCTCAGCTGCCAAAGAATCTAATGCAGCCTCCATGTCCACAGCTACTCCTGCCGTAGCCTCACTATCATACACGGAGGAGTCAGCTGAATTGCTTGACTACAATGACAGTGACATGCTGCTTGAGGATGCGCAGCAAGTACAGTGCTCTGATTCAATCTCTGAGGTTGAGGAAGGGAGTATAATCAACCTAGAGGAAGGGGGTGCCAGTGATCACACACAAATAACTGGCACTCATGTTGCCCCAGCAGCTGCAGCATACTGCCAAGTTGGCTCCAGTGACGAGGAGATAGGGGGTGATGATGACAATGATGATGAGGTCACTGACTCCACCTGAGTGCCTGACCGAACAGAGGAGTCAAGTGAGGAGGAGGAGGCACAACAAACATGAGGCACAACATCCTCTATGACCAACCGTAGCACTAGCCAGTCCAAGGCATCAGATGTCAGAGCGGCTCAGGTGCAGAGCGGTGTTGTCTCAAAGCACACATCCAGGAACTCTGCTGTCTGGGAGTTCTTTAAGAAATGTGCAGTAGACCCCGCCGTTGCTATTTGTAATCTATGTCAGATGAGGCTCAAGCGTGGGAAAGACACCGGACACTTGGGTACCACGTGCTTGAGGCAACATATGACCACCTGCCACACATCCCGTTGGCGCAAAACTTTGTGTAGGTCCTCCTCCTCCGTCTCTACCCCCACTGTATGTCCTGCCATGTCATTGCCTACAACCTCCACTGACAGGGATGATGCTACAGTAATGGATGTACCAGCTCCTTCCTCACAATGTGACAGCATCCCATCAGCTGAAGATTTACGCAATCAGATTACATTGCCCGAGCTGCTGCAGCGTAAGAAAAAATATAGTTCCAACCATCCCCAAGCACAGCGTCTAAATGCCAGCTTAGCAAAATTACTCGCATTGCAGCTGCTGCCTTTCCAGCTGGTGGACTCTGTTCCCTTCCTTGAATTTGCTGAATGTGCTGCACCACAGTGGCATGTTCCAAAACACCATTACTTTTCACGCAAGGCCATTCCAGCACTATACCAGCACATGGAAGACAATGTTATCGAGTCATTGGGAAAGGCAGTCAGCAGCAAGGTGCATGTGACTTTAGACACGTGGTCCAGCAAGCATGGACAGGGTTGTTACATTTCCTTCCACGGCACACTGGGTAACTCTGATTGCAGCTGGGAGGGATCCAAGACAGGGCTCTGTGCTGGAGCTTGTTCATCCACCACGCCTCCAAAAAGCTGCTTGTATGAGGTCTGTCTGCTCCACCACCACCTCTTCCTCCTCCTATTCCTCCATCGGTGTCTCTGGCGAAGTGGCAGTTAAACCGATGCCTGACAGGGGCTACACAATGGCTCAAGCAAAAAGATGCCATACTGTGCTTGAGCTGGTTTGTTTAGGGGACAGGAGCCACACCGGGCCAGAAATTCTGTCAGCTCTGCAGGGGCAGGTGCAGAGATGGTTAACACCATGCCAGCTTCAGCTGGGAATGGTCATCTGTGATAATGGCAGCAACCTTCTCTCCGCCCTACGCCAGGGTAAGTTGACGCATGTACCATGCCTAGCACACGTCCTAAATCTGGTGGTTTCCTAACCAGGTACCCAGGGCTGGCAGAGCTTCTCAGCCAGGCCAGAAAAGTCTGCAGCCATTTCAGATGGTCATTCCCAGCAAGCGTTCGCCTGGCAGAAATTCAAAGAGAATTCCACCTTCCCACAAACCGTCTGATCTGTGACATGCCCACCAGGTGGAACTCGACATTAGCAATGCTGCAGCGTCTGCACAAGCAGCAGAAGGCCATCAACGAGTACCTGTGTGAGTATGGCACAAGGAAAGGTTCAGGTCAACTTGGTTTTAAACCCACCCCCCGCAGTGGCTGATGATCAAGGATGCATGCACTGTACTGTCACCATTTGAGGAGGCAATGAGAATGGTGAGCAGGGACAGTGCATGCATCAGTGACACAATTCCTTTAGTGTTCCTGCTGGAGCACACTCTGCAGGGAATTATAGATGTGGCTCTAGAGGCAGAGCAGCGGGAGGAAGAGGAGGCCTTCCCTAGCTCTGAAGGCCCCAGTCTTTCCGCAGACAGCATTTCAGCGGGTCCTCCTCAGATCAGACAGGAGGAGGATGAGGAATATTTAAGTAGTGGGGGCATTGAAGGTGGGGATTCCTCAAGGGAGGGTTTTGTGTGCATGGGCTCCCTTATTATGCAAAGCCTGCTAAAGGACCCCAGGATTCATGCTATCTAGGAGATGGATCATTACTGGTTGGCAACCCTTCTTGATCCATGATACAAGGGTAAAGTTGCAGAGCTCATTCTGCCCGCACAGAGGGAGCACAGGATGAAAAAACTTGAGGACGCTCTAAAGCGACACTTGTGTAACACCTTTCCAGGCACTGGTAGGTTACCAAGTGATGACACAGGTGCTTCTGAGGCTGCGGATGATCAGAGGAATAGTGGTGAAGGCCGGAGCCGCTTGACTGATGCCTTTTTAAATTTTTTTAGTCCACGATGCCCAGGGACGTCAAATGTAGACACCCATTGCCAGCGTCTTCACCATATGGTACAGGACTACCAAGGGGCAAGGGCGGACCTGGATACCTTTCAAGCAGCTGATAAACTGGCTTACTGGGTGTTGAGATTGGATCACTGGCCAGAATTTAGCCAATATGCTATGCAGCTATTATTTTGCCCTTCATCTAGCGGAATTTCTGAAAGGACGTTCAGTGCCGCTGGAGGTTTTGTCACAGACAAAAGAGTGCATCTGTCCACCGACTCTGTAGACCGGCTGACATTTATAAAAATGAATCAGTCCTGGATCAGCAGCTATCAATCCCCTGATGCTGACGTAACAGAATAGATCGGGGATGTCTTCTGCATTCACAAAACCTCCAGCACTGAACTCTTCCACAATACCACAAAAGGGTTACGGTGTGAAGGCACTTGCTGCCATGAAAGGCACAATATTTGGCTGCACTGACGCCTGTGCCAGATTTATATCATTTAAATTTTTTGAACCGCAGGGTCAACCCTGCACTCTTCCACAATACCACAAAAGGGTTACGGTGTGAAGGCACTTGCTGCCATGAAAGGCAAAATATTTGGCTGCACTGATGCCTTTACCAGATTCATATCTTTTTAATATAGGACCACATGGTCCACCCCTGCACTCTTCCACAATACCACAGAGGGGTTACTGTCTGAATGCACTTGCTGGCCTGGTACCAAAAGCACACTATCTGGGTGCACTGACACCTTTACCAGATTCATATCTTTTTATTATAGGACCGCATGGTCCACCCCTGCACTCTTCCACAATACCACAGAGGGGTTACTGTATGATGGCACTTGCTGGCCTGGCACCAAAAGCACACTATCTGGGTGCACTGACACCTTTACCAGATTCATATCTTTTTATTATAGGACTGCATGGTCCACCCCTGCACTCTTCCACAATACCACAGAGGGGTTACTGTATGATGGCACTTGCTGGCCTGGCACCAAAAGCACACTATCTGGGTGCACTGACACCTTTACCAGATTCATATCTTTTTATTATAGGACCGCATGGTCCACCCCTGCACTCTTCCACAATACCACAGAGGGGTTACTGTATGAATGCACTTGCTGGCCTGGCACCTAAGGCACAATATTTGGGTGCACTGCCACTGACGCCTGTACCAGATTCATATCCTCAGAGGGGTTACTGTGTGACGGCACTGTTGCCGACGCTAAAGGCCCAATTTTAAAGCACCTATTGTTACTTTCATCAAAAGCCTGCATAAGTTTCACCATAATTTATCCAAAAAATTACTAAACTTTTTCTGTGCCTCCTAAAATGTCTTTTCATACAGGCTGCCGCCCCAAGCAGTTGTTTATGAATAGATTAAAGGAAAAGCATTTACCGTCATTTGAAACGTCATTTTTTTGTTTTTAAATGTTTCTATACATCCTAGAAATCTGCCACTTCACGGGCAGGTTATGGGGACCTCCTAGGCACGATATTTGAAGGAATTTTTCGTTTTTATTTTTAACCCTTATTTCATGGGAAACTCACTGTCCCTTTAAAAACGTTTTTTTTTTAAACTTTTTGTCCTTGTTTCCTGTCCCCCAGGGCACTACCCGGACCCCCATACACCTTTTATGGCAAATATCTAGCATATATGCCCTCAGGGAATTTTGAGTACCATTGACTTGCATTGTGTTCGTGTTCGAGTTCGAACATTTGAAACGTTCAAGTTCGAATGCGAACCGAACTCGGGGGTGTTCAGCTCATCCCTAATAGAGAGGAGCAGCCCACCCACTCCCTTGATTTCTCACCAGTGGGTGAAGTCTTAAGCTCTTCACAAGCAAGGAATTTTTTTTAGAAAAAAAAGTATTAAGATTTATTTAAAACATGGTATGTGTAGTTAATTAAAAAGAGAGTGAATTGGCATCCTTGCATACAGATTGCTACTGCAAAATGATTAGAAGAATGCAAGTTTCATCATTTTAAAATTTAAATATATTTGTTAATCCTTTACAGAACTATTGTTGGGATGAAGGGTTCTAGGCTCTAGATGGTATCCTTTATCTTACACAATTTCACCCAGGGTTTACATTATCAACATACAAGCAAAAATGGACTTTATGTCACATACAGTAAATATGACAAAGATAGATAATACAAATGGTCAGGTCTTCTGCTTATGTGGATTTGTTGAGAACGTAATGAGATTATAAGCAATAAAGCTTCAGGAAATACCAATAAAATATCTGAATGGCAAATGCCTGTATATGGATATTACAGTAACGTCCTAAATGTACTGTACAGGGCTCTTCAGCAAATATTAACCTGGAATGTTATCCCTGAACAATAGTGAGTGACCCCAAAGCTCGGTGAGGGTGAAGAATGCTCCTAGTATCTTCTATACTGGGTGACAAGAGTGAGATCTAAAATAAATAATTTTCTCCCCAGGGGGCACACTAATCTTACGTTAAAAGGGTCTATTTATTAGAATTTGTATTTAATTTTCTAGTACGTAGCAAATGATAAATCAGATTATGCATGTGACTTTATTTACACCATGAACATTGAATTCTGGATTGTCTTCCCCCTCAACCCCGACATACTTGTCTGAGGACAGTGGACTTTCGAGTAGTATTGGGATATAGCACATTTGTAGAATCATTGAAGGACTTGTAAAACACATTGCTGTTTCTTTAAATTTATGCTCAAAGATAAACATTGGTCAATGAATTGATAAGAAACGTCCTTTTTTTGCCTATCCAAACTTAACCCTTGCACAGCCAATGGCTTTTAATGGAGGAAAAAATTAAAAAAATTATTTGAAACATGGAATGTGCAGCTGCCACATAAACATCGGGCGACATAGTTTAATCCCTAATTTGTGGTGAAGCTATTGCTAGCAAACCTACATACAAACTTAGGAACCAGTGACAGGGGGTGTAGAGGGCCCTGCCCAGAGGAGCTTACACTCTAGAACAGTGGCTCCCAACCCTGGTCCTCAAGTGCCCTTAACAGGTCAGGTTTGCCTGATATCTGAAGCACAGCACAGGTGATATCATTTGTTGCTCAGTGATTGCAGGATTCAGTCTGCATTTCCGAAAGGGAATCCTTACAATCTGGCCTGTTAGGGGTACTTGAGGACCGGAGTCAAGAACCATTGCTTTAGGAGAAAGAAAACAAGAGAAGTAACCAAATTCTTAGCGATCAGCATCACTAATACTAGTCTTTGTATCAGGAATGAAGAAGGGCATGGTAGTAACGGAAGCTATGAAACCTATAACGATGTGGGAAAGGGAGATGGGGAGAGAGATTAGGTAGGAATGTGATAGCTCATCTGAAAAATGTGTTTAATTCTTGAAGGTCTGAAGAGTACCGCTCATGAGACATTGTGGAGACACAACTTAGCAATGTGGGTAGAAACAGGACAGATGGAGGTCGCTTTCAGACTGCACTGATGTAACAGGGGCGTACTCAGGGGGTCTAGTACTAAAACATTAAAGTGGCATTATACCCTCAGATTTTCTAACATAAAACAGTAGTATAATGTGAGCCTTACTGTAATCCAATGTAGTTTTCCTTCTCTTTGCTTCTGTTTCTTTTAAATCCTGATATCTAATCATGCTTGGCAGGACTTCCTGTTTTCAGGTGACCATCGTTTCTCTGTAATGCCTCATGGTGTCAGCGTTTTCACCCAGAACTACAAAAGGAAGTCCTGCAGAGATCCACATCCCCGGCCACTTGTGATTGAGAACTGCTGCCTGAACGTGCTGTGGTTTTTTTTTTGTGAACTATGCAATGAATAGGTTGTTTATGATAAAACATAAGCAATAAAGTTCGTTTAAAAAAAAAGTAAAAATACCTAGCTCTGATTATGAGAATCTGCAGAACAAAAAAAAAACCCACAGCACGTTCAGGCAGCAGTTGTCAATCACAAGTGGGTGGGGATGTGGATGTCTGCAGGACTTCCTTTTGTAGTTCTGGGTGAAAACGCTGACACCATGAGGCATTACAGAGAAACGGTGGTCACCTGAAAACAGGAAGTCCTGCCAAGCATGATTAGAGATGAGGATTTAAAAGAAACAGAAGCAAAGAGAAGGAATACTACATTGGATTACAGTAAGGCTCACATTATACTACTGTTTTATGTTAGAAAATCTGAGGGTTTAATGCCACTTTAAGTGCAGGAATGCTCCAAGATTTCTGCTCCTCAACTGACATGTTGCACTTATCCATGTTTAAACACCAAGATAAGCTGGGATTTAGGGAATTATTATGAAAATTGCATTAAGAACCATAGATTTATGGTGCCTTAGTAAAGAAACATATGATTGAAACCCAATAAAAACTTTGAAAACTTCTTCGCGTGTGGACCAAGTTCACTCTAGGAAAATAGTGGAGGAACTGCATTCCCACGTGTTCCTGCTCGACTTAACCCCTGGGTGTACTTTAGTTAGGTAGACAAAGTGAAGTGGAGATATTTAGGGCTTTGAAGAAGATATGTAGTATTTTAAATTGGATCCTGCAATGCACAGGAAGCCAGTGGAAGGACGGGCAGAGGAGGGAGGTATCTGAGGACCGTTGGACAAGAGAAAAATAAACCTGGCAGCAGCATTCATTATGGATTGCTAGAGGGCACTGCAGGTGTAAGGAAAGCCGATAAGGAGTTACAGTTATCAATCACGATATACTGTGCATGAACAAGCACCTACGGCTGGGGTCACATGAGTGCAGTAAGTCCTATGTGGACGCCACACAATGCGCTTTAAGTTTGATGTTAAAGATCAAAAAAACATGAGAAACATGGAAGTTGAAGCTGTTGTGAGTAGGTAGCTGAGACTACTAAACGCAACAGATGTTAAATAAGCGCTCACCTGATGTCCTGTAATCACACCTATAGAAAGCATCACATCCGTAGATATGTCTGTACATGCATCCTTGCGGGTTTGATGCCGGGAAAAAAAAAGAGCCTCCATTCTAATGTAAGTGAAAGCGTACTTGTGCACTTCGTGTTTCTTATATGAGCCTTCAAAATTATGTGACGGACGTTGTGATGTAAAATTAAAAGGATGCTGTATCTTATGCCTGAAAGGGGTGGAAATCAGCTTGAGAAAAGCTGATCATTAAAAGATTGATTGAGGGGGGGGGGGTTCTTTTTTGGAAGGAGGAAATATGAGAATTTTTGGCAAGATTTACTTTCAAAAAGCGTGAAGACATTCAGTTAAGAGTTGGAAGAGAGAAGATAATTAGTGACATGATCCAGGAGAGAGATCAGGGGAAAAACAGTGTATTTGGGCATCATCAACATATAGGTGGTACTGAAATCCAAAAGAACTGATAAGATGGTATGTAGACGCATACAAACATAGAAACGTAGAAAATGTCGGCAGTTAAGTGTCACGTATCCCCCTGAATACCAGAATATTGGTCCCTATACGCAAAACGCTCTCTAGCCTTCCGATCCTTAAGTGGTCGGCACGTCTAGATAGATATTTCGGTTCACAAGACAGAGTACCCACAAGGGTTAATATCAGACAGATATACAAGGCCTTTAGATAGTTTGTTCTCCCCAGGACTTTAGCAATATAAGAGGTAGTCTGCTGTATGCTTAGGGTTACACACAGACTAACACCGGTACCAAAGTTAGGAGCAGAACCGTTAGAGAAGTCGTTGCCAAAATCAGGAGTCATACACAGAGGTGGTTCTTTGCCAATGCCAGGGGTCATACACAGAGGTGGTTCTTTGCCAATGCCAGGGGTCATACACAGGGGTGGTTCTTTGCCAAGGCCAGGAATCATTCATAGAGAATATTATGCAGCCAGAAACAAAGGTCAGACACGGACAGTAACAAAAATCGCAAGAGCTCTGCGGGAATGCAATACCACGTCAGGGCACGGGTAAAACAGTGAAGCCGGGTTTTAAAACCGGCGGGTCCGCGTCATCACGCCAGGTCCCGCCCCCCGGCGTCCCACGTGAGCGCAACCGGCTGCAATATCAATCGGCGCCTGGCCAGCGAGCAGCGTGGAAGCCGCTGCCAGGCGCCCAACGGATCGATACGTTACATTAAGAACCTTTCGGCCCATCTAGTCTGCCCAATTACATGGATACTTTACCTGGATTTATCTTTTGTTTAGGATAGCCTTATGCCTATCCCATGCCTGCTTAAATTCAATTACTGTTTTGGCCTCTACTACTTCTACTGGACGCAGCATAGATAGAAATGAGAAGGGCCTAATATTGATCATTGGGGTGCCCAAACAAAGAAAGACTGCAGGCTGGAGATAGTCAGAAAAGGAGACACAGATTCAGTGATAGATAACAAATTAAAAGAATGATGATTTGTCTTTTTAAATGTATTTTGTCCTTTGCATAAGGAAAGACTAATATGTGGCATAATACCTATGTATGGAAATAGCAGTAACACCTTGTATCTGTACTGTACAGGGATTTTCAGCTACTCTCACAGCCTGAATCTTAAACCTTGCAGTTAAACAAAAGGGGCTATATTACAATCTTACCGCTAAAACGGGAACGCTAAAGTGGGAATTCTCGTGATCTCGTGCAGGGTTGCGTAGTGATTCGTGGAGGGAGACTGCTCCCAGCAGCCAGAAGTGGCGGATCAGGCCACCGTTCTCGCTGTGAGATAAGTATCTGATTTTTAGGGGGTTTTCAGCTGGTGCTGACTGATTCCGCAGAAGTGGAATCAGTTAACCACAGCTTGAAGTTGGTGCTAACTTTTCAGTTAACCGCAGCAGTGTGTAATTAGCATTAGGACTATGTAATCCTAACACTAATTACTCTTAGTGCTAGCCATGTTAAGCATAGGGAGTGCAAAGTACAGTAAGCCCCGATGCGCTAACGGGTTTTGTAGCTGTCAAAATGTTATAGGGGGGTCATCCGCTAGGGCCACTTAAGCTAGCGTTAACGCTCACATATCTGAGCATTAAGTTAGCGTTAAGTTAGTAATAGTGCTCAAGGTGTTTTGGATTTTGACCTATAAATACAATAGTAATTAAAAAAGATCAAAACGTGCGGCACTGAAGAAGTCATTTTCAACTACAACTTTAACTAACATCCCCCATGCAGATCTAGCAGTGTATTATTTTAAAGTAATTTTGGTTTTCATTTTGAAACGTAAGATATCAGATCAGATTGTATGAAGAAGAAAAAAATAAAACACAATTGCAAATTTATGTAAAAACAATTTATTACTGTACTTTCCAACATATTGCATTGATTTCTGGCAGACATAATTTTTTAAAAAGACTACCCCAAGCTGGGCAGACAAGTGCCATTAATAAAGTTTGGCAAATGTGCAAAATGCAGTACATAAAGAAACGATTTATTGCTCTTATATCATACATGTTTCATAACTTTATGCAAATACCATTTCAAGTGAAAGGCTCAGATCCTTTACTTTACAATACATTCAATAACCATCACGGTCTACTATTGGACATGTCCATGATTCATCTTCTGCTCTTCATATTCTGGTATTCAGGGCTGGAAGATCATCCATCGATGCTTGTGTTACCAATGTTTCTGCAGCATATTAAATCAGCAGCACCTCCTGCGATAATCATCCTCTATAGGAGTTAGTTTAAAGGAATCCGTCAGGTAGCTCTCTCTAACTTCCTGGTACTGTAATAAAAAGACAAGCGTCACGCTGACATTGTGAAAGTGGATCACTAACACATTGGTAACAATAAATACCATAATGATAACTTTTCAAATTTAATTCACAGCACCATTGGCATACATACAAATGATTTCTTTGTTACAGTGTCAGTATCTTTGTATCTGTTTCTGACAGTGTCTTTGTAGCCCTGTGTTTTATGTGTGTTAGTGTAATTGCCAATGTCAATGCAGGTCTGTTTATGTATAATTACTGTCAGTAGTTCAAACTATTTAAAAAGAATACTCTGCTTATAATGTAAGAGGGGAATCTACCCCAGGGAGTGAGGTTTACTGAAGAAATATACAGCCTCATGATTTCCTTACAGCAGGGCTGTCAAACACCGGCTCTCCAGATGTTTATTAACTATAACTCCCAGGACTCTTTGGTCATCTATTACATTGAAGGGATTTTGGGAATTGTAGGAATCATCACCGGGAAAGTGGTATGTAAGTTTGACAGCTCTGTCCTTTCCTGCCTGACATTTACAGCTGGAACAGTTAAGGAGGGAGAGGAGGAAATGCACGATTTATCTGTTAGGGGTTTCCACAGCCCCTATCTCCACCATAGGTGACAGCTAGGGGTTAACTCCAGAA
Organism: Leptobrachium leishanense; assembly: GCA_009667805.1. Taxonomy (NCBI): domain Eukaryota; kingdom Metazoa; phylum Chordata; class Amphibia; order Anura; family Megophryidae; genus Leptobrachium; species Leptobrachium leishanense. The sequence goes on along the minus strand of CM019064.1, from coordinate 151,985,674 downwards.
CTGACATCATCTCGCTATGCACGATGACGCCAGTCATCAGGGGGAGATCCCGGAAGCTTGTCTGACATCCAAGATCCCGGCCGATCGTTGTGTCCTAGCACAGGAGAACCACTTGGCTGGACGCGCCGCATGCGTCCTTAGCAGTCAAGTGTTTTTTTTTTTATAATTCTTTATTTTAGAATTTTAGCATAGACATCATGAAATCAACATTGTAAGTTAGCCACGCAGGGCCATATGTCATCTGAAGAATTATCCCGCCAGCAAAAATAAACACACAGGGACATAAAGCAATGGGTCGAAGACGTAAAAACACTCAGATGGCATCGTGCATAAACTTTCCATTGGAGGGTCCCCAGACGGAGACATCCACTACGCAGCCAAAAAATAGATAAATAAAAATAACGCAAATGTCCACAGAGACTGCGCAGTAATAAAATAAAATATAAGGGAAGAAAAAAAAAAAAAAAAGGGGGGAGGGGTGTCAGAAGGCATCTGCAAAACAGAAAAAGACAAGGGGGGGTTGCATAACTACAAAGCGTACAGTAAGAGTAAAATCGAAACCGCTTTAAATCTTCAGAAAGTGTCAAAGAAGCATAAACGTCCTCAGCAAAGAATATCTCAAGACGTAGTCGTAGCAGAGAGCGGGGGGGGGGGAGGGGGGGAGGTGCGAGAAGCAAAAATCACGGCATTAAAAAAAAATGGAGAGGTAATTACAGCGGATAGTCATCAGGCAGGAAAAAACAATAGACTGCTCTCATCCAGTGTCCCGAAACAGCGGTCGCCGCGGGGCAGGCAAGGAAAGGCATCCCCGTAGTAGTGTGATCACAGCGGAGACAGCTCCATGAGGCCTAGGCACACTTCTCTTTCCTCCTATGGGGCACACTCCAGCAGCAGGTATCACCTCCACCTCGGTCTGCGACGTATCTGGCAACACCTCCACTCCAACATGCGGCGGTGGGTTCGCGTGCGGCGTCGCCGGTGTCCCATGCCCCTCTTCCCTGACTTCTGGGACCAGCTCACCTCCAGTTGCGTCCTCTGTTACCGCAGCAGGGAGGACCACCATCCGTCCAGGAGGCACCTCCGTCAGCTCCGGACGTTCAGTTAAGTCCTCCGTCTCCTCCCGACCTCCATGCAGCTCCGCCATCTGTGGTCGCCAGGAGCCTGTAGCAATCTGGTTCCCCTCGGTGTCAGGCACCATCACCAGGCACTCCTCCAAGTCCGCAGACATGGCCTCCAGGGCTCCAACACGAGGAGGGAGCATTGGCTGTCTCCATGTCGTGCCCGCTCGTTCCTCCAGCAGCCCAGACGCTGCGGTCACCGCCGCGTTCAGAAGATGGGGGCCCTCCATCCTCCGAGCCGCTACAGCTGACCACCCATCCAGGTAAAACCGCCGGGGGAAGTTTGGAAAGCCTGAAACGGTCCGAGACTGATCCCGGTGATAGGCCTCAAGATGGCCGACGCCTGGACGCCTCCGCTGTGGGACAAGGCCGCAATCTCCGCCATGCTCTGGAGGGGGGACCGAACCGGCTCCAAAGCGCTCCTCCCGGTGGCCGACCATACAGAGACTCCCTGTGGGGCAAATTAAACTAGGAATTCGGTCCAAAACCGCCGTCGCCAGCGATTCCAGACGGAGCTCAGCAGAAGCACGTCTGGTCCCCTGCATGGTCAGCCACGCCCCCAGCAGTCAAGTGGTTAATTATTTTGCTTTGCCTTTCGGCGATTCCATTTCACAGACAATATGATGAATTAACTATCAAATGGTCACCTTATTTTGTCGAAATTGGCACCAAAGCAGTTGTCCGGTGTCGGCGAAAATTACCGAATTGGCATCGGCAAATTCCACCGAAGTGACAAAGTCAAAAAGAGCTTAAACCAATAAAGATGTATTTAAATAAAACTGTATAATGGTACTTTAAAAATAATAAAGTCTTAAAAAAAAAAAGGCCTTCTAAAAAAATAAAGGGTTTTTTACAAAAAATAAAAATAATAAACAGTCTTTAAATATTTTAAAAAGATATATTATATTTATTACATTGACACCTATTATATTTGCCTGTTTAAACCTGTTGAATCCAGGTCATTTTGTCAAAATTTCAGTAGAATTCAGCATTTTGAATAAACAAGTCGATATTTCTCAAACGGGACAATTTTGGTGCTCCTGAATCGTGTCGAAATGCAACGTATTTTGCTGTCAATTCACCTGCATTTGGCCAATCGACAGCTTTGTGAATACACAAATAGCCCAGAAATTGCACCTACGGTGAAATTCATTGTTTAGTGCAATTCAATGGCAAATTCGGACATTAGTGAATAACCCCATTAGTCTTCTCCATGTCCTGTTTTCCCTTTGCTATTCCGCTCTGTAGAGAGGACAGTTCTGTAAAATTGTCTTTTTTTATTTTAATAATAATCCCCACTTGACATGGATCTGTTAGAGTGGCTGTCCATGTGCATTGGGAAAGCGTGCAAAAAATATGCATTTTAGACTGGCACTCCTTACTAGCACCTTATGGCTAAAATGAGAGGTGGTGTTGGAGGGGATAAACAATAAACCCTGACCCTATCTGCTCCCTACTCATATTTTAACTCTTTAATTTGATTTTAAACTTGTCTCTTTTTCCAGTGCCAGACTCCCTCAGCTTTGCTCCGCATTGTACATGCCATCAGCATCATGTTAGCTGTAGCAGTCGCACTCAACAAGGTCCCCCTAATCCAAGGTCTCTCAATCTTAAACACAATGAGAACCAGTGACTGGAGCTTAGTACCAAGAATCCCAACATTCAGGAACCTGACCTCACTGGTCACTAGGGTTGTGCATGCCTTTTTTTTTTTCGTTTAGTTCCGGGGTTTTTTCAGGTGTTTTTTTTTCTCGTTTCGGATCATTTCGGACAGTTTTTCTTTTGTTTCGTATCATTTCGATTTGGTGATTCGGATCGATTTGGGCAGCGCCCCTCTACAGTATCATTAATGCAGCATATGAATTCGCACACTGCCGGGAACTTCCCAGCAGTGTGTGGATTCATATGCTGCATTAATTATAACTCATAAAATTCAAACGCTGCATTGAACTTTATGGGTTAAAAAGCCTTGTTTCTTTAAAAAAAAGTTAGGAAACCAAAAATTTCACTCAAAAGATGCCTAAAAAAATCCTAAAAGAATAATTAAGTAAAGAAACTTACATTCTATTGGTAGTAATCTACTTCCCATTCTTAAATAAGCAATAAAAAAATGAAATAACTCCTAAAAAAGCGAAAAACCAACAGATCCGAATCACCGAAATGAGCCAGATCATTGAAATGATCCAAATCGCCAAAATGATCCGAATCGCCGAATCTAATCGATCCAAAATTTCGGGTGGCTGATATTTCGTTTTCGGAAATGCTCCCAAACCACGAAAATGGTGAATTTCATCTGAATTTCAATTCGGAACGAAACAAATTGCACATCTCTAGTGGTCACCAAACTCAGGTTCTAGGTGGTACTATGTTGAATGTCTGCCCATGAGGTTACGTTCCTAACTCCCTGTTTGATAGTGGCATGTTCACAAATGAGCCAGCTTAAACAAAGAGAGAGAAAAGGATAAAGAGAAGGGGTGAAAGAGAGTAGGACACAGAGTTAAAGAGGCAGATGAGCAAAGCGTTACTGTGAGTTTTATTGCTGTGCAGCTCTGTGATACGCCCATACACAGCACTCATTGGTGTGAGCTTTAGTGCTGTAGGAGCTTTGTGGTACGATTATACAAACTGCTCGCTAGTGAGTGGGGGGGGCAAAATACCCGTTCGCCTGTGTAGACAAAAAAACTTGCACCCGCCCTGCTCACAGACATATTTGTCACCTGAAAGAAATCTACATTAGTTATTATTATTATTTATTATTATTATTTTATAAAGCGCCAGCATATTCCGCAGCGCTGTACAATAAGCACAGTACAGACAGGGTTACAATACATTGAACAACATTTGACAAACAGTACAGGAGGAGATGAGGGCCCTATTCCCGTAGGAACTCACAATCTAGGAGATTAGTTAGTTTAAACTTCAAAGGAATCATGCAAATATATTATGTACATCTAACCAATCTATTGACTATCGCAGTGTTTCCCAAACCTGTCCTCAGGACCCTCCGCCTCGCCAGGTTTTCCAGATATCTGAAGCACAGCACAGGTGATATGATTTGCTGCTCAGTGATTGCAGGATTCAGTCTGCTTTTTCCCAAGGTGATCTCCAAAATCTGGCCTGGTTGAGGGTCCTGAGGACAGGTTTTTGGAAACACTGGTCTATCAGGAGAAACCTTAATCTGTCATTAGGGGAGGCATAGGATATTCTAAAAGTTTATTCTCAAATTGACAATGGTAGGCAATAAAATTGGTTTACGGCAGGAGTGGGCAATTACGGCCCTCCAGAGGTTTTGAAACTACATTTCCCGTTTGTAGAGCCTCAAGGGAAATATAGTTTCAAAACATCTGGAGGGCCATAATTGCCCACCCCTGGTTTACGGTGTTAGAAAAATCTGCTATTTTCCACAGATTATTTTTCTTGTTTATATTCCCATGATCGTGGTGACATAAATTGAAGGGCCTTGGGGAACAGGAGCTGGTGGGTTTACTGACAGCCTACCTACTCTCACAACTCCTCATCCACTGCCAAATGGTGAGGGTTTAGTTAATCTAGTTACAAAGTAACAATTTCCGCCAATAACCAATTGATGTTAACAAAACAAAATATGCTGCACAACTTTCAGAGAAACCTAATGAAATTTGGACAAACCAGAGCAATCATAAGTTTTGGATTAATCGAAAATTAAAAGTCTAGTTTGCACAATGAACATTTCCTCTGTGAGTCAATGTTACTCTGAATCTCTTAAATCTGAGACCAGTAAACAAATAACTAGAAATGAGGGGCTTAAATTGGGTTTTCATAGTGTGATGTAATAGCTATGGTTCCAGGTTCTGTCCTTCTGTATCATCAGTGGTTTAGAGGAGTAACAGAACCCAGTTTTACTGCCTGCGTCTGACCTGTACAGTCTTTATTCCAATACGGAGACATCCTCCGAGGCAATATGGCCCGTTTTACTGGTCTGTTTGTGGTTATTATTAGGTGGCAGTGGGAAAAGAGGATGCAATGTTAAAAATGCACTTAAAGGGAGAAAAGTGTAGGGAGGAGACAGGGCAGCAGGCAGGGTATTCCATGTTAGTGTGGCTTATTTTCCCACCAAAAACTGTCTATAACATACAGCACTGTAATAAAGCTTCACCGTGCTTTTACCCTTACACTGAGCCCTGTCTCTGGGTGCAGTTATAATCATACGCTCTGTTACTTGTGGGGCAGCTACATTTCCTTAGGAAAGCAACTTAGGCTAGGTCCATGTTAGGACCCTCTGACCAAGGCACCATAATCACTGCTACACCCCAGAAGAGCTGCCCCTGCGGAGGTTGGGGCCAAAAGCGTGACCTGAACAGGGGAGCTCTTCTCAGATCTAGGTGCCCCTCTACAATGACCACATCCATGGGAAATTAACTGGGCATCTCCAAACAGTTTGACTTAGAAAGTGGGTAATAAGGTCACTCGTTGTATGTTAATAGCAGTCAACAAGTAATAGACAAACCCACAGGTTATCTCATCCTAAGCAGTGTGGTTCAAGGTGAAGCACTCACATGTTGATATGCTTTTCTCGCAAGGGTTTCAAAGGCAAGATCCACATTGATATCAAGTTTTGCACTGACTTCAAAATAGGGAATGGATCGCTGAGAGCACCAGTCATCTGCAGATTTCTTTGAGACCTGAATGTGAACAAAGAATACAAATGACTGAGTCTATACTTCACACAGTAAATCGAAACACACTGTATAAGCTATAATGTAGAACACTCAACCTTTAGGATATAAGTCATTTGTTTGGCTCCAGTGAGTGCGAGATGAATAGGAAGGTAGGTGAGCAATTGCCAAAGCTTTAAAACTGGCTTGAAAATTGCAAAGTCCAGCTTTTGAAAGCAATTTTCAAAACGGTTCAACATTAAAAACATATTTAGAGTGAGGTTATACAGGAAAAATAAAAATGACCTCATGGCCCAATGGGGAGCTCAGAAATGCGTCTTTGGCTTGTTATACCATTGGCTGATTTTTTTTGAGAGAATTTAGGGTTCAGCTAATTAGAGAGCTCCATCCTGTATATTTCTCATTAGTCAGAATACTGTGGGAATTAATTTCAAAATTGACCAATCAGGAAACTAGAACTGTCACTTGTTCTCCGATTGGTCTTATTTTCGAATTCAGCCAGTAAGAGTAGCTTATTTCAGTATCACCCCCCTCCCCCAGCACAAATATTGCTAAAAGTTTTTCATGAGTGCCAAAGTGATAAAACTGGCTACATTTTTCACTTTGTTCTTCTTCACAATTAGCAATGACCTTGGAATGTCTTATGGCATATACGAAGTTAGGTAATATATTATATGTCACTTACCTCTCTATCTGCGAGATCAATTTTATTCCCAAGAATAATCATTGGAAAATCTTCTGCAGATGTATGAACCTTGTCCAAAAAATCATTCCTCAGCTTCTCAAGACATTCAAAGGTCTCTCTGTTTGTTACATCGTACACCAAAAAGCAGCCATCAGAGCCCTTATAAAAACCTGACATCAACGACTGAAACCTGTCTTGTCCGCCTATGTCCCATATCTGCAAGATAAGGATATTCTCATCATGACAAAATACTCATAAGGTCACTTTCCTGAAGTCTAAAACATGACTGGTGCACACGTACAAAGTTCTCCATAATCGAGCCCCTGCCTCCTCAGTTATTAGAAAGTTATATCCCATCTCGGCCACTTTACTCTGACAATGATCTGAGGTTATCTTCTCCTTGTACCCCCAACTCTAGTCTTCAGGACTTCTCCCAAGCTGCCCCCTATTATGGAACTCCCTCCTCCGCAACATTAGACTTTCCCCCGTCTATCTACTCCCTCAAGACGTCTCTGAAAACACGTTACTTTAGAGAAGCCTATCGGCTCACTCCATAATCCCCCACTATATATTTATTGCTCCATCCTCCCACACTGTCCCATGCACCCCCACTACTTTAGGTTCTCTACTTATCTCACTTAGCATCAACTATGTAATATGGCCCTAACTTAACCAGAGCTGTTGTAAACTTCCCAGAGCCATTATAGCCTATGGAGGTTTTAAGTTTACAACAGCTCTGGTTAAGTTAGCACCAACTATGTAATATGGCCCTTAGTGTGTCACCCTCTCCTCTTAGACTGTAAGCTCTCTAGCAGGGACCTCTCTCCTATTGTACTGTGTATTTACATTTGTTGTTATGGCTCGTCCATTGTACAGTGCTTCGTAACTTGTTGGCGCTTTATAAATACTTGTAACTGTAAGTGAGATGGGATAGATAATTTTCTACCATAAACTAGTAAAATCCTTCTTATAATTATTACTATGGCTTAGCAATCTTCATCAATATTTACTAAGAAAGTTCATCCATTTCATGGAATTTACAATGGAGCATACACAGATAAATTCTGCCAATGATTACAAGTTATGGTTCACTTTATTACTGGACAAAACAATATGCTACAAGTCCAAAATAAGGATTTGTATAAAATAAGGACTTGTATAAACATCATATAATTTATTTAAGAAGCTTTTTGGGATAAATAATAATATGAACATAGTGTGTTTAGTCTGGGGTTACAATTCTGGCTACAATAAGTGTCATTCCCAAATTACAATACAAACTGCATCATCATATACACTACAACAAACTAAGTAACTTAAATCAAGGCAAACTTAATATGTAAAAAAATATCATGCCTTTATACACCTTGCCCTTATTATGACTAGGGATGAGCTGTTCGGTTCGATCAGTTCGGAGTTCGATTCGAACATTGGTAGTTCGAAAGTTCGCGAACTTCGAACTTTTTGGGATATTCGCCAAAAGTTCTAAAAAATTTTTTGGGAAAAAGGTATAAAAAATGCTTAAAAAATACTAAAAAATCTAGAAATAAAGAGAATTACTGCAGAATATTATAAGAAACGGTTTATTAGATCATGAATTAAAAACTGAATATTTTTAACATTGAAGCCTATGGGATAAAACATTCCTGTTACTAAAAGATCAGGCAGACACGGCCCTCTAATCAGGCACTGTAGAGGGCAGCCTGCAGGGGCCTCCCAAGGATCCCCTTGAGGAGCAAGGAGCATGCGGCCGCCGGATGACAGAGCTGCGACTGTGTGGGCTAGCCGCCCGGGTGCATGTGGCAGAGACAGGCAGCGCAGGGAGGGAGCCACTGCACCTGCAGCCACAGCAGACCCCCCCCAGCCCCCACCAGGATCCAGGGAGCCCCCACTGACCACCAGGCTAAGGTAAGGCGACACATTTCTAAAAAAATAAAAATCCGAGGACATTTTTAAATGTCCCCGGGAACATAAAATAAAACTTTTTTTTTCTTTCTCTACCTGGCTGAATGTATTTAATTATAATATATTAGATACATTCAGCCAGGTAGAGGGGGGTGACATGTGGGCTGCGCGGGGTCTCAGGCAGTGGTTTGTTTTTTTTGTGTGTATATTTTTAGAAAATTTATAGGGGAAGGTAACGGCAGGTATGATATATATATATATATAGATAAGATACATATCTATATTCTTATAAATATATATATCCAGACTTGTATTACACACACATTTTGGCAACTAATTGCCCCCCCATTTGGCTGATCCCTCCAGAAGAAATGTTGAACCCGATAGAGCAGAGAATAATATATATATTCTCTGCTCTGTCGGGTTCAACACTTCTTCTGGAGGGATCAGTCAAATGGGGGGGGGGGCGCATTTAGTTGGGATTGTCCACATGCCACCCCCCATGTGCGTATGTGTATATATTGCCTGAGGTATATGGGTGGGAGTATATATATATCTGCGTGTTGATATATACGTATATATAGGTCTGCGTGTTGATATAAAATTTTCATTTCGGCTCGTTTCGTTCGTAATTCGACAATTTTCATTTTGGATCGTTTCGGCCGATTTCCGTTTCAGTTAGTTTCGGCTCGTTTTTCGTATTGACTTTTTTTCGTGATTTTGGACATTTTCGTGTATTCGGTGTGGGAAATGTTTTGCCCATAGACTTCAATGTTAAAAATATTCCCGTTTTAATTCAATATCTAATAAACAGTTTATTATTATATTCTGTAGTAAAGAGTCTCTTTATCTCTAGATTTTTTAAACCTCACAGTAATGTGCGCCGTGTATTATGAGCATTCAGTATTATATGGGAGTACTGCTTTATGAGTAAGAGTAGTTAAAAAAATAAAAATAAACGTAAAACTCGGGGGGGTGACACCATGAGTTACCGCACTGGGTGACACCAATCCTAGTGACGCCACTGACGGTGTGAAGGCACTTGCTGCCACCAAAGGCAAAAAATTTGGGTGCACTGCCACTGACGCCTGTACCAGATTCATATAATTTTAATATTGGACCGCAGGGTCCAACCCTGCACTCTTCCACAATACCACAGAGGGGTTACGGTGTGACGGCACTGTTGCCGACACTAAAGGCCCAATTTTAAAGCACCTATTGTTACTTTCATCCAAAGCCTGCATAAGTTTCACCATAATTTAGCTAAAAAATCACTAAACTTGTTCTGCGTGTCCTAAAATGTCTCCTCTTTTAATACAGACTGCTGCCCCAAGCAGTTGTTTATGAATAGATTAAAGGAAAACCGTTTACCGTCATTTGAAATGTCATTTTTTTGTTTTTAAATGTTTCTATACATCCTACAAATCCGCCACTTCACGGGCAGGTTGTGGGGTCCTCCTAGGCACGATATTTGAAGGAATTTTTTGTTTTTATTTTTAACTCCTATTTTATGGAAAACTCACTGTTCCTTTAAAAACTTTTTTTTTAACTTTTTGTCCTTGTTTCATGTCCCCCAGGGCACTACCCGGACCCCCATACAGCTTTTAATATCTTGCATATATGCCCTCTTGGAGGGTACTCTAAAAATCTAACTTTTGAGTCCCATTGACTTGCATTGAGTTCGGTTCGAGTTCGAACTCGAACTTTTGAAATTGTTCGAGTTCGAATGCGAACCGAACACGGGGGTGTTCGGCTCATCCCTGATTATGACCCTGCTGTTAACAACTCCAGCAGTTACCCTGTCCAAACTGTACATTCATAATTTCTATACTTTGCACAGGGCCCATTATTAATAACGGCTCAGCTCAAGAACAGCAAGCTATTCCATCACCGTCCGCATCTCGAGCTTGGCTCGATAATACCAGGCTTTCAAAGCAAAACATAAAAATAAATGCATCAAAAAATCCCAAACTGACCTCTAATCACGTGCTACAGAGGCCACTGCTTCCTCTGGCTGCAAGTGGCATGATACTTCAAACAAATAGCTCCCAGTAGCCCTCATCATGATCTCATAAACACAACATTGTACAGAATTGCGCTTGGCTCCATCAATGGTGCCAGTATTGCTGAGGTGCTCCCACATATTCCAACTCGAAATGCTAATACAATGGGTCAGTCGGAACAGATTTGGTCACAGTAAGCTGCTAAGGCATATTGGCTCGCACCAATATTTTCCCTTAGTGGTTCCTTGTTACTGACAAGGTCGGAATAGGCGCCCGTTTCGTCAAGAAAAACAGATTCAATAAAATTCATTAGAGTAGCAGGATCTGACCATTGACTGAAATTGGTATTTGATATAAATTTGAAATTAAACTATAAAATGTTTGTAGGAACGCGGGCACACTTTGCAACAAGCAATATAGTCATAATATAGACAAAAGCTCAGTAATCTCACCTGTAAACGTACACGAGTCTTGTCCAATTGGATGGTCTTAACGTTCAGTGCGGCTCCAAGTGTATTGTGATAATCATTCATGAAAAAACTATGGACATATCGATTTAGAATGGATGTCTTCCCACTTCTAAAAAACAAAAAGTAGAGGTCAGTATCTCACTTTCTTGATGTAATACAGCAGGATATAGGTTTAGGGCCTCTTGGTCGCTCACATAGTTGAGAAACTAAATTCTTTAATTTCAGTTTACATAAAATGCTTCCAAATTGAAATTCAAATGTTCCAACTACAGGGAAATTTAGGGTCAATCCATGGGCAATGGAAAGTTTGCTACACCTCTTAGGTCCCTATTCTCTCTAAATTATCATGCCAAGGGAGAGTTTGTTTTCCAGTAGAAGTGCTCAGCACTTTATGCCAAGCGCTACTACAATGAGTAGTGACAATCCCTGCTCACAATATACAGTTGAATCCACAGGACTCCACTGCGTATTAGTGCGACAGCTATAAAGTTCTGTTGGAAGGACAACAGCAAACTATTTGATCTCTTGTCCTTCCTCTTACATCATAAGAAGATTATGAATTGTGTGAGGATGTTGGGGAAAATATGTGGGAAGGTGTCTATTTTTCTACTGGTTGTAAAGAGACTTTGCAGGTTTATGGTGTCATTATATATTTTTTGTGAAGAATTGAGGATACCCTTTATGGCGCTGTATAGTGCAGAATCTATTACTTGTGTCTGGCTTTCACCCTGCGTGTATGCTGCCAACAAAGGGGTGGTTGCAGAACCTCGTAACTGCTACAGAATAAATACCAAAAAAAGTGGGTACCTCTTTGTGCGGCGCTGCTCGCAGTGATATTTCTATTTACACTGATACATTGTATGCAATTAGATATAGATTACAAATAAATGGCAAATATTCATAAGATGTGTTGCTTATTAGCAAGGGCATCAAATCATACATAAAACAGATAGAACAATGACAGTCTTCATTCGGTGCAATCCTGCCACCTAGTGTCCATAAAAGAGTCTTTTGTGGGGATGTTTGCACACCATTTAAAAACACAATGTTCTCTTTAAAGTCTGTGGCACTTTCCTTATCTTCTGGCAATCCTTGCTTTTCTTATTCCTCCAAGAAAAAGCAGGATTAGAAGTGTGTCAGGTTGAAACAAAACAATTGGATCATTGGGCAAGACACCTAACGGTACATACTCGCCACCCAGAACATACTTGAAAACGAGAGAAATCTCAATGTATCCTTCCTGGTAAAATCCTTTCTCAAAAAAAAATAAAAAAAATTGACGAAGCTGGCGAGGGAGCCGGCGAAACGCGTCTTGGAGACCCCTATGCTATATACCAGATGCTTTTATTTTGTTTTTATTAATTTGTTATGCATATTTTGTGTGAGCTGCTTTAAATAAACCTATACTTTGGAGTTTTCCCCACTGCATCCAGACGTTTTATTATAAACGCCGCCAGGAACCCTGGCACCGTGAGAAGGGAAGCTTCAGGATTCATCTGGATGCCGGTATCAAAAAATGAGCTACTAAGGCAGGGCCGCCATCAGGGCATTACAGCCCATGCTGGAGCAAGGGGCCCGGGCACTGGGGCGGCCCGCCGCCGGCAACTATGTTTACTTTAGGCCGCAGGCCTCAGAGGAGGTCCTGCGGCCTACCTGGGCCCGGTTGCCGGCGAGCAGGGACTCCAAGATGGCGGCTGGTGGGCCCTCTTTGATGATGTCAGAGAGGGCGTGCCAGACACCTGGAGGCTCATGCCCCACCTGGCTGACTGGCTTTCAGTGGCGTGGCGTGGCGTAGCGAGGGGGGGGGGCAGGAGACCCCAGGCGCCTGTCAGGGGGCGCGCGACCAAGGAGGAAATTGGCATCTTTCTGCCCCTGTCAGAGATCGGGATTTGGAGCCTCTCGTGCTGCTGCAGTTGCTCCTCCCCTTCCTCCTCCACACAGCTTCCTGCCCACTCCACGTGCCTTGAGGGAGGGAAGAGTTTTGAGCATCCGCGGGCCCAGGCAGTTACAGCTCTTTAGAGCAAACTGCAGGCTTGGAAGCTGCACTGCTTCTCTTTGACAGGGAGACACACATCCCCATGTGTGCTGACAGCACTGGCAGCGGCTCCCAGGACCAGAGAAGGTAATGCAACACTGGAGGGGGTGAAGTGAAAAACTGAGGGGGGGGGTGTGAAGTAAAAACTGAGGGGGGGGGTGAAATGAAAACAGGAGAGGGGTGAAAACAGCAGGGGGAATGAAATGAAAACAGCAGGGGGAATGAAAGCAGAGGGGGGTGAAATGAAAACAGCAGGGGGGAATGAAAGCAGAGGGGGGTGAAATGAAAACAGCAGGGGAAATGACAGCAGAGGGGGGTGAAATGAAAACAGCAGGGGGAATGAAAGCAGAGGGGGTGAAATGAAAAAAACAGCAGGGGGAATGAAAGCAGAGGGGGTGAAATGAAAACAGCAGGGGGAATGAAAGCAGAGGGGGTGAAATGAAAACAGCAGGGGGGAATGAAAGCAGAGGGGGTGAAATGAAAACAGCAGGGGGAATGAAAGCAGAGGGGGGTGAAATGAAAACAGCAGGGGGAATGACAGCAGAGGGGGGTGAAATGAAAACAGCAGGGGGGAATGAAAGCAGAGGGGGGAGAAATGAAAACAGCAGGGGAAATGACAGCAGAGGGGGTGAAATGAAAACAGCAGGGGGGGGGTGAAATGAAAACAGCAGGGGAATGAAAGCAGAGGGGGTGAAATGAAAACAGCAGGGGAATGACAGCAGAGGGGGTGAAATGAAAACAGCAGGGGAATGAAAGCAGAGGGGGTGAAATAAAAACAGCAGGGGGAATGACAGCAGAGGGGGGGAAATGAAAACAGCGGGGGAATGACAGCAGATGGGGGTGAAATGAAAACAGCAGGGGAATGAAGCAGAGGGGTGAAATAAAAACAGCAGGGGAATGACAGCAGAGGGGGTGAAATGAAAACAGCAGGGGGAATGACAGCAGATGGGGGTGAAATGAAAACAGCAGGGGGAATGACAGCAGATGGGGGTGAAATGAAAACAGCAGGGGGAATGAAAGCAGAGGGGGGAAATGAAAACAGCAGGGGGAATGACAGCAGAGGGGGGTGAAATGAAAACAGCAGGGGGAATGACAGCAGATGGGGGTGAAATGAAAACAGCAGGGGGGAATGAAAGTAGAGGGGGGTGAAATGAAAACAACAGGGGGGAATGAAAGCAGAGGGGGTGAAATGAAAACAGCAGGGGGGAATGAAAGCAGAGGGGGGTGAAATGAAAACAGCAGGGGGAATGACAGCAGAGGGCTGTGAAATGAAAACAGCAGTGGGAATGACAGCAGAGGGGGGTGAAATGAAAACAGCAGGGGGAATGAAAGCAGAGGGGGTGAAATGAAAACAGCAGGGGGAATGAAAGCAGAGGGGGGTGAAATGAAAACCGCAGGGGGGAATGAAAGTAGAGGGGGGTGAAATGAAAACAGCAGGGGGAATGAAAGTAGAGGGGGTGAAATGAAAACAGCAGGGGGGAATGAAAGCAGAGGGGGTGAAATGAAAACAGGAGGGGGAATGACAGCAGAGGGGGTTAAATGAAAACAGCAGGGGGGATGAAAGCAGAGGGGGGTGAAATGAAAACAGCAGGGGAATGAAAGCAGAGGGTGTGAAATGAAAACAGCAGGGGGAATGACAGCAGAGGGGGGTGAAATGAAAACAGCAGGGGAATGAAAGCAGAGGGGGGTGAAATGAAAACAGCAGGGGGAATGAAAGCAGAGGGTGTGAAATGAAAACAGCAGGGGGAATGACAGCAGAGGGGGGTGAAATGAAAACAGCAGGGGGAATGACAGCAGAGGGGGGTGAAATGAAAACAGCAGGGGGGAATGAAAGTAGAGGGGGTGAAATGAAAACAGCAGGGGGGGAATGAAAGCAGAGGGGGTGAAATGAAAACAGCAGGGGGGAATGAAAGCAGAGGGGGGTGAAATGAAAACAGCAGTGGGAATGACAGCAGAGGGGGGTGAAATGAAAACAGCAGGGGGGAATGAAAGCAGAGGGGGTGAAATGAAAACAGCAGGGGGAATGAAAGCAGAGGGGGGTGAAATGAAAACCGCAGGGGGAATGAAAGTAGAGGGGGTGAAATGAAAACAGCAGGGGGGAATGAAAGTAGAGGGGGTGAAATGAAAACAGCAGGGGGGAATGAAAGCAGAGGGGGGTGAAATGAAAACAGGAGGGGGAATGACAGCAGAGGGGGTTAAATGAAAACAGCAGGGGGGATGAAAGCAGAGGGGGGTGAAATGAAAACAGCAAGGGGAATGAAAGCAGAGGGGGTGAAATGAAAACAGCAGGGGGAATGACAGCAGAGGGGGGTGAAATGAAAACAGCAGGGGGAATGACAGCAGAGGGGGGTGAAATGAAAACAGCAGGGGGAATGACAGCAGAGGGGGTGAAATGAAAACAGCAGGGGGAATGACAGCAGAGGGGGGGAAATGAAAACAGCAGGGGGGGTGAAAGCAGAGGGGGTGAAATGAAAACAGCAGGGGGAATGAAAGCAGAGGGGGTGAAATGAAAACAGCAGGGGGAATGAAAGCAGAGGGGGGGGGGTGAAATGAAAACAGCAGGGGGAATGACAGCAGAGGGGGGGTGAAATGAAAACCGCAGGGGGAATGAAATGAAAACCGCAGGGGGAATGAAAGCAGAGGGGGGGGGGTGAAATGAAAACCGAGCAGGGGGGCATGAAGTGAAAACAGAGCAGGGGCCAGGAAATGAAAACACAGGAGAAGGGGGAAATGAAATGAACATGAGAACTAAGAGGGGGAGAAATGGACTGAAAAGGGAGGTGGGGAGATGGACATGATAAGGCTGGGGGTCAGACTAACGCATTTTTAACGTGCGTTTAGGCACACTTAATCACGGCCGCAGTAGCAGCAAATGACGGCCAATATACAAAGTACGGCCGCACAAAAGTCCGGCTGCGCAACACAAGCGGCAAACAAACGCATTTTTTCAAGAACGCAGAACAGCTAGTACTGACGTACAGAGTGCACTGCGACCGCTAGCGGCGTGTTTGCGTGATTAGGAGACGTCAGACGCTGCTAATGTCCGGCCAACATCACGTCCAGACACAAAAAGGGTTTTATTGACGATCCGTAAAAAATCACACCCGAAAATGCGCATCGTATGACTATTTTCGCTCATTCCGTGAAAAAATACGTCAATGCGTTCGGATGCACTTTTTGACGGTCGCTGCGAATAATGCGTTCGTTTGACCCTAGCCTAAAGGAGAGACCCCCTGCCTATACCTTTAAATGTCTATTGCTGTGGATTCCTGTGTACGTTCATACTCACTGCCTTTACCGTGGGAGTTCTATCGCTGTGATGCTTAACCAGTGGAATAATATAATATAATAATACTTATGCTACATTGTTTGCACTAATACACATTTTAGGTGATTTTAAGGTATTGGGAGTAACACTCTGTAATACGATCTTGATTCATATTATTTTTAATCACAATTTCATACTGTCTTAGATACTATATGTTTGTTAAATGTGCGAGCAGTGTGTGATTTTAACACTTTCGCTGCTGAGGCATTTCCCGCCTCTGTGCTGAGGTCATTTTAACCGTTTTTGCTCATCATGTTTAACCCTTTCGCTGCTGAGGCTTTTCCCGCCTCTGTGCTGAGGTCATTTTTACCGGTTTTGCTCATCATGTTTAAACGTGTTTTGAAGGCTTATTTTAGTATATGACCCAGACATATTATATATCGTTCTTTCCGTCAGACTCGGCAGATTCATAATATGTCATTATTATATGTATACGTCATGACCTGTCTGTATATTATAACAAAAAATGCAATAAAATATGAATTTTCAATAATTTACAACGTGTAAAGTGTATTTTTTTCACATTTTAACATGCAAGCAATTGCGGTTATATTTTGTATGGGGTGCGCTTGTTAAAAAAATTAGAAATGGGGTCTCGTTACATTTTTTTTTGGGGAAAATTACGTGATTTTTAACAAACGCACCGCATACAAAAATCGTTAGTGCAGCATCATTGTTCACATTATAATTGAAATGGGAACAATATTGCTGCATTAACAAACCAAAAAAAAGAAAAAAAACTTGTTTATTTTTTTTTATAATTTTTTTTAAAATATTTTATTATTTTTATTTTTCATTTTTTTTTTTTTTTAAAACTTTTTTCACAGTCGTGTTTGGTATCGTTGGAACGGCCATGCTCTGGCCGATCCAACAGTACCAAACTGTAACCCCTAGCTGCCACGGATCGGGAGATAGGGGGTTCATTGGAACCCCCTATCTCCACCATTGGTGGCAGCTAGGGGTTAACTCCAGGACTGGCGTCATCGTGCAGCGGGAGTTCCCGGAGGCTTGGCCGACATCCAACTTTTCAGCGCCGATTCGTGATCCGGCTCCCCAGGGGTTAATGACAGCCACCGTTTGGAAGGGCAGGCTGTGCCCTTCCAAACGGTGCCTGGCATTAAGCTCAGGACCCCCGCGATCGGGAGGGAGAGAGGTCCGAAGGACCTCCCCCCTCCCTTTCAGGCGCCTCCTCCGCACACGTGGGGGGGGCACCTGAAATAGATGTCATCGCGCCACCGCGATGACATCTATTGTGCCCGCGGTGGTCCCGGAGTGACGGGCTGACATCCAAGATTTCAGCCCGCACCGGGGGGCACAGAGATCGGCCGGAATCGCTCAGCGCGTCCTCCGCAGCCAACCCTTCCTGCGGCAGGACGCGCTGAGCTCGTCCTCCGCAGCAAAGTGGTTAAGATATTGGGACTAACACTCTGTAATGTGACCACGATTCACAGTAACTATTGATTTCCTATGGGAAGAAGGGATCGGGGGGGGGGGGCATTCTGAGGGTCAGTAAGGGGCCCCAAAATTTCTTATGGCTGGTCTGTACTAAGGAGCAGACATAAAGGGAAGACCCAAGCAAAACATGGTTATTAAAGACCCAGCAGCATCCACAGCATAAAAGCTACATGTGCGTAAATGCATTTATTATTATTAATAAATTGTTTTATTACAACCTAACACACTTCTAATCCTGCTTTTTCTTGGAGGAATAAGAAAAGCAAGGATTGCCAGAAGATAAGGAAAGTGCCACAAACTTTACAGAGAACATTGTGTTTTTAAATGAGCTGCAAACATCCCCACAAAAGACTCTTTTATGGACACTAGGTGGCAGGATTGCACCGAAGAAAGTCATTGTTCTATCTGTTTTATGTATGATTTGATGCCCTTGCTAATAAGCAACACATTTTATGAATATTTGCCATTTATTTGTAATCTATATCTAATTGCATACAATGTATCAGTGTAAATAGAAATATCAGAAGAGGTACCCACATTTTTTTTTTTTACTTTTTTGCACTAGTGCCAAGCATATTAAGGGCCCTATTACATTCTTTGCGCAAATTCGTCCGCGCAGCGCAATTTTGTTTGTGCGCAGCGTTAAGCGTTACCGCGCGAAAATTGACGGTGGTCTCATCCAACCAAAAATAACGTTCGTAAAAACGATGTGCAAAACGAAGAGTAATACGCGCGCATTAACGTAGCGCACGTAAATCACTGTGCGGACTGGTTTTTTTTGCAGGATTCAGGCAATCAGAATTAAGAACCTTACTTGACATCAATTTACCTTAATTGACTCACTTAAGTTTTTGCGCCTGTCAAAGTAAATCTGTGTATACATGCTGCAGCAATAATAAAAACACGCACGAATTCCCAATTTTTTTGTTTGGGTATGTGTAGAATGTGTAACTATACTGTGCTGTATTTTTTTTTCGTGCTGGTGTTTTTCGTTTCGGCCAGAACGTTCCGATTTGCAGTTACCACCAGCTTTTCAAAGACGTTAAAATTATGCGCGCAACGTCGTTCGTAAAACGATGCGCATAGATTGTAATACCATCCGCTTACCAGCGCATTTGCGCTCACAATGTTAAGTATAGAACGCGCACAGTTCATCACGCTCGCGCAGGTCCATCCGCATTAAACGTTAACGCGCATCGTTTGCGCGAACGTCGTAATACGACGTTCAGTGCAAGGGGTTTTGCCCCTCGCGTTAATGCGCTTTTGCGCTCGCGCAAAAAATTGCGCGAAGTATGTAATAGGGCCCCAAGTGTCTAGTGCCACAAATTATGTGATGTGCAAATTCATGATGTCAATGTGAAAAAGCTGGGTGGCAGCACAAGATACAGCTCGACTTTTGATTCTAAGTGGAGAGGTAACGATTGCATAACGACCTGCATTAATCACCAAGCCTCACACAAACGTTACCGTCCCACTTAGAATACTGCACCTAGTCTTTAACGCTTTCCCTGTGGACGATATGTGGCGGCCTCCACATGTGTCACAGCTGTATGCGGAGGATGTCTCCCACACGTCATCGGGTCTCCGGGGCCTCCCTCCCTATACACACCTCTTTGTCTGGGGTCCTGCAGTGGTCTGACTTCCTTGAAGACAGACCTCACTTTTAAACCCCTACTGGCACAATGACGTCAGTTTCCGGCATCCCCTGGCAGAGCCAGAGAGTGCCTGAAGGAGAGGGCCCTTTGGACCCCTGTATCTCCCCATCAGTAAGGGGTAGAGGGTCAGGAGAGGCATCGCTGGAAAGGTCACAGACTGACCTTTCCTGCAATGGCCCTCTTAACCCCTAAACATGCCAGGACCGCGATCTGGTGCCATTCGCACAAATGCACAATTTCCTTAGAAATGACAAGCCTGTAATCACAGTCAGTTTTTATATTATTCATCATGAACCACATAAGGGACACCTAAAAGGTCAATGCAGGAGGTGAAAGAGGACCTTTCACCCAACAATAGGTGATGAGGCATGATGCACACCCCCTGCGCACGCCTATGCTTGGTAGTGAATGGGTTAAGAAGATTCTCCAAAATCTGTAACAGATGCAGCTATAATTTATTGTAAAGGTAGAGCACTCAGTGAGTGCAAACCCTTTGAACTGCAAAAACTGTTTTCAAGGTTTGTGTTCAGAGGGTAAGACTTGGTGGTAGATTTTTGTCAAACTAAATTACATCAATTTGATCAGAT
The DNA here is from genome assembly GCA_009667805.1 of Leptobrachium leishanense. Taxonomy (NCBI): domain Eukaryota; kingdom Metazoa; phylum Chordata; class Amphibia; order Anura; family Megophryidae; genus Leptobrachium; species Leptobrachium leishanense. The sequence continues at coordinate 151,965,778 of CM019064.1, read as the reverse complement.
GATTTTGTCAGGCTCCAAACCCCTTTTTTACTATGTTAGGCTTTAGTAGTCATGTTACTGGATTGTCCATTCAATACGTGAGTAGTTATATGACAATTAACTCATCACATTGTTAAATATTACCAGTGGTGTGTGCGCTCTTACCCCACTGTTCCAATAAAGTTAAGTTTCAGTTCCACTCCATTTTTGGAACTCATGAAGATCTGAAAGAAGCATGGGAGATAAAAAAAATGTTTTAATTAGAAAGTATTTATGAATTTTTACTAGAAACACTATTCATACTAAAACAATACCTTATAAAGGAAATAAATGCAAATTCCAAAATGGATACATGTTCATTTTTAAGTTTTTTTCTCCTCCAAAACTTGTCATTTCAAAACAAGTCAGTATTTAAATTAAATATATATATATATATATATATATAACAGAATCCACCTGTTCAGCATTCAAGCTATGGGTCTGTAGATTCCTGATGCCGCGGTGCTTAAGTCCGCAAGTAATGGAATACAGCAACAAAAACGTGGGCACTCGCGGACTTGCATAAAAACAAAAAACTTTATTGGCTGCTCATTAAAATCTCAGACGTTCCGGCTCAGACACGAGCCTTCATCACGGATCCATGACGAAGGCTCGTGTCTAAGCCGAAACGTCTGATATTTTAACGAGCAGCCAATAAAGTTTTTTGTTTTTATGCAAGTCCACGAGTGCCCCTGTTTTTGTTGCTGTATACAGTTGTGTTCAAAATTATTCAACCCCCAATGCTGTAAAGGGTTTTAGGAAATTTAGTGTACATTTGTAATTGTATTCAGAATGAAATCCTACAAGGACATTTTAAAGAACCATATGCAACTAAAATGACATCAATTGGTTTTGTAATACAGTAGTAAATGTTTCTTTTGTGAATTCTTCATTGACACAATTATTCAACCCCTTAAAGACTACCACTCTGAAGAACAGAGGTTCATTCAAGTGTTTTCAATCAGGTATTGAAAACACCTGTGGATGTCACGGAGCAGCAATAAAGCATAATAAGCACCAATTAGGCAGCTTTAAAATGACTGTGATACTCAGCTCCTTCTACCTTCTAGACATTTACTGGTGTGGTTACAAACATGGTGAAGTCAAGAAAATGGTCCAGGAAGACAAGAGAAGAGGTGATTACTCTTCACAGGAAGGGCAATGGCTATAAGAAGATTGCAAAGATGTTAAACATACCAAGAGAGACCATAGGAAGCATCATTCGCAAATTCAAGGCAAAGGGCACTGTTGAAACGCTACCTGGTCGTGGCAGAAAGAAGATGCTGACTTCGACTGCTGTGCGCTACCTGAAGCGTAGAGTGGAGAAAAGTCCCCGTGTGACTGCTGAGGAACTGAGAAAAGATTTGTCAGATGTGGGTACTGAAGTTTCAGCTCAGACAATACGGCGCACACTGCGTAATGAAGGCCTCCATGCCAGAACTCCCAGGCACACCCCCTTGCTGTCTCCAAGGAATAAGAAGAGTCGACTGCAGTATGCCAAAAGTCATGTGGACAAACCACAGAAGTTTTGGGATAGTGTTCTGTGGACTGATGAAACAAAATTAGAACTGTGTGGGCCCATGGATCAACGCTATGTTTGGAGGAGGAAGAACAAGGCCTATGAAGAAAAGAACACCTTGCCTACTGTGAAGCATGGCGGGGGCTCAATCATGCCTTGGGGCTGTTTTGCTTCTGCAGGTACAGGGAAGCTTCAGCGTGTGCAAGGTACCATGAATTCTCTTCAGTACCAGGAGATATTGGATGACAATGTGATGCAGTCCGTCACAAACCTGAGGCTTGGGAGACGTTGGACCTTTCAACAGGACAATGATCCCAAGCATACCTCCAAGTCCACTAGAGCATGGTTGCAGATTAAAGGCTGGAACATTTTGGAGTGGCCATCGCAGTCACCGGACTTAAATCCGATTGAGAACCTCTGGTGGGACTTAAAGAAAGCAGTTGCAGTGCGCAAGCCTAAGAATGTGACTGAACTGGAGGCTTTTACCCATGACGAATGGGCGAAGATACCCGTAGATCGCTGCAAGACACTTGTGTCAAGCTATGCTTCACGTTTAAAAGCTGTTATAACTGTAAAAGGATGTTGTACTAAGTACTAAGATTGAATGTCACTTGGGGGTTGAATAAAACTGATAATGATGTGAGCACAGAAAAGACATTTGTGGTTATTTCATTATAAATGTTATGTTATAGTTGTCTGACCTACACGTGCCTCTTTGATTTAATTGTAAGCAAGATGACTGAATGATCAAAATCAATGTCAAACTGGCCAAAACACTCGATTTCAGTGGGGGTTGAATAATTTTGAACACAACTGTATGTATATATCATACAGTATATTCACACATACACACTCAGATGGTTGCATTTTTACTGCTTTCCTGTTTATCATCACACAGAATTCCTTGTGCAGATCTACTCCACTTCTTGAACAATGGGATTATTTATAACAATTATACCGTGAAGAGGCATATTATCTCTACAGACACAAATTTACAGTTTTGAGAGCTGCAAATCCATTCAGCATTTATGATTGATTTCTTTCTAGAAAACCTTTCTAAATAATAAAAGAAAGCTATGGGGAGCATGACATTGTGAATTATGTGTGGATGGAATTAATTTACCAAAAAATCTAAACTTTGCATGAATGTAAATCCTTAGGTTACGTAATTGAAAAAGAATCCTCAATTCATAATGAATAACCGTTTGGCTTTAATGTATCGCAAGAAAAAAAATATAATTTGTTTAAAATTATTTTCCATGAAAAAAAATTCTATTAAAAAATCCAATTAAAATGAGGCAGAATGCATCAGAGAGTAGTTTGAGATTATTTGAATTTGTAACCCACTGGATATTTTTAAATACATTGTACTAATAACTGTTTTATTAAAGGGAAAAGAGAACTTTATTATTTAAAAATGTTCACAGTGGAAGTGCATGTTAAGTCTATTGTTCAACTCGTCTTCGTGTTGACAATCACAGGAGAGTCCAGTAGTTTTGCTTTGCTTCGGTCTCGTCACGGGTTGGTGTCACCTGGTGCAGTAACTCATGGTGTCACCCCTCCATCCTTTGACCTTTTTCCTTACAAGCAATAGAACTCCCAGAAATATGCAGAGTGTATGTAAGTGAATCACAGAGCTCCTCTATTTTGTCAATCCCACACACACACACACATTTATATCCCCAGTTTTTATTTTATAAATTTTTACCCCCTTATTCTATTCCACACCCACGCACTACTTCCCTTATCCGATTAATTTTTTACCCACATTTCCCTATTTTATTATTCTTCTCTCCAAATTTCTTCTCCATTTTATTAGTTTTGCACAGGCACTTAGTAGACTTGCCCCATTTGTGCACTGGCCGCCAGCATTCCTAAATGAGCGTGGCCGTGAGACTCTCAGACATACTCCTGCGGGATTTTACACATAGCCATGTATGATCTGGCAAGAGTCTCAAAAACACGCTCATTTACAGATGCCAGCGGCAGCTCAGAGGACCGTGGCCATAACGAAAATCAGACTGGCTAACTTAGGTGTTACTTTTGACTTAAAGTAGCCTTTCCCAGCTTGCAGATACAGCGGCCTACCGGGGTGGTGACACCTGGTCTAGTCCGGTTCCTCCTAGTGATGCCACTGCTTGCATTCACATAATTTGAGCACCAGGCCCTGGTTACTTGCATATTATTGGGATTTTAGCCGATCATCCTATTCTTTTAATGTATTTTACCTTCAGGGTTATTCAAAGAGAATCGAAAAGTCACCGCACGTTCGGTGACTTTTCATTCTCTTCAATTCTGTGCGATTTGGCGATCCCATTTTCCAATCCCATTTCGGTGACCCTGCGGTGTATTCAGCAAGCACCACAGGGCCGTCGTAGTGCAGGGAAAAGCCGCCACAAACCCGACGAACACTCACCACAAAAGCCCGGCTCACTGAAACCCGCAAAAACATCTGGATTAGCCCCGCCAAACACGCCGGAGAAACCCAGTCAGCCGCCGATCACAGCGCAGAGCTGCCGCCGAAAAAAGCCGACACCACAGACGAAGGAGGTAAAAAAAAAACAGTACGCTTGAATGTTTGAAAAGTGAAACGCTGTTTGCAAAGAAACTACAGAACGAAAATGTCTGAAATTTACATATAAGATCCAATGAATGATTATAAAAAGGGCTGTTACAGAAAAAACGGAAAAAAAAATCACAAAAAAATTCCTAAAAGATCCTAAAAAAAAATTATTGAAAATTAAAGAGACTTTTTTACTGCAGAATATTATAATCAACGATTTATTAGATATTGGATTAAAACGGGAATATTTTTAGCATTGAAGCCTATGGGATTCGCCTGAATAAACCTGTCGAATGAAACCACCGAACAGCAGGGCATTTCGGCAACTTTTCACTGCTGGTTTTTGTTCTCTGAATAGACGAAGCATTGTTTCTCTATGGGGATTTCACTGCCTACGAACAGGCAACAAACAGGCACCGTATGTGCAGGCAATTCGCCAGGATTTGGCAAACTGCCTACTCTCTGAATAGCCGAATGGCCAGGAAAGGTAACCGAAAGCTGAATTTCACTGTTCGGTTACCTTTCGGCCACAATTCGGATCTCTTTGAATAACCCTGCTTGTTATTGTTAGAATTAAAGATGATTCCACCATTGGTCTGTATGTGACACTGACAAGCAGCCGGAATCCTGTAACCCTCAGCTGTCACGTAACTACAGGGTGGCAGCCAATGAAATCGCTCTCAATGCAGAATGATAGATGAGAGACAATACCTGAAATCAATGCTCAACATCTGTGCCACAGTTTACATCACAAAAGATCAAAACATGGATGCACTCAATGACATATAGAGTAAAATATTTTAACTAAACATACAAGAGAAAAACAAAGCACATGTACGATAACAGCAACATAAAATAAACACAATAAGGACATTTCATTTTTTGGTGGTAATGTCCCTTTAATTACACGCAATGCACCGTCCTAATCGGGGACAAGTAGTGGAAGCTCCTCAATGCAAGACAGAGATTACAGTGAAGGAGCTTTTCCCAGTTCCTCTGAGACAGTCCAAGAAAGGGGAAAAAAGGGGGGGGGATGAAAATAAAGAACAGCTGTCTTAAAGCAAAGCAACGTGATCAGGTATAGTAAGCACTGAGCTTGTCAAAGTATTTTTTTTTTTGCACTGCAATAGAATAAGGCGAGGCAGAATCCCCAAAGTCCCCAAATTTCAAGGTGTCCCCAATGGGCAGGAAAGTATTTTTTAGTATTGGATCACTGTATAGCACAGTGATCAGTTGCATCAACTCTAGAGAGTTAATTTTCAGAATTTTTCAATTGTATATTATTTTTTTAAAGGGTTAGTGGAGGGGTTTCATTTTTCTAGTAAAAATATTTTATTTTTATATAAGCTGGTGTAGGATTAGGATATCGTTTTTTAAAAAAATAGATTTAAATCACTTTTTCCAATTTCTATTTTTTAATGAGACTATATTCAGAATTAGGAAATATCTTGAAAAATAAATGAAACCAAATAGTGCAGAATTCTATGAACTAGCATAAAAATAATACAGTATCTCAAAAGTGATCTGTATTAGAAGACATGTTAGTGCTGCAGTGCCCACAATACAACATTTTACACCTCTTCAGCACCTTGGAGTCTCTTGGGCTTGAACTGGCAATACTGCAACTCCGGTAGCTATACATAGCATTTTGGTTCTCTGGTCCACTCATAAACATCTCAGAGGAAATCCGAGAGATGAAATTACCAGTTATATTGCCTTATTTTTATGCATTTTATTGTTCATTTATTTTAAGATATTTGGACTGTGCCTTTATATATATTTATTTTCACCATAATGCTCTTATTTTGTAGAGTGTGTTTGCTCAATTTCCAGCAATGCTGGGTCAAGCTCAGGAGGCTCCAAGGCATTACACTTGTGTAGTCCTTTCCTCACTGACATGTCTTCTAATACAGTTCACATGTGACTATGATACTGCAGTATTCTTATCGTCATGCGGATTCCCTCCGCAGCGCGGAGGACGCACCACGCACATCCTGTTGTGTCCCTACTTGGAGTCAACCTGTCTCCAAGCAGGGACTTCAGCAACAGTAGGATGACATCCTAGATGTCAGCCCTCCCTGTGGGGCTGCCCTCTGGACTGCGGGAGCCAACGTGAATTCCGTGATGATGTCACAAAATGGGTCTCCCCGCTGCCCAGCAAGGAAATCAAATTTCAGGGGATGCAGGGGTATTTGGACTCCTGTATCTCTGGATCTGTAAGTCCTACAAAGACAATTCAGGTGGCATTGAAAAGGTCAGTCTATCTAATATGTGAAGATAAAAAATACAGATAAATTAAAAGTAAAAAAATGTGTTCTGCAAGCAACAATATTGTTTTTTCCCTCCTTACAAATGCTGCTACAATTACACATTTTAATATATTTAAATAGATTTTAATAATTATTTAACAATATGAAATTTTAATAATACACTGTATTTTATATATACTTTGATAAAGAAATAATTTTTGAGTTTTATTGCTATGGATTTCTATGATAAGCTCACAGTGCACATTACTGGGAGTTTTATTGATGTGGCGCTCTGCAATGTGTAGTGTATACAAGTGTATGGGTAATGTACAGTATCTTAGAAACCTGAAAAGTGATCAGCAACTTCCCACGTGTGCCACAGCGCAGCCTTAGCTGCAATGACTGGGTGATGGTTGCAGCAGAGCGGTGGCCATCTATAGTATATGTCTGGAGGGGGTGCGATGGATTCCCCAATTCGCTGGTGGGCCTGAGTGGATTTTCTTAACTCATTAAAATAATTATTTTGAAAATTGTGTGAAGAAATAAAATTCTTAAAAAAATACAACAATGTACATGTGGGGGTTGCGTTGTATGGGTGGGGTTTTGTATGGGTATGGCCTTCTGTGGGCAGGGCACAAGAGGGACCCATTCGTTGTCAGTCTGCCCCTGGACCTACATATATATATTTTTCTGATTCTGACTGGGGGTTATGTAGCAAACAAAATCGTGATGTGACAAATCAAGAGCAATAAATAAAATAACCTTGTAGCCCCTTGACGACTCTTCCCTTAGGCGTCTTAAACAACATATATAAAATAATGTATGGGGGATCTCTACAAGAATCAAATAAAACACTTCATAGCGTAATATGCAGATCAATAGGTATCAATGAATGTCCCCTTTAGATTGTACTCACAGAATAAATAAACTTTAAAGCACATCAACAACAACAGTTATTACCCCACGACTGTCTGGTCCCGGAGCCACAGCCTGGTGAAACTCGCCGCCGCAGGGAACACCAAGGAGTTCTTCGGTAGATTTAAAGCAGAATTTATTGGGATTTGTAAAAAAGCGATATCCAATGTGTTTCTTCTATATTATAGACTTCATCAGGGATAAAAGATCCTGATGAAGTCTATAATATAGACGAAACGCGTTGGATACCGTGTTTTTACAAATGGTGTTCCCTGCAGCAGCAAGTTTCACCAGGCTGAGGCTCTGGGACCAGGCAGACAAGGCGTAACAACTGTTGTTGTTGATGTGCTTTAAAGTTTATTTATCCTCAAAAAAGTGGCTCAATAATATACCTGAATTAAAGCGTGGATAATGCAACAGGTGAGAAGAGACACTCGTTAGGAGAAAAGCTAGATTCAGAACAAGTCAGAAATGCAGATCAGGGATTGCACCAGAATAAGCAAAAATCACAGAAATTAAATAATATTCATTATTACTATTAGGGAATATTATTTAATTTCTGTGATTATTGCTATGGGAGAATGACCTATCTACGTCATACGGGTTTGGGTCGAAATCCGTACAACAAGGTTCCCTAATGCCAAAATCCCAACGGCCAACTTCCCTACACAGACAACTCCCTGACGGCCAACTTCCCTACACAGACAACTCCCTGACGGCCAGCTTCCAGCCATCCAAAATCCCAGCGGCTAACACTAACCCTACTCCCTAACCACCTAAACCTAGCCCTAACCCCCCTAAACCTAGCCCTAACCATCCCCTAAACCTAGCCCTAACCCCATCCCCTAAACCTAGCCCTAACCCTAATCCCCCTAAACCTAACGCTAACCCCCTAAACCTAGCCCTAACTCTAACCCCCTAAACCTAGCCCTAACTCTAACCCCCTAAACTTAGCCCTAACCCTAACCTCCCTAAACCTAGCCCTAACCCTAACCCCACCTAAATCTAGCCCTAACCCTAACCCCCTAAACCTAGCCCTAACTCCCTAAACCTAACCATAAACCTAACTTCCTAAGGGTTAGGGTGTTAGTATTAGGGTTAGCCGCTGGGATTTTGGATGTTGGAAGTTGGCCGTGTAGGGAACTTGGTATGTCCGGCACTTGTTCTGTCTGGAAGTTGGCCGTCGGGATGTTGGCATTAGGAAACCTGTCTGTAGGGATTTTGTCCGGCACCCACATCATTCACCCTCTCGCAATGGGCGATGTCATACATGTTTGCTGCTGGGGCGTCCAGATGTGCCACATTAATTGAAACGCAAAGAAAACTACTATACTGTTGGTATCTCACGCCCCACCGGTTGAAACGCATTGATCCACGAGCCTCTGACCTTTGCTGGAGGTGTTCCTCTGGTGGCACCAGGGGCGGATCCAGAGCCTAGTCTCGGGAGGGGCAATGACTGAAAATAAGGTGTTGCTTACAGAACTGAAATATTTTATTTAACGTATCATACAGTCCTAACCTTGTGAGACTGTGACATTTATCATTACAGATTAGATTCTTACATTAAACAGACAGGATACATTTAAACATATATAACTTTATTATTATTGCAAAGATCAATCAGTTTGTATACTTACAATATTTCCAGACAAAATATTCACAAACAATATAAAATTATGTGTAAAAAAAAACATAGCAGCAGAACCCAAACCTTATCACTTTCCAAACACAAGTAACAAAAGAAACATTTTACTTGTAAGGTACATAACACAATAAATTTACAGAATTAGCTCAATTCTTCGTTTTCCTTGTTTGGCAAACAGCTCAATGACTTGGTCAGTATTCACAGGAATATCTCTATGAATGTAAAGTAAACATAAGCCATTTAACCGGTCCTCCACCATTCGTGACCGAACCCATGTTTTAACATGACGGAGGGTTGAGAAAGATCTCTCTGCTGAGGCCACACTTACAGGGAGAGTTGCTAAGATCAGAAGTAAACTTCTGAAGCAAGTAATAATTCCGTACAGCAATGTTAATTTTGAGGTTTTTGTTCACCAAAGCACAAAATATTTATTTATTATTTCCCCTGCACATAGACATATATTACAGCTCAATTTATATATTGTTTCAGAAGTAAACATAACGTTTATTCATTAAAAACTATAATTTGTGGTGTGTGCGTACAAAACGGAATTGTGCTGACTGCTTCTCTTTATTATATTTTGTCCGAGTGATCCGAAAAACAATCTGAATTTTTCATTAAGAAATCGTTGGCCATTTTGGATTCCAAATTTGCATCCAAAGGGTTCAATGACACTGCTGCAGCAAACTGAATTGCTGTGCTGCAGCAATTCAGCAGCTGCTGCTGAGGTATTGAACAGGCCTCTGTGAAAGCCTACATGAGCTTCAAGCATCGAACCAGTTAGTGGGAACCAATTAGGTATAAATCCCCTCCATCCCATCCCACTGGATTTAATTGATGCTTAATGGAGTGTCCAGCAGCCCCCTGTGACCATGATGTGACATGCTGCGGCTTACAGGAAGCTGGCAGATTGTCATGTCCACTCCAGACTTGGTTGGTGTTGGGCACTGACTGGGCCCTGGCCTGGCTGGGCACTAGGCAGTGGCTGAGTGGCACAGCACTGGCTGCAGGCAGGCAGGGGGGCATGAAGAAGATGAGGGCAGGCAGGCAGCAGTGGCACACAATCATATCACACCACCACCATTACCATTTATTAACATTAATTTCACTCACCGGAGTCTCTGACAGTGAGTGTCACTCCTCTCACTTCACTGTGCTGTCTGCCTGTCTCTCTTACGCTCAGTCTCACTCTCTCACTCTCTGAGTCTGAGACTGTCACTCGAGTGCGCAGTCAGTGTGACAGTGACTGTGCCGCTGTGGGAGTGGCCACGCACTCGCACTGCAGGCCAGCGGATTTTTTTTACCCACAGCACACTACTCACTCGAGTCGACAAACTGGTGGGAGGTGGCAGACCAGCAGGGGCAGGGCAGGCTGCCTCAGCTGCGCAGCAGCCAGCAGGCAAGCAGCAGAGCTGAGCACACAGCAGGGGCAGGGCACAGGCTGAGGCTGCTGCACTGTGTGCAGCAGAGCCATAGACAATGTGGCGCCTCCTGCTCCTGATGGCTTTCCCGCCCATGTGACCACGTCCAGCGCCCGCCCCGGATTGTCACGTGCTGAGCTAGTGACGTGGGCTGGGCTGCTGGTGGCGCTCACTTCCTGTTCCTGTTCCCTACTTCCGGGCCTGACGCCAGTCCTCCGTGCTCCTCCGAGTCCTCCTCGCAGCCTGGGCTAGCTTTAGTCAGTGCGGCGGGCCGGCCCGGGCCGGCGGCAAGCCTGGGCTGGCCCAGCCAGCACTGACTGCCATCAGCCGCAGCGTGGCCCATCACCTGACCGAGACTGAGGCCGGGAGGGCCCGGCTATGAGTATGAGCGGAGCGGAGGAGCCTGCGGAGGCGCGGACAAAATTTTTTACAGTAGCACTAAGCACACACACACAAATTTCTCAGACAGAATCTCGGGGGGGGGGGGCAATTGCCCCGTTGCCCCCCCCTGGATCCGCCCCTGGGTGGCACTGTCCGGTGATTGCCTCGCTGTGGGCCGGTATATCCCAACTGGCGACGAAAGTATTGGGCCGACTCATTCCTTGTTCCCCAGAAGTGCTACTGCTTGGTATGATACGCCTCCTGTGTCCACAACTGAAAATGTTATTTATCATAGTCTCCTCGACGATGCTACTCGTCGCCAGGAACTGGAAGTCGGTTGTAATCCCGACACAAAAGCAGATAGTGACCATGCTGGATCAATACCATTATTTTGATTCCAGGGCGCTAGCGGAATTTGCCCCCCTAAACAAGACCCGCGGGTGATCTGGGTCATACATAAAATCTACAATGCTTGCGGTCTGTGACTCATAAGATCTAGAGTTGTTGAGAGCGTCCAAGGACTTGCCCATTCCCCCCCATATATGTCCCACTACCCCCCCTCCACCCCATATGCTTTGGCAATGCTAAAATGTATTTGGTCCAGCCAATAAAGCTTATTTTGATTTGATTTGATTAGTAAACCTAAACGATCGATATACTTGAAAACGAGAGAAATCTCAATGTATCCTTCCTGGTAAAATCCTTTATAAATAAATAAATAAATAAATATTGTAGTATGATTTCCTGACTCCCATTCCTTTTCGCCCCACCCCTCCCCTCCCCTTATCCTGTTTTATTTCTTTTATATGAAAACTGAGAAGGAATGGTGCAATTTAGTTACTGAACCGATGACTGAGTGCGCTGTGTGATCACAAATTTTGTAGACATTGGCTCGCTGTCCACTGTATGTACTGTATTCTTCTCAATAAAAATCTTTTGAAACAAAACCACCTGCAGGGGGCGCTCAGTGCAGGATAACGAGGAAAGAGGCGCCGCAGCTCTGCTTCTAACAAAACAAAAAAAAAAGGTATCGGTTCTCGGTATCGGTGAGTACCTGAAAAAAGTATCGATACTTGTACTCGATCTTAAAAAGGGGTATCAGTGCATCCCTAGTGGTTTGCAGATGAGTCTTCTAACCATTCTTGCTAGTCAGTGCAATTCTTACCAGTGGATCATTAGTATCCATGGAAAGGTTACAGTTACAGCTCCTAGTGTTGCTGCAGGCAACCTGAGCAGAGAAATATGAAACCAATGACAAGAATCCACCTTTTATTCAACTGTCAGGAAAGTGTAACACGCAGTGTTGTTGCAAGACAGAAAAAAAAGTGCTGCACCTTACTATATAGATACTACACATACCATGAGTTAGTATCAGATATCCTTGTGGTAGAAATTCACACACACTAAGGCTGGGTTCACACCCGGGCGTAGCGCTGCGTCGCGCAATGCGTGCGTTTTTTTACGCGCGTTCGCGCATTACAAAAAACACGCGAACGCGCGTTGCAGCGCGTTCACGGCTATATGCCGAAAAGAAGCTCCCGGACTTCTTTTTGCGTCGGCCGTTTTAAAGCGCGTTCCTGCGCGCTTTAAAACGCTTAGGTGTGACATACCCACATAGGCAATCATGGGATTTCATGTTTAAACGTTTTACAGCGCGCAGGAGCGCGCTGTAAAACGCTCAAACCGTGAAATCCCATGATTCCCTATGTGGGCATATCACACCTGGCCGTTTCTCAGCACGCAGGAACGCGCTGAGAAACGGCCGACGCAAAAAGAAGTCCGGGAGCTTCTTTTCTGCATATAGCCGCGCGTTCGCGGCCATATCATAGCCGCGAACGCGCTGCAACGCACGTTCGCGCGTTTTTTTGTATGCGCGAACGCGCGTAAAAAAAACGCGCGCATTGCGCGACGCTGCGCTATGCTGTGGTGTGAACCCAGCCTAAGAGGGTCCAGAGATCACAGATGTGGAGAATATAGGGTGGTACTTGTACAGATTAAGATATTATTGGGTTCTACATACAGTAAAAATTGAATGACATATATATAGTTTACATTATACAATCCTACCATTTGTACCATGCCATACAGTACAGCGGGATTAGAATGTGTAACAGACCACATGTAGAAGGATTTTAGGCTGTTGCAGTACAGAATGCTCTTGTATATACAAGGAGGGATTATTAAATGTAAAACCGTAGAGATGCTAGTATACGGTATATAAGAGGGATTGTAGGGTGTTATATAAAGTACATATACAGGGATTATAAAGTTTTATACAGTATATTTATATAAAATAGTCCAATAAAAGAGGTATCACTATGTACAGTATGTGTAAGGTTTTATACAGTATATAGAGGCATTGCAGGGTGCTATACCATATATATGGAGACAGTGTAAAGTTGAATACAGTGTATGTGCATTGTAAGAATTTATACATTATATATGAAAAGATAACATCTACAGTATGCTGGGATTATATAGTTTAATATATTATATATGAAGTGATTGTGTTGGTTTATATATACAGCTGAAACGCGAAAAATTTGAATATCGTTCAAAATGCATGCTTATACTTTTCAGAGGTCCGATATTGTTCTATATACATTCCTTGTTTTATTGATTGCATGGAATATTCTAATTTTATGACATTGTGGATTTGGGGTTTTCATGAGCTGGAAGCCATAATCATCACAATTATGACAAATCACGGCTTGAACGATCTTGCTTTGCATGTAATTAGTCTCTCATATATTAGTTTCACCTTTTAAGTTGTTTTACTGAAATAAATGAACTTTTGCACGATATTCGAATTTTTCGAGTTTCACCTATATATGAATAAAAAAAAATCAAGTTTATAATCGGGATTATATGGCACTGTACAGTATATAATATATTATACAGTATATATAGGGATTATATGACACTGTATAGTATATAAGGTTTTATACATTGTGTGTGTGTATATATATATATATTTATGGATTATAGGGCACTATACAGTATATACGCGGCAGGGGTTATAGGGGTTTATACAGTATATATAATATATAGGGGTTTATACAGTATATGTGCAGGGGTTATAGGGGTTTATACAGTATATATAATATATAGGGGTTTATACAGTATATGTGCAGGGGTTATAGGGGTTTATACAGTATATATAATATATAGGGGTTTATACAGTATATGTGCAGGGGTTATAGGGGTTTATACAGTATATATAATATATAGGGGTTTATACATTATATACGCGGCAGGGGTTATAGGGGTTTATACAGTATATATAATATATAGGGGTTATACAGTATATGTGCAGGGGTTATAGGGGTTTATACAGTATATATAATATATAGGGGTTATACAGTATATGTGCAGGGGTTATAGGGGTTTATACAGTATATATAATATATAGGGGTTTATACAGTATATGTGCAGGGGTTATAGGGGTTTATACAGTATATATAATATATAGGGGTTTATACAGTATATGTGCAGGGGTTATAGGGGTTATACAGTATATATAATATATAGGGGTTTATACAGTATATGTGCAGGGGTTATAGGGGTTTATACAGTATATATAATATATAGGGGTTTATACAGTATATATATAATATATAGGGGTTATACAGTATATATGCGGCAGGGGTTATAGGGGTTTATACAGTATATATAATATATAGGGGTTTATACATTATATACGCGGCAGGGGTTATAGGGGTTTATACAGTATATATAATATATAGGGGTTTATACATTATATACGCGGCAGGGGTTATAGGGGTTTATACAGTATATATAATATATAGGGGTTTATACAGTATATGTGCAGGGGTTATAGGGGTTTATACAGTATATATAATATATAGGGGTTTATACAGTATATGTGCAGGGGTTATAGGGGTTTATACAGTATATATAATATATAGAGATTATATAACACTGTACAGTATATAAGGTTTTATAATGTATATGTAATATATAGGGATTATATGACACTGTACAGTATAATATATTATACAGTATATATAGGGATTATATGACACTGTACAGCATATGCAGGGATTGTTATATACAGCATATATGGAGGGATTTTAAGGTTTTATACATTATATAGGGAGGCTTGTGTCCAGTGGAGCCTGATAAACGCTGTACACAGCAGGGGACACACAGTTGTCTCATACTCACAGAGTCCTGGCAGTATCAACCCCTGCTTCACACGAGGTTTCAGTCCCTGTCCTGGGCTCGACAGCTGGAGTGTACAAGGACAGCACAGCATACAGGCGACTTCCCCGGCATCATAGTCACTCACACAGAGCTCAATCCGTGGCCAATGCGGCACTCAGCTATGCTGGTAAGTAAACATTCATTTAGCGGCCCCTGGTTCTGCCTTCCCCCTCCCCCCCCTCCCCGTGCCCGGGAGCCAAACTTCGCCCATCTCGTCCTCCCTGTCTCTCTGCTGCTCGGCCTGTTTCTCCTCCTCAGGAGGCCGTGCTAATCTTACATCACACACACTCCCCCCACAGCAGCTCCACACTCCACACACCGCACCACCCAAACGAAGAGCAGGTCCTGACTCACTCAGTGACTCACTCCCTCAGTCAGTCAGTCACTCACACACTCACACAGTCACACACTCAGTGACTCACTCCCTCAGTCAGTCAGTCACTCACACAGTCACACACTCAGTCACTCTCCAAATCTTTACACAGGATTAGTGAAAATCTTCTCTATTAAAATTTATCAGAAAAATATGCAATTATGTCTTTAATGTTCTTTTCAGGGTAGTTAAAGTGTGTGGTGCAGGATTACACCATTCCTTCCTTCACCATATACAGGAAAATCATTTTTTTCTCTCTTAATTTTAAGATGACAGTAAATCCATTCAACGCTGTCACGGTTATTCAGAGAGATCCGAAAAGTCACCGCACGTTCGGTGACTTTTCATACCTCGCACTTCGGGTCGATTTGGCGATTTCTAGTTCGCTGACCCTGCGGTGTATTCAGCAAGCACCGCAGGGCCCCCGTAGTGCAGGGAATACTCGACGCAAACCCGCAGAACACTCGCCGAACACTCACCAAACACTCACTGAAAACCCGTAGAAACCACCGCAATAAAAAACCCAAACACGGCGGAAAAATCCGACCAGCCGGTGATCACAGCGCAGAGCAGCTGCCAGAAAAGGCCGACTAGCAGACGAACGGGGTGAAAAAAAAACCCAGTTTGCTTGAAAGTTTGAAATTTGAAACACTGTTTGCAAAAAAACTACAGAACAAAAATGTCTGGAATTTACATATAAGATCCAATGAATGATAATAAAATGGTCTGTTACAGAAAAATGACAATTTTTTTTAAAAAACAGAAAAAATTTTGACAAAAAAAATCGCAAAAAATTACTAAAAGATCCTAAAAAAATCTAAACATGAAGAGACGTTTTACTGCAGAATAAAATGATAAACGGTTTATTAGATATTGGATTAAATTAGATTAAATTTAATTGGATAAAACGGTTTATTAGATATTGGAAATTTTTTAACATTGAAGCCTATGGGATTCGCCTGAATAAACCTGTCGAAAGAAACCACCGAACAGCAGGGCATTTCGGCAACTTTTCACTGCTGTTTGGTGTCTCTGAATAGACGAACCATTGCTTCTCTATGGGGATTTCACTGCCGTTGAACAGGCACCGTACGTGCAGGCAATTCGCCAGCATTTGGCGAATTGCCTGCTCTCTGAATAGTCGAATGGCCACGAAATGTCCCCGTTCACTGAAATTCAGTGTCCGGTTACATTTCAGCCAC
Organism: Leptobrachium leishanense; assembly: GCA_009667805.1. NCBI lineage: Eukaryota > Metazoa > Chordata > Amphibia > Anura > Megophryidae > Leptobrachium > Leptobrachium leishanense. The sequence continues at coordinate 151,949,265 of CM019064.1, read as the reverse complement.
ATTTCGGACCTCTCTGAATAACTCTGTATGTGCTGCTTATCCTCTCATAATGGAGAACTGCTCCACAACACCAGGGCGGGCATGTACAGTTCCAAGTTTTTATAAAGCGCTAACAAGTTCTGCAGCGCTGTACAAGGGGAGGAAGAATAACAAATATACATACAGGTTAAACACACAGTACAGTAATAGAGAGGACCCTGCTCAAGAGTTTACAATCTAAGAGGATAGGGGTGACACTCGGTGAGGGTTAATAGAGAATATGAAATAGCAGGGCGCATATGGGCTGTGTGGGAAGATGCAGTAAGAAATGAACAGTGGTGGATTATGTAGTAAGCCGATAGGCTTCTCTAAAGTAATGTGTTTTCAGAGACTTCTTGAAGGACTGGAGAGACGGGGAGAGTCTGATGTTGCGGGGAAGGGAATTCCAAAGAAAGGGGGGCAACTCTGGAGAAGTCCTGAAGGCGGGAGTTGGGGGTGCGGGTATGTGATAAGGCTACAAGTGGACTGAGTGCACAGCATGGAAGCAAGTGGAATCTCCATTCATAATGGGCAAAATACATTTGGCTTCACAAGCACGGCGACTGGGATTAAATTACTAGATAATGATGTCACATTTTAAATTTTATTGACGTTTAAAGAGTTAGAGCACTAATCTAACCGAACCATTAGGTTTTAAACTCAGATTACATGGAGGCCTCTGGACGTGATGACTTGTCTCATCAAAACTGTGTCAAACTACATTCAGGACTAGTTTTTGACTCGGAGTTCCACAGCAATATAATTCGCAGAAATGTGTATGGGTATGTGTGTCACATAGTTCCACAACAACAAAACTCACAGAAATATGTGGTTGTGTACAGCCATGGCCAAATGTTTTGAGAATGGCACAAATATTCATTTTCACAAAGTCTCCTGCCTCAGTTTTTATGATGGCAATTTGCATATATTCCAGAATGTTATGAAGAGTGATCAGATGAATTGAAATTAATTACAAAGTCCCTCTATGCCATGAAAATGAACTTAATTCCCCAAAACAACTTTTCCACTGCATTTCTGCCCTGCCACAAAAGGAACAGTTGACATTTTATCAGTGATTCTCTCATTAACACAGGTCAGAGTGTTGACGAGGACAAGGCTGGAGAGCACCCTGTCATGCTGATTACGTCAGAATAACAGACTGGAAGCTTTAAAAGGAAGGTGGTGCTTGCAATCATTGTTCTTCCTCTGTCAACCTTGGTTACCTGCAAGGAAACACATGCAGTCATCATTGCTAAACACAAAAAAGGGATTCACGGGCAAGGATATTGCTTCTAGTAGGGTTGCACCTAAAGCAACTATTTATCGGATCATCAAGAACTTCAAGGAGAGACGTTCAAATGTTGTGAAGAAGGCTTCAGGGCACCCAAGAAAGTCCAGCAAGCACCAGTACTGTCTCCTAAGCAGGGCCAGACTGGGGATAAAAAACAGCCCTGGGAATAGTTTCACACCAGCTCCAGTAATGTGTGGTGTGTTTGAGGGTATCGCAGAGCTATACAGTAATGTGCAGTGTGTTTGAGGGTATCGCAGAGCTATACAGTAATGTGCGGTGTGTTTGAGGGTATCGCAGAGCTATACAATAATGTGCGGTGTGTTTGAGGTATCGCAGAGCTATACAATAATGTGCGGTGTTTTGAGGGTATCGCAGAGCTTTACAGTAATGTGTGGTGTGTTTGAGGGTATCGCAGAGCTATACAGTAATGTGCAGTGTGTTTGAGGGTATCGCAGAGCTATACAGTAATGTGCGGTGTGTTTGAGGGTATCGCAGAGCTATACAATAATGTGCGGTGTGTTTGAGGGTATCGCAGAGCTTTACAGTAATGTGTGGTGTGTTTGAGGGTTTCGCAGAGCTTTACAGTAATGTGCAGTGTGTTTGAGGGTATTGCACAGCTTTACAGTAAGCGGTGTGTTTGATGTATCACAGAGCTGTACAGTAATGAGCAGTGTGTTTGATGGTATCACAGAGCTATACAGTAATGTGCGGTGTATTTGAGGGTATCAGAGGGCCACACATCTACTGTATATGCTGAGAATGCTAGGCCATACATATCTGCTGTTTTCTCTCAGTTGGCATGCCTGTGGGTCACCAGCTCTTATCTTGGGTGAGATAAGAGGCTCTTGCAGTCCCACAGACATGCAGCCCTGGGTGGAAAAATAAAAAAGCAGGACCTCCAGCGGAGTAAAGTGATGAAAATGTTTATTCAGGAACAGCAGACCCCATGAAAAAGCAGTGACATTTCGACCCAAAGGTCTTAATCATACAATTGTGTATGATTAAGAACTTTGTGGCGTAACGTCACTCCTTTTTCATGGGGTCTGCTGTCCCTGAATAAAAATTTTCATCACTTTACTCCGCTGGAGGTCCTGCTTTTTTATTTTTCCTGCTGGTGTTTGGGGCTGGCGGCGTCCCTGCTTTGTGGTGACCTCGTGGAGTGCTTGGCTTGGGCTCCCTCCTGATGGAGACTGTGGCGCTTCTGTTTTGCGTCACATGCAGACCCAGGGCAGTGATCTGATCTCTGACCCCGTAATCTGATCCTGGCAATGATCTGATCTCCAACCCTGTAAGTGACTCCCAAGACCTTCACAGGAAGCATCGTGTGAGCGCCCCAATGCTTTCACACGCTCGGAGCTCCTAGGCCCTGGGAGAGCTTCCTGCCCATCACACGATGTAGACCGCTGCAGCACACCTAGCCTGCACCCTGCTCGCACTGCTGGTGTGATCGCTCGCTCCTCCGGTATACCTGTCGCTCGTGACACTGTCCAGTCATCACACCTCCTCCTGTGCCACTGCCACTCAGCCATGAAATGGGACGGGACAGAGGAGATGGCTGAGCGAGCGGCTGGCTGCTGGGTGACCTCCCTCACCAGTGAGACTCGAGGGGACACGTCTTCTGCGCATCTCCTGTGCAATGCATTTATGTAGGTGAGGAGGGCGGCGCCAATGCAGTGCGAGTGCCTTGTGTCTGCTGGACGGCATACACGCTGCAGCGGCTGTCAGCCCGGTGGCTCCTCCTCTCCCTCACTCACTAGGCAGCAACAACACATACACAGACGGCCGCCCGCCGCCCGCGGCAGGAAGGCAGTGCGTAACCCCCGGGTTGGCCGGCCGCTGCTGGCCGCTACCAGCCCGCGGTTTCTAAAGTGATGATGTGCTGCGGCCCAAAGATTGCAGCAGCCTACCGGGATCCCTCCCGGCATCCCGGTAGGCCAGTTCGGCACTGCTCCTAAGGTTGATTCAGCTGTGGGATCAGGCCCCCACCAGTGCAGAGCTTGCTCAGGAATGGCAGCAGGCACGTGTGAGTGCATCTGCACACACAGTGAGGCGAAGACTTTGAGGATAGCCTAGTGTCAAGAAGGGCAGCAAAGAAGCCACTTCTCTCCAGGAAAAACATCAGGGACAGACTGATATTCTGCAAAACGTACAGTGATAGGACTGCTGAGGACTGGGGTAAAGTCATTTTCTCTGAATCCCCTTTCCAATTGTTTGAGGCACTTGGAAAAAAGCTTGTCCGGAGAAAAAATGTGAGTGCTACCATCAGTCCTGTGTCATGGCAACAGTAATGTATCCCGAGACCATTCATGTGTAGGTTTGCTTCTCAGCCAAGGGAGTGGGATCACTCACAATTTTGCCTAAGAACACAGCCAAGAACAAAGAATGGTACAAAAACATCCACCGATTGCAACTTCTCCCAACTATCCAAGAACAGTTTGGTGACGAACAGCAGTGCTCGCAATTTCGGTGCTTTGCGTTTCAGCGCATTTCGGTGATTCTATTTCTCCGAAAATACGGTGAATTCACTTTTTAGCGAATGGTCATCGTATTTTGCTGACAAAGGAGTTGCCGAAGCAAACTATCGGATGTCGTCAAAAACTGAAGTGCACAGGTGTTTAAACCAATAAAAATTTATTAAAATGTATCTAAATAATAAAAAAGGTCCTATAAAAAATAAAAAGGTCTGTCAGAGAATTTAAATAAAGCCTTGTAAAAAAATTAAACAAATTTTGTGGAAAAATACAAAAAAGTGTTCTAAGAAATTAAAAAATAAAAAGGGTCTATGCTTTACTGAAATGAAAATAAAAAGGGTTTTTACTGAAAATAAAAAAGAATAAACAATAAAAATGTTAAATTATATTTTTTAAAAAAGATCTTACATTTATTGCATTGAAACCTATGGGATTCGCCAGTTTAAGGCTAATGTCAGACGAACACAGTCTGAGCGTACTCTGCGTGCGTGCACGACGGACGGACGTATTGACGGAAAATACTGTAGAGACAACACGGTCCGTTTTTGTTGACGGACGTAGGAAAAAAAGGAAACTATGGGAAATAAAATTAATATGAAAAATGCTAAAAATTTGAAAAGGATATGAAAAGCCATTGTGTGCGTCAAGGTGCTAGACGTCCGTATGCACTGCGTCTGACATCTCCTCATCACTCACACGGACATGGCGCAATCTGCGCGTCCGTGGTAGCGGTTTTACGTTCTTGCCTAACTTGCGTCCGTTTGCCATGTGCGTTGTGCGTGTGCAGTTTGGTGCGGACGTACTTCATGTGTGGGTCTCTATTGCTCATGATTCTATGCTACGATGGATGTTAAACTGTGGGGCAACCCGGACGTGATCACTGCGTTCGTCTGACACGGGCCTAAGCCTGTCAAACTGAAACACCAAAAATCAGGGCATTTCGCCACAATTTCAGTGCAGTTTGGTGTTCTGTGAATAGAAGACACAATAGTCTTCTATGGGGCAATTCAGAGCCACTGAAAGCCACTGAATTGCATTGAACTGCGGCGAATTGCACCATATTATGCTGTCAATGGGCACTATTTGCAACTTGATAGTTTAGGGACTAGATGAATTGGCCCAATATTGCACTAAACGTTGAAATTCACTGTCCAGTGAAATTTGGGGCCATTTCAGAGGTTAGTGAATAATTTTTAGGACTCGGCCCCTGCCCTTATCCCCAATCATTTGTCCTTTTCCTGTGAACCCCTGTTAATTACTTTTAGATCTGACTCAAATATCTGTGTTGTGAACTATAAAACAAAAGAGTTTAAATTATTGGCAAATGCTAATGATATCCTCTTCTCTTACAGAAACCTATGCGATCAATTCCAGCCCTTTATAAAACTTTCCATGTTTTTGGGTTTTTCAGAACTGGCAGGATAGAAAATTAACTTGGACTCGGAGGCTTAAATCGGATGCTAGAATCCTATTTTTCTCTACCAGCATCGATGAGACCCTCACTGGGGTTTTATGGCTAAAGAATCTCCCTCTAGTCTATCTCATATCTTGGAGTTCATATCTTTCTATCCACAAAAGAGGTTTATTAAGTTAATTATCCACCCCTCTTCAGGGTTACCTAAGGAGACCTGGGCAAATATTGTGGCTGGGAAGTAGAAAAAATAGGTAGCAGGAGGTAGTCCAGATCTTGTAAAAAGTATGTTTATTTAAACCATATGAAAACTGACATTTCGGCCCCTAGAGGCCTTTATCAAGATAAAAAGATACCCTATATAACAAAGCAACATATTTAAATAGGGATAAGGCGTATATCAGAGAAGACTCACCTATCGCGTCCCACCATGCATCAGCGTCTGGCCGAGCCCAATCTGGAATTGCCGGGAAGGCCGGCTCAGTGACATCATCAGGTTGTGCCGTCAATGGGCGTTACCATGCCAATCTGTGACACCCAGGCGGGGGACGCCTGGCAACCACAGTACACAATTAAAAACAAACTTGACAACTCCCCGATGGGGAGAAAACGGTCCTCAAGGAGACCTGTAGAAGCCAACATGGAGGATCAGAGAATTACAACTATGCTGAGTGTCCACTACACAAATCATAGGTGCAAATCATCGTGCTGGCAAGGACGGTGCTGGCAACCCGGTTACCACTCACAACACTGGTCGCGCAGCAACCCTGCGATGGAATAACCAATGACCCCCTGACAGAAAAGCAACTAAGCATATTAATAGGCACCCGCCAGAACAAAGGCAGGTGCCTATTTATATGCTTAGCAACAGGCTCCTATTTTGATTTTTATTTTTTTTAACAAGAGCACCCCATAGAATATAGAACTACAAAGGTTTGGATGATAAAATGTGAAAAAAAAAATTTACACACTGTAAATGATTGAAATCTGAATAAAAAAATATTTTTTTTTTACATTTCTTGATATAGCATTCTGACGGGACATGATGTATACATAAAATAATGATATATTTTGAAGCTGCAGAGTCAGCTGACAATAAGGATATGTGACTTGCCTGGGTCCTGCAATAAAACATGACTTCAAAACACATTTCAACATGATGAGCACAAAACGGTCAAAATTAGCTCAGCACACAGGGGTGAAATGGCTCAGCATCGAAAGGGTTAATGATGGGGATCACTATTCCACTCTTTCTGCAAGCAGGGTTTGCACCTCGGGTGTAGCGATTCCCTTTGTGAGCTTCCTGGATAGTAATGTCTCCTATATTTTGTATAGGGGATATTAATTTGCACCTACGAATGGAAGCGCAAGCTATTCCAAGGTAGCTTGCTCTTCCACTTAGGAGATGTTATTTCATTAGAAAAATCCCATACTCACCTGTCATACCGCAGTGGAGAGGGCGGCGCAATACGCCGCTTCCTCTAGGCGGGAGCAGAGCGAGATTGGTAACAAATAGTTGCTAGTCTCTCTCTGCGATTCTTCTGTGGCACTGTGCGATGTTGCGAATGTGAGCTTGCACAGAGCTCATGTCCGGGAAATGCAGGGCTGTGTGGAGTCCTATGGAATCTTTGAGCCGAACCCTGGGCAGCGAACAACGCCACTGCTGGCACAAGGCTACCCTGTTGCACTTCCTTCCGAGGCAAGGCGCTAACAAATAGAAATAGCTGAGCTAAAACAGAAATGTTAAGTACAATCTGCAGGTGCATTTATTCTTATTTATCATTTTAGACTAATGTCAGACGAACGCAGTCTGAGCGCACTCTGCGTGCGTGCATAACGGACAGACGTACTGACGGAAGATACTGTAGACACCACACGATCCGTTTTTGTTGAGGGATGTAGAAAAAAAAGGGAACTATGGGAAATAAAATTAATATGAAAAATTATAAAAGTTTGACAAGGATATGAAAAGTCATTTTGTGCATCAAGGTGTTCGACGTCGCAAATACGCTGCGTCTGACATCCCCTCATCACTCGCACAGAACGCTACACGGACGTGGCGCACTCTACGCATCCATCTAGCGGTTTTACGTTCTTGCCTAACTTGCATCCATTTGCCACGTGCGTTGTGCGTGCGCAGTTCGGCACGCATGTACTTAGTGTGTGGGTCTCTATTGCTCATGATTCTATGCTACGACGGACATTAAGGCACGTGTCAGACGAACGCAGTGATCATGTCCGTGTTGCCGCACAGTTTAACGTCCATCATAGCATAGAATCATGATTAATAGAGACCCACACACTAAGTGCGTCCGCACCGAACAGCGCACGCACAACGCACGTGGCAAACGAACGCAAGTTAGTGTGGTGTCTACAGTATCTTCCGTCAGTACGTCTGTCCGTTACGCACGCACGCAGAGTGCGCTCAGACTGCGTTCGTCTGACCCTAGCCTAAACTGTGCGGCAACACGGATGTGATCACTGCTTTCGTCTGACACGGGCCTTAGGCCCGTGTCTGACGAATGCAGTGATCACGTCCGTGTTGCCGCACAGTTTAACGTCCGTCGTAGCATAGAATCATGAGCAATATTTCCTAACTTGTCTCTAGCGGTACAACACACTTCGGCAGATTTCTGGCTACATTTAGTGCCATGTTAGATGAGCGCACTATGTGCGCCCGTACTGACGTGCCTCCTGGTGTTCGTCGCTGCGCTTTGACGCCTCAACTGGATCGACCACACGCTGTAACGCGTGCACAAATTGCGTGCGCTACAGCAGGCGTGCTTCGTCCATTCAGAAAGTCTCCCCGTCGAAACGCTACAACACGCGTTCCATGAGGCTGCAAAGAGTGATCCTCCATAGGAGGATCGAGCCTTGCAGCGCTGAGTGCACTAACTGCGCTCAGCGAGGTGGTCAGACGGGCGTCAGAGTGGAAGGAATGTCCACTCTCACGGATGTTTCTTCCGCTCTTAAAAACGCCCGTCTGACACCAGCATTAGACATCTGTTACAAGTCTCTCATACGTATATAATTTTTTCTATTCTCTGGGTTATGGATCTCTGTGAAAATACCCTAAAATATGTAGAATATATGAAATATTCATCAATTTCACTCTCATGAATAAGGCAATTTTCAAAATAAGAGATTGTATAGTCATGGATGAATTAGCGTGCAATATCCATGCTTTATGGCCCTCATCAACAAATCCTATGAGAAAAGGGTCTGATAAGGAGAAGGAAATGTTGCTTTTGTTTTTATCTCCTCGGTCCGATTAAATTAGCCTGATTGGTTAATACATGCATTTCTCAAAAAGACTACTCTATCTAACCTATCCTAAAGACTGCACAACCTCATTATATTATTGTATGTACCGGCGATATAAATAAATTACAATAAAAACCAAGCAATTTAAGCACATTCCCAAGACAACCCACAGCTGCTATATCCCACCTGGCCTGTTTTCTCTTTAGTCCATAATGGTGACATTCCTGTCCTGTTTCCTGCAAACAGCCAGCCCTTTTAAAAGTGATATGGAAGGCTAGCTAATGTTCAACATCTTTTGTGAAGGCGCTGCACAACCCCTCAACAAATCCCCATAGTGAATGAGAGTAATTCATTATTATTAATGAAAGTAGGGTTGTGTGTATTTCACAGGAATTTGCTGATTGGGGAGGACTGTGAACTGCTGAAAGATAAGATAAAGATTTTAGACCTCTGAAATGCAGAGAGAGCCACAACAAAGACATTCCCTTGGAGAACCATAGCAAAATAAGCAGTGGGCAGAAAAATAATTCTACTTCCTGTTTACTACATATGGGTTTAAAATTGCCCTCCATGACCCTTCATTTAAAGATCTCTCAAAGTAAGCTGAAATAACACGTCTAAGCTTGGAAGGTGTGAAATATCACGCCCTTTGTTGACTTCACAAAAGGTGGTAAACTTTCCTAACGCTCTACTCATTAATATCAACACATGTGGGGCCCTCATAAGCCCTCCTAAAAAAAGAGGTCCAGGGACACTTCGCAGCTTCCTGTAAAAGTTAATGACACACAAAACTTTTACTCCTACCAAAATCAATTCTGTCCCAACCCTCTTCTTTGAGCTCATAGGTATCATCTTCCCCCCAAGCAACCTCTAACAAAGGCAGCAACTGGTCTGAGGAGATCAGGGGGAGGTTAACCCTTAACTCACATGTCTGTGTAAGTCCTACGCTCTGGTATGCTTGCAGCCTGACTTGAACTTTTGGGTTCACCCCTGTGCGTTTTTTTACGCACGCAATATGCGCGCTTTTTACACGCGTATTGCGCAAAGGTAAAAAAAACGTGCGAACGTGCATTGCAGCGCGTTCACGGCCATAGACTGCAGAGTGAACGCGCTGCAAATACGCCCCAAAGAAGCTCCCGTACTTCTTTGGGCGTAGGACGTTTTACAGCACGTTCCTGCATGCTGTAAAACGCCCAGGTGTGAACGAGTCCCATAGGAAATCATGGGATTTCCGTGTCTCGGCGTTTTACAGCGCGCAGGAACGCACTGTAAAACACTGAGGTGTGAACCCAGCCTAAACAGAGGTTTAAAGGGGCAATTCAAACAAAAAAAACCAGAGGAAAAGTAAGCCTGATAGGTTAATTGTTAACCTCTGCTGACCCCTTACTGGTTTTCTTTATCATCACCTGTTGTTTTTTTGCCTAAGGTGTAAATCTTCACCGTTTTCTCCCATAGGGCTACTAAAATGGTGTACGGCTTGAAGGAGAAAAGTTACCAGGAAAGGCTTAATGATCTTAACATGTACAGCTTGGAAAAAAGACGAGACAGAGGAGATATGATAGAAACATTTAAATACGTAAAGGGAATCCACAAGGTAGAGGAAGGGAGTATATTTAAAAGGAAACAAAGTAGCAAAACAAAAGGACATAGTCTTAGATTAGAGGGGCAAAGGTTTAAAAGTAACATCAGGAAGCATTATTTTACTGAGAGGGTGGTGGATACATGGAACAGTCTTCCAGCAGAAGTGGTAGAGGCCAAAACAGTAATTGAATTTAAGCAAGCATGGGATAGGCATAAGGCTATCCTAAACAAAAGATAAATCCAGGTTAAGTATCCATGTAATTGGGCAGACTAGATGGGCCGAAAGGTTCTTATCTGCCGACATTTTTCTATGTTTCTATGTCCCTGTGCCCACGCTCTTTTGTCCTCTTCCAACAAATTTGCCGATTCCAGGATGAATGGCACAAGCTAAATTTGCATAAACAGTCCTGCTACTGTCCATTTAATTGTCCTGTATACTTTAATTATTGTATATATTTAGGGCTAGATTATATACTGCATGCCAACTGTAGCGTTCAGATATGTAACGGTTAACACTAGGATAAGTATCTAAAACGCATGCCCCCTCGCATATTACATTCCTAATGCTAAACCCTTTAAAAACCACCCAGGACATACTTGAAAACGAGACAAATCTCAATGTATCTTTCCTGGTAAAATACTTTATAAATAATAAATAAAAACCAAAGGGTGGTGACGCTAGCTTCCGCGAGCTAACTGTACTTTGCACTCCCCATGCTAAGTATAGGATGCGCAATCAGTAATTAGCGTTTCGATAAATTGGGTGTTACAAAGTCCTAGCGCTAATTACCGTGTCGATAGGTGTTGCTATGATTATTTTAACCAAAATGCTGGTGCTAAATGATTCCGCTTTTGCAGAATCATTTAGCACCCCCTAAAAAAAACCAATAAATCCGATACTCACCTCTCATGCCGTAGCGAGAAAGGTGGCCTGATCCGTTGCATCTCCTGGCCGTGAGCAGAGTAAGACTGAGGACAGTTACAGTTACAAGTATTTATAAAGCAACAGCAAGTTCGGTAGCGCTGTACAATGGGAAAGAATAACAAATATACACATTACACTCAGAGAACAGTAGGAGAAAGGACCCTGCTCGAGAGCTTACAATCTAAAAGGAAAGGGGAGACACTAGGTGAGGGTGAATTGAGTACAAGAAGTACTGGGGGTGTATGTGGACTGTGTGGGAAGATGGAGCAAGAAATAAACAATGCGGGATTATGGAATAAACTGATAGGCTTCTCTAAAGTAATGTGTTTTCAGAGACTTCTTGAAGGACTGTAGAGATGGGGAGAGTCTGGTGTTGCGGGGGAGGGAGTTCCATACAAGGGGGGTAGCTCGGGAGAAGCCCTGAAGGCGAGAGTTGGGGTGCGGATCCGAGGAACTGATAGCATCAGATCAATGGCAGAGCGAAGTGGTCGGGATGGGATGTACACTAATAAAGGAGGAAATGTAGTCAGGCGCGGGTATGGCGAGAAATATGGACAAGTATTTTGAAGTGGATTTTAAAGGGAAAAGGGAGCCTGTGTAGAGATTGACAAAGGGGTGAGGTGTGAGAGGTGCGGGAGGTGAGGTGTATGAGTCTGGCACAGGCATTCATACCAGACTGCAGAGGGAGAATGTGGGATCTTTTAAGGCCAGAGAGAAGGAGGTTACAGTAGTCAAGGCGGGAGAAAATAAGAGCTTGGATAAGCATTTTAGTAGAGTCCTGATTAAGAAAGAGACAGATGTGCACAATGTTTTTTAGGTGGAAGTAGCAAGATTTGATTATGGGTGTCACAGAGCTCCAAATCACCATTTTCTGGCCTCAGGGCCAGTAACAGTCTGGGAGCATAGGCGACTCTACAGGGGGGCAATTGCCCCCCCCTAGGTTATTCCTTGCCCCCCCACCAAAAAATCAGCATCCAGCTTCCCACACTTGTTCGGACCAACATATCTCCGTTGCTATGCATCGTATATGGAAGAACTAGGTGTCATTCGAAAGGGCAGATTCTGGCCTTTCCAATGATACCCAACATGACCATATTCAGTGTGAAGTATAAGTCATAAAACATTAAATAAAAACGTGTACTTAAACATTTTCACAGGGTTGAAATGGCTCAGCAGTGAAATGGTTAATGTTCAGAATCAGACTATACACTACATTGTGTATTACGTTAGTTTTTGCCTTGGTTTTAGTTGTATATTAAGGTTTAATGGGCAGGCTTTATCCCTTACAGTATACATTTGTTTTTTCCTTGATTAATGGCATTTTACAGGTTGATGGGTAAAATACATGCCTCAGTGTATTCATTTCATGTTTTCCCTTGATGAATGGCATTGTACGGGTTAAGGGGTAGCTAAATGCCACATTGTTTATTATTTTTATTGTATTTCTCTGGGTTTATGGCATTTTAGGGGTTATTATGGAAGTTAGAATCTAAAGGGTCTATTTATCTTTAGATCCTCTGCTTTCCGTCACATTTCGGGGAATTTATTTTTCTGAAAATAAGGTGAATTCCCTATTTAGCGAATGGTCACTGTAATTTGCTAAAAGTGGAGTCGCTGAAGCAGCTATCAGACATTCAGCGGAAACTGCCGAATTGCAGCAAATAAAATATTGAATTTAAGTATCAGGTTAGTACAACAAAAAGGCATCATTGCATCACATTACTCTGGGGTTTTGGAATCTTATTTATATATACTTATTTAGGGCACTATTACCTGGTGTGAGCTAACCCTTGCGTCGGCGTGATTTTGCGTTAACGCCAGGTTAATTGAGTCTAGCGCCGGACCAATAGATCGTTTGCCTCCCGCTACAAATGGGAAAAATCACTTAGCCCGTTGCTATTAGCGATTTGTAGCGCGTGCTTAATGTACTTTCCGCGTCCTATACTTAACACAGGGAGTGCTAGAGATCTCTAGCGCTTTTGCAGCTAACAGATCACTTGGTGCCAGCGCTAAATTTTTTGAGGTGCACTAATTGCAACATTTTACCTACTGCTCAACCCTGGTGCTAACTCCAGAAAAACCAGGTCCTCGTCCAAAATTAATAGGCAATTGAAAGGAATGCAGCACAGGTGTTCTCTTGGCCCCATACACCGTAGTAATGGATATGGTCAGCAATGTTGCTGCTGTTGCAGTAAGCTCTATTATAAATGTATCCTTTATGCACATAGATCCTAATTCTAATATATTGCCACATTTTATGCTGGGGGTTATTCATAGTATGTAAGCAGTTGATTATTAGGGTGACTGTGTGGACCATGTTTAAAGGGACACGTGAATAAGTCTTGCCCTGAAACATGTATTATTGCTATGCTGCAGCAGGGAAATTGTTGTCGCTCACCTGGCCTTCCTTTTGGATCTATTAAATGCAGTGTAATGATTCTACATGCTGTTGGGTGGCATTTATCATGCAATGCCCATCAGCCTTAATATATGTGTGCCTCAAAACATGGATGATACGGCCACCGTGGAGGATTTTAATAATGCAGGGGTGTGAGGTTATTCACTGGATGTGTTCACATTCAAGCTTGTGAGGGTGGGGGATAGGTATGGAAAAGAAAAACAGTTCTATCCTGTACACAACCGCATTAGCGCTGGGTCTCAACCCGGGTCTTAGAGTTTCCCTAGCGTGCGCCAAACGACCTTGTTCATGGACTACTGCAGACAAGGTGATCTGTTAGTAAGTCGTCAGGCACTAACGGGGTTATTCAGAAAGCAGTGAAAAGCAGGAGAATGACTGGAGAATGGAAAATTCTAGGTCAAAATAGCCGATTTGGAAAGTGAGATGAAAGGGAGAATTTTTCTGGTTTGGCTATTTTGACCTAGAATTTTTCATTCTCCAGTCATTCTCCAGCCATTCTCCAGTCATTCTCCTGCTTTTCACGCTCTCTGAATAACCCTGTAAGTTTTAGCGACTCGCACAAAATTTTTCCTTTAGTGATGGTGTTTTAGCTCACACCAGGTGATAGGGCCCTTAGTTTTATTCAGTGATATGATTTACAGGGTTATCCAAAGAGATCCGAATTGCTTGAGAAAGGTAACCGAACGCTGAAAATCAGCGTTCGGTTACCTTTCCTGGCCATTCGGCTATCCAGAGAGCAGGCAATTCGCCAAATTCTGGCGAATTGCCTGAACATACGGTGCCTGTTCGGTGCCTGTTCGAGGGCAGTGAAATCCCCATGAAAAAGCACTGCTTCGTCTATTCAGAGAACACAAACCAGCAGTGAAAGGTTCCCGAAATGCCCTGTCATTCGGTGGTTTAATTCGGCAAATTTATTCAGGAGAATCCCATAGGCTTCAATGTTAAAAATATTCCCGTTTTAATTCAATAAACCGTTCATTATAAAATTCTGCAGCAAAAAGTCTCTTTATTTATAGATTTTTTAGGATACTTTAAGCATGTTTCAGATTTTTTTTTTTTTTTTAAAAGTCCGATTTTTTTTGATTTTTTTTTCAGTTTACTTATTTTTTTTGTAACAGCCCTCTTTATTATCATTCCCTGGACCTCCTGTGAAAATTTCAGACATTTTCGCTCAGTAGTTTCTTTGCAAACAGCGTTTCTTTTTCCCAGATTCATACAAATGGTTTCTATAATTTATTCACTGCCTCCTCTACGTCACAGCTGCTTCGGCTCTGTGTGATTCGGCTCCTGTTCGGCTCCTGTTCGGCTCCTGTTCGGCTTCTTCAAAGGTTAATCCAGATGTTTTTGCTTGTTTTCAGCGTGCATTCGGTTAGTTTTCGTCAGGTTTGCGGCAGCTTTTCCCTGCAATTCGGGGACCCTGTGCTGTTTGCTGAATACACCGCAGGGTCACCGAAATGGGATCGGCAAAAGGAAGCGAATTGAAGAGAACGAAAAGTCACCGAACGTGCGGTGACTTTTCGAATCTCTTTGGATAACCCTGAAAGTGGTGAAAATTATTAGTGCCCCCCCAGTTTTGACTTCGGTATCTTCTGTGCCCCCCCTAAATATTGTTCCTAGAGTCGCCACTGTCTGGGAGACACTTTTAATCTTTCTTTTTATTGATTGATTTGGAAAAGTAACGCACAGTTAGCGGTTGCAGCAGTTCAATGAGGGTGTTATTCAAAAAACGCTGATGTTTGTTGAAGTTGCAAATGGTGAAAATTGCTGTTGTTGCACCAGAAACGCTAGAATTTCCCAAAAATTTTAATCCAAATGGTGATGGAGAAAGCTTCATGCCAGCATTTGTCACTGTTGTAACAAGAACAATCTTTGCCAGTGTTTCACCAAACATTGGCACTCGCTGGATAACGCTCTAAGAGTTTGAAAGTGTCAGTTCTTCACTTTTTTGTAATATAACAAGTTGCTCTCTCTTTTAAATGTATTTTGCAGATAACCTTAAAAATTCTAATTAAATTAAAAATACACAAAAACCTAACTGGAAAAAAGACCAAGCCTGCATGTTGTTGTCCTTATCAGCAAATTCACTGCCTTAGAAAGTCATAAGGGTATACTGAGCAGAAAGGCAAGTGACTTCACAAGCAGTTACACAAGAGATGCACTAAAAAAAGCAATTGCAGGCTCACATGGCTTTATTCGAAGGTTGAGGTCAGGCTAAGCTTTTGAGCAACACACAATCTTAGATGGTGTCATCTGATGGAGTGAGCAAAGCCATAAAACGAGTAGTGGAGGAAATCAAAATCCACCTGGATCATATGGCTATATACTTGTCAGTGTTATCAGTGGTATCAAAGATCAATTGCTCCAGTGTGTGGAGGTCTTCCGTAATGATAAGGGGGCTCACACTCTAGTTCCAGTATAGAGGGATAACGCCTTTGGCCACGTTAAGTATGAGAATTACCATTGAGTTTTTGTAGGTGTGTGTACAGATTCCAAATTTATCTTTGATCCCTTACAGTGTTATTCAGAGAGAGCCAATCTGGCCCCGAAATGTCACTGAACAGTGGATTTCCCCATACAATGACATTTGAGCTGGGCCAAATTAACGTAGGGGTGAATGGAGCGGTCGCTCCAGGCCCCTACCTGAAAATAGACCCACAGCCAGGGGAAGTGTTGTGGCAGGCCTGCCACACACTGCGAGGGCTGAGGTAGGCAACCGCCGGATCCAGACAGAAAGCAGCGTGAATTTATGCTGCACACATCCTGTGAGGAGCCTGCAGCAGCTGGCTGATCGCCGGGACCTCTAACAACCAATTGGCTGAGGCCTCGAGCAGCCAATCGGTTGATGCCATGAGCAACCAATCGGCTGAGGCCCTGAGCAGCCAATAATAATGTGAAACTGTGTATGGATGTGTGGCACTGGATGGGTGTGTATGTGCTTGTGTGGCACTGTGGATATATTTGTATGTGTTTGTGTGTGGATGTGTGACATTATGAGGATGTTTGACACTGGGTATGTGGATAATTGACATCGTGTGTGGGTATATAGATGCGTGTACATATGCATGTGTGTCTGTGTGGGGGGTATATGGAGGGCATATAGAAGTGCCAATGTGTGTGGGGGATATAACGATTTGTAACTTTGTGGGTTCTCTAACACACTCATACACTGTATACATTGCTGTGAATTTTATTACTGTGGAGCTCTGTGATATGCTCATACACTCCGCACATTACTGTGAGTTTTATTGCTGCGGAGCTCTGTGATACACTAATACACACGTCACATTACTGTGAGTTTTATTGCTGTGGAACTCAGTGATATGTGGGTATGTTTTAATGGATGTGGTTTTCTTTTGGGGGGAGCAGCATTCCAACCTTGGATCCAGGCAGCACAATGTCTTAGGTCGGCCTTGCCAACTCTGACTCTCTGAAGGAGAAAGCACTTTGATGGTAATTAAAATATTTAGTTTATGTTAACAAAAAAATGCTTTGCGCTTTTCATTTTATTTCTGCAAGAAGGCCCACCAAAATCCTCAGCACCAGGCCCATGATACTCTTAATTCGGCCCTGCATTTGAGGGCCATTCAGCTATTCAGAGAGCAGGCAGTTCGCCAAATTTTGGCGAATTGCCTGCACATTCGGTGCCTGTTCGAAGGCAGTGAAATTCCCCCATAAAGAAGCAATGGTTAATCTATTCACAGAACACCGAACAGCAGTGAAACGTTATCGAAATGCCCTGATGTTTGGTGGTTTCATTCGGCAGGTTTATTCAGACGAACCCCATAGGCTTCAATGTTAAAAATATTCCTGTTTTTAACCATTATCTAATAAACCGTTTATTATTTTAATCTGCAGTAAAAAAGTCTCTTTATTTAATGATTTTTTTTTAGGATCTTTTAGGCATTTTTATGAATTTTTTGGGCAATTTTTTTCCCTTTTTTTTAAGCGCTTTTTCTTTTTTCTGTAACAGACCTTTTTACTATCATTCATAGGACCTTATGTGTAAATACCAGGCATTTTCATTAAGTAGTTTTTTTGCAAACAGCGTTTCAATCTTGACACTTGCAATCATTATCAGGGTTATCCAAAGAGATTCGAATTGCTTGAGAAAGGTAACCGAACGCTGAAAATCAGCGTTCGGTTACCTTTCCTGGCCATTCGGCTATCCAGAGAGCAGGCAATTCGCCAAATCCTGTCGAATTGCCTGCACATACGGTGCCTGTTCGGTCCCTGTTCGAGGGCAGTGAAATCCCCATGAAAAAGCACTGCTTCGGCTATTCAGAGAACACAAACCAGCAGTGAAAGGTTCCCCTAATGCCCTGCCATTCGGTGGTTTAATTCGGCAAATTTATTCAGGAGAATCCCATAGACTTCAATGTTAAAAATATTCCCGTTTTAATTCAATATCTTATAAACCGTTCATTATAAAATTCTGCAGCAAAAAGTCTCTTTATTTATAGATTTTTTAGGATACTTTAAGCATTTTTCTGAATTTTTAAAAAAAAATGTAAAAGTTTTTTTTTTTTTTTTTTTTTTTTCAGTTTGCTTATTTTTTTTGCAACAGCCCTCTTTATTATCATTCCCTGGACCTCCTGTGAAAATTTCAGACATTTTCGCTTAGTAGTTTCTTTGCAAACAGCGTTTCATTTTCCCAGATTCATACAAATGGTTTTTCTAATTTATTCACTGCCTCCTCTACGTCACAGCTGCTTCGGCTCTGTGTGATTCGGCTCCTTTTCGGCTCCTGTTCGGCTTCTTCGAAGGTTAATCCAGATGTTTTTGCTTGTTTTCAGCATGCATTCGGTTAGTTTTCGTCAGGTTTACGGCAGCCTTTCCCTGCAATTCGGGGACCCTGTGCTGTTTGCTGAATACACCGCAGGGTCACCGAAATGCAATCGGCAAAAGGAACCGAATTGAAGAGAACGAAAAGTCACCGAACGTGCGGTGACTTTTCGAATCTCTTTGGATAACCCTGTTAGTGTTTCTTTTTACCGCATTCGTCAGCTTGTCGGCTTTTTCGGGCAGCTGGTCTGTGCTGTGATCGGCAGCTTTTTCCCACGCGTTGTGTTTTTTGCTGCGGTTCCGGTGGCTTTTCGGTGAGTTTTCAGAGTGCAGGGAAGCGCTGGAAACGAGAGAGCACCGAAATGTCGGCGACATTTCAGTGCTCTCTGAATAACCCCTTGAGTGAAGAGAGCAGCCCAGTCTGCTGATTCCTCTCTCCGGACATAGCAGAACACTGGTTCTGTGGACCCTTCAGCCATCCAAGCGTGACACTTCTCCTTCCTCTAGGGTTGCGTCTGGCTCCATGGAGTCCTACATTCTCCTGGAGCTGATAACACTAATGGTGCAGAGTGCCACTGCCTTTATCCACCTAAGGCTCACAAGAATTACCATTCGAGCTGTTGATACAGTGGCTCAATCTTCAGAATTTTTTTTAAAAAAGGGGGAATATCTGCAATACAAGTAGATAAAGCACACATAGGGTAAAACCCCTTTACACCTGAGTGTTATAGCACTGCTAATTTTGCACTCACAAACGGTGATTTCAATCAGGCATGTAAGTGTAGCGCTCACTCCCGGAGGAGCCGCTGAAAATGAACCACGGGTCAGTCTCCCCGCACTAGGGAATAAATATACTCCAACACGCTGAACAGTTTTATATTTTAAAAGGTTTACTAAAAGGTTTGCAATCCTTGAGACACGGTATATGCAGGAAAATTTACAGTACTTTCGTAACACGATAAACGCGTAGCGGTAAAAGAAACGAAAACACGAGGGCTTCGTATTTTCGGAAAAAAACCCCGACCGAGCAGAAAATTAAAAGATACGAAATTCGAGGAAAAACCCCGTAGCGGGACACAATAAAATACACAGTTCTCGTATCACGGTAAACGCGCAGCGGGAACAAAAAAAAAGGAAAATTGTTCAGAATGTAACTTTAGCTTTGCCCCCTTGTATGGATAGGAAAAAGGAAACTGAGTCCTGCACAGGTTAAGTCCCAGAACGTGAAGTGGTATATGTTTGTGTGTGTAGGGTACCCGGGTACTTTTCAACTGGCCAGTGAGTTTACTTTATCGATATCTTCGACTAGTCAGTTGGGGCCCTGTGGGTTTTAGAAGAAAGCAGCAGCGTACGCTCTTATTCACATACGGCCTTGGGGGCCTCTCACCCATCCAGCGCAACTTGAGGTTCCGTCGACCAGGACGTCTCTCCGCTCGATATTGACTGGGGACGCCGACCACCGGATCTGTTGTCTGGCCTTCTATCGATCAGCCGCGACTCAGCCAGCTTACCGCCTGCTCCCCGCTTCAATCGACCGCGGTACTCCTTACTCGAGGGGTCTTCTCTCCTCAGCACTGCACTCGGATAATAGATGGTGATGTCTGTCTCCCGCAAGGCTGGGTGACCCAATCCTAAGGCCCCATTCACTCTGTCTGCGTTCCGGCCTGTCTTTTGGTCTCTCCTTCTCTGTGTGTGCATCCACTCTCCTCTGCTCCCTGGCGCGCTCTGCCTGTTCTCCACGAGGTGCAGGATGTACAGCGTCTCCACAAACCCACCCACTTCCTGTTTCTTCGCAAAGCATGCCGGGACATGTAGTTCGAGTGTCCAGGATCTTTAATCGTGATTGTCTCCATCTTGTGGCCAAAAATGGGTACTGCCACAGTAAACTTTAACACATCGCTACACTCTCCCCCTCCTAGAACTCTTGGGTCTCTCCAAGGAGGTACAACAGTTACATTATCCTTTTACAATATGCACACAGTTTATACAGCATATACAGGGTCAGCAGCATACATGCAGTGGGTTAGAAACACTTTCTCAAGCTGACTCATGTTCTGGGCTACCTCAGCTAACATAGCAGACACTTCGGGCAATCTCTGCACAGTGGTGATGGCCTCTTCAGTGCTATGTCCGGTGAGTCATAGGTAAGTCGCTGGGGCGGTCGAATAGAGCGTTTCTGTTCAGGCTCCTTCCGTTCCTCTTCAGGTGGAAGTACTATAGGTATAGGCTCAGTCCTTATGTCGGCCACTGGAGCAGACACTTCCTCCGAGTACGATCCCTCCAGGGAAGGCATAGAACTATAATCGTAAGGCTCGTCTTCAGGAGCTACAGGGTCTCTAACAGTATCCGGGACCCTTAACGGAAGCTCAAGGGTTTCAGGGAGTTCCATATTTTCGGGGAATTCCCACTGAAATTCAGGAGCTTCAGCCCTCAAGTTACTTTCCCACTGACAAGGAACTGGGACGACCTTCTCAGGTTCTGGTGAGCATATCCAATCTAAACAGAAACTCTATTCGTCGCTGTCTCTTTCGCTCTCTCCAACAACCCGAGTCTGTTGAGACCGAGTAACAGGAGGAACACGTTGAGCATGCGGATTCGCCGGAGGAAGTTCGTTTTCCACTGGTATCCTCACAGCCTCTCTCAAAGGTAACAAGTGATTTCGGTGCCAATTCTTGAGGGGACCAGCCTTTCCATCAGGGCGAATCTGATACACCGGCAGACCTGGCAGTTGTTTGCAAACAATGTAAACCTGAGAACTCCATCTATCCGCCAGCTTGTGTCTCGCAGCAGCACCCAAATTCTTCAACAGAACCCTATCACCGGGTTGTAGATCCTGTATTCGAACCTTCAAATCATAGTTCTTCTTGTTCCTTTGCTCCCTGTTACCTGAAGTCAAACGGGCCTGTTCAAACGCAGAAGCCAGATTCTTCCGAAGTCTATCCACATAGTTTCTATGAGAAGCTACCGACGTCTGGTCTAGAGATAACCCAAATGCCAAATCAACCGGCAGTCGAGCTTCTCTTCCGAACATAAGACGGTACGGTGAATATCCTGTTGCATCACTCTCCGTACTGTTATATGCATGCACCAGAGTAGCTATATGACGACTCCAACTCTGCTTCTCTACATTAGACAAGGTCCCCAGCATGTTTAGCAGCGTGCGATTAAACCTTTCAGGCTGAGCATCACCTTGAGGGTGGTATGGCGTAGTTCGAGTCTTTTGAATTCCCAACAACTCCAGCAATTGCCCGACCAATCTACTTTCAAAGTCTCTTCCCTGATCAGAGTGTATTCTTCTTGGCAGGCCGTAATGAACAAAGAACTTTTCCATCAGCACCTTCGCCACCGTCGGAGCGCGTTGGTCTTTTGTAGAAAAAGCTTGGGCATAACGGGTGAAGTGATCAGTCACTATCAGAATGTTCCCTTGCCCACTAGCATCCGGCTCTAAGCACAGGAAGTCAATGCACACCAAATCCATGGGTCCCTGACTCTGTAGATGGCTCATTGGAGCAGCTCGGGTTGGTAGAGTTTTTCTCTGAATGCACCTCAGACAGGAATGGCAATAACTCTCAACTTCAGCCCTCATGCAAGGCCAATAAAACCTATCTCGCACCAACTTAAAAGTTCTCTCAGCACCCAAATGTCCATGCTCATCATGTAATGATCGCAACACACTCTCCCTGTGTTTAGTGGGGAGAAATAACTGCTGAATCTCTTCGGAATTGGTCGAGGGGCCCCTTCGGTAGACCACCCCATCCAACATCTTCAACCGCTCCCACTCTTTGTAAACCAATCTGGCTCCATCCGGGGAATTGGTTAACAGAATCTCTCGCTGGTTTGCAGTCAGGGCCTTTATGGTCAATGCAATCAAAGGGTCTCTAGCTTGATCCGCTTTCAGGTCCTGCTTGGAAAAGGTAGGTAGATTTTCATCCCTCAATTGCGAAGGGTTACAGTAGAACTCAGGAACAGCCGCGGCCATGACTCCTATGGCCTCCGCTTCAACTCCTCCCTTGACCCGGCGTTCTGTTCCTTGACACAAAGCTTGCACCCCGTCTGGAGTCACCTGAGTCCATTCTGTAGTGTAAGGTCTTCTCGACAAAGCATCAGCATCTCGATTGTTCACCCCAGGGCGATACTTCAGGCTGAACCGAAACCCTGACAGAGCGGCCAACCACCGATGTCCCGTTGCGTCCAGTTTTGCAGTAGTAAGGATATAGGTGAGAGGATTATTATCCGTCTTGATCACGAACTCAGCTCCATACAGATAGTCTTTCAACTTGTCCACCACTGCCCACTTCAAGGCTAGGAACTCCAGTTTGTGAGTAGGATAGTTCTTCTCAGAAGGCGCAAGGCTCCGGCTCACGTACGCTACAGGCCTCAGCAATCCATCATACTCCTGATATAGGACTCCTCCCAGACCTTCTCGGCTGGCATCCACATGTAATTCATACGGCTTGTGAGGGTCCGCGTAGGCCAGAACAGGAGCTCGGGTTAGATTCTCTTTCAGCTTCACAAACGCACCTTCACATTGACTAGTCCATTCACCTTGTATGGACTCTTTAGCTTTCCTTGGTCCCGGAGCGGAGGGTTTCGATCAGAGACCTTACAGCCTTCTTCGGTGGTTTCTTTCTGTAGGAGTTTGTTCAGCGGCTGAGCTATCTTTGCGAATCCTCCCACAAATCTTCGATAGTATGAGCAGAATCCCAAGAAAGATCTAAGTTCAGTGACGTTTCGAGGTCTAGGCCAAGAAGCTACGGCCTCCAACTTTCGAGGATCTGTCGAAACACCTTCTGCCGAGACCACGTGTCCCAATATGTGACTGACGGTAAACAGAACTGGCATTTCTCCAGAGACAATTTCAACCCCTCTTCATGGAGCCTCTTCAAGACCTTCTCCAAACGTTGCTCATGCTCTTCCAGAGTCTTCCCGAACACAATTATGTCATCCAGGTACACTAACACTTCGATTAGATTCATATCCCCGACTGTCTTCTCCATCAACCGTTGGAACGTGGCTGGAGCTCCCGTCAGACCTTGAGGCATTCTATTGAACTCAAAGAACCCCAGTGGACAAATGAACGCAGTTTTCTCTTTGTCTTCAGGGTGCATCGGTATCTGATGATATCCGCTTCGCAGGTCTAACACACTGAACCACTTTGCTCCAGACAAACACTGTAAGGCATCTTCAATCCGAGGAGTAGCGTATTGGTCGGGGATGGTTCTTCGGTTCAGGGTGCGATAGTCTATGCACAAGCGGACAGAACCATTCTTCTTCCTGACCAGCACTATTGGAGATGCATATGGGCTCCTGGACTCTTGAATCACATTGGTTCTCTGCAACTCATTTAGCTGTTCTCGTAGATCATCCAAGTCTCCCAGCGGAACTCGCCTTGACCTTTCACGAAACGGCTTGTCTTCTTGCAACCGAATGCGGTGTTCCGTACTCTTAGCCAGGCCCACATCGAACTCATCTTTCGAGAATAATTCTTTCCACTTTAGAACTTGAGACTGAAGACGTTTCTTCCACTCAGGTGAAATGGGGGCGTCTTTAGGGTAGAATCTTTCATCCGAAATCTCTTTATCCACTCCCCCTCCTAAATCGGTGGAGAGGGGTGTAGCAGACTCTACTTGCCCGATAGGCATTCGTGCTTTAAGGACTACTGGAGAATCTGTCACATTGCACACACTGACCGAGACTCTTCCTCGTGTTCTCTTCAAGGCTTTTGTGGAGATTATTTCAGGAATTACTTCGACTCCGGTTTCACTCCCATGACTGACATCGGTTCCCAGCACCACATAGGGACCTGGTTGCGATCCGTTCAACTTGACTGAAACCCGGAAGCTCGCTACTTCTCCTGCTTGCAGAACCTTCTCTGTCCCACCCAGTCTCCACAACCTTCCCACCTCAGCAGGTGCTTTCCGTTCTTCAACCATCCTCTGATAGACCGGTCGTAACATGGGGTGCACTCCTTGAGTTGACCCTTCTTCCACTACGATGGGGGTCAGGAGACGCCGCACTAGGTCCGTATTTGTCCCCACTATCAGAGAGCTTCTGTTTGCACCCGAGGGTCGGGGGCACACAATGGCCAAGGCGTCACAGCCTCCGGACTGTCCGATGACTTCAGATCCGATCTCCAACCTTACTTGCAGATACCCGTCATAAGGGAGTTTCTCAGTGCCGATACCCCATATTTCCAAATCCTTCAATTCTTGCAGAGGAATGTGCTTTAAGTGTTTCTCATAGAAATCTTTATAAATCAAAGTCACTTGAGCCCCCGAATCTAACAGAGCTTTGGTGTAGACTCCCTCCACTTGGATTGGCACAATCGGAGAGGGACCTATCAGCTGGTCAGGAAACTTGGTGGAGGTATCCGGACGCTTAGACCCAGTTTGCTGGACCCTGGCCTTTTTCTTGGCCCGTGCAGGTTTTGGGTGTGCATTGCCTCATGACGTAGACCCGGACGCTAAGGGAGTGACTCTTTCCATTCTGGCAGGCTCAGCAGTCGGCTTGACTTTGGGCCCTCTGCCCTCTTAGTTTTAAATTGGTTCTTGGAGCGAGATTCAACTTCTGGGCACCTAGGTTGCTCCTTTACTGGTGCCCTCTGGCGTTTCCCGCTGGTGGAGTAGATAACAGTCCCTCTAGGGCTTTCAGCAGCCACTCAACTTTATCCTTCTCAGGCTTCCGGCCTTTACACTGCGCACGGAAATGGCCCATTTCTCCACAACCGAAACATCTCTTCCTCGAAAGTGGAGACACGGTTGCTTGTTGAGGTTCTAATAAGAGATTTGAACCAGACGCCACGGCAACTTCAGTCGTCTGCATACCTGTTAGGAACTTTTGCATTTCCCCCTGCATCTCGGTCACCTTCATCAACACCCTGCACAGTTCAGCGTGCGCTTTCTGCAGTTCAGTTTGAGCTTCCTGTACCTTCTTTACAGTCTTGAACAACTCACTTCGTTCAGAAGAGTTCGATTCTTTAGCAGCCTTTTCGATGAATTTAAAACCACTAACTGCTCCTGTTCATCCAGGTCAGATCCATAGGTGTCTAACGAGTCATTTTCAGGCTGCAGACCGTCGTTATATCTTGCAGGTTGTGCATAAGCCCTTTCTCCCCGCCTGAAGGATTTCTCTTCCAACAGAGCCTCCTCCTCTCGTACCACTCGGATCAGTTCCAGGTACTTCAACTCTTGATTAACTGCTCTGCTTCTCAGCTGCATCATCACCGGATCTAACGGTTGAGAGCCCCTCAGGATCTGCTTTATTCGTATCTTGTCTACGTCAGCCGGTTTGGCCCCTTTCTTGAGGAGTATTTGGTGCAGAATCTTATCCAAGCGCCCCATGTAATCAATCATTCTCTCACCTCTCTTCTGATAGGTGTGTTCGTACTGATATACTAGTTCCGCTGCCTTTTCTGTTCGCCCAAACACTTCTTCAAGAACGTTCAGATAATCCAAAGCAGTACAATCTTTCCTACTCAGTTTTAGGTTTCTCACCGCTTCTGACGCAGGTCCCTTTAAACTCTCGGTGATCCTTTGCTTTTTCTGGGCCTCAGGGACGTCCCACTCATCCAGTGCCTGCATCGCCTGTTCCACCCATTCCTCAAAGGTTTCTTCTCCCGCCGGAGTTGGTACATTTCCTGTAAAGTTCCTTAACCGTCGATAACCGAAATTAGTGTGAGGAGGGCTTGTTTTCTGACATTTAGCCAGCAAATCTCCAATAGCCACGATAAATTCAGGCCCGATCATGGCCAACGGACTGGGCGCGGGAACACTTTGGCTTCGCCACGTGGCGTACTTGGCTGAATCAGTTGGACTTCCACCTCATCGGTCAGCTTCACGCTCGCGCCCCGAAAACATGCTGGAATACTTTTTCTCCATTCGAGAAGAACATGCGTGTGAGAGGTATCTGGGTTTTTCTTAATGTCCAGAATTAACCCCCGATGATCTGGTGCTAGCGTGGCCACGGCCTGGCGAATCTGATCTTCGGCCCAAGTGTCTGCAGGAATATCCATGACTATGCAACATGCTAACTGACTACTGTGCTCCCCACACCATTCGGCAGCAGTGTCTGGATCCATATTTAACCCTTTAGATGCGGTTTTTCCAGAGACTGAATCCCGGAAACGAGCCCCCACGTGTAGCGCTCACTCCCGGAGGAGCCGCTGAAAATGAACCACGGGTCAGTCTCCCCGCACTAGGGAATAAATACTCCAACACGCTGAACAGTTTTATATTTTAAAAGGTTTACTAAAAGGTTTGCAGTCTTGAGACACGGTATATGCAGGAAAATTTACAGTACTTTCGTAACACGATAAACGCGTAGCGGTAAAAGAAACGAAAACACGAGGGCTTCGTATTTTCGGAAAAAAACCCCGACCGAGCAGAAAATTAAAAGATACGAAATTCGAGGAAAAACCCCGTAGCGGGACACAATAAAATACACAGTTCTCGTATCACGGTAAACGCGCAGCGGGAACAAAAAAAAAAGGAAAATTGTTCAGAATGTAACTTTAACTTTGCCCCCTTGTATGGATAGGAAAAAGGAAACTGAGTCCTGCACAGGTTAAGTCCCAGAACGTGAAGTGGTATGTGTTGTGTGTGTAGGGTACCCGGGTACTTTTCAACTGGCCAGTGAGTTTACTTTATCGATGTCTTCGACTAGTCAGTTGGGTCCTGTGGGTTTTAGAAAGAAAGCAGCAGCGTACGCTCTTATTCACATACGGCCTTGGGGGCCTCTCACCCATCCAGCGCAACTTGAGGTTCCGTCGACCCAGGACGTCTCTCCGCTCGATATTGACTGGGGACGCCGACCACCGGATCTGTTGTCTGGCTTCTATCGATCAGCCGCGACTCAGCCAGCTTACCGCCTGCTCCCCGCTTCAATCGACCGCGGTACTCCTTACTCGAGGGGTCTTCTCTCCTCAGCACTGCACTCGGATAATAGATGGTGATGTCTGTCTCCCGCAAGGCTGGGTGACCCAATCCTAAGGCCCCATCCACTCTGTCTGCGTTCCGGCCTGTCTTTTGGTCTCTCCTTCTCTGTGTGTGCATCCACTCTCCTCTGCTCCCTGGCGCGCTCTGCCTGTTCTCCACGAGGTGCAGGATGTACAGCGTCTCCACAAACCCACCCACTTCCTGTTTCTTCGCAAAGCATGCCGGACATGTAGTTCGAGTGTCCAGGATCTTTAATCGTGATTGTCTCCATCTTGTGGCCAAAAATGGGTACTGCCACAGTAAACTTTAACACATCGCTACAAAGTATTCACACACATGCTACTTAACTAATTCCATTCAGAACCTGCTTTTTTTTCTTTTGTGTCTCCTAACAGTAGGACAATGGGTGGGGGGGAGAATGTGGAAAGAGACAATTGGGGAGAACCTTGGAATCCAAGGGACACTGTAAAATAATACCCATAATGTTCAATGAGGGGTTGAAGACGAAGACGGTGGGGATGAATAGGGTTAGGCTAGGTCAGATACGCAGTTTTCACGTTGTCCGTGAAAAAGTGCGTTCGAAACGAATGGACGTATTTTTTTAACGGAAAGCGATAGCGGTCATACGATTGCGCATTTTCGTCCGTGATTTTGTACGGATCATCAATAAAACACTTTTGTGTCTGGACGTTATGTTGGCCGGACGTGTGCAGCGTCTGACGTCTCCAATCACGCAAACACGCCGCATGCGGACGCAGGCACTCTGTACGTCAGTAGTAAGCAGTTTGACGTTCTAGAAAAATGCGTTCGTTTGCCACTTGCGTTGCGCGGACGAACTTTCATGCGGCCGTTCTTCGTATGTTACCTGGCATTGGACGTCATTTGCTGCTTGCACGGCCGTGATTTCGTGCGGTTAAACGCACGTTAAAAATGCTTTCGTCTGACCTTAGCCTTAGATGTAAAAATGCAGACGTCACCCAGAAGCATGTAAAGAACAAAAGAACTGCAATGCGCATCCTCCAGGTTTTCACCACATTTCTTGGCCGTGCAAATGCTGATTTCCAAAATTTCACAGCAGAAAACATGTATTTTAATATACATAAAAAAAATATGGGGGCAAAAACCATAGAAAGTCATGAACTTTCATGAAAGTCCGTGTAACTCCTGTAGAACACATGAAACCTCTCACAGTATGTTGTGTCTCCTGTGCTTCTCTTTGTAGATCAGACGTATGTGGATCAGCTGGATATCGTTCCTGCTCATCTGGGAGAAACTGTCAACATTCCATGTTATTTCCACGCTCCGTCTGAGGTGAAGGGATCCATACGTGGCGTGATCTGGCTCGTGGGAAAAGATGACCATAGGTAAGTATGGTCTCCACTCTCTCCACTTCCACTCCCTGCAAGTGCTGGACACCAGGTCACCTATGGTCATCTTTTCCACGAGCCAGATCACGCCACGTATGGATCCCTTCACCTCAGACGGAGCGTGGAAAGAATTCTGAATTTACTGTAGCGCTGTGTTAAAAATCTTGCTGTGGCAGTACCCATTTTTGGCCACAAGATCGCGATCAGAGATACTGGACATTGGGACTACAATGGCCGGCATGCTTTGCAAGAAGACAGGAAGTGGGTGGGGACTGGACACTTACATCCTCTGCCTCGTGGAGAAAGTTCCAGAGCGCGCCAGGGAACTGAAGAAAGCAGACGCACTGAGGAGATCGTGAGAGAATAGGCCAAGCCGCCGAGGAGACCTGTTATTCCTGTCAGGGTCACTTAACCTGAGGAGAAGGAGACTTGCCAGAGCTCAGACATTGGCTGCAGACCGGCGGAATCGAACGGAGAGCAGGCGGTGAGCTGGACAAGCTGCATGAAGTCAGACAACGGATCCGGCCGCTAGTATCCCCAGTCAAAATCCGGAGGAGAGACGTCCTGGGTCAGCGGAGCCTAAAGCCTGCGTCGGATGGGTGAGAGGCCTCCAAGGCTGTTTGTGATTAAAGGTCAAGCTGCTGTTTTCTCTTTAAAGTCCACAGGGCCCCAACTGACTAGTCGAAGACTTTCCTTCATGTAAATTCACTGGCCAGTTGAACAGTACCCGGGGTACACACACACATACATATACACCTTCTTTACATTCTGGGACTTAACCTGTGCAGGACTCAATTTGTTACGAATCGGAACAGGGGTTAAAGATAAAGATACGTTCCGAATATATTTTTCCTCTTTTTCTGCTGCGCGTTTGCCGTAATACGAAGGGATTGTATGTTTGGGGTTTTGCTACGTGTCCTTTTTTTCTGAACTATCGGGAAATTGCATTCTTTTGTTCGGTTCGGTGCGAATATTTTATTTTCCGAAATACGAAGCCTCGTGTTTCGTTTCTTTTCCGCTGCGCGTTTTACCGTGATACGAAAATACTGTAATAATACTTGTGAATACCGTGCTTTAACATTTGCTCCAGATTTTAGTAAACTATTTAAATATAAAAACTCACAACTGTGTTGGAGTATATTTATTCCCTAGTGCGGGGAGACTGACCCGTGGTTCATTTTCAGCGGCTCCTCCGGGAGTGAGCGCTACACGTGGGGGCTCGTCCGGGATCCAGTCTCTGGAAAAACCGCATCTAAAGGGTTAAATATGGATCCAGACACTGTTGCCGAGTGGTGTGGGGAGCACAGTAGCCAGTCAGAATGTTGTATAGTTATGGATATTCCAGCAGACACTTGGGCTGAAGATCAGATTCGCCAGGCCGTGGCCACGCTAGCACCAGATCATCGGGGGTTAATACTGGACATTGAAAAAAACCAGATACTTCTCACATGTATGTTCTTCTCGAATGGAGAAAGGATGTTCCGCCATGTTTTCAGGGCACGAGCGTGAAACTGGCCGAAGAGGTGGAAGTCCAACTAATTAAGCCAAGTACGCCATGTGGCGAATCCGCAAGTGTTTCCGCGCCTAGTCCGTTGGCCATGATAGGGCCTGAATTTATCGTGGCTATTGGAGATCTACTGGCTAAATGTCAGAAAACAAGCCCTCCTCACACTAACTTCGGTTATCGACGGTTAAGAAATTTTACAGGAAACGTACCAACTTCGGCGGGAGAAGAAACCTTTGAAGAATGGGTGGAACAGGCGATGCAGGCTCTGGATGAGTGGGATGTCCCTGAGGCCCAGAAAAAGCAAAGGATCACCGAGAGCTTAAAGGGACCTGCGTCAGAAGCGGTGAGAAACCTAAAACTGAGTAGAAAAGATTGTACTGCTTTGGATTATTTAAACGTTCTTGAAGAAGTTTTTGGGCGAACTGAAAAGGCGGCCGAATTGGTATATCAGTACGAACACACCTATCAGAGAAGAGGTGAAAGGATGACCGAGTACATGAGGCGCCTGGATAAGATTCTACACCAGATACTCCTGAAGAAAGGGACCGAACCGGCCGAAGTAGATAAGATCCGAATAAAACAGATCCTGAGGGGCTCTCAACCTCTAGATCCAGTGATGATGCAGCTGAGAAGCAGAGCAGGTAACCAAGAGTTAAAGTACCTGGAACTGATCCGAGTTGTACGAGAGGAAGAGGCTTTACTAGAAGAGAAATCTTTCAGGCGGGGGGAAAGGGCTTATGCACAACCTGTGAGACATAACGACGGTCTGCAGCCTGAAAGCGACTCTCTAGATACCTATGGATCTGATGAGGACGAACAAGAACACCTAGTTGTTTTTAAATCTACAGAGAGGGCTGCTAAAGAATCGAACCTCCCTGAACGGGGTGAATTGTCCAAAACCATCAAGGAAGTTCAGGAAGCTCAAGTTGAATTGCAACAAGCGCACGCGGAACTGTGTCGGGTATTGATGAAGGTGACAGAGATGCAGGCAGAAATGCAGAAATTCTTCACAGGTATGCAGACGACGGTAGCTGCTGTGGCGTTTGGTCCAAACTCTTTAACCAAATCTCAACAAGCAACTACGTCTCCGCTCTCTAAGAAGAGATGTTTTGGGTGTGGAGAAATGGGCCATTTCCGCGCACAGTGCAAAGGCCGAAAGCCTGAGAAGGATAGAGTCAAGGGACTGTTGGAAGCCCTGGAAGGACTGTTATCTACCTCACCGGCGGGAAACGCCAGAGGGCACCAGTGAAGGAGCAACCTGAGTGCCCGAGGGTTGAACCCCGCTCCAGAAACCGAGCAAAGGCTAAGAGGGCGAAAAGGCCCAAAGCCGAGCCGACTGTAGAGCCTGCCAGGACTGAAAGAGTCACTCCCTTAGCATCCGGGTCTGCGTCATGGGGAAGCAATGCACACCCAAAACCTGCACGGGCCAAGATAAAGGCCAGGGTACAACAAACTGGGTCTAAGTGTCCGGATACCGCCACCAAGTTTCCTGACCAACTGATAGGTCCTTCTCCTATTGTGCCAATCCAAGTGGAAGGAGTCTACACCAAAGCCCTGTTGGATTCAGGGGCTCAAGTGACATTGATCTACAGAGACTTCTACAAGAAACACTTAAAGCACATTCCTCTGCAAGAATTGAAGGATTTGGAAATAAGGGGTATCGGCACTGAGAAACTCCCTTATGACGGGTACCTGCAAGTGAAGTTGGAGATCGGATCTGAAGTCATCGGGCAGTCTGGGGGTTGTGATGCATTGGCTATTGTGTGTCCTCGACCCTCGGGTGCGAACAGAAGCTCCCTGATAGTGTGACGAATACTGACCTAGTGCGGCGTCTCCTGACGCCTATCGTGTTGGAAGAAGGTTCGACTCAAGGAGTACACCCAATGTTACGTCCGGTCTATCAGAGGATGGTCGAAGAACGAAAGGCACCTGCCGAGGTGGGAAGACTGTGGAGACTGGGCGGAACAGAGAAGGTCCTGCAAGCAGGAGAAGTAGCGAGTTTCCGGGCTTCAGTCAAGTTGAATGGATCGCAACCAGGCCCCTATGTGGTGCTGGGAACCGATTTTGATCATGGGAGTGAAACCGGAGTCGAAGTAATTCCTGAAATAATCTCCACCAAAGCTCTGAAGAGAACACGAGGAAGAGTCTCGGTCAGCGTATGCAATGTGACGGATTCTCCAGTAGTCCTTAAAGCACGAACTGCCTATCGGGCAAGTAGAGTCTGCTACACCCCTCTCTACCGATTCAGGAGGGGGAGTGGGTAAAGAGATTCCAGATGAAAGATTCTACCCCAAGGACGCTCCCATTTCACCTGAGTGGAAGAAACGTCTTCAGCCTCAGGTCCTAAAGTGGAAGGAATTGTTCTCAAAAGATGAGTTCGATGTGGGCCTGGCAAAGAGTACTGAGCACCGCATTCGGTTACAAGAAGACAAGCCGTTTCGAGAAAGATCAAGGCGAGTTCCGCTAGGAGACTTAGATGATCTGCGAGAGCAGCTGAACGAATTGCAAAGAACTAAGGTGATTCAAGAGTCCAGGAGTCCATACGCATCTCCTATAGTGTTGGTCCGGAAGAAAAATGGTTCTGTCCGCTTATGCATAGACTACCGCACATTGAACCGGAGAACCATCCCCGATCAATATGCCACTCCTCGGATAGAAGATGCCCTACAGTGTTTGTCTGGAGCAAAGTGGTTTAGTGTACTAGACCTGCGAAGCGGGTATCACCAGATACCAATGCATCCTGAAGACAAGGAGAAAACTGCGTTTATCTGTCCACTGGGGTTCTTTGAATTCAACAGGATGCCTCAAGGCCTTACGGGGGCTCCAGCCACGTTCCAACGGTTGATGGAGAAGACAGTCGGGGATATGAATCTAATCGAAGTATTAGTGTACCTGGATGACATAATTGTGTTTGGGAAGACTCTGGAAGAACATGAGCAACGTTTGGAGAAGGTCTTGAAGAGGCTCCATGAAGAGGGGCTGAAACTGTCTCTAGAGAAATGCCAATTCTGTCTACCGTCTGTTACGTATTTGGGACATGTGGTCTCAGCAGAAGGTGTTTCAACAGACCCTCGGAAGTTGGAGGCCGTAGCTTCTTGGCCTAGACCCCGAAACGTCACTGAGCTTAGATCTTTCTTGGGATTCTGTTCATACTATCGAAGATTTGTGGGAGGATTCGCGAAAATAGCTCAACCACTGAACAAACTCCTGCAGAAGGAAACCACAGAAGAAGGCTGCAAGGTCTCTGACAAAAACCCGTCAGCTCCGGGGCCAAGGAAAGCTCGAGAGTCTATACAAGGTGAATGGACCAGTCAATGTGAAGGAGCTTTCGTAAAGCTGAAAGAGAGCCTAACCCGAGCTCCTGTTTTGGCCTATGCGGACCCTCACAAGCCGTATGAATTACATGTGGATGCCAGCCGAGAAGGTCTGGGAGGAGTCCTATATCAGGAGTATGGTGGATTGCTGAGGCCTGTGGCGTACGTGAGCCGGAGCCTTACGCCTTCAGAGAAGAACTATCCTACTCACAAGCTGGAGTTCCTAGCCTTGAAGTGGGCAGTGGTGGACAAGTTGAAAGACTATCTGTATGGAGCTGAGTTCGTGATCAAGACGGATAACAATCCTCTTACCTACATCCTTACTACCGCAAAACTGGACGCAACGGGACATCGGTGGTTGGCCGCTCTGTCAGGATTTCGGTTCAGCCTGAAGTATCGCCCTGGGGTGAATAATCGAGATGCTGATGCGTTATCGAGAAGACCCTACACTACAGAATGGACTCAGTTGACTCCAGACGGGGTGCAAGCTTTGTGTCAAGGAACAGAGCGCCGGGTCAAAGGAGGGATTGAAGCAGAGGCCATAGGAGTTATGGCTGCGGCTGTTCCTGAGTTCTACTGTAACCCTACGCAGTTAAGGGATGAAAGTTTACCTACCTTTTCGAGACAGGACCTGAAAGCGGATCAGGCCAGAGACCCTTTAATTGCCTTGACCATAAAGGCCCTGTCTGCAAACCAGCGAGAGATTTTGTTAACCAACTCCCCGAGTGGAGCCAGATTGGTCTACAAAGAGTGGGAGCGGTTAAAGATGTTGGATGGGGTGGTCTACCGAAGGGGCCCCTCAACCAACTCTGAAGAGATTCAACAGTTATTCCTCCCTACTAAACATAGGGAGAGTGTGCTGCGATCACTACATGATGAGCATGGACATTTGGGTGCAGAGAGAACTTTTAAGCTGGTGCGAGATAGGTTCTATTGGCCTTGTATGAGGGCTGAAGTAGAAAGTTATTGTCATTCCTGTCTGAGGTGCATTCAGAGAGAGACTCTACCGACCCGAACTGCTCCAATGAGCCATCTGCAGAGCCAGGGACCCATGGATTTGGTGTGCATTGACTTCTTGTGCTTAGAGCCGGATGCTAGTGGGCAGGGAACATTCTAATAGTGACTGATCATTTCACTCGTTACGCCCAAGCTTTTTCCACGAAAGATCAACGCGCTCCGACTGTAGCCAAGGTGTTGATGGAAAAGTTCTTTGTTCACTACGGACTGCCAAGGAGGATACACTCTGATCAGGGTAGAGACTTTGAAAGCAGACTGGTGGGGCAGTTGTTAGAGCTGTTGGGAATCCAAAAGACCCGAACCACACCATATCACCCTCAAGGTGATGCTCAGCCTGAAAGGTTTAATCGCACACTGCTAAACATGCTGGGGACCTTGTCGAATGTGGAGAAGCAGAGTTGGAGTCGTCACATAGCTACTCTGGTGCATGCATATAACAGTACGGAGAGCGATGCAACTGGATATTCACCGTACCGTCTTATGTTCGGGAGGGAGGCTCGACTGCCGGTTGATTTGGCATTTGGGTTATCCCTAGACCAGACATCAGTAGCTTCCCATAGAAACTATGTGGATAGACTTCGAAAGAATCTGGCTTCTGCGTTTGAACAGGCCCGTTTGACCTCGGGAAACAGGGAACAAAGAAACAAAAGGAACTATGACCTGAAAGTTCGAATACAAGATCTACAACCCGGTGATAGGGTTCTATTGAAGGACTTGGGTGCTGCTGCGAGACACAAGTTGGCGGATAGGTGGAGTTCCCAGGTTTACATTGTCTGCAAACAACTGCCGGGTTTACCAGTGTATCAGATTCGCCCGGATGGAAAGGCTGGGCCTCTTAAGAACTGGCACCGAAATCATTTGTTACCTTTGAGAGAGGCTGTAAGGATGCCATTTGGGGACGAATTGCCTCGGCCAAATCCGCCTGTTCCATGTTTGCCTCCTGTTACTCGGTCTCAACAGACCCGGGTTGCCGAAGAGAGCGAAAGAGACAGTGAAGAAGAGAGTTATTGTCTAGATTGGATGCGCTCGCCGGAGCCTGAAGAGGTTGTCGTTGTTCCTGAACGGTGGGAGAGTAACTTGAGGCCTGAAGCTCCTGAATTCTTGTTGGAAGTCCCTGAGACTGTTGATATCCCTGAGCCTCTTGAATTTCAGTTGGAAGTCCCTGAGGCTGTGGGAATCCCGGTAGCTCCGGAAGCTTACTCAGGTGATTATAGTTCTATGCCTTCGCTGGAGGGATCATACTCTGAAGAAACTTCTGCTCCAGTGATAGAGAGAGGGATTGAGCCAACGCCTATAGTACTTCCACCTGAAGAGGAGCTGATTGAGCCAGAAACAAAACGCTCTGTTCGACCGCCCCAACGACTCACCTACGACTTGCCAGGACATAGCACTGAAGAGGCCATCACCACGGTGCGGAGGTTGCCCGAAGTGTCTGCTATGCTAGCTGAGGTAGCCCAAAATATGAGTCAACTTGAGGAAGTGTTCTTAACCCACTGCATGTATGCTGTTGAACCTGTACATGTTATGTAAATTGTATTCAAATATTGTGGAAATGTAATGTAACTGTTGTACCTCCTTGGAGAGACCCAAGAGTTCTAGGAGGGGGAGAGTGTAGCGCTGTGTTAAAAATCTTGCTGTGGCAGTACCCATTTTTGGCCACAAGATGGAGACTATCGCGATCAGAGATACTGGACATTGGGACTACAATGCCCGGCATGCTTTGCAAGAAGACAGGAAGTGGGTGGGGACTGGACACTTACATCCTCTGCCTCGTGGAGAAAGTTCCAGAGCGCGCCAGGGAACTGAAGAAAGCAGACGCACTGAGGAGATCGTGAGAGAACCTAGGCCAAAGCCCGAGGGAGACCTGTTATTCCTGTCAGGGTCACTTAACCTGAGGAGAAGGAGACTTGCCAGAGCTCAGACATTGCTGCAGACCGGCGGAATCGAACGGAGAGCAGGCGGTGAGCTGGACAAGCTGCATGAAGTCAGACAACGGATCCGGCCGCTAGTATCCCCAGTCAAAATCCGGAGGAGAGACGTCCTGGGTCAGCGGAGCCTAAAACCTGTGTCGGATGGGTGAGAGGCCTCCAAGGCTGTTTGTGATTAAAGGTCAAGCTGCTGTTTTCTCTTTAAAGTCCACAGGGCCCCAACTGACTAGTCGAAGACTTTCCTTCATGTAAATTCACTGGCCAGTTGAACAGTACCCGGGTACCACACACATACATATACACCTTCTTTACATTCTGGGACTTAACCTGTGCAGGACTCAATTTGTTACGAATCGGAACAGGGGTTAAAGATAAAGATACGTTCCGAATATATTTTTCCTCTTTTTCCGCTGCGCGTTTGCCGTAATACGAAGGGATTGTATGTTTGGGGTTTTGCTACGTGTCCTTTTTTTCTGAACTATCGGGAAATTGCATTCTTTTATGTTCGGTCGCGAATATTTTATTTTCTGAAATACGAAGCCTCGTGTTTCGTTTCTTTTCCGCTGCGCGTTTTACCGTGATACGAAAATACTGTAATAATACTTGTGAATACCGTGCTTTAACATTTGCTCCAGATTTTAGTAAACTATTTAAATATAAAAACTCACAACTGTGTTGGAGTATATTTATTCCCTAGTGCGGGGAGACTGACCCGTGGTTCATTTTCAGCGGCTCCTCCGGGAGTGAGCGCTACATTACAATTAGGTTAAGTAGGCATGTGTGTTGAATACTTACATGCCTGATTGAAATCACCGTTTGTGAGTGCAAAATTAGCAGTGCTATAACACTCAGGTGTAAAGGGGTTTTACCCTATGTGTGCTTTATTTACTTGTGATACAGTGGCTCAGCTGGAACACAGCCAATAAAGGCTATAGCCACAAGTGGAAAAGAAAATGCGCATGATTTTCCCAGCCATTAATGGCTCAGTTGGATTAGGGCCCCTGTGTTTTCAATTTCCTGCCTATGGAATGCAGTTAGACAAGCACAGCAACTTCTTAAGTGTCTGAATTTACTTTAATCTAGTCTGTTCGAATGAAGCTCAAGCTGAAGCTAACTTTTGCACATTTTATGGTCATGTCTTTTATTGAAAACTTACAGGGTCGGTTTATAACTAAGCACCATAGTTTGTTGCATACGTCCATCCCAAGATGAGCATTTAAAAATATTAAAGTGTTACATTGGGACGGGATGGGGTGTTTGGACGTTAATATTTAACCCCTCCTTTCCCTCCTCGCATTTAGTCCCAGAATACCCTGTAGGCCATGTGTGAGTGCATGCCACAAAAATTCTTAAAATAAAACCGCTCAGAATTGCCTTTTTACGTCTGGGAGTTTGTAAGAGATGGCAAGCCATGTAAAATTATTTCCTGACTGACAGATATTATTCTATGGACACAATTATGGCCCAGTACTTTTTTGTGTTATGTTTTTCAATGTGTGCTCTCATTTTCAAGTATGCAAGGACAATGCAGAAAGTAAAATATTGTAAAGTGTGCTGAAAATGCAATTTCCTGCAAATTTTAAGCTGAAATCACTACGGCAATATGGCAGTCACAAACAGGTCTATTCAAAGAAAGGTGAAACTCTGGAGAATGACTGGAGAAGTGAAAGTTCTAGGTCAAAATAGCCAAACTAGAAAACTTCTCTCATTTATCTCACTTTCCAAATCGGCTCTTCGGTCTAGATTGTGATTGTTCTCTTCTCCTGCCAATTCTCCTGGTTTTCACCTTTCTCTAATTAACCCTGTAAGTTTGAAAGAGTTTGAGGTTCTCTCACTAAATTATGCAGATCAATCAAATTAATAGAAATAAACAATAATATATGAAATTATAACTATAATTTTACCTAGATGGTACAAGTTTAACAGTGAAAATAGGCAAGCCTATCCATTTTCCATACAAGCGCACACATTTCAAACCAAATCTCTCGCAACTGGAGGCCGTGCTGCAAGAACAATTCATAGAGGTAGAAAAGTAGATCGCAGATAACAAACTTTTTTTAAGTATTGACAAAACTGTTGCGATGCTCTTTGGAACAGCACCTAGACTACATAAATTGCAAAATCCCCACCTATGTGTGGGGACAAAATCAAATGGCACGCTGACCAGTCACTTCTCTCAAATATCTAGGTATGTGGTTAGACCCAAATCTATCCTTTGGTTCCCACATCGAAAAACTCTCAGCTAAACTTTACCCCAAACTAGGTGCCCTGTACAGAAACAAATCCTGCCCGAGCCCCACTGTAAGGAAGCAGATTGTACAACAAATGCTTATGCCACCTATTGAATACGGAGATGTAGTGTATGCAGCTGCCCCACAAACACACCTCCAGAAACTTACTACATTGTATAACTCATTCTGCTGCTTTGTGCTACATAACAACTACATGTTTGTGTATAACATATTTGTGTATAACTCATTCTCCCGCTTTGTGCTACAATGTAACTACATGACCCACCATTGTGACATGTTAAAAGAACTAAACTGGCCATCGCTGGAATCTAGACGCACCCTTCACCTTTTCTGGTGTTTAAGAGATTTTCTGGGAAGCTGCCACCCTACCTGAATAGGCTGCTTCCCCTAGCGGTTCCCTCATCTAATAACCTCCTATCCAGGACCTGCACCTTACTTGCAATACCACAATACAAAAAGAAAGTGTCTTGATCCTCATTTTCCTACAGAGCACTGCAGTTATGGAATAACCCCCCAGACGCCATCAAATTTTCCCCCCGTTTTAAGTCACTCAAGAGCTCCCTATTAACCCCTGCACTGCTGAGGCATTTCACCGCTGTGTGCTGAGCTAATTTTTACCGCTTTCGCTCATCATGTTTAAACGCGATTTGAAGCCACATTTTAATAAATGACCCAGACATATTATATATCGTTCTTTCCGGCAGACTCCACAGATTCATAATATATCATTTTTATATGTATACGTCATGTCCTGTCTGTATATTATAACAAAAAATACAATAAAAATTGAATTTTTAATCATCTGCAGTGTGTAAAGTGTTTTTTTTCACATTTTATCACATGAGCGTTTGCGGTTATGTTTTCTATGGGGTGCGCTTGTACAAAAATTTGAAATGGGGACTTGTTACATTTTGTGGGGGGGAATTACGTGATTTTTAGCAAACGAACCCCATAGAAAAAAATCATTAGTGCAGCATCATTGTTCACATTATAATTGAAATGTGAACAATATTGCTGCATTAATAAAAACAACACACAAAAAAACATGTTGTTTTTTTTAAAATTTATTTATTATTTTTATTATAATTTTGTTTATTATTTGTTTTACTTTGTACCTAGTCATGTTGGGTGTCATTCGAAAGGCCATGCTCAGGTTCTAGCTGCCACGGTTCTGGAGATATCGGGGTTCACAAGAACCCCCTATCTCCACCAGGGGATTTCCTTGGGAAATCCCCTGGCAGCTAGGGGTTCCCCGGCTATCTGACGTCATCACGCTATGCATGATGACATCAGGCAGCGAGGGGAGACCCGGGGGTGGAGCCGCCATCCAAGATGGCGCTGAAGTGCAACCCGGCGCTTGAGGGGTTAAAGCCAGGCACCGCTTAAAAGGGGAGACTTAAAAGGGGTGCCTGGCTTTTGGCGCTGCTTCTTTCCGATCGGGAGGGAGAGGGATCCGAACCCCCCTCCCTTCCAGGCTATCTCCCGGCATTGCCGGGAGGTCGCCTGGAAATGACGTCATCGCGCCAAGCGCGATGACGTCATTTACGCCGGGAGGAGCTTGACTTCAGCGTCTGAGGACGCTGAAGTCAGAACGCTGCGGGACCCCGGACAGAGAGGTGAGTATCTCCGCCGGGGGTCCCGCACAGCTGATGACGTGTGGGGCACGTCCTCAGCATGTAATGTGCAACAATGAGGACGTGCCCCACACGTCTTCAGCAGTGAAAGCGTTAACATACCTTGATACAGAATGCAAACATGTAATATAGTGACTATATTTCCTACATATTTATTCTGTGTTAATCTGTATATTTGTGTTTTGTTTTTAAATAATATCTTGCATTTACTGTATTACTTTGTATTTCTGTAACAACTGTAACAATTTAATGCTGCTGAACCCAGGACATGCTTGAAAATGATAGAAATCTCAATGTATCCTTCATGGTAAAATACTTTATAAATAAATAAATTTGCCATATTGACATATTGTACACCAATGCCTTTTGTTTCCTTTCCAAGATTTGAAGATAATGTAACACCAATACTTCACATTTGAAAAGCATACAGTTTTCCCAAATATATTTAAGCAATGCTAGTGGTTTTTGATCGTTAGCTAAGGTTACATAACTGTACAACAGCATTGTAGTGAACAAATGGGAAGTAGATCTGATCAGTGTCTATTCAATTATGAAAGGAGGAAAAGGAAAGAGGAAGAAGAAAAACTGGCAAACACATGGGGGTCAGAGAAGAGCACAGTTGGACAGGAAGGTTGTGGTCACAAGGGGGAGTAGTTAGATAGCATGGGAAATTAATTCCCTACAAAGAGCAGTCCAAAATTAGATTAGGCGATAAAGACATGTTAGCTTTGTGGGTTCTCGGAGCCAATAAAAAGAAGTCAGTAGTGTAGATTAGATGTGAGGTGTTCCAAAGCATATATGTCATATCATGTTGTGTATATAGACCAAAGTATAAATATGACACACCAGGTTTTAGCTATGCCTAAATTCATTAAACTAGTGTTTTTAGATGCTTTGGAGTCAAATATCTGCCAGTGTTGCAAAGTTTCTAAAAGATGCTTGACCTAATATAATCACAGTGGAAGGCAAATAGGCAGAAAACACTTCAAGAAGGTTGAATTGAAGTCCTATATAACAGGTCTAATGAACACCCCTAAAAATCATATCGGACGTTCCTTACTGAAACTATCAGGGGTATTCAAAGAGAATCGAAAAGTCACCGAACGTTCAGTGACTTTTCGTTCTCTTCAATTCGGTGCAACTTGGCGATCCCATTTCGGCGACCCTGCGGTGTATTCAGCAAGCACCACAGAGCCGTCGTAGTGCAGGGAAAAGATGCCGCAAACCCGACGAACATTCACAGCAAAACCCGGCGAAGGCACACCGAAACCCGCAAAAACATCTGGATTTACCCCGCCAAACACGCCACAGAAACCCGAGCAGGAGCCGATCACAGCGCAGAGCAGCCGCCGGAAAAACCCGACACCACAGACGAATGGAGTGAAAAAAAAAAAAGTGAATGTTTGAAAACGGAAATGCTG
The DNA here is from genome assembly GCA_009667805.1 of Leptobrachium leishanense. NCBI lineage: Eukaryota > Metazoa > Chordata > Amphibia > Anura > Megophryidae > Leptobrachium > Leptobrachium leishanense. Next base: position 151,907,730 of record CM019064.1, on the reverse strand, counting down.
TTTGCAAAGAAACTACTGAACGAAAATGCTTGAGATTTACATATAAGATCCAATGAATGATAATAAAAAGGGCTGTTACAGAAAAAAGAAAAAACGATAAAAAAAGAAAAAATTTTTTGCAACAAAATCCCGAAAAATGCCTAAAAGATCCTAAAAAATCTAAAGATAAAGAAACTTTTTATTGCAGAATATTATAATAAATGATTTATTAGATATTGAATTAAAACGGGAACAATTTTAACACTAAAGCCTATGGGATTCTCCTGAATAAACTTGTCAAATGAAACCACTGAATGGCAGGGCATTTCGGCAACTTTTCTCAGCTGGTTTGTGTTCTCTGAATAGTCGAAGCATTGCTTCTCTATGGGGATTCACTGCCCTCGAACAGGCACCGTATGTGCAGGCAATTCGCCAAGATTTGGCGAACTGCCTGCTCTCTGAATAGCCAAATGGCCAGGAAAGGTAACCGTACGCTGAATTTCAGCTTTCGGTTACCTTTCGGCCACAATTTGGAGCTCTTTGAATAACCCTGACACAAAATGCAACACTGTAACTGATAGCCCCATTTTTCTGTTATTACTTAGCACTAGTCTAAGTGAATAAAACAAATGTAGAGGGAATGTGTAATAATATAGAATTACTTTTGTGCTTGTACTTCGTGAAATATCAAAATAATGACAAATTTATATGTATATTATACTTTGTAACTATAATCTGCAATAGCATGTATTGCAGGGACAGAGCTACATGTGTTACTGTAATATGGACATAGTTAACCTATAGGACAAACCACTTGCCCGTTATGTGACAGAAATTGTAAGAGTAATGAAATATACGCCCTGTGGTAGCTGGCTACAATAATCTGAATCGTAACACATTCCCTTGCTCCAAATGCCAAGAGATCTGCATTCCTAACATTATATCCATAACATTTATAGCATGTATGGTACACATTTTCAGCAGTTATGAGACTTCAAAAATGGAACTTAATAAAGTTATTTGACAGTCGATAATTTGCACTTGTTGCAGAAAAAGTAACTTTTTTGTAATTTATTTGTCACGTACTATTTTTGGAAAATTCTTCATTTCCTAGAATTATAAAAATCCTAAAACGTCATTTTTGCTCCACTCCAAGATAAAGACATGTGAAAATTCATGAGATGACTATTTACGGGGTTATTCACTAACCTCCAAATTGGTCACCGAACAGTGAATTTCACCGTTTTGGTGCAATTTCCGGCCAATTTGTCTATTCACTAAACTGTCAATTCCCCAAATAGGGGCAAAACTGACAGAAATACGGTGCAGTCCATCGCAGTTCGGCGGCAGCGAAATTGTCCCGTAGTGAAGTAATCTTTCGTCTATTCACAGACTGCCGAACTGCACCGAAGTATTGGTGAAATGTCCTGATTTTTGGTTTTTCATTTGGTTTCAATGTAAAAAGTCGTATCATTTTTTTAAAAAATTATAATTTTTTTTATTTTCAGCAAAAAGCCTTTTTATTTTTTTATAACATCTTTTTGTATTTTTTTAGACAAAATTTGCTTCTTTTTCGTTTTGTAACAGACCTTTTATATTATTTAGATGCATTTTAATGCATTTTATTGGTTTAAACCAGGGGCGGATCCAGAGACTAGTCTCGGGAGGGGCACTTACAGAAAATAAGGTGTTTTAGCAGAGAGCCCGACTCACGAGAATTTACAGAGGGCCCAGCTCACAGGAGCTTACAATCTAGAAGAGCAGAGGGCACCCAGGAGCTTACAATCTAGAGGAGCAGAGGGCACCCCGGATTTTACAATCTAGAGGAGCAGAGAGCCCCCAGCTCACACATGGATTTGCCCCCAGCTCATGGATTTGCCCCCAGGTCATGGATTTGCCCAGCTCATGGATTTGCCCCCAGGTCATGGATTTGCCCCCAGGTCATGGATTTGCCCAGCTCATGGATTTGCCCCCAGGTCATGGATTTGCCCCCAGGTCATGGATTTGCCCAGCTCATGGATTTGCCCAGCTCATGGATTTGCCCCCAGGTCATGGATTTGCCCCCAGGTCATGGATTTGCCCAGCTCATGGATTTGCCCCCAGGTCATGGATTTGCCCAGCTCATGGATTTGCCCCCAGGTCATGGATTTGCCCCCAGTTTATGGATTTGCCCAGCTCATGGATTTGCCCCCAGGTCATGGATTTGCCCCCAGCTCATGGATTTGCCCCCAGGTCATGGATTTGCCCCCAGGTCATGGATTTGCCCAGCTCATGGATTTGCCCCCAGCTTATGGATTTGCCCCCAGATCTTGGATTTGCCCCCAGCTTATGGATTTGCCCAGCTCATGGATTTGCCCCCAGGTCATGGATTTGCCCCCAGCTCATGGATTTGCCCCCAGGTCATGGATTTGCCCCAAGGTCATGGATTTGCCCAGCTCATGGATTTGCCCCCAGGTCATGGATTTGCCCCCAGCTTATGGATTTGCCCCCAGATCATGGATTTGCCCCCAGGTCATGGATTTCCCCAGCTCATGGATTTGCCCCCAGGTCATGGATTTGCCCCCAGCTCATGGGTTTGCCCCCAGATCATGGATTTGCCCCCAGGTCATGGATTTGCCCCCAGCTCATGGATTTGCCCCCAGATCATGGATTTGCCCCCAGGTCATGGATTTGCCCAGCTCATGGATTTGCCCCCAGGTCATGGATTTGCCCCCAGGTCATGGATTTGCCCCCTGGATCCGCCTGGATTTGCCCAGCTCTCACCTGGATATTGCTCCAGGCCTCCAGCTCTGGCAGGGGTTCACTCTGAGCCGGGACCCAGATGCCGGGCAGCGCGTGAGTGCCTGCCCGGTCCTGAAGAGTCCGTCCTGTTGAGTGATGCGGCTGCGTGCGTGCGCAGGTCACGCGGTCCGGCCAGTCAGGTGGTACAGAGACTCAGTACCACCTGATTAGCCGGACCACGTGACCGCCGGCGCCTGCACGCAGCCGCATCACTCAACAGGACGGACTCTTCAGGACCGGGCAGGCACTCACGCGCTGCCCGGCATCTGGGTCCCCGGCTCAAATCTCGGGGCGGGCAATTGCCCCGTTGCCCCCCCCCTGGATCCGCCCCTGGTTTAAACACCTATTAGGAGAGTTCCGTCTTTTCTTTGTAGTACGGTGGATTTCGCCAAGGCCACTTCGGCTCTGTGAGGTGCTCTTTGGCGACGTTCTTCAACTTCTTCATGAGGCTGCGGCGACTCCATCTTTGACGCACTGTGGTGACCCTATGGCGAATAGTTAATTCACTGCAGTTTCGTCGAAATGGAATCACAGAAGTGCACCGAAGTGAAAAGCAGCGAAATTACAATGAACAGATACTTTTGTCATGACTCACGAGTGAAACCGCGGTGTAACTATGAACCCAGTATGTAATGAAAGCAGAGGCAGACATTAGGTGTAAAGTTCAAATGAGGATTCATTGCAAAGTAATACACGAACAGGGCAAATAATAATCAGGAGATAGGGCTGGATACCAAGACACAGGGAAGCAGACACAGGAAGAAGGGTAAGCCAGGAAGGGAGCTGGACACAGGTGAAAAGGCTACAAGGAGACTTACTGGACACACGAGGAATGCAGAGTACAGAAGGTAAGTAGCAGGACTGGTTGTAGGAACACAGGTTACAGGGCTGTAGGTAGAAGTAACTGTAGGTGAGCGCCCAGAGGTGCTGCGAGTAGGACTCCAGATAAGCAGGGGATCAGGCAGCCTAAGCAGGAACACAGTGGGCAGCTTGAACTGGAACACGGTGGGCACAAGCCAGGAATTTAGAGAATAGCGCAGTACAAAAGTGATATTCATTACTCATAGTTAGGGACAGGCCAATAGATCGGGACACGCAGCGGCAAGTAGGGGGTCACAAAGGCAGGCCAAGGGTCGGTACACAAATCCACGAGGAGTCAGGAAAGCAAGCTTCTTGCAGACAAACAGAACAAAATACTGAAACATTACTGTGTCTAGGCGTGACTCCTTTTTGTTGCTTCCAAATTACTAGCAAGTGTCCTGGGCAAGGCAGACCAGAACTGGGATCTGGGGTATTATGGTCAGGCCTCTCCAAGACTTGCACTGGACTACAGTCATTGCAGGAAAGCTGCTGCAGGGCTAAAATTATGAAGCAGCATCGGTCTGGGCCTTCCTGTGACAGCGAGAGCCGTAACAACGTGATAGGTTTCAATGGACTAATCAGTAGTAAAATATTCAATTTTCTCTCTTTCCTATGGAACCTTTAAACACAAAGACAAAACTGTGATTGTGAAAACAGTTGTCCAGCATGTTTTCTTCAATTGGTAAAGTCCGAGAGAACCCTTTAAAGGAGTCATTAAAACAGATTTTGCAATATTTATTTTTTATTTATTTATTAATAAAGTATTTTACCAGGAACCATTGAGATTTCTCTCGTTTTCATGTATGTTCTGGGTTCAAGAACATTGAAATGATAAAACTACAAGTTTCTTTCGGGCTAAGGTGAATTGTGTGATACTTTGCAGCATTTGTTATGCTCTTTCTTTGGAATTTTTGCACATAACCCCTGTTAACTGCTGGTTTGCTTAATGCTGTTTTCTTCATTGGTGTTTATTCAACAGGTTCGCATTGCTTCCAGGAGCTTGAGCTACAGGGAATTAAATATGGATGAATCCAGTCACATTGCTTATCTCAGACATCCAAATTTCTCAAGTTCTGCCTCAGTAAATAAACGCAAAGCAAATCATAATAACTCAGCATTCCAGAACTCTGTCGATCACATGTGTTAGGATGAGCACTCAATGACAGGAGCCGAGAAATTACATAACTGCACAGTTCAGGGTAAAAAAAAGTGATGGGTGATGAGTGATTTTTAAATACCCCCTTTTTTTGATTTTGGTCTCCTATGGCAGTAATGTTACTTTCTGAGAGGACTGATCTGAAGCGCTGCTTCACTCTCTGTTTCCTTGTGTATGTCCAGTTCCGGTGGACTATTTACTTTGTATGCCGGATATGCTCGCTATGCTGCTGCTCTGATTCTACTAGTGCAGGAGTCAGCAACCTTGGCTCCCTGATGCTTTGGGAACTACATCTCCCAAGATGCTCAGTCACCCATTAGACTGACTGAGCCGCAAGGGAAATGTAGTTCCCAAAACATTAGGGAGCCAAGGTTGCTGACTCCTGTACTAGTGCAATAACTTTTCCTCCTTTCCTATTTATCGGGAACCCACGAAGGTTCACATTCCTACTGGGTAAGGATATTTTTGTGCTAGTTTCAGAATTTGGTTATTCAATAACATTTTGTCTCCCAGCCATAGGGGAACCTTCGGAGTTTTTTTTATCTGTCATGTGTCCTTTATCTGTTTGTCAGTTTGTGTCTGCCTGACTTAAGGCAGCAGGTTTTCTTAGTGGCAATTTATTAAAAGTTATGTTTTAAATTATATTCACCATATCGTGCTTCTAAGGCTGGGGTCAGACGAACGCAGTGCGAAACGCGCGTGCAGCCGCACTTTATCACGGCCGTAGTAGCAGCAAATGACGTCCAATGATGGCCAATATACGGAGTACGGCCGCACAAAAGTTCGGCCGCGCAACACAAGCGGCAAAAGAACGCATTTTTTCGAGAACGTAGAACCGCTAGTACTGACGTACAGAGTGTGCTACGTCCGCTGCGTCCGCATAGCGGCGTGTGTGCGTGATTAGGAGACGTCAGACGCTGCACATGTCCGGCCAACATCACGTCCATTTGTTTTTAATAGCTCCGTCAAAAATCACGGCCGAAATTGCGCACCGTATGACCGCTATCGCGTCTTCCGTGAAAAAGTGCATCAACGCACTTTTTGACGGTAGACGTGAAAAATGCGTTCGTCTGACCCTAGCCTAAGCTGTTTTCAGGGTAAAAAAACACATTTAAAATGAAAATACTGTAACCAGCCCATCGCCACATGATATACTGATTGCGAGATGTTTACTAGCATGTAGTCGCCACCTTGTTTATGCCATGGGAAATGAGGAGGCGAAAAAAGAATTGCAGATAGAAAAAGTTTCCTTACATTCAGATGTTAAGTAAAGTTATATTTCATATAAAAAAGGTGCAATTATGTCATTTCTTTGGTGCAACTTAGCACTATAATCATTGCTAAGAATGATGCAACATCGACACTACTGTTAGTTTAAGGCTGGGGGTCAGACCAGCGCACTTTTAACGTGCGTTCTGGTGCACATAATTACGGCCGCACTAGCAGCAGATGACGGGCAATGACGGCCACTATACGATGTACGGCCGCACAAAAGTCGCAACGCACGTGGAATTTGAACGCATTTTTCTGAGAACGCTGAACCGCTAGTACTGACGTACTGAGTGCGCGGCTGCGGCATAGCGGCGTGTGTGCGTGATTAGGAGATGTCAGACACTGCTAATGTCCAGCCTACATAACGTCCAGACGCAAAAAGAGTTTTATTGACGATCCGTACAAAATCACGCCCGAAAATGCGCGTCGTCTGACTGTTTTTGCGCCTTCCGTGAAAAAATACGTCAATGCGTTCGGACGCACTTTTTCACGTTCGCGGGGAAAAATGCTTTCGTCTGACCCTAGCCTCAGGCTAGGGTCAGACTGAGGCAGTGCGAACGCGCGTGCAGCCGCACTTAATCACGGCCGTGCTAGCAGCAGATGCCGGGCAATGACGGGCAATATACGAAGTACGGTCGCACAAAAGTGCGGCCGCGCAACGCAAGCGGCAAACAAACGCATTTTTTCGAGAACGTGAAACCACTAGTACTGACGTACAGAGTGCGCTGCGTCCGCTAGCGGCGTGTGTGCGTGATTAGGAGACGTCAGACGCTGCTAATGTCCGGCCAACATAACGTCCAGACACAAAAAGTGTTTTATTGATGATCCGTACAAAATCACGGATGAAACTGCGCATCGTATGACCGCTATTGCGTATTCTGTGAAAAAATAAGTCCATTCGTTCGAACGCACTTTTTCACGGACAACGTGAAAAATGCGTTAGTCTGACCCTAGCCTTAGTGTTAAGGTTAATTTTATTGTTAGGGTTAACTCAGGAAAATAATGGTGTAACGTTGCACAGAAAAATCGAGGCAAGTGCACCGTTTTTTGTGTGAATTATGACTTTACTTACCTACTGCCTAAGTGTAAAGAAACATTTTCAATTGGCGACTTTTTCATGGTGTTGCTTCTTGCAATGTCCAGAAAATGGCGACTTTCACAGAGAATAGGATTGGAAAGGTAACTTGGGTGGAAATTGGTTTCTGTATGATAAGAGAATGTTAAAGCACTAAACATAAAAATGTTGTTGCCATTATCAGTTATTTTCCAAAGTATATTTATTATTAACCCTTTTGCTACCAAAAATAACTATACACAATCTGAAAGTCACCTCCTGGTTCCCCGATATTGAGTATAGTTGATATGGTGTTCCACATAAGCAATTGAAAGGAATTCTGTTCATTGCAGATGAAATTCGTTTGCGTTTGAGCTCCAGAATATGCCCCCTAAAGTTTCATCACCATAGGCACGATTCGCACTTTTTAAAACCAACTGGGAATGTGACTGAATGACATCTCTCCAGCTGATCCTGCACGGCGACTAGAACTGCAGTAACTCATTTTGGCCAGAAGATGGCTACATCTGCCTGCCAAATAGTTTATTACATTAACCCTTTTCATGCAGCGGATGCGCTCAGCGCGTCCTGCCGCATGGCCACTTCGCTGCGGAGGACACGCTGAGCGTGTCGTCCCTTAGCAGTGGCGATCGACTGGGGTTCCGGGACCCCGGCGGGCACGATAGACGTCATCTATCTGCGCGATGACGGCTATTTCAGGCACCCCCCCCCGCCATTGCACCATCGCTCGGACCTCTCCCCCTCCCCATCTGTGCGGGCCAGCGAGTAAAGGCAGGCACCACTTGGAAGGGCACAGCCTGCCCTTCCAAGCGGCGACTGTCTTTAACCCATGCGCCGTATCGCGGTCCCCTCCCGGAGCTGGCCAACATCTTGGATGTCGGCCAAGCTTCCGGGATATTCCCCTAACGACTGGCGTCATCACGCATAGCGTCATGCCGCCAGTCCCGCAGTTAACCCCTTGCTGCCACCTATGGTGGAGATAGGGGATGCCAATGAACCCCCTATCTCCCGATCCGTTAGGGGATAATGTTTGGTTAATTAGCTAGGGGTTAATGTTTGATATCATTGGAACGGCCAGAGCATGGCCTTTCCAATGATACCAAACATGACCATGTACAGTTTAAAAAAAAAGTTTTTTGTTTTTGTTTTGTTTTATTAATGCAGCAATATTGTTCCCATTTCAATTATAATGTGAACAATGATGCTGCATTAACGAATTTTTCTATGGGGGCGTTTGCCAAAAAACACGTAATTTTCACCCAAAAAAAGTAACGATTCCCCGTTTCTAATTTTTTTAACAAGCGCAACCCATAGAAAATATAACCGCAAACACTCGCATGTTAAAATGTGAAAAAAAAACACTTTAAGCGTTGTAAATTATTGAAAATTCTAATTTTATTGCATTTTATGTTATAATATACAGACAGGACATAATGTACACATATAATAATGATATATTATGAATCGGCCAAGTCTTCCGGAAAGAACGATATATAATATGTCTGGGTCATATAATAAAATGTGACTTCAAATCGCATTTAAACATGATGAGCGAAACCGGTAAAAATGAGCTCAGCACAGAGGTGTGAAATGGCTCAGCAGCGAAAGGGTTAAGCCATATATTGGGAATTTTCCCAAATATTTCTTACTGTACAATTAAAAAATGATTCCCCCCCCAAAAAAAATTGGCTCCTGAAAGTGGTTTTCTGGAAAATCCATTGGCAGTGAAAGGGTTAATTGGATGATGGAATAATAATGTTTTTTCCACAGTTTACTGTCACCCTATATATAAAAGGTAGTTGAATTAAACCATAGAAGAACATCGATATTATGATGGCTTTGTGTGTACATGCATACTTTATGCCATTTTTCTTATTTGGACATTTAAAAAATTTAAAACAGGAAGGTTTTGTATATTATCCTTATGGGATTGGAAATTCTCCAACAGGAATTTAAGAATTTTAGGCTGGGGTCAGACTTACACATTTTTAACGTGCGTTTAAGCGCACTTAATCACGGCCGCAGTAGCAGCAAATGACGGCCAATATATGAAGTACGGCCGCACGAAAGTCTGCAAGTGGAAAATGAACGCATTTTTTCGAGAACGCAGAACCGCTAGTACTGACGTACAGAGTGCGCTGCGTCCGCTAGCGGCGTGTGTGCGTGATTAGGAGATGTCAGACGCTGCTAATGTCCAGCCTACATAACGTCCAGACGCAAAAAGTGTTTTATTGACGATCTGTAAAAAAATCCCGCACTAAAATGCGTGTCGTCTGACCGTTTTCGCGCATTCCGTGAAAAAATACGTCAATGCGTTCGGACGCACTTTTTGACGGTCGCTGTGAATAATGCATTCGTTTGACCCTAGCCTTAGATTAGACACTTTTATTCACCTCAATCACTGCTGGTAAGCACAGTACTGATGTTTACTCACCTACCTATTTACTTGTGTTATCTAAAGGCAGTGGTATATACCCTTTTTATATCTTGTCTTTAAATCCACTACTGTTAATCATTGTATCGTTTAAATTCAATTAGAAGTAATACTAAAAATAGAGATGATAATTAAATCTGTATGCTTTGCTCCTCGGTGTTTGTGATTGTTTCCCTTTCTCTATACACATTAAAGATTCTTCTGCTTTTTATGACTGCCTAGGGGTAAACACACCCTATTAGTCTGTTTTGAATATTTTGACAATGAATCATAGACTGAGACTGTTTCGTGTTGCTGCTATATAAGCCTGATCACATGTTTTGTAACTGTGCACCGTACAGCGAAATTTAGAAAAAGCAGCTGTTTTGCTAGGCTAAAAGCCAGATCCAGTATTAATTTTGTTAAGGAACGGAAAAATATGCACTCAAAGAAATGTTAATGTTGAAATGCGAGGTGTGGAAATGGAGGGGTTAACATTATCCCCTCCCATTTTAAACACTTTTGATAGTTGTAAAACTTCCCTTCATTCCTGCACTCCGGTGATAGAGTGCTCCTCCAGACACAATATGCTGTCTGTTAAATATGAGCCATAGCAGCGACATGACCATGAAGCGGCTGGATGCTTAAGTGTCCAGCCAATCCAGCGCCTCTCAATGCGATCGCACTGAGAGCCATTGGATTGAATTAGGTCATGATTTGGTTCCTGTTTAGGTCTCAATCCATAATGCCAAGATCAGTGCTTGTTGATTTAAACTTCTGGGAGGAGCCAAGCTTGCACTTGGAGGGTTGAATCAGCCCTTTGAGAGCACTCTGGAGAGGGTTGAGGACACTCAAGGCTCTGTAACTACTTTACATTGAGTCACCCTATCACATATATATAAAATGAAAGGTATGATGCTGGTATTTTTATTTCTGTGTGTTTAAACTGAACACAACAGCATAAGATTGGACAATCCTGCTTAACACTTTCTTGACTATAAACGAAAATATAACAATTCTGTAATAAAGAAAAGAATAACAAAGGTACACATTTTTTATGACAATTTAATTTGGTCCTGAAACACCAATATTAGGTGATTACTTCATGAATATTACATTTTATTCAGATAAGATTGTTGATCAAAGGTGAGTGCTGGACATATGCCCATTTGTTGAATTGGTCCTTGTAAGTCCCCTTTTGTCTCCTCCATCTACAATTTTTAGATGTTTCTTACCACGTTGATGATAAGCTGTAAATCAAAGCCTATTTTGTTGCTCAAGTAATAATTGCTGTCCTCAAACAGTGATCTGCACTAATCTATAAATAGGGAAAAGATAAAACTTAACTTTTATTCAAAGCAAGTAAAGAGATCAAAAATCCAGTAATAGAAATAAAAACCGTGAACAAATAAACAGTCTCCAAATACCATTCACATGATATTGTTACCTATGAGGATAGGCCAAACAACTGGTGGATAAATACATACAGGAGGCAAGAGATGTTAACCCTTCGCCGAAGGGCAGGTTGTTACTAGTACGCCCCGCTTGCCAGATGTTGCGGCGGGCAACTCTTCCAGCCCACTTATGCAGCTGATGTGTGTTGTTCATGGCCTGAGGTTGGTGGCTGTCCTGCTGGTTTGCGGCGGGTTGATTACTGCTGGCGGCGGGTTTGCAGTGGTTGTCCAGCAGGTTGGAGGCGGGGGCGACAGGTTTGTGGCGGGTTGGCAGCAGCGTTCGGTGGCCAATTCGTTGCACTTCAGGGACCCTGTGGTGAATGCTGAATTCACCATAGCAAAATGTCGGTGACATTTCGGTGCTCTCTGAATGACCCTGTATATTGGTTTTCACTATTCTCACGTGTGTTTTTAGGTTTTTCCACGTTTTACCTTCTACTGTGGCTGCACTATATTTTTCTTGACAGAACTTCACAATACTTAACACCAGCACCTATCTAAATATACATTTTTTTATTGAATTGTTCAAATCTGCTTGACTCTTATTACTCTCTTACCAGGGCTTGAGTCCTGCGGGAACGTGTGGGAATGGTGTTCCCGCACTTCTCCCACAGCGGGAACGCTGCGGGAACGCAGGTTCCCGCTGTGGCCCGAACCCGAAACGATTGAGCAGGCCGCCGCACATTGCCGGCGGCCGCTTGCTTCCTACTAGAACGGCCGCTGACAGGAAGTGCAGCCGCTGGCCTGGGATCTAACAGCCAGCCGCGATCTCGCGAGATCGCGGCAGGCTGTTTCATCGATCCCAGGCCAGCGGCTGCACTTCCTGTCAGCGGCCGTTCTAGCAGGAAGCAAGTGGCCACCGGCAATGTGCGGCGGCCTGCTCAATCGTTTCGGGCTCGGGCCACAGCGGGGGTTCAGTGCTGTGTATATTATTCTGGGGGCTCAGTGCTGTGTATATTATTCTGGGGGTTCAGTGCTGTGCATATTATTCTGGGGGTCCAGTGCCTGTGTATGTAATTCTGTGGGGTCTGTGCCTGTGTATATAATTCTGGGGGGTCTGTGCCTGTGTATATAATTCTGGGGGGTCTGTGCCTGGATAGATAAATATATGTATGTGATATATATATTATATATAAAACGCGTTAGTCCAGTTGCCAAAATCACGAGTATACCTGTACGGAGTGATACCTTTCACTGATCAGTATAGTTTCCAGTTTACACTCTTGAAAGCTTGTCTTTTAAATGTAAAGTTACCCCAATAAAAATGGTATCACCACGTACTGCTATACTCGTGATATATATATTTTTCCTTCAGGTAATAGGGGTTGTGGAATTCGTGGGTGAGTTCCCTCACTTTTTTTCCCAGGACTTGACCCCTGTGACTCTTACATACTAATCATCGAGAGATTCAGATTGCTTTTTTTGCTGAACTATAGGAGTTTTGAGACTCCTTGCACATGTATATAGCATTGGAGATTTCAGGGATATTTTTATGGGAATGGGAATGTTGTAAATAGGAATATTGAAAAGCCCCCTGCGCTCTTCTATTGTTGTCTTATACCTCAGACCCTCGAAGGTCTGATTCTTTCTCTCAAGATTATGTTTAGAGCTCCTTTGCGATTAAGAATGATTAAGGGGTTATTCAGAGAGCACCAGAGGTGCTTTCTCGTTCCCCACGCCCTGCACTTCGGGGAATCAAAGTTCCCCACCCTGCGGTGCATTCAGCATGTACCGCAGGATCCCCGGAGTGCAGGGAAAAGCCGCCACAAACCCGCGAACACACGTTGAACACCCACCAAAAACCACCGCAAAAACCACACCGGAAAAAGTCATAGAGTCGACGATCACAGCGCAGACCAGCCTCCAGAAAAAGCCGACAAGCTGATGAAAGAGGTAATTTTTTTTTTACAAACAGTATGCTTGAAAGTTTCAAAATTTAAATGCTGTTTGCAAAAAAATGCCAAACGAAAATGCCTCAAATTTACATATAAGATCCTATGAACGATAATAAAAAGGTCTGTTACAGAAAAAAGAAAAAATTATTTTTTTAAAAGAAAAATTTGCTGAAAAAATGCCTAAAAGATCCTAAAAAAATCTATAAAAAGAGACTTTTTACTGCAGAATAACATAATTCAATATCTAATAAACCATTTATTAAGATATGAATAGGAATATTTTTAACAGTGAAGCCTATAGGGTTTGCCTGAATAAACCTGCCGAATGAAACCACCGAACAGCAGGGCACTTCGGCAACTTTTCCCTGCTGTTCTCTGAATAGATTAACCATTGCTTCTCTATGGGGGATTTCACTGCCTTCGAACAGGCACCGTATAAATTTGGCAAACTGCCTGCTCTCTGAATAGGCGAATGGTCCCAAAATATCACCGTACGTTGAATTTCGGCATCCGGTTACATTTCGGGGCCAGATCGGCTTTCTCTGAATAACTCCTTTAGTCTGTTCTTAGCATCCACTGCCACACGTACGTATTTATCCACCAGATGTTGGGCCTATCCTGGTGGATAACAATATCCTTAGTAAATGGTATTTGCAGACAATTTGTTCAGTTTTTTTTCTCTATTCCTGGATTTTTTATCTCTTATTTTGAATAAAAGTTAAGTTGTAGCTTCTAAAAATACTAGGTTAAATTGTTGTACCACAACCTGGTTGAGGAACTTGATCAGAACAGTTACTGATGTCTGACTAGAATATCACTTTATTTCGAGCAGTGTTCCCCATGTTGCAATCTCTGTCATGCTATGTTTGTTTCTCGCCTAGAAACAATGTGAGTCACCAGCCTACAGAAAAGACGGGTACAAGAGACCAGTGCGACCATAGAATTGAGTAAGCTCACGATCCCTATTAGTCATAATCACCTGATAAGTCATGCTGTCTTGTGGGCAACCTTCCATCTTTGTTACATTAATTATAGGCTTTATGTATTTTTATGGAGTATAAATATCAGTTTCAGTCTGTTTGACAGGGCCACCATCATGGGGTGACATGTGATGTGTTCAGGGACACAGTGGCTGCAAGGGGTCCTGGCCCCATAAACGTTGTGTAAATACTACAGGTTTAAGGGTCCTGTCATGCCTCCCAGGACCAGTCCACCAAAATACCAAGGGCCCTATCACCTGGTGTGAGCCAACTCTAGTGTCAGCACGTTTTTGCGTTAGCACCAGGTAAAATAAGTCTAGTGCCTGACCAACAGATCGTTTGTCTCCCGCTAGAAATGGGGTAAGAAAATATCACATGGTAATCAACCTCGTGGCAATTGAAAGGAATGCAGCACAGGTGTTCTCTTAGCCCCATACACCATAGTAATGGATCTGGTCATCAATGTTTTTGCTGTTGCATTAGGCTCTATTATGATATATATATGTATCCGTATTCTAATATATTGGCTAATTTTAAACATTTTATGCTGGGGTTTATTCATAGTATGTAAGCAGTTGATTATTAGGGTGACCATGTGGACCATGTTTAAAGGGCCACATGAATAAGTCTTGCCCTGAAACATGTATTTATATGCTGCAGCAGGGAGGTTATTGTGGCTCACCTGGCCGTCAACTCAGCAAAACTGACACGTAGAAAGAGGAATCCAGTTGAAACCTTTAATGATCAGACTGTCAATCTTTGTAATAGTGTACAGAAATGCTGGTGAAAAGGCATTCGCTCTGTCAGCATAGAGCTAAGATGGCTGCTAGGTGACCAGTAATTATATATCAAGTCAGGAGGCTTCATATTTTGGCATTCTCTTTTCTTTACTAAACAACAGAAGCAAAGGAAAGTTTACATAGCAACAGTAGTAACCAATAAACAACAAGTGAGTAGTAAGTCCTAGCCACGCCCTCTTTTCTTTGCTGCTGGCGACCAGGTGAGACGTTTCCTTAACAGCTCCTGGTTGCCAGGCCTAATTGTCATTTATATTTCCTTTGCCTTTAATTTAGAGTTCTTTTTGTAACTGCTAAACGTAATTACTTGTACTTGACTTGTTTTTTCCTCCATAGGTCTGTCCCTGCTGTGCGGGCACTCTCCCGCCTGCAGGGTGCGCTCTGCAATTCGCTTGGTCTCCCGGCGGACCGAGGGCTCTTTGTCCTTGGGTGCTCGGGTGACCATCGGCAGCGAGTTTTCCTGAGTTTTGGGATTAGTTTGCGCTTTATTTCAACCGTTTGCCGGGCAACGGCTCCTCTGCTTCGGTGCATGCGCGGTTATTTCTCCCCTCACGCATAGGCGTTCTTATTGCGCTTGCGCACGCTGGCGGCCATTTTAGGTTTCAACTGTTTTTTGCCGCCATTCGGAGTTCGCACCCTCCATGCCTCCCAGCCTGTCGGGTGACAGCTCAGAAAAACGTGCTTCCTTAATACCGCATCCGCTTCACTGCAGGACCCCTCCGCTATCTCGGGTGAGCCCCGATAGAGTTATTTATCTAAAATAAATATTTATTCCGGCGGCAATTTTAGAATCTGCCCCGCAACACCTCGGGTGAGCCCCGAAGGCAATCTACATACTCACGTAAATACGTGCATATATATATATATATATATAGTATATCCGCAACGGGTGAGCCCCGTTATTGATGGATCCCCTCAACTAAATCCAATCCATCAGGAGGACCTCAAGGCCTGGCTCCTTACGCCATTTCTGAGACCTTGCCCATTGCCCTTGCAGCGTTACCTCCACTTCCTAAGAAGGATCCTCCGGTGCTTTCCAGAGCCCAGTCCCCGGCCCAATCTGTGGACTCTCAGTCTGACCAATCCGAGGCTGCCGCCCCGTCGCGAAAAAGGCCCTGGAAGGGCCAGTCAGAAACCGCGGGAAAGGGTAAAGGCCCCGCTAAAAAATCCTCTTGCATGTCTGCCCATCATGACAGGGATGCCTCTTGTGACTTGGAGGATTACCGGGCTGATTACCCGGAAGATGAAGGAGCAGAGACCGCCGGTGACCCGCCGGCTACTCCTAGCTCGACGGGTGAGCCCCGTCCCGATGCCATGGCTGTTATACCCCACTCAGCCACGCCAGCTCCTCGCTCTCTAGTGTCCTCGGACACTCCGGCACCACTCCTTGACACTAGGGGCGTTCCATTTTTTGATCCACGTACCACTACACACCCCAGGTCTCTGGCCTGGATTCCCCCAGATCATATCGCAGAGTTCCTGCGCTTCTGGTTGCGTTGTCCTTTGGAGAAAGCTGACAGAGCACGCTTGCGGGCGGAATGCCCTCGCCCGACACTACCAGATAAAGTATCCCTTACCCTGGAGTTTGATGAGGACTTTGTCACCTTCATGGGGAAGGCTGGCAGGGATCCTCGACGGGGTCTAGAGCAGGGTCTCCTTGGCACCCAGGACAAATTGCTGGACGTTTCGGGCCCCCTTTCACTGATTTTTGTCATGGTGGATGAGGCGCTAAATAACAACACCCCGCTCGATCCGGCCCTTTGTCTTTTGGGAAATGCCAATGTTGGCATTTCTTCCGAACGCCGTAAAGCGGCACTTTTTCGTTTCGATGCCAAACTCACCTCTATGTCCACCAAGGAGTTGGGTCCTGCAGCGAAGGGGTTGCTGTTCGGGGACCTCTTCTTAAAAGAACTCAACGCAAAGTTAATGTATACACCAATTTGCAGAAGGTGCAATCCAACATGAAGCGAGTCTTCCACCCTACAACTCGTTTTTCCTCCAGGGCTGGCGCACCAAGAGGTCGGGTCGCCAGCCGATACCACACCTCGTATAGACCTCGCCTTCTGTCATACCAAGGCACGGACGTGCAATATCGTCCCAGCCCAATCCTGGCATGGGGAGTTCCCATCGGTCGTGGCTTCGGCAGACGCAGACGTCGCTACTCCGAGGGTAAGTACCCCTGCGCTTCCGCTACCACACATACCGGTCGCGGGTCGATTACACTTTTTTCTTCCCAAATGGCGCGAGCTCACGTCCGACTCGTGGGTCCTGCGAACCGTGTCTGTTTTTTTAATAGACTTCTCCCAGGTCCCCGTCCAGTCTGTTTCCCCGCCCCCGGCCCGTTACTCCTCTCAAGAATCAGCATTGATAGATGAGGAACTTCGCTCCCTGCAGTTGAAAGGAGCCATCCTCCCCGCGCTAGAACCCACGTGCTTCACTAGCAGTATATTCCTGGTCCACAAAAAGTCTGGGGACCTCCGGCCGGTAATAAACTTAAAGGCCCTCAATGCTTTCGTGCACTATCGCCACTTCAAATTGAAGGGCATACACCTCCTCAGGGATCTCCTTCGAGACGGCGACTGGTTCACGAGACTAGATCTCACGGACACTTACCTCACGGTCCCGGTCCATCCCGCCCACCGACCGCACTTGCAGTTCCGCTGGCATCGCGACCTCTGGCACTTCACCTGTCTGCCGTTCGGCCTCAGTTCCGCACCGTGGTGTTTCACAAAGCTCCTCAAACCGCTCATGTCCTCCATACGGGCCCAAGGCATCAGGACGATTATATACCTAGACGACATACTGGTATTGGCTCAGGATCCCGTCCAATCCTCGCGTCACACGACCTTGGTAGTGGCACTCTTGAAGACCTGGACTTCATCATCAACAGAGAGAAGTCAGAGCTGCGGCCGACTCAAACCATCACCTTCTTAGGGTTCGACATCGACTCCTTTGTCGGACCTTTCCACTTCCGGCAAATCGTACCGTACCATTAATCTATTCCGTTCCGCTATCTCGGCTGCTCACGTGCCCCTGGGGGGCGTTCCCGTAGGTCGGGACTCTTCCGTGTGTCGCCTCCTCCAAGGCGTTCGTCTCGCTCAACTGCTGGCACCTAGGTACGCAAAATTTTGGGATGTTGCGCTTATGCTAGATTTCCTGCGTAGTTGGCCAGACAACGATGCGCTTTCCCTCCGTCAGCTTTCAGCTAAGCTAACAGTCCTTTTGTGTTTGGTGTCCTTTCGACGCATCTCCGATGTTAGGGCCTTTGATGCGCACACTGTGGCCTTCTCCCCTGAGGGTCTCGTCTTCACACTTACCAGGCGTACTAAAACACTTTCTCCTGAGGTTTTCTATCCTTACTTTCCTTCCGATCCCCTATTGTGTGTTGCTCGTTGTGTTTCTACTTACCTCTCCCGTTTGCGTCCCTTGCGCGCCTCTCCGACAGGCCAACTTTTGGTCTCCTATGTCACTCCTTACAAACCTGTCTCTTCACCTACCCTCTCTAGATGGGTTCGCTGGCTACTCTACCTTGCGGGTGTGGCTCCTCACTTTGGCGCGCACTCCGTGCGGGGCGCTGCGGCTTCCTCTGTTGCGGACGCCGGGGGTCCTCTGTCCGATATACTGACGGCTGCTGATTGGTCTAGGGCGGTTACGTTCTGTACCTTTTATTTTCGTCCACGTTCTCATGCATCCAGGGCTTTGGTGCAGCTTTAAAACTGCAAAATATGAAGCCTCCTGACTTGATATAAAATTGTGGATTATTCCAGCCTTGGTGTTAGAATAATCTTAATTTTAATAAAGACAGGAGGCGAATATTTTTCCCTCCCGCCCGTACCCGTGTTTCTTCGCATTGTACTGGATTACTACTATATTCAATAAAAATAAATAAATATATATATGCATATCTACACCTCATCGATTTTTGTCCATTATTTGTATAACTGTTTTCCTTCCCCTTAGTAGGGTTTGCGGTTTTGCATGTCTAGTTAGCCTAGCATAGGGCTACTTTCTCATAATATTGATTAACTATTGATAATTCTTAGCTTAAGGCAAGTCAGTTAGGTAACTGTTGATTGGCAAGTCTCCATCACATGGTACTTTCACGTATCCTCTGTTTTCTCCTTAGCTTGAGTTACTTCTGCGGACCCGTTGGTCTTCCATCTTTTCGGATGCCTGTGGGTTTTCGGTTCTGCAACTGACCATCTTGTTGACTCCGGTCTAGTCTTGGCTTCCTCCTCTTCAGTTTCCGGGTTCTTCCTACTTCTGGGATCTCTGGATTTCTACATCATGGCTCTCCTGATCGTTCCACATACAAGAAAAGTGGGCGTGGCTAGGACTTACTACTCACTTGTGGTTACTACTGCTGCTGTTGTTTAGTAAAGAAAAGAGAATGCCAAAATATTCGCCTCCTGTCCTTATTAAAATTATGATTATTCTAACACCAAGGCTGGAATAATCCACAATTATTACCTCAGAAACTAGCCTGAGGAAAAAGGGGCGGAGCTAGCTAGATGCAGCAAGGCTATGGTGACACAGCAGGAACAAAATAGCTATGAAATCATATCTGTAAGCAGGAAAAGGCAGATTCAATACATACCATTAAAATATACAAATAAAACCTAAATAATGGGGCATGACAATAAAGAAATCATAATTATATTGCACTATTCAAAATATATAGCACTTCAACTGACAAACAAAGTCAAAATCTGGTATCTGTGTTAATTTTAAATTTTAGGCCCTATGTTCATGTTTTCATGGAATTGCTCCAGTGCAGAGTGCTTGGCCATACCTATCATCTGCCTTCACAAGCTTGTATAAGTATGAACACATCCAGGCCAGCCTTCAGAAATTTTGGGGCCCCTTACTGACCCTCAGAATAGGGCCCCCCCCCCTCTCCCCAAAGGAAATAAATTTTTAATGTGAATCGTGATCACAATACAGAGTGTTAGTCCCAATATCTTAAAATCACACATATTGTTCGCACAACAGCACATTTAACATAAAAAAGTATCTATCTGGTTCAAATAAGTTAAGACAGTAAAAAATTCAATTTTTTATTAAAAAAAATATGAATCAAGATCGGATTACAGAGTGTTGCTCCCAATACCTTTAAAACCACACAAAATGTGTATTCGTGCAAACAATGTAGCATAAAAGTATAATTAAATAATTCCACTGGCAAAGCACCACAGCAACAGAACTCTCAGTAGTGTGCAGTGCATATGAGCATATCAGAGCACCACAGCAACAGAACTCTCAGTAATGTGCAGTGCGTATGAGCATATCAGAGCACCACAGCAACAGAACTCTCAGTAATGTGCAGTGCGTATGAGCATATCAGAGCACCACAGCAACAGAACTCTCAGTAATGTGCAGTGCGTATGAGCATATCAGAGCACCACAGCAACAGAACTCTCAGTAATGTGCAGTGCGTATGAGCATATCAGAGCACCACAGCAACACAACTCTCAGTAATGTGCAGTGCGTATGAGCATATCAGAGCACCACAGCAACACAACTCTCAGTAATGTGCAGTGCGTATGAGCATATCAGAGCACTACAGCAACAGAACTCTCAGTAATGTGCAGTGCGTATGAGCATATCAGAGCACCACAGCAACAGAACTCTCAGTAATGTGCAGTGCGTATGAGCATATCAGAGCACCACAGCAATAGACCTCCAACAGTAAAGGCAGGGAGTATGAACGTACACAGGATCCACAGCAATAGACCTCTAACAGTAAAGGCAATGGACCACATTACATACTTGGTGCTAACGTTTACACTCACCTGAGTGAGCATTAACGTTAGCCCAAGTATTTAACGCATATTTCAATCCAAACGCTAATGGGTTAAGTAACCCGTTTGCGTTTGGTATCTTGTGCTTTTCAGCGCGAGGTTACTGTACTTTCGCTCCCTATACTTAACATGGGGAGCACAAAGTGTTAATCAGCGTTAGGATTACAAAGTCCCAGCGCTGATTATCATTCAGCTCTGGTTAGTGGAAAGTTAACCACAGCCAGAACCTGGTGTTAACGGATTCCGCTTCTGCAGAATCCGTTAACACCATCCAAAAAAATTAAAAAGTGAGCAGATACTCACCTCCTGTCCCACGGCGAGGACCGCCTCCTCTGGCCGGTGGGAGCAGGTTAAGACTGGGGAAAAAAGTCCCTGCAGTATCCCACTGAGTATCACTGCACTCACCGTCCGGATCTCGCAAGGCGAAATCCAGCTGGTCATGTGACTGCCGGCGTCTGCTTCAATGGAGTCCTATGGACTCCATTGAGAGGATGCGCGCAGCTGCGCTTAATGCTGCCGCGAGCATCCCGGGTGTTAACGCGCAGTAACAATGCAAGCAGCATTTTTTGCGCCTGTATTGTAATCTAGCATTAAAACGCGGGCGCAAGGGTGAAAACTGCGGGCGCAGTTTTTCCTCCCTAGCGCCCACATTTTAACTCTAGGAATGTAGCGTTACATCCAGAGGGATGGATGGATAGACAGTGGGATGGACGGACTGGTATGGATGGACAGATAGACAGACAGGGATGGATGGAGGGATGGATGGACAGATAGACAGACAGGGATGGATGGAGGGATGGATGGACAGATAGACAGACAGGGATGGATGGAGGGATGGATGGACAGATAGACAGACAGGGATGGATGGAGGGATGGATGGACAGATAGACAGACAGGGATGGATGGGATGGATGGACAGATAGACAGACAGGGATGGATGGAGGGATGGATGGACAGATAGACAGACAGGGATGGATGGAGGGATGGATGGACAGATAGACAGACAGGGATGGCTGGAGGGATGGATGGACAGATAGACAGACAGGGATGGATGGAGGGATGGATGGACAGATAGACAGACAGGGATGGATGGAGGGATGGATGGACAGATAGACAGACAGGGATGGATGGGATGGATGGACAGATAGACAGACAGGGATGGATGGAGGGATGGATGGACAGATAGACAGACAGGGATGGATGGAGGGATGGATGGACAGATAGACAGACAGGGATGGATGGAGGGATGGATGGACAGATAGACAGACAATGATGGATGGAGGGATGGATGGACAGATAGACAGACAGGGATGGATGGAGGGATGGATGGACAGATAGACAGACAGGGATGGATGGGATGGATGGACAGATAGACAGACAGGGATGGATGGAGGGATGGATGGACAGATAGACAGACAGGGATGGATGGGATGGATGGACAGATAGACAGACAGGGATGGATGGAGGGATGGATGGACAGATAGACAGACAGGGATGGATGGAGGGATGGATGGACAGATAGACAGACAGGGATGGATGGAGGGATGGATGGACAGATAGACAGGGATGGATGGACAGTGGGATGGATGGATGGATGGATTGACTGACCTCTCCCCAGCCCCCTGTGTTCTCTCTATCACCCCCCCCCAGCCCACAGTGTACATTCTGTCACCTCTCTAGCCCCCCTCTTCTACCCTTCCCAGTGCAGCATCTGTTACCTGCCTCTGTCCAGATCCAGCATGTGCAGGGTGTCAGGGCAGCTGCTCCTCAGCATGGCTTCTCTCCTTCTCCCATCCACAGGCACGTGCTTGTGGTGGTGCTGTGTGAGGAAGGGGCAGGGCAGGCAGTGTGCAGACTCCAGAGCCAGGGGAAGCAAGGGGCAGCCATGATGGTGGAAGGGCTGCTCCCCCTCCTCTCCCAGACCCACGGCTGTCACATGGAGAGGCGGGGCTTGTGCCGGCCGGGGGCGGAGTTTCTCAGCACAGCTTTGATCTCTCCCCACAGAGACACAGCGCTGGATGAGCACACAGAGGCAGGATGATACAAAGGCTGGCCCTGAGTGGTGTCACCCTCCAAGAGGGTGTCACCCAGTGTGGGCCTGGGGCCCCCTCCCCACGTGACTCGGCGGCCATCTTGCTGCTCACAGGGCAGCCAGGCCCAAGTAGGCCGCAGTACCTCCTCCAGAGGCCTGCGGCCTAAAGTAATCAAAGCTACCGATGGCGGGCCCCCCCAGTCGGCCGGGCCCCTTACTGCAGCATGGGCTGTAATGCCCTGATGGCGGCCCTGAACACATCCAGCGAAGAGCCCTCACACCCCTGCATTATTAAAATCCTCCAAGGTGACCTTATGATCCATGTTTATATGACACGTATATTAATTAAGGCTGATGGGCATTGCATGATAAATGCCACCCAACGGCATGTAGAATCATTACACTGCATTTAATAGATCCAAAAGGAAGACCCAGTGGCGACTCTAGGAACAATATTTGGGGGGGGACAGAAGATACCGCAGTCAAAACTGGGGGGGGGCACTAATAATTTTCACCACTAAATCATATCACTGAATAAAACTAAGGGCCCTTTCACCTGATGTGAGCTAAAACACCATCGCGAAAGGAAAAAAAATTAGGGCGAGTCGCTAAAACTTAGGCTAGGGTCAGACGAACGCATTTTTCACGTCGTCCATGAAAAAGTGCGTTTGAACGAATGGACGTATTTTTCCACAGAATACGCGATAGCGGTCATACGATGCACATTTTCCTCAGTGATTTTGTACGGATCATCAATAAAACACTTTCTGCGTCTGTTCGTTATGTAGGCCGGACATTAGCAGCGTCTGACGTCTCCTAATCACGCCGCTAGCGGACACAGCGCACACTGTACGTCAGTACTATTGGTTTCACGTTCTCGAAAAAATGCGTTCGTTTGCCGCTTGCGTTGCGCGGCCGAACTTTTGTGCGGCCGTACTTCGTATATTGGCCGTTATTGGCCGTCATTTGCTGCTACTACGGCCGTGATAAAGTGCGGCTGCATGCGCGTTCGCACTGCGTTCGTCTGACCCCAGCCTTAGTGCCTGACGACCTACTAACAGATCACCTTGTCTGCAGTAGTCCATGAATAAGGTCGTTTGGTGCATGCTAAGAAAACTCTAAGACCCGTGCTGAGACCCAGCGCTAATGCGGTCGTGTACAGGATAGAACTGTTTTTTTTTCCAGTGCAGAGTGCCAGGCCATACCTATCCCCCGCCCTCACAAGCTTGAATATGAACACATCCAGTGAATAACCTCACACCCCTGCATTATTAAAATCCTCCAAGGTGGCCATATCATCCATGTTTTGATGCACACATATATTAAGGCTGATGGGCATTGCATGATAAATGCCACCCAACAGCATGTAACATAGAAACATAGAAAAATGTCGGCAGATAAGAACCTTTCGGCCCATCTAGTCTGCCCAATTACATGGATACTTTACCTGGATTTATCTTTTGTTTAGGATAGCCTTATGCCTATCCCATGCTTGCTTAAATTCAATTACTGTTTTGGCCTCTACCACTTCTACTGGAAGACTGTTCCATGTATCCACCACCCTCTCAGTAAAATAATGCTTCCTGATGTTACTTTTAAACCTTTGCCCCTCTAATCTAAGACTATGTCCTCTTGTTTTGCTATTTTGTTTCCTTTTAAATATACTCCCTTCCTCTACCTTGTGGATTCCCTTTACGTATTTAAATGTTTCTATCATATCTCCTCTGTCTCGTCTTTTTTCCAAGCTGTACATGTTAAGATCATTAAGCCTTTCCTGGTAACTTTTCTCCTTCAAGCCGTACACCATTTTAGTAGCCCTTCTTGAACTCTCTCTAAGAGGTCTATATCCTTCTGGAGATACGGTCTCCAGTACTGCACACAGTACTCCATGTAGAATCATTACACTGCATTTAATAGATCCAAAAGGAAGGCCAGGTGAGCGACAAAAATTTCCCTGCTGCAGCATATAAATAATACATGTTTCAGGGCAAGACTTATTCACGTGTCCCTTTAAACATGTCCACACGGTCACCCTAATAATCAACCGCTTACATACTATGAATAAATCCAGCATAAAATGTTTAGAATTAGGCAATATATTAGAATTAGGATATATGTGGATAAAGGATACATCTATATCATAATAGAGATCACTGCAACAGCAACGACAATGCTGCTCAGATCCATTACTATGGTGTATGGGGCCAAGAGAACACCTGTGCTGCATTCCTTTTAATTGCCTGTTAATTTTGGGCGAAGATCTGTTTTTTCTGTTTTTATGGAGTTAGCACCAGGTAAAATGATGCAATTAGCACCCCTCAAAAAAATTTGCTCTGGCACCAAGTGATCTGCTAGCTGCAAAAGCGCTAGAGATCTCTAGCGCTCCCCGTGTTAAGTAAAGGACACGGAAAGTACAGTAAGCTTGCGGTACAAATCGCTAATAGCAACGCACTAAGGGCTCTATTACACTCTTCGCGTTAAAACGCGGGCACAAGGGAGGAAAAACTGCACCCGCATTTTTTTTATGTTTCAAAGTTTTTATTTTGAAAAAGAGTCAACTTAGCAACATCCAAAGCATGGAACGGCCTCGCAGGGCCATGAAATGTCATCAGAAAAAACACATCAGTATAAAACAAAGAAGTCATCTAAGGGAAATCACATATTAGCAAACATCCCCTAAGAGGGGGGTCTCATTGAAAGATCAACTGCGAAGTAAGAGGTAATCAGAAAGTCACAAACGTGTCTACAGGTAGTAACAAGAGCAAAAGCCTTCTGGGTTCAGCAAAAACATCCCCGAATGGGGGGTCTCCTCAAAACGCGAAAAACCGCTACGTCATTGGAATCAAAAAATCCAGCACAATGAAAATTGGAAGGGAAAAAATAAAAAAAAATTAAAAAAAAAGGGGGAGGGGAAAACAAGGTGGAAATGGCAAAGGCCGTATAGGTGCCGTCCCCGGCGCATTCCCAGGGGTCCAAGAACCAATGGGGGGCCACGAGGGGTAGGTGGCACCCGGCCCTGGCCCTCGGAGGCCAAGCTGGGCACCAGGCCGCAGTGGCACTCATCGAGGTATCCCAGATAAGCCAAAATAATAAAGGAAGGAGAAAAATAAATAAAAATAAGTAAAAAAAAAAAAAATGAATGAAGGGGGGGGAGCAAATGTCATCAGCAGACAAAAAGTATAAAATTAAATGTCCTCAGTAAATGTCGTTAAGACGGACAGGCAGCTGGCACAGGACGGAGAGGGCCAGGAGCCAGAAACAAGGCAGGGCAGGTTGCCTCATCCCGTGTCTAGCCACCAGGCAGGGCACACATCACCTCTGGGTACCGTCACCACTCGGGGAGCCCAACAACCGACCAGTTCCCCAGTAGTACACGTCACAGCTTGATCCAAATTGCAGGCCCGGGGTCGATCCCGCGGCCAAACTTCAAACAGCCTCCCGGGCATCTGCATCTCCGTCAGCACGAGGTGACACATCTCAGTCATCCCATCGAGCGCCACTTCATCCCCAACCTCATCCGGCACCGGCATAATCCCGCTGCCTGTATCAAGGGGCGCACCTGGAGCCAAAAGGTCCACCAATCGCCCAGCACTCCAACCTCCAACAGCGCAGCGCTCCTTTTCAGCTCCGGCCTCCATCCGATCAATAGCACAGCTAAAGGGTAGAGTCTCCTCTGAACTGCCTGTTTCGATGCAGTTCACCTCCAAGCCCACAGCGACCGTTCGACCTCCCGCAGAATCCTGGGGCAGGGCAGCCCCCGACTTCAGGTCACCCTCACCACCACACGCTTCTTCCACATGCACATCTGCAGGCATGGCGGCCGCTCCACGGATCCTCCCCAGCAGAACTCCGGTCGGCGAATCCATGTCGGCGAATCCATGACAGCTGAGCGCAGCCGCGAGCATCCACTCGCTGGAGTCCGTAGGACTCCATTGAGTTCCTCCCTGCCGGTCACGTGACCAGCCGGATCTCGCCTCGCCTCGTGAGATCCGGCCGGTCGGCGTAGTGATGATAGGCAGTGAGAGACTGGGAGGACTTTTTCCCCCAGTCTTTCCCTGCTCCCGCCGGCCGGAGGAGGCGAACAGAGCCGTGGGGGAGCCGTGGTCCTCGCTGCGGGACAGAGGGTGAGTATAGCATTCGTTTTTTATTTTTTAAGGCTGGTGTTAACGGATTGTGCAGAAGCGGAATCCGTTAACACCAAGTCCTGGCTCTGGATAACTTTTCGCTGACCAGAGCAGACGTTAATCAGCGCTGGGACTTTGTAATCCAGCGCTGATTAACGCTTTGCGCTCACCATGTTAAGTATAGGGAGCACAAAGTACAGTAACCTTGCACTGAAAGCGCAAGGTACCAAACGCAAACGTTTTTTTTAACCCGTTTGCGTTTGGATTGTAATATGCGGTAAATACCGCGGCAAACGTTAATGCTCAGCATGTGAGTGTTAAAGTTTGCGTTAAGAGTGTAATAGGGCCCAAAGTGATTTTTCCCATTTGTAGCGAAAGGCAAACGATCTGTTGGTCCGGTGCTAGACTCGATTAACCTGGCGCTAATGCAAAACCATGCCGACGCAAGGGTTAGCTCACACCAGGTAATAGTGCCCTAAATAAGTATATATAAATAAGATTGCAGAATCCAAGAGTAATGTGATGCAATGATACCTTTTTATTGTACTAACCTGATACTTAAATTCAATATTTTATTTTCCGCAATTCGGCAGTTTTTGCTGAATGTCTGATTGCTGCTTCACGACTCCACTTTTAACAAATTACAGTGACCATTCGCTAAATAGGGAATTCACTATATTTTCGGCAAAATGAATTCCCTGAAATGTGACGAAAAGCAGAGGATCTAAAGATGATTAGACCATTTAGATTCTAACTTCCATAGTAAGCCCTAAAATGCCATAAACCCAGGGAAATACAATAAAAATAATAAACAATGTGGCATGTAGCCTACCCATTAACCCCTACAATGCCATTAATCAAGGAAGAAATAAAATGTATACTGTGAGGGATGAAGCCTACCCATTAACCCTAAATATACAACTAAACCAATGCAAAAACTAACGTAATACACAATGTAATGTATAGTCTGAACATTAACCACTTCACTGCTGAGCCATTTCAACCCTGTGAAAATGTTTAAGTTTAAGTGCCCGTTATTATTTAATGTTTTATGACTTTTACGTCAAACTGAACATGTTGGGTATCATTGGAAAGGCCAGAATCTGCCCTAACCAATGACACCTAGATCCTCCATATAAGATGCACAGGGATGGAGATACAGCAGTCTAAGGAAGTGTGGGAAGCTGGATGCTGATTTTTGGTGGGGGGCACATTGGAGGGCAAGGAATAACCTAGGGGGGCAATTGCCCCCCCTTGCCCCCCTGTAGAGTCGCCTATGGTTGACGCTGTCTGCCGAACTTTCATTGTGTGAGTACTGGTCAAATACAGACTTAGAGTAAGTCTCAAGCACCTGCGCCTCACAGCTTTGCTAGCGAGGCAGAATATTTATAGTTCCTCACATCATGGGACTTTACACTGTTATGTTTCACTCAAATAAAGAGAAATGAGCATGCTTTTATTTATTTGCATATAATGCAATGAAAGATCGATCTTTGACAAAATTAATACTCCCAAATAAGGGTTAGCATAGTAATATCAACCCCTTCACTGCTGAGTCCTTTCACCGCTGTGTGCGGAGCTCATTTTTACCACTTTCGCTCATCATGTTTAAACGCGATTTGAAGCCACATTTTATTATACGACTCAGTATTATTATATATCCCTTTTTCTGGCAGACTCGGCAGATTCATAATATATCATTTTTATATGTATACGTCATGTCCTGCCTGTATATTATAACAAAAAATGCAATAAAAATAGAATTTTTAGTCATCTGCAGCGTGTAAAGTGTTGTTTTTCACATTTTATCACATGAGCGTTTGCGGTTATATTTTCTATGGGGTGCGCTTGTACAAAAATTAGAAATGGGGACTTGTTACATGTTTTGGGGGGAATTATGTGATTTTTAGCAAACGCACTCCATAGAAAAAAATCATCAGCGCAGCATCATTATTCCTTGGCAGTCAGCACTCGCCACCTTTTTTGGGTGAGAGCAGGCTGATTTGCATATGAAGCATTCGTCCCTGTAATGGCACATACAAGCTAAAACCTTGTGAGACCTGAGCGGGCCCCACCGTAGAGCAGGCCACTAGTGCTGTTGCTCGTTCTCAGGACCCTCACACCCCCACTTCACCTCACTATTAGTCTACAGGGTCATCCAGACGTGGACTCCTTGCTTGGTGTGCCTAGAGGGGTGTCAGCTATACCCTTCTGACGAGGCCTAATAAGGCTGAAACGATCGTCGGGGGTTGCTGCACCTCTTGTGCAGGGATGATGTCCTTGGCAGTCAGCACTGGCCACCTTTTTTGGGTGAGAGCAGGCTGATTTGCATATGGAGCATTTGTCCCTGTAATGGCACATACAAGCTAAAACCTTGTGAGACCTGAGCGGGCGCCCACTGTAGAGCAAGCCACTAGGGCTGTTGCTCGTTCTCAGGATACTCACAAACCCCCCTTCTCCTCAGCATCATTATTTACATTATAATTGAAATGTGAACAATATTGCTGCATTAATTATTTTGAACATGGTCATGTTGGATATCATTCGAAAGGCCCCCTAGCTACCACAGTTAGCTACCACCCCCTAGCTACCACAGTTCTGGAGATATCAGGGTTCAAAGGAACCCCGAATCTCCACATGGGGATTTCCTTGGGAAATCCCCGGGCAGCTAGGGGTTCCCTGGCTATCTGACGTCATCACGCTATGCGCGATGACATCGGGCAGCGAGGGGGGACCCGGGGGTGGAGCCACCATCCAAGATGGCGGGCCCCACCAGAGCTAGGCCACAATTTGGCGCCGCAAGGCGCTGAAGTGCAACCCGGTGCCTGAGGGGTTAAAGCCAGGCACGCTTAAAAGGGGAGACTCTCCCCTTTTAAGCAGTGCCTGGCTTTTGACGCTGCTCCTTCCCGATCGGGAGGGAGAGGGGGATCTGAACGGATCCCCCACTCCCTTCCAGGCAATCTCCCGGGGGTCACCTGGAAATGATGTCATCGCGCATGGCGTGATTACGTCATTGACGTCGGGAGGGGCTTAACTTCAGCGTCTGAGGACGCTGAAGTCAGACCGCCACGGGACCCTGGACAGAGAGGTGAGTGTCTCCGCCGGGGCTCCTGCAAGCGGATGACGTGTGGGGCGCGTCATCCGCAGCGAAGGGGTTAAGGTGATATTTCACACATAAGTAATTTTCTTAGATGTTTGCGGCTAAATAAAACCATACAATAATGAAGGTGATTCAGTTACCAAAAAAAGATACAAAAATTGTATTACTCCTTCAAAATTTTAATTCTGTACCATTGCATTTAGGTTTATATTAAGGGTCCTCAATGCGAACTCAATACCAAAAGGAAGTGGGGTTTTTGTTTGAGAAAGTATTTTACCAGGAAGGATACATTGAGATTTCTCTCGTTTTCAAGTATGTCCTGGGTGGAGAGTATGTACCGTTAGGTGTCTTGGCCAAGGACACTAAGGCTAGGGTCAGACGAACGCATTTTCGCGTTGTCTGTGAAAAAGTGCGTTCGAACGAATGGACGCATTTTTTCACGGAGTACGCGATAGTGGTCATACGATGCGCATTTGCGTTCGTGATTTTGTACGGATCATCAATAAAACACTTTTTGCATCTGGACGTTATGTTGGCTGGACATTAGCAGTGTCTGACATCTCAAAATCACGCACACATGCCGCTATGCGGCCGCAGCGCACTCTGTACTACCGTACTAGCGGTTGGCGTTCTCGACAAAATGCGTTCGTTTGCCACTTGCGTTGCGCGGCCGGACTTTCGTGCGACCGTACTTCGTATATTGGCCGTCATTGCCCGTCATTTGCTGCTAGTGCGGCCGTAATTAAGTGCGCCAGAACGCACGTTTAAAGTGCGCTAGTCTGACCCTAGCCTTACTGGAGAGGTGCTCTTGCTCGCGTCTCCACGCAGAGCAGTGATGTTACCTCTACTCCACCCATATTTCAACACCTCGTAATTTGTGGTAGCAGAATTATCATTTGCTGGTAATGGAAATCACCATTTGCTGGTAACGGAATCACAACATTCTGTTCAGCTCCCTTTCCTGACCACCATTCTTGCCCACCTGAAGAAAATTCAGACCTCAAAGAGGTGATGTGTTTCAGTGATGGTGCAGCATCACAGTTTAAACAGGAGGCTCTTATTTTATGATCTTACATTCCTACAAGAAGAGATTGTGTCAAAGTTTCTTGGCATTTCTTTGCCTCAAGTCACAGAAAGGGTGTGGTTGAAGGAATTGGTGGTACAGTCAAAAGAACTGTATAGAGAGCTTGTCTTAGAGGGACTGTAATGAATAACGCCAAACAGTTTTATCAAGTTACTACCAAAAACGTACAGAATATTAAAATCATGTTAGTCAGGAAGGAGCAGATTGATGAAAACCGTGACATGTTAAATGAAAGATGGAAAGGGGTATCTTCATTGCCACAAACACATTATGTTAAGCTGGTAGGAAGAGGTAGCTGTCATGATCCCAGAGTACCCTGGGTCGATACTCGGCCTCAGGGCCAGATAGAAGTACTGATCAGAGTGTCTATTATAGCTGTAATCCGCCCCCCCCCAAGAACTAGCCAAGACACATTTTAGGTTGAGCTGCAAACAGGAACTCTTTATTGCACAAAACACAGGCCATATTTATAGGGAACTGTTCCCATTGTTCACCCTCCTACACACCCTCCGACATCCCAGCGCCGGAACACAACTGGCTCCAGCCATTGCCCCGTGTTGGAGATGGTTGAAGCCGGGCCGGAGGTTCATAGCCACGGTTGGTACAATCTGTTGCGGGGGGGGGCAGATGGAGGCGCTCTGGAGGAGGACAATGGGTAGACGCAGGGGTCCAGACAAGGAGGAATGATACTGGGGGACAGTCCACATATCGTGGCATGTGAAAACAGGGTGTAAAGCAAGGGGCTAATGGGGCAAAAAAGGTGCAGGGGAAAACAAAGACGATTTTTTTTAAAATCTTGTGGGACTCTGCAGCCCATACGGTCACAGTATTGTTGAATACAAGCCATATTCCTCATCACTGGATACGAAAATACACTCATTTATGGACATTCACAGAGAACCCTTGGAGTTACAACAACAGCAAGAAAGAAAAAGTAATAAGAATCCTGGTGACTTTATTTTGAGTATGTAGGGAAACATTCTGTAAAGACGTTTGTAGCTCAGGTACTTACAGTCAATGAATTAGAACTTGAAGTTGCATTCCTTAGGAAGAAAGATACTGCAGGAAGTATATTTATTTTTCCAGCAAGATAGGACAGATGTTGGGTAGATGAAACACAAGTGCTGTAGCTGTGTTATCAATATTGATAACGGACAGCGTTGTTATTATTATAGTTGTCCAATACCAGAAGTGGAGTAGTTCTACATATCTAATTTCTTTGTAATTTGCATTGCTTTACAGTTCTTTTTTGAGATGTGCACGCATTTTTTTTTCCTTTCAGCTCGTTCGGTTTTATCAAATTTTCATTTCGGCCGATTTTCGTTTCGTATCGACTTTCATTTCGTGATATCAAAAATTTTTGGTTTTCGGATCGTCTGTTCTCGTCGTTTCAAAGTGTCTATTTCATTTTGACTTGGACAAATGGTATTTCGGATGCTCCAATATTTCGGTCGACATGTGGTTTTTTTATGAAAGATCCTTTTTTTCTTATGAATATGCATTGCACAACTTTATTTAATCATATTAAAATGGTATGAAAGGAAAAAAATGAACAAAACGATTTACCTCTACAGAATAATGCAGCATATTAATCCACACACTGCCGGGCAGCACCTCTACCGTATAATTAATGCAGCATATGAATCCGCACACTGCCGCGCAGCACCTCTACAGTATAATAATGCAGCATATGATTCCGCACACTGCCGGGCAGCACCTCTACAGTATAATAATGCAGCATATGATTCCGCACACTGCCGGGCAGCACCTCTACAGTATAATAATACAGCATATGATTCCGCACACTGCCAGGATAGCACCTCTACAGTATAATAATGCAGCATATGATTCCGCACACTGCCAGGATAGCACCTCTACAGTATAATAATGCAGCATATGATTCCGCACACTGCCGGGCAGCACCTCTACAGTATAATAATGCAGCATATGATTCCGCACACTGCCAGGATAGCACCTCTACAGTATAATAATGCAGCATATGATTCCGCACACTGCCGGGCAGCACCTCTACAGTATAATAATGCAGCATATGATTCCGCACACTGCCGGGCAGCACCTCTACAGTATAATAATGCAGCATATGAATCCGCACACTGCCGGGCAGTACCTCTACAGTATAATTAATGCAGCGTATGAATCCACACACTGCCGCGCAGCACCTCTACAGTATAATAATGCAGCATATGATTCCGCACACTGCCGGGCAGCACCTCTACAGTATAATAATGCAGCATATGATTCCGCACACTGCCGGGCAGCACCTCTACAGTATAATAATGCAGCATATGAATCCGCACACTGCCGGGCAGCACCTCTACAGTATAATAATGCAGCATATGAATCCGCACACTGCCGGGCAGCACCTCTACAGTATAATAATGCAGCATATGAATCCGCACACTGCCGGGCAGCACCTCTACAGTATAATAATGCAGCATATGAATCCGCACACTGCCGGGCAGCACCTCTACAGTATAATAATGCAGCATATGAATCCGCACACTGCCGGGCAGCACCTCTACAGTATAATTAATGCAGCATATGAACTTGTTTGTGAGCGATTAGATTACAATGATTTAATTATACTATTTCAAACACTAATGTAATGTAGTTTTTAACTGTAAAAAGGAGATTCCATTACTCGTGAAATTGCCCATTGGAAAAAAAACTGTTCTATCCTGTACACAACCACATTAGGATTGGGTCTCAGCCCAGGTCATAGCGTTTCCCTAGAAAACTGTGGGTTTTGTGTATGGCGCCACCTGATGTTTGAGGGGTGAATCATGTTAAATTCTCAAATATATGTGTATTGTATACCCAACGATAGACAATGCAAACTACTGGTGTTATTCAATATATCGCTGAATATATGCTGTAAGACCACGCAGTGCCAACTTGTGGTGTTTCTGGAACAGTACATTCAATGTGTGCTGTAAGAACATACAGTGCCACCTGATGGTGTTTCCAGAATATTGCATTCAATAAAAAATATTGTATTCAGCAAGATTGAAACGCATAAAGAACAAGATATTAAATGCATATATGTGTATAGGTGTGTATAGAGTTTTGAACAGTGTCTAATATGTAGAAATAAAGTTCTTGATTGGATCCAGCAGCCGTCCTCACAAAAATGGTGGTATATCCCTATTCTTGATCACCGTATGAAACAGTCTTCAACGTGGAATTTGTGGGTTAGAGCTTCTATCCAATTCTCATGTGCCTCAAAGAGAGAGAATATATATAGTGCAGATGGTATATTTAAAATCGTGAAAAAAAAATACCACTCAGGTGGTGGGCAGCCCTCAGGTGTATGTTTGCCCGGTAGGCCGCAGACATTCTGGGCCGGTTGGCTGCTAGCAAGCAGGCCTTAAGAGTTCCGAGCCAGCCAGACTGCTTGGGGCAGCCTTGGCTTGGCTGGGACTCCAAGCTGGCGGCCGGCTGGCCGTCCGTCCAGCACTCCCAATCACATAAGCAGAGGGAGACTACCCTCCGGCCGGTACCCGCTGCTTATGTCACAGGGCGTATGATGTTTAAACATAAAGATATAAGCTAAGCGCCGCCGCGAGCATCCCCTAGATGGAGTTTCTGCTCTGTCGGTCACATGAAAGGCAGTATCTCGCCTCACGAGATCCTGCAGGTCGGCGTAGTGATTCATAGAGGGAGACTGAGGGACTTTTTCCCGCAGTCTCCCTCTGCTCCCAGCGGCTAGAAGAGGCAGATGGAGCCGCCGTTCTCGCCACTGGATTAGAGGTGAGTATCTGATTTTTTTTGGGGGGGTTTCTGCTGGTGCTGACGGATTCCTCAGAAGCAGAATCAGTTAGCATCAGGTTCTGGCTGTGGTTAACTTTCGAGTTAACCGCAGCCGGACGGTAATTGGCATTAATTAGCGTTAGTATTACAATGTACTAACTCTTTGTGCTCCCCATGTTAAGCATAGAGAGAGCAAAGTACAGTAAGTTCGCACTGAAAAGCGCAAGCTCTGAATCGCTAATGGGTTTTTTATCCCGTTAGCGTTAGAATTGCAATATGGTGCACCCACGCTAGGGCCACCAATGCTAACGTTAACGCTCACACAAGTGAGCGTTAACATTGTAATAGGGCCCTAACTGAAGTGACTGGGCCGAGCTAGATGCACATCTCGATATTCTTTTCAGATTCAGGATTTTAAGGGTGCAGAAAAATTTAATTATCCTCTTGCAGGGCTAAGGTTTTTAATTTTCTTTGCCGAGACTGGCTCAACTTTGATTTTTTTCCTTTAAATTTAGCTTAGCCAGTTTCTTGCTTCAGTGAGAGTGTGCGTATCGCTGTGGTTATGAAAAAGATAAAAAATTATGATGTAAAATATCAATTGAGAAGATCTTTATTACAAAAGAAGGAATTGCCAATGACTCCAGCTTTAACATGTGGGTCAAATACCATTTGTTTGGAAGGAATATGGTACCACTGGAGCAAACCCCACCCTGTTATTCCCGCGATCAAATACAGAATAATATTGTCCAATAAACACATCACCCAAAATCCACAGAGGGCCAGCTGGGGGTTGAATATCAAGACCTTGGAATCCACTGCTGCAGATGTTTTCACCCTCCTGAGAAAAGAAAAAACAAAAATGTAAATTTAGCTTGGTTTAAATCAGATATATATATCTCCAGAGAAGGAACAGCACTCAGTCTCAAGCATAAGATCAAAAGGAAAAGCCCAGGTGCTATCCATGCAGGAGCAAATACAGCAACAGAGAGATTAGGCGCACTCTGGGACTTAATAAATGTTTGTATTTTTTTATTAAGGAATCATTAACAGCACCGTATCGTGGCGCAGTCCCCTCCCGGAGCTGGCCAACATTTTGGATGTCGGCCAGGCTTCCAGGATATCCCCCTGACGACTGGCATCATTGCGGATAGCGCAATGAGGTCAGTTCTGAAATTAACCCCTAGCTGCCACCAGTTGCGTCGCTACGTGGGGGCGGGGGTGCGGCCCGCACCAGGTGTCACCCGCCCTAAGGGTGACACCAAAGCGCGGCGGGGCCGTGGCCCCAAGCATCCAGTGGGGGGGCACCCAAGCGCTCCCCCCCGAGAAGATCCTGCCGGCGGCCGCGTGCTTTTTTCTCTTATGTGCGGCCGCCACCATGAATATCTGCTGCTCGTCTGGTGTTCTATACACCAGCCAGCCGCAGGATCTTCTCGGGGGAGCAGACAGGCACCCTCCCGGTGTACCAGACAGGAGGTGAGAGGTGGGGGGCAAATATACCCATAGGAGCTGGGGGGCAAATATACCCATATGAGCTGGGGGGCAAGTATACCCATATGAGCTGGGGGGCAAATATACCCATATGAGCTGGGGGGCAAATATACCCATATGAGCTGGGGGGCAAATATAACCAACTGTGAGCTTGTCTGGGGCAATATATTCCACGTGTGAGCTGGTCTGGGGCAATATATTCCAATGCGTGAGCTGGACTGGGGCAATAAATTCCACGCGTGAGCTAGTCTGGGGCAATATATTCCATGTGTGAGCTGGACTGGGGCAATATATTCCACATGTGAGCTGGTTTGGGGCAATATATTCCATGGGTGAGTTGGACTGGGGCAATATATTCCACGTGTGAGCTGGACTGGGGCAATATATTCCACGCGTGAGCTGGTCTGGGGCAATATATACCACGTGTGAGCTGGTCTGGGGCAATATATTCCATATGTGAGCTGGAGCACTATATATCCATATGTGAGCTGGGGCAATATATCCATATGTGAGCTGGGGCAATATATCCATGTGTGAGCTGGGGCAATATATCCATGTGTGAGCTGGTCTGGGGGCAATATATCATGTGTAAGCTGGTCTGGGGGCAATATATCCATGTGTGAGCTGGTCTGTGGGCAATATATCCATGTGTGAGCTGGTCTGGGGGCAATATATTCCATGTGTGAGCTGGTCTGGGCAATATATTCCATGTGTGAGCTGGTCTGGGGCAATATATTCCATGTGTGAGTTGGTCTGGGGCAATATATTCCATGTGTGAACTGGTTGGGGCAATATATTCCATGTGTGAGCTGGTCGGGGCAATATATTCCATGTGTGAGCTGGTCTGGGGCAATATATCCATATGTGAGCTGGGGCAATATATCCATATGTGAGCTGGGGGCAATATATCCATATGTGAGCTGGGGCAATATATCCATATGTGAGCTGCTGGGGGCAATATATAATTGTGAGCTGGGGAAATATATCCAGAGCTGCTGGGGGCAATATATATCCATGTGTGCCTTCACTTTCACTGCCTTCGAACAGGCACCGTACTTGCTGGCAGTTGGCCAAAATTTGTGTGTGAGCATATGAGAGAGATCCACAGCAATAAACCTAACATTAATGTGCGCTGTGTGTATGAGCATTCAGTGTTATTTTGGAGTACTGATTTATGAGTAAGCGTAGCTAAAAAAAGAAACCACAAAACTCGAGGGGGGGTGACACCATGAGTTACCGCACCGGGTGACACCAACCCTAGTGACGCCACTGGCTGCCACCTATGGTGGAGATAGGGGGTTCATTGGAAACCCCTATCTCCCGATCCGTGGCAGCTAGGGGTTAATGTTTGCTA
The DNA here is from genome assembly GCA_009667805.1 of Leptobrachium leishanense. NCBI lineage: Eukaryota > Metazoa > Chordata > Amphibia > Anura > Megophryidae > Leptobrachium > Leptobrachium leishanense. The sequence goes on along the minus strand of CM019064.1, from coordinate 151,870,313 downwards.
TCATTGGAACGGCCAGAGCATGACCATGTAAAAAAATAAAAAATTAAATTCAAAATGTTTTAAAAAAAAATTAAATTTTTTTTGTTTTATTAATGCAGCAATATTGTTCTCATTTCAAATATAATGTGAACAATGATGCTGCACTAACGATTTTTTTCTATGGGGGGTGTTTGCTAAAAAAAACACGTAATTTCCTCCCAAAAAAATTTAACGAGTCCCCATTTCTAATTTTTTTAACAAGTGCACCCCATAGAAAGTATAACCGCAAAGGCTTGCATGGTAAAATGTAAAAAAAAAAATCACTTTACACAATGTAGTTGATTGAAAATTCAATTTTTATTGCATTTTTTGTTAGAATATTCAGGCAGGACATGACGTATACATATAATAATGATATATTATGAATCTGCCGGAAAGAATGATAAATAATATGTCTGGGTTGTATAAAAAATGTGACTTCAAATCGCGTTTAAACATGATGAGCGAAACTGGTAAAAATGAGCTCAGCACAGAGGTGTGAAATGGCTCAGCAGCGAAAGAGTTAAACATTCCTTCTCTATGGAGAATACCACTGCTGCCAAATTGCACGAATATTTAGTGGATTGCTAGTTTACCGAATAGCCGAATTGCCACAATATTGCACCGTACAGGGAAATTCACCATTCGGTGTAATTCGGCAGTCTTTGAACAACAAGAAATCCTTTATTATTTTCCCTATGTTTTTACTTAAAATGGATTAGCATATTAGCATGCAATAATTGCATATTACCCTGGGGGTCCCAGAATAACCCCTTTAGGGCCCTATTACATACTTAATGTTAGTGCTCAGCTGTGCGAGTGTTAACATTAGCTTTGGCCCAAGCATGGGCCGACCATATTACATTCCAACACTAACGAGTTAAAAAAACATTAGCGCATCAGAGATTACTGTACTTTGCGCTCCCTATGCTTAACCTGGGGCTCGCAAAGAGTTAATTAGCATTACCGGAAAGTTAACCACTGCTAGGAGCTGGAGCAAACGGATTCTGCTTCAACGGAATCAGTTATCACCAGCTACAAATCCCCCCATAAATCGCATACTCACCTCTCACCCACGGAGAGAATGGTGGCCCAATCCGCTGCTTCTGGCCGCCTGAAGCAGAGAGAGACTGGGGGGGAATAGAGAGACAGCCTGAAGGCCATCCGCCTGCAGCCAATGAAATGCGTCGACTGCGATGTGGATCGAAATCAGCAGCTCGCCGGCGTTGACACCCACCCGTACTTAAGGGGTTAAAATTAACAGGGTGTTTTAGTTTACAGATACTCGAACTTCATATATTAGGCCACTTTGGCATTTTCTTAAATGTATGTGCAGTCTGACTTAGCACATGTTTTAAAGTATTAAAGCAGGCTTGTTAAACGTTGACAGCTTAATTTATTTATTTATTTATAAAGGATTTTACCAGGAAGGATACATTGAGATTTCTCTCGTTTTCAAGTACGTCCTGGGTTCAAGAACATTGAAATGTTACAGTTGTTACAGAAATACAAAGTAATACAATGCAAGATATTAAAAAAAAACAAATATACAGCTAAACAGAAAATAAATATGTAGGAAATAGTCATTATGTTACATCTTTACAGGTGCATTCCGTATTGAGGTATGTTAATAGGGAGCTCTTGAGTGACTTTAGACTGGGGGAAGATTTGATGGCGTCTGGGAGGTTATTCCATAATTGCAGTGCTCTGTAGGAAAATGAGGATCGAGCCACTGTCTTTTTGTATTGTGGTATTGCAAGTAAGGTGCTGGTCCTGGATCGGAGGTTATAGGATGAGGGACCTGCTGGAGGAAGCAGTCTATTCAGATAGGGTGGCAGCTTCCCAGAAAAGCTCTTAAATACCAGGTTGGAAAGGTGAAGGGTACGTTTAGACTCCAGTAACATGTCACAATGGTGGGTCATGTAGTTACATTGTAGCGCAAAGCGGCAGCATGAGTTATACAATGTAGTAAGTTTCTGAAGGTGTGTTTGCAGGGCCCCTGCATACACTACATCTCCGTATTCAATAGCCGGCATAAGCATTTGTTGTACAATTTGCTTTCTTACCGTGGGGTTCAGGCAGGATTCGTTTGCAGCACTTTTCTGCACTTAACCAAGGACAGCTGATAGCTGTGAGCTCCCTTCCTGGTCTGGCCCTCACAAGATTGTCACATTAAGGGAGCAGAGACAGTATTTGGTGGGAAACACTGGGGAGTGGAGGCACGGCAAAGTATTTTTTTTGCCTAGGGTGGCAAAAGTCCTTGCACTGGCCCTGATAACACAGTATGTGTTATGTATCCAGAATCAGTTTGCCATGAGAACCAGTAATACAAGTCCAAGATTAGTGTAAATGTAAAGTGTTTGCAGTTGTAGAGCAAGGTACCTGTATGCGCTGTCAGTATAAAGATACAGATATGCAAACACGAGCCTTCTGATATCTGAGTGTAAATAAAGGTGAAACACTATATTGATGGTGGCGTTATGCCAACACACCCTTTCTCAGAACATGGCATAAGTTTATACTGATTTTTACTCTGCCTGCTACCATGGAAACCTCATTACCAGAGCCGGCCCAAGACATTGTGCTGCCTGGGTCCAAGGATGAAATGCTGCCACCCCAAATAAAACCCAACAAAGCAAAAATATGATGTGTATTAGCATTGAGCAGATCACAGAGTGCCACAGCAATAAAACTCACAGTAATGTGCGCAGTGTATGAGTATCATATTATTGTTATTTATATAACGCCAACAGTTAATAATCATTAATCATTAATAGCTTTGACTTTAATTACCACCTTTATGCTGATGGCACTCAGATCTAGCTCTCTACCCCTGATCTCTCTCCCCCTGTCCTTTCCAAAGTCAGCGACTGTTTATCTGTCATCTCCTCCTGGATGGCCTCTCACCACCTAAAGATCAACATGTCTAAGACTGAACTCCTACTAATTCCTCCTCCTAATGCCTCCCCACCTCCTGACTTCTCTATCACGGTGGAGGGTACCACTATCTCCCCATCAAACCAGGTTCACTGTCTTGGAGTTACACTTGACTGCTCTTTCCTTAGTCCCCCACATCCAGTCTCTTTCCTCCTCCTGCCGATACCAACTACTTAATATTTCCAGAATTCGGCCATTTCTTACCGCTGTCACCACAAAACAACTCATCCATGCCGTGGTAATTTCCCGACTTGATGTAGCGTTGGGGGCTTCCAGCCTTTCCGGTGTGCTTGACGGCAGCATGTCTGATGCTGCTCGCTCACCAACGCCCGGTTTAAATTGAAACAGGCAGGGAGGTAGCTGCATGAGGTGCGGCTTGAGAGGGGGGCGCGGTCTGGTGAAGGTCTTTTAAAAACCAACAGTTCCTTCTAAGCAGTGCCAGATCGTGGTTATCCATACCTGAGCTCCCTCTACTTGAATTCTCTCGTGACTTAACCTGTTATTGACCTCTGCTTGTTTTCTGACTATTCTGCCTTCCGTTGCCCTAGACTATTTTCTTGTACTACGGTCCTGCACTGCTATCGACCCGGCTATTCCCTTTGACTATTCTATACTCTATATTCCGGATTCTGGCTCGTCTGACTACCCCCGTGTTGGTGACCTGGTTTTGTATTACGACATTGTCTTTGATTAACCCTTTCTGTCTAGCTAGTATACCTGGCCAATTCTAAGGACCAGACAGTTAGGGATTTTTCTATGGCTACCCTGTTGGTAGCTTTTGGGCTCTGTGGAGTGTTGTGCTTTAAGGACTGCGTGGTGGGATCCGGGAATCGTGACATTACGATCTGGCCAAATGGATCCGCAGACTTAACACAGCATTTGAGTAACTTTGTATCCAGACAGGACGAGCAGGACCATAGGATGGATCAGTTTGCTCTCGCCTTACAAACTATCCTGACTCGTACGGCTCACCTGGAACCAGATGGGGTTGCACCTCTGCCTGCTATATCTGTGTCCCTGTTGTTCAGACATCCCAAGTACACATGACCGCTCCTATGAGGTTTGATGGTACTCCCTCAAAGTGCCGGGGATTTTTGGTCCAGGTGGATATTAATTTGAAGCCTATCGTACTGAACTATAAAGAATTCATAGCCGAGTTAAAACGTACGTTTAATCCTACCAGAAAGGCTAAGGTAGCTGGCAAATCCTTGTTCCGCATACGTCAAGGGAACAGGACTGTGTCTGATTATTCTATAGAATTTAAAACGTTGGTTTCTGACATGAATTGGACTAATGAGGCTCTGGTTCTGGCTTTTATGGAGGGGTTATCGGAGTCATTGATGCAGGAGTTGGCCCCTCGTAAATTACCTGAGGTGTTGAGTGAATTTATAGATTATTGTATAGATCTGGATGATCAGATAAGGGACAGAAGAACTCCAAGAGAGAAACCTAAGAGACCGTTAGCAAGGTTGGCCCCCGTCTTTCAGGCACCACCAAGAGAGTTATCCCCTCCCTCTGAGCCTATGCAACTAGGCCATACTAGGCTTACAGAGGAAGAGAGAACAAGGCATCTTCATGAGGGATCATGCCTGTATTGTGGTTTAAAAGGACATTTACGACTTCAATGTCCCACTCGCCCTAGAATGCATAATAAGTCAGAAAACTACCGCACCTAAAGCAGCTGAGGAGACAGGCCTTGGGTGTGACGTTCATGTCTCCTGTCAAAGACACTTGACTCTTGTTACCAGTATCCATGGCTTGGGGGACCAAGACCACGCATACTACCGCTTTTGTTGACTCTGGGGCTGCTGGTAATTTCATTGATGTTGAATACGCTTCCTCCATTTCTCTCCCTCTGGTTGTAAGAGAGACAAGCTTGGCCCTCGAAGCCATAGATGGTAGGCTGATATCCTGCCCCAGAATTACTCACGATACTGTTACAGTGGTTCTTACCACTGGTCTCTTGCATAAAGAAGAGATCATATTTCAGGTTATCCGTTCACCTTCCAATCCTGTTGTGCTTGGTTTCCCTTGGTTGGTGGAACATAATCCTGTTATTGGTTGGGCTAAGGGAGAGATACTGTCTTGGAGTCCTGCTTGTTTTGGGACTTGTTTAATACCCATTCAGCATATTGGTGCCCTGAACACACCTACAGCTCCTCCATTGTCTACAGAGGTTCCTGACTGGTATGCCGACCTCAGGGCTGTATTCGATAAAAGAGAGGCAGAGAAACTACCTCCACATAGACCGTATGATTGCGCCATAGATATTCATCTAGGTACCATGCCTCCTCGAGGCAAAGTATATCCTTTATCCATAAATGAGAACCAAATCATGGAGGAGTACATAAAGGAGAATTTGGAGAGAGGTTTTATCAGACGTTCCTCTTCTCCAGCAGGGGCTGGGTTCTTTTTTGTATCTAAAAAAGAAGGAGATTTATGCCCGTGTATCGATTATAGGGGGCTTAACAAGATCACCATCAAGAATGTGTACCCTATCCCTCTTATATCAGAACTGTTCGACAGGTTAAGGGGATCAGCAGTATACACAAAACTCGATTTGAGAGGGGCTTACAACCTGATACGTATAAAAGATGGGCATGAGTGGAAAACAGCATTTAACACCAGGAGTGGGCATTATGAATATCTGGTCATGCCGTTCGGTCTCTGTAATGCTCCAGCTGTCTTCCAGGATTTCATTAATGATGTGCTCAGAGATTTTTTGCAATCCTTTGTTATCGCATACTTAGACGATATACTGGTTTACCCTCCCGATCTGAAAACCCACCATGAACATGTCAGACAGGTATTAGCAAAATTACTAGACAATGGTCTTTATTGCAAACTGGAGAAGTGTTTATTTGACATTACTACTGTAAAATGTCTTGGGTACATTATCACTCCAGAAGGCTTTGAGATGGATCCTTCCAAACTCACGGCCATCTCAGAATGGCCTCTCCCTCACGGCCTCAAAGCCATACAGAGGTTTTCCAACTATTATAGGAGATTTATCAAGAATTATTCTGCTGTAGCTTCTCCTATCATTAATATGACATGTAAAGGTCTGAAGAACCAGGTCTGGTCTTCACAATCCAAACAGGCATTCGAAACTCTCAAACAGGCTTTCACTTCCGCTCCCGTGTTACGGCATCCTGATCCCAGAATTCCATTTGTTCTTGAGGTTGATGCTTCTGAGATAGGCATTGGGGCTGTCCTATCTCAAAGAGAGTCTCCAGGTAAGCCTCTACATCCTTGTGGGTTCTTTTCAAGAAAATTATCACCAGCAGAACGCAATTATGATATCGGTAACAGAGAATTGCTTGTTATTGTGTCTGCCCTGTCAGAGTGGAGATATTTGTTGGAAGGTACTCTTGACCCTTTGTTGATAATCACTGATCATAAGAACCTTACGTACATCGGGGATGCTAACCGTCTGAACTCGAGACAGGCCAGGTGGTCATTACTACTGTCTCGGTTTAATTTTGTGTTGACTTACAGACCAGGTGACCGCAATGTAAAGGCTGATGCCTTATCTCGTCAATATGACCCGTATGAATCAAATACACAAGACCACAATCCTATAGTTCCTCCTGAACGTATTGTGGCTTCCACGGTATTGTCTGTTTCCTCGCCTTTTCTGGAACGCCTCCAAGCAGCTCAAATGGGGGCTCCACCTAACAAGCCTCCAGATATGTTGTTTGTGCCTGAAAAGGAAAGACAAGAATTACTCATAATGTTTCATGATTCAAAACCAGCAGGTCATCCTGGTATTACTAAGACTCTTACCAGTATCGCCAGACAGTTCTGGTGGCCCACCATGTGACAGGACGTATGTCTGTTTGTTCTGGCTTGTCAAGTCTGTGCCAGAAGCAAAACCAGTAAAACCTTGCCTGTCGGTCTATTGCAGCCTTTACCCATTCCTAATAGGCCTTGGTCTCATCTATCCATGGATTTTATTGTGGACTTGCTGAAGTCCAAGGGTCATACTGTGGTTCTGACAGTTGTATACCGCTTCTCCAAAATGGCTCATTTTATTCCTTTACCTAAGCTTCCTACAGCCAAAGAACTGGCGGTCGTCTTTGCTAGAGAGATTGTACGAATACATGGGGTTCCGTCTTAAATAGTCTCTGACAGAGGAGCTCAGTTCGTCTCTCGTTTCTGGAGGGATTTCTGTGCGGAGATGGGGGTGCGATTGGCCTTCTCTTCAGCATATCATCCACAAACCAATGGGGCAGCAGAGAGGGCAAAACAGGGTCTCGAGCAGTACATATGTTGCTTTACCACACAAGAACAAGACAGTTGTTGCCCTGGGCTGAGTATGCACGTAATAACGCCGTTAACGAGACCACTGGCCACTCTCCTTTTTCTGCTATCTTTGGTTTTTTCCCTCCGGCTCTACCGCTTCAGTTTGCTGAACAGGCCATCCTGGCTCTCGAACATCTCACACAACTACAGGATATTTGGTGACAGATTCGCGAAAACATATTGCTGTCCAGAAACGCAAGGCTGACAGGCATAGGTTACAAGCTTCTTCATACAACGTGAGGGATAGAGTTTGGTTGTCCGCTAGGAATGTGAATTTGCGGGTGCCTTCTATGAAAATGGCACCTCGGTTTATCGGTCCATACAAGATCATTCGCCGCGTTAACCCTGTGGCTTATGCTCTTGCCCTTCCTAGACATCTTCACTTGCACAATGTCTTCCACACCTCCCTACTGAAGCCTTTGTTGTGCAACAGGTACACGCGGGTCGTTCCTCCTCGTCCACCTGTTCAGGTTGATGGAGAGACGGAGTATGAGGTTAGGAAAGTTCTGGATTCTAGGCTGTTCAGGGGTGCTCTGCAGTACCTGGTCGATTGGGTGGGTTATGGTCCGGAGGACCGGTCCTGGATTCCGGCTTCCAACATGTCTGCCTCTAGGTTGGTCAGGGCGTTCCATGCCTCGCACCCCGATCGCCCTGGTGGTCGTCCTGCCACTCGCCTCGGTGGTCGTCCTGCCACTTGTCCTGTTGGTCGTCCGGTGGCCTCCCGTGGAGAGGGGGGTACTGTAACGTTGGGGGCTTCCAGCCTTTCCGGTGTGCTTGACGGCAGCATGTCTGATGCTGCTCGCTCACCAACGCCCGGTTTAAATTTGAAACAGGCAGGGAGGTGGCTGCATGAGGTGCGGCTTGAGAGGGGGGCGCGGTCTGGTGAAGGTCTTTTAAAAACCAACAGTTCCTTCTAAGCAGTGCCAGATCGTGGTTATCCATACCTGAGCTCCCTGTACTTGAATTCTCTCGTGACTTAACCTGTTATTGACCTCTGCTTGTTTTCTGACTATTCTGCCTTCCGTTGCCCTAGACTATTTTCTTGTACTACGCTCCTGCACTGATATCGACCCGGCTATTCCCTTTGACTATTCTATACTCTGTATTCCTGATTCTGGCTCGTCTGACTACCCCCGTGTTGCTGACCTGGTTTTGTATTACGACATTGTCTATGATTAACCCTTTCTGTCTAGCTAGTATACCTGGCCAATTCTAAGGACCAGACAGTTAGGGATTCTTCTACGGCTACCCTGTTGGTAGCTTTTGGGCTCTGTGGAGTGGTGGGCTTTAAGGACTGCGTGGTGGGATCCGGGAACCGTGACACTTGACTATTGCAACAATCTCTTATCTGGCCTCCCCCTCTCCCCCCTACAATCCATCCTGAATGCCTCCGCCAGGCTAATCCACCTCACCCGCCACTCTGTCTCTGCCGCTCCCCTCTGCGAGTCCCTTCACTGGCTCCCCATCCACTGCAGAATTTAATTCAAAATCCTTACCCTGACCTACAAAACCCTCACTAACTCAGCTCCCCACTACCTGTCCTCACTAATCACCAAATACACCCCAGCCCACTCCCTAAGGTCAAACAGTGACCTACGCCTAGCTTCCCCCCGCATCACCTCTTCCCATGATAGACTTCAGGATTTCTCAAGCGCAGCCCCCATTCTCTGGAACACTCTCCCTCGTACAATCAGACTTTCCCCTAATTTCTCTTCCTTCAAATGCTCCCTTAAAACATTCCTATTTAGGGAAGCCTACCACCCTACTCACTGATGCAACCTTCAATCACTCTCACCTTGCAGTCCTCTCCTCCTGTTTCCAACCCCAACCCTTCTAGATTGTGAGTTCCTACAGGAATAGGCCCTCTTTTCCTCCTGTACTGTTTGTCAAATGTTGTTCAGTGTATTGTAACCCTGTCTATACTGTGCCTATTGTACAGCGCTGCGGAATATGCCGGCGTTTTATAAATAAATAATAATAATAGTTTCCGCAGCGCTTTACAATAACCATATGCAACGAGATACAGATAAATTGACTTAAGAGGTGTAGAGGCCCCTGCTCATAGAAGCTTACAATCTAGAGCAGTGGTTCCCAACCTTGGTCCTCAAGTACCCCCAAATCATATCACCTGTGCTGTGCTTCAGCTATCTGGAAAACTTGTAGGGGGTACTTGAGGACCGCGGTTTGGAACCACTGGTGTAGAGGGATTGGGGTTGAGGAAGACAAGGGGAGTTTTACTGGATGTCAGGATCATTAGAGCCAGTGATTCGGGAATGGTGAGGCCATAGAAGCGGCTTCAGTCATGTGTGAGTAGATGAGCAGAGAGATGAGTTGCATCAGTGATGTGGTACGCTAATCTGAAGAGATGGGTTTTGAGGGATTTCTTGAAGGCCTGACGATCAGGTGAGAGTTTGATAGGGTGAGGCAAGTCATTCCACAGGACCGGAGCTGCCCTTGAGAAGTCTTGGAGGTGAGAGTTGGCAGCATGGGTGTAGACAGAGGACAGGCGCAGATCGCCCGCCGACCGGAGTTGTCTAGACAGGACATGCTTGCGGAGTAATGAAGACATGTAAGGGGGGGTCGAGCTATTGAGCAACTTGAACATGACCGTCAGTATTTTAAACTGTATCCTGAAATATACAGGAAGTCAATGGAGGGACTGGAAGAGGGGGGGGTACGCTAGGTGCATCTGCCCTCCACAGTCACACACCCCCTGAACGGGTCTAATTGAGGCCCCCCATGGCTACGGCCTTTGACAGGGTGGCAAAATGAAATCCCTGGCAAAGGGCCCCCTGGAGCCATGGCCCCATGGATGGGCCGGCCTTGCTTATTAACCTGTGATGCGAGATCAATTCATAATGAATTAAGAAAGTCACAGCAAATATGAGATCAGTATGCCATTTCAAAGTCTGCCGTAAAGGTATAACCTGAATCCAACTTACTGCTAGTGTATACTGATCGGCTGACAGCGTGTACCCGATTCCATTAATGGTAAAAGTAACAATAGGCATGTCGCTCAAGATACTGCAATCCACTCCATACTAAAATAGATTTGACAGAAGAGGTTACAATCAATGAAATAAAACAGAATCAGAATGTAGTAAATAAGAATGAGGGATGTGTACATATGAAATTTTTTTCATTGGTCTACTTTATTTTAGCATTTTTGCCCCATCACAATAAAGCATCAATTTGCATGATTAGAAGTTTATCGGATAAAGCTGGTTTCTTTCTTATTCCATCCCTAATTCATATCCAGTTACAGAGCAAGATATATGACTGTTACACCCACCACTACAAGTACACCATTTGTGCTGTGTTCTTATCTATTCAGAAAATGGGAGAAGAAAAAAAAAGCAAACTAATAAAAGTTTAATGCCAAAAGGGAACTCTGTATGCTGCACTCAGGTGGGGTGCACAATTCAAAAGACCCTGGTCAAGAAAAAAAAAACACCATAAAAATATGACTCAAGAAACTGTAGCAAAGTAAAGCAGTGTTTTCTGCAAAGTATCTGAGGCTTTTCAAAGCTTTAAATTTAAGTTATCTGGAATGGAAGTTGACTCACATATCCTGTGCATATTGCATTGTGTTATTCGGTAGTAGTGTTTAGAATATATTGGTAGAAGTATAACACAGGTAGAGTGATCACACATAACTCCAGAAGTCAAGGTACAGACTACTGTGTTCCAAAACAGGCCAGGCAACAAGAAGACCCAGAATATGTCTTTGTCACGTCTTAGTCCTAAAGTTTGACAAAGACCCAGAATGGGTCAAAACATTTGGTGGAATAAAGTTCACTGTACCTAAAAGCCTGAAGTTGTGTGATCACTTGTACATTTGTACAGTACATTTCACTGAAGCTGCGGGACCCCTTGACTGCACACTCAGTTCCTGTCAGAGTGAGGTGTCCTCCTCCATTTCTCTTGCAGATATAAAGGCAGTCAGAATTTAAAAGAAAGCTGAATTATTCAGTTCGACAGATCTTAATAAATCAAGGTATTAAGATGAAAGTAATCAAACTATATCCCATTTAATGGAGAATAAGAGCTAGATTATAAATTAGAAAAGGATCCTTTGAAAGGATTAAGTGTTATCACCTCTCCATCTGAAGATGTAAATCCAAGGGCATTTTGAAGGTTTAAGATATCAGAGGAAGGACCAGTGAGCATTGAAGTGCCAGTCAAAATAGGAATAAGAGAACAGCGCTGGTACAGCGACCCCACTTCCGTGGGAGGTAGATGAAAACACCACACTGCAGGGAAGTGCACCCCAAAAATAATGTGGATACGATGATAGCACAAAAATAATGACCTGTATATACTTCGATCCAGGTGGGTCAGGTAGAGGTCAGTGTGCATGTAACGAAAAAACACACATACATAGTACAGTATGCCTGTCAAATAGTCAGGATAAAAAATGTGGAAGAAAAAAACTCACATGGGATGGAGCCTATGCAGTAAAGGCTCAATAAGATCGCAGTGGGTCTCTTCAGGGATGACCCCGTCCCGTCTTCATGAAGTACCGGTGGTTACTCATACAGGCCATACATGCAATGAAGGAAACAGATACCATGGTGCAGCATAGTGGTTTCACAGAATATAAAGGCCAGTCAAATCAAGGCACTTACGTGATTTAGAGCCTGTGCATGCTCACTGGCTCTGTAAATACGCCTTGGTGTAGATAGGGATACACCAAACCCCTTTGGAATGAATAAAAGTGAAGGAATACGATCTCCACCGAATAAAAATTTATTACAATACAAATAAAAAAGAGAATATAAAAGTAATCAAAACGCGTTTCGCTGCTCACGCAGCTTCATCAGTTGATATCCAGAAATAAAATAAAACATAATACACCAATCTAACAACCATACATTTATAATGACGATCATTAGTAAAACGGATCAACAGGAGTGCTTCAGAGGCCGCCACTTCCGGTCACGCTGCGTTCCAACTTGGTCTGCCGCACTTCCGGATTCCCCTTTCCTGGACGAGGGATGATGTATTACATTACGCTGAAGCGGGCGCATGCGCCGCAGAATCCAACCGTCGGCTCCCATGTCCTACATCGTCCAAGCCCCCCTCAGCTCCATCGGTGCCATGTCCGGGAGGGGGTACTCAAACCTCACCACAAATCCACTATGTTGCATAATAATGCCTCAGATCTTTACTTGAGGGGGCATGTTCCATCAGCGGCATATGGGCCTCCATGACACACATTTTCCATATGTAAAAAGGAAAAAAAAGAAGAAAAACATGGAGAAAAAGGCTATACACAGAACATATAGTAAAAGGCAGCATGTAGACAGCCTCAAAAAGCCTAAATACACATAAAAAAGGGGGGGGATAGGACAAAATAGATAAAACAATGAAATATAACGAAAAGAAGAATAATATATAAACACGAACACCGCATATTGCGCTGTGGGAAAATATATATAACTATAACCTTGGAGGGGCCTTACTGGGCAGCATAACACAAAAGATATATAAACAGTGAATACTATAAGTAATACCATAATGGGGCTGCACATAAAAAGCAAAAGAAAGGCAGCACAAAACTACATGTAATATAGCCCAATTCCACATATGAACAGGAAAATTACAAAAAATGATGAACTTCAAAATCACCATTAAGGCCAGCAGGTATCAGGGTGCCACATTCAAAAATGAACCTCATTTCCTCCTTGGCTAGAAGCAGGTCCAAGTCACCACCCCTCCAGTTTCTCTTAACTTTTTTAAGAATACAAAATTCCAAACCCGCTGGATCTTGAGCATGTACTTTTTTAAAGTGTAAAGACAGACTGTGCAGCTCATAACCTTTCCTAATATTACGGAGGTGTTCACCTAATCTGACAGATAAGGGCCTCGAGGTCCTCCCGATATAATGGAGCCCACACGGACATGTGAGACAATATACAACATATTTAGAGGCACAATTAAGTATACCCCTAATACGTATATTCTTGCCACCTATGCTTATGTCATGAATTCTTTTGACCCTACAATAGTTCTTACAGCCCAGACACGTGCCACATTTGTAAAAGCCATCCTTGACCCCTGGTATACGGACTCCCTGATCTCTCCTGCCCCCAAAAGCACTGTTCACCACGATATCCTTGAGATTTTTTGCGCCCCTACAAATAAACCGGGGTTTATCAGGGATAATATCCCGTAGGATAGGGTCCTGCCTCAAGATCTCCCAATATTGGCGGACGATACTTCTAATGCCCCTATTGCCCACACTATAATCAAAAATGAAGGGGACAACCGAAGAGTCCTGTGGTACAGAATTTTTACGGGGTCGATACTCGATGAGGGTACTCCTGTCGATGGTCTTCACCTCTTCCACAATACGATTAACAGTACCCTCATTATACCCCTTATCGACGAAAGCGCTAGTCAGTCTCTCCGCCTGCTGTTGATATTCTTCCGAATCGGTGCAGTTACGCTTCATTCTCAGCATCTGTCCACGTGGGACTCCCTCAAGCCAACATGACAGATGCCCACTATTAAGATCAATAAAGCTATTAATAGCTTTATTGATCTTAATAGTGGGCATCTGTCATGTTGGCTTGAGGGAGTCCCACGTGGACAGATGCTGAGAATGAAGCGTAACTGCACCGATTCGGAAGAATATCAACAGCAGGCGGAGAGACTGACTAGCGCTTTCGTCGATAAGGGGTATAATGAGGGTACTGTTAATCGTATTGTGGAAGAGGTGAAGACCATCGACAGGAGTACCCTCATCGAGTATCGACCCCGTAAAAATTCTGTACCACAGGACTCTTCGGTTGTCCCCTTCATTTTTGATTATAGTGTGGGCAATAGGGGCATTAGAAGTATCGTCCGCCAATATTGGGAGATCTTGAGGCAGGACCCTATCCTACGGGATATTATCCCTGATAAACCCCGGTTTATTTGTAGGGGCGCAAAAAATCTCAAGGATATCGTGTGAACAGTGCTTTTGGGGGCAGGAGAGATCAGGGAGTCCGTATACCAGGGGTCAAGGATGGCTTTTACAAATGTGGCACGTGTCTGGGCTGTAAGAACTATTGTAGGGTCAAAAGAATTCATGACATAAGCATAGGTGGCAAGAATATACGTATTAGGGGTATACTTAATTGTGCCTCTAAATATGTTGTATATTGTCTCACATGTCCGTGTGGGCTCCATTATATCGGGAGGACCTCGAGGCCCTTATCTGTCAGATTAGGTGAACACCTCCGTAATATTAGGAAAGGTTATGAGCTGCACAGTCTGTCTTTACACTTTAAAAAAGTACATGCTCAAGATCCAGCGGGTTTGGAATTTTGTATTCTTAAAAAAGTTAAGAGAAACTGGAGGGGTGGTGACTTGGACCTGCTTCTAGCCAAGGAGGAAATGAGGTTCATTTTTGAATGTGGCACCCTGATACCTGCTGGCCTTAATGGTGATTTTGAAGTTCATCATTTTTTGTAATTTTCCTGTTCATATGTGGAATTGGGCTATATTACATGTAGTTTTTGCTGCCTTTCCTTTGCTTTTTATGTGCAGCCCCATTATGGTATTACTTATAGTATTCACTGTTTTATATCTTTTGTGTTATGCTGCCCAGTAAGGCCCCCTCCAAGGTTATATATATATTTTCCCACAGCGCAATATGCGGTGTTCGGGTTTATATATTATTCTTCTTTTCATTATATTTCATTGTTTTATCTATTTTGTCCTATCCCCCCCCTTTTTTATGTGTATTTAGGCTTTTTGAGGCTGTCTACATGCTGCCTTTTACTATATGTTCTGTGTATAGCCTTTTTCTCCATGTTTTTCTTCTTTTTTTCCTTTTTACATATGGAAAATGTGTGTCATGGAGGCCCATATGCCGCTGATGGAACATGCCCCCTCAAGTAAAGATCTGAGGCATTATTATGCAACATAGTGGATTTGTGGTGAGGTTTGAGTACCCCCTCCCGGACATGGCACCGATGGAGCTGAGGGGGGCTTGGACGATGTAGGACATGGGAGCCGACGGTTGGATTCTGCGGCGCATGCGCCCGCTTCAGCGTAATGTAATACATCATCCCTCGTCCAGGAAAGGGGAATCCGGAAGTGCGGCAGACCAAGTTGGAACGCAGCGTGACCGGAAGTGGCGGCCTCTGAAGCACTCCTGTTGATCCGTTTTACTAATGATCGTCATTATAAATGTATGGTTGTTAGATTGGTGTATTATGTTTTATTTTATTTCTGGATATCAACTGATGAAGCTGCGTGAGCAGCGAAACGCGTTTTGATTACTTTTATATTCTCTTTTTTATTTGTATTGTAATAAATTTTTATTCGGTGGAGATCGTATTCCTTCACTTTTATTCATTCCAAAGGGGTTTGGTGTATCCCTATCTACACCAAGGCGTATTTACAGAGCCAGTGAGCATGCACAGGCTCTAAATCACGTAAGTGCCTTGATTTGACTGGCCTTTATATTCTGTGAAACCACTATGCTGCACCATGGTATCTGTTTCCTTCATTGCATGTATGGCCTGTATGAGTAACCACCGGTACTTCATGAAGACGGGACGGGGTCATCCCTGAAGAGACCCACTGCGATCTTATTGAGCCTTTACTGCATAGGCTCCATCCCATGTGAGTTTTTTTCTTCCACATTTTTTTATCCTGACTATTTGACAGGCATACTGTACTATGTATGTGTGTTTTTTCGTTACATGCACACTGACCTCTACCTGACCCACCTGGATCGAAGTATATACAGGTCATTATTTTTGTGCTATCATCGTATCCACATTATTTTTGGGGTGCACTTCCCTGCAGTGTGGTGTTTTCATCTACCTCCCACGGAAGTGGGGTCGCTGTACCAGCGCTGTTCTCTTATTCCTATTTTGTCTATATCACTGTTTGGGTCTTTTGGGATAGACCCTTGAGTTCTTAGCTGCTGTACCGTCCCCCTTTTGTGTCTCCCTCCATCTATAGTCACTCCAGCGCCCCCTTGCCTTTTTTCTAGTGTTCTTATCCCTGATTGGGGGCAGCAGGTATGGCTGTGCAATTTTGTAGGGATAAATTTGGACTCCATATGGAGGAACTCCTCATGGTGGAGGTGTGTTTAGAGGAGGCGGTCCAGGGGACCCAATATGTATTACCCACTGATAAGGATGTTGTTAAAATTCATTTGAATAGATTGCTTCAAAAAGAGTTAAAAATTAAGTGGGAGATCTCGACTATGGAAAATATATTAAAGAAAAAATTACCCCTAGGGGACTGAGGTTTGATAAAGAACCCACTTTTGATAAACATGTTGAGCCCTTTATGGAAAGATGGAACAACCTGTTAGAAGACTTTTCGTTTAGACTTATGGGACTTATTGTAGAGAGACGGAAAGAATACCTTAAAGAGCTCAATGTAGAGATTGGTGCTCTACAACAACAGATAGAGGAGTGCCTCAATAAAGAGGAGTTAACAGTATTCTCAGAAACATTGACCAAATCTCTAGAAAAGGTTGAAAAGGAAACAGTGGCTATTAAAGTTAAGAAATATAGAAGGGATGTACAGGACTACGCAACCGGAAATGTTAGGCAGAAAAAGATCCCTGGGACCAAGAGGGGAGATCCCCAGACTAAGGAGGAGAGGACACCTATGAGGAAGGGCCCTTGGCGCAGATTTCCCGACCCCATTTCTAGGGATCATGGATACCCCTTGGAGTCTCCTGTGGTACGGAATAGGTACTGGCAGAACAACCGGTATGGGAATTATCAACCCTACAGGAATCGTTATGCCCAAGGTAGGTTTAAGGATAATTGGGCTCCACCTCTGCCACAAAGAGTTAGAAATCACAGTAGGAGATGGTCTGCAAGGGGTATGCATGATGCACATCCAAGTTGGGAGGTTACGCACAATAAGAGGGGAGGGGGGATACAGGTAGAATAGATCTGGGGAGAGTGGGCCGACCTATGTATCAGCAACAACCTCCCCCCATTCCGGTAAGTAATAGGTTTGAACCTTTGGTCAACCTTCATGAAGAGCAGGTTTTTCACCCAGGATCCCCAAATGTAAAACAAAAAAGACAAGATCTCAATTGGGGAGGTGGGCCCAGTAGAAAGAAGGGGAAAAAGAAGAATGTCCGTAGACGGGGAGGAAGAGCGGGAAAGTTGGTACAAGGAAAAAAGGGAACGAAAGTAACTATGGAGGGGATTTTTAATTTAAGTACCAAAGTCCTCACCAAACATCATATCACCCTGCTACAGAAAGGTTTGAAGTATGCACCAACTAAAAAATTTGATAGATTTGATACGTATGTGGACCTCCAAAAATTTAAACGTAAGTTAGCTTTAAAAAAATATTTTCATAAAACAGCAGTCAGGAAGGAGGAGGATGGTAACGTCGACTATGTACATACTACTTTGAAAAATAAATCTACTTTTTACCCTAAACATATGCTGTCCAAGGAGATAGCTACTTTTGAGGTTATGGTCCTGAACGATCTGAGTAAGTTGGAGAAGAAATGTAAACATATGGGTAGTAACTTAACAAAATGTGAAAAGGAGGCCTTGAAGGATTTACGGGAAGATGATCAAGTTGTTGTGAAACCAGCGGATAAAGGGGGTGGGGTTGTCATTCTATCGAGGCAACAGTATGTGATGGAGGCTGATAGAATTTTGAGGGATCAGGAGACCTATGAAACGTTGAAAGGTGATCCTACGGAAAAAATAGCCAACACGTTTGAGAGATTCCTGATAAAGGGAAGGGATGAGGGTATCCTCAATGAACGAGAATTTGACTATCTTAAGGTTCCCCACCCACGTATTCCAGTATTCTACTGGCTTCCTAAGCTCCATAAGAGTGTTACCTGTCCTCCAGGGAGACCTATCATAGCAGGTATCGATGGGGTTTCCAGCAGAGTATCTGAATATCTGGATCGGTTATTACAACCTATTGTAGCCACAGGTCCCTCCCATCTTAGGGATAGTATTGGCGTCCTACAGGAACTTGAACGGTTAGAGTGGCAACCTGGATATTGGCTTGTAACAGGAGACGTAGAGTCCCTGTACACCATAATCCCCCATAATAGAGGATGTGAGGCGGTAGCTCATTTCCTTGAGGAATCAGGGAGTTTTTCTCGAAAGCAAATAGATTACACAGTGGAGGGTATTCTGAAGGTCCTCGAAAATAATTACTTTTCCTTCGATGGTAAGTTTTTTCTGCAGAAGAGGGGTACGGCTATGGGGGCGAGGTTCGCGCCCAGCTATGCGAACCTATTTATGGCTCACTGGGAATCCCAGTGGGTCTATGGTTCCCATGGCTGGGCGCCTAACCTCGTCCTCTATAGGAGGTACATTGATGATGTCCTCTTTATATGGAGGGGTACGGAGGATAGTCTCCAATTGTTTATGGATCATCTCAATGCTAATGATTGGGGTATTAAGTTATCGTTTAACTGGAGTACAACTCTTGTTAATTTCCTGGACTTGGAGATATACGTCAGAGAGGGGATCCTGCACACACGCACGTACTTCAAACCCACTGATGTTAATAGCTTTATTGATCTTAATAGTGGGCATCTGTCATGTTGGCTTGAGGGAGTCCCACGTGGACAGATGCTGAGAATGAAGCGTAACTGCACCGATTCGGAAGAATATCAACAGCAGGCGGAGAGACTGACTAGCGCTTTCGTCGATAAGGGGTATAATGAGGGTACTGTTAATCGTATTGTGGAAGAGGTGAAGACCATCGACAGGAGTACCCTCATCGAGTATCGACCCCGTAAAAATTCTGTACCACAGGACTCTTCGGTTGTCCCCTTCATTTTTGATTATAGTGTGGGCAATAGGGGCATTAGAAGTATCGTCCGCCAATATTGGGAGATCTTGAGGCAGGACCCTATCCTACGGGATATTATCCCTGATAAACCCCGGTTTATTTGTAGGGGCGCAAAAAATCTCAAGGATATCGTGGTGAACAGTGCTTTTGGGGGCAGGAGAGATCAGGGAGTCCGTATACCAGGGGTCAAGGATGGCTTTTACAAATGTGGCACGTGTCTGGGCTGTAAGAACTATTGTAGGGTCAAAAGAATTCATGACATAAGCATAGGTGGCAAGAATATACGTATTAGGGGTATACTTAATTGTGCCTCTAAATATGTTGTATATTGTCTCACATGTCCGTGTGGGCTCCATTATATCGGGAGGACCTCGAGGCCCTTATCTGTCAGATTAGGTGAACACCTCCGTAATATTAGGAAAGGTTATGAGCTGCACAGTCTGTCTTTACACTTTAAAAAAGTACATGCTCAAGATCCAGCGGGTTTGGAATTTTGTATTCTTAAAAAAGTTAAGAGAAACTGGAGGGGTGGTGACTTGGACCTGCTTCTAGCCAAGGAGGAAATGAGGTTCATTTTTGAATGTGGCACCCTGATACCTGCTGGCCTTAATGGTGATTTTGAAGTTCATCATTTTTTGTAATTTTCCTGTTCATATGTGGAATTGGGCTATATTACATGTAGTTTTGTGCTGCCTTTCTTTTGCTTTTTATGTGCAGCCCCATTATGGTATTACTTATAGTATTCACTGTTTATATATCTTTTGTGTTATGCTGCCCAGTAAGGCCCCCTCCAAGGTTATATAGTTATATATATTTTCCCACAGCGCAATATGCGGTGTTCGTGTTTATATATTATTCTTCTTTTCGTTATATTTCATTGTTTTATCTATTTTGTCCTATCCCCCCCCCCTTTTTTATGTGTATTTAGGCTTTTTGAGGCTGTCTACATGCTGCCTTTTACTATATGTTCTGTGTATAGCCTTTTTCTCCATGTTTTTCTTCTTTTTTTTCCTTTTTACATATGGAAAATGTGTGTCATGGAGGCCCATATGCCGCTGATGGAACATGCCCCCTCAAGTAAAGATCTGAGGCATTATTATGCAACATAGTGGATTTGTGGTGAGGTTTGAGTACCCCCTCCCGGACATGGCACCGATGGAGCTGAGGGGGGCTTGGACGATGTAGGACATGGGAGCCGACGGTTGGATTCTGCGGCGCATGCGCCCGCTTCAGCGTAATGTAATACATCATCCCTCGTCCAGGAAAGGGGAATCCGGAAGTGCGGCAGACCAAGTTGGAACGCAGCGTGACCGGAAGTGGCGGCCTCTGAAGCACTCCTGTTGATCCGTTTTACTAATGATCGTCATTATAAATGTATGGTTGTTAGATTGGTGTATTATGTTTTATTTTATTTCTGGATATCAACTGATGAAGCTGCGTGAGCAGCGAAACGCGTTTTGATTACTTTTATATTCTCTTTTTTATTTGTATTGTAATAAATTTTTATTCGGTGGAGATCGTATTCCTTCACTTTTATTCATTCCAAAGGGGTTTGGTGTATCCCTATCTACACCAAGGCGTATTTACAGAGCCAGTGAGCATGCACAGGCTCTAAATCACGTAAGTGCCTTGATTTGACTGGCCTTTATATTCTGTGAAACCACTATGCTGCACCATGGTATCTGTTTCCTTCATTGCATGTATGGCCTGTATGAGTAACCACCGGTACTTCATGAAGACGGGACGGGGTCATCCCTGAAGAGACCCACTGCGATCTTATTGAGCCTTTACTGCATAGGCTCCATCCCATGTGAGTTTTTTTCTTCCACATTTTTTTATCCTGACTATTTGACAGGCATACTGTACTATGTATGTGTGTTTTTTCGTTACATGCACACTGACCTCTACCTGACCCACCTGGATCGAAGTATATACAGGTCATTATTTTTGTGCTATCATCGTATCCACATTATTTTTGGGGTGCACTTCCCTGCAGTGTGTGTGTTTTCATCTACCTCCCACGGAAGTGGGGTCGCTGTACCAGCGCTGTTCTCTTATTCCTATTTTGTCTATATCACTGTTTGGGTCTTTTGGGATAGACCCTTGAGTTCTTAGCTGCTGTACCGTCCCCCTTTTGTGTCTCCCTCCATCTATAGTCACTCCAGCGCCCCCTTGCCTTTTTTCTATTGAAGTGCCAGTGTCTACAATGGCTTGGCATCCTTCATTGCAGAATACCACCTCACCTGCTACCTGTATGCTGAAAGAAAAAAGGGACACAATGGCATTATTCCCTAATAAAAGCTAGCATTAGCTTTCGGATATGTCAGCGTTACCTCCAGGATAAATGAGTTTAACACATGCCCCCATATTACGCCCAACGTTAACCCGTAAGAAATCACTTTGCGCATTGGTGATTGCACTAGCTTCTGTGAACTTACTGTACTTTGCAAATACTATATTTAACATGGGGAGCTCAAAGTGCTAGCGCTAATTAGCTCAAGGCAAAGTTTTAGCTACAACCAAAAGCTGGCGTTAAAGGATTCCACTTTTGCAAAATCATATAGCACCCCCTAACCCCCCATCCCCCATAAATCTGATTCTCACCCCGATCTGCGGCTTCTTGTTGCCGGGAGCAGAGTGAGATTGGGAACTATTTATTCCCAATCTCCCTCCGCGATCTTGCAGGAAGCGCAAATCACCATGGAGTTCTCTGGACTCCAGGAGGTGATACTTGCAGCGGTGCAGAAGCGCTGGGTATGGTAGCATTTTCGAATTCTATTCTGCTCTGCCCCCTATGAGTCTGCCCATTACCTGGCAATTCATAAAAGTGACTAAATCATTACCTAGAGTTGGATGCCCCTCATTTAAGGCATTATCACCTCCCTAACGCTAGTGCTCACATAAATGAGCTTTAGCGCTAGGTTAATTAAGGGGATAGTGTGCCGCATAAATCACCTCCTGATCGCTAACATGTTAAAAAAATCCATTAGCGAATCAGTATTAGTGCTTTTTAGGCCCCCGGCACACGAGCGTTTTGAGAGAATGGAAGGAACGTCCGTGAAAGTGGGCGTTCCTTCCACTCTCTGCGCTCAGCGTACAAAGCACGATCCTCCTATGGAGAATCGCGCTTTGTATACTTTCAGCGTCCGTTTAGCTTTTTGACGGGGAGGCCTTTTTCACGTCCGGTGGAGGGCTTTCCCGTCAAAAACGCACGGACGCAGGGAAGTGCGGGCGCACATGAGGCAAAAATACGCTCGTGTGCCGGGGGCCTTAGCACCAGCTTACCGTTCTTTGAGCTCCCTATGCTTAACATGGGGAGCGCAAAGAGTAAGCAGAGAGTAATTAACCTTAGTCCTAACGCTAATTACAAACAGCTGTTGCTAACTAAAAAAGTTTGCTACAGCTTAGAGCTGTAGCTAACTGATTTCGCTACTGCAGAATCAGTTAGCTGTAAATGCCCGCCAAAAACCCCCCCAAAAACTCTTATCCCGCGGCGAGAACGTGGCCCGATCTGCTGCAAGTAGTTAGACTGGGGGAAAAGTCCCCAGTCTCCCTCTGCGATCACTCCGCCGACCTGCAGGATCTCGTGAGAGGCGAGATCCTGCAGTCATGTGACGAGGTCGGCAGTAGAAACCTCCATGGAGTCCAGATAACCAGCTTTTAATGACTTAATAAATCCACATCATGCTGTTTGTTTTACATCCCTTAACACTATGTAGTACTTGCTTTTGAGGTGTACTCAGTTTCTTGTAGGAACTTTGTAATTATGCCATGCCTCCATTCAATAAAAATTTACAGAACATTTCTGTCTATGTATTGATGATTAATACCATTTTGAATTTCTACAGAACCAAGAGACACTCTACGTAAGATTGCACCAGAAATGTATCCCTCACATTTTTCCTACAGCATGTGGTACCATGTCATTAGAAGAAAATCATCAATATGGCTTTGCATGTAGTATTATGTCAGCGTTGTACATAGATGTTCATAAAGTCAACCATTCTGCTTTCACTTACTTGTCCAATTGGATCTGCCAGTAGCCCTGGTTAGTGACTGGAGACCAGTTCAGCTGCCCAGAGAAATGTGATGAATCAATGCCGCCAAACATCAACTCACCCCCTTCAGAAGAGTTAGGATCTCTGAGGATAGAGCGAAAGTTAACCCAAGATTCTCATGATAATCACAATGGTTTGGATTACTCCAGGGAGTTTTGTGTTAGCCTTCTGAATCTAAAAGGTCATAGTCATGGTGGTAGAACTTGCACCCGCTTTTATATCAATAGATAAGATCATAGTTTGAGATTAACTATGGAAAAATAAATTACAATCCAAGAGACTGCATTACCGACTCATGTAGACTGAGAACAGGGGTTCTTCCACCAGATTCTGATTCATCATGTTATCAAAGACAGGAGTGCAACCCCCCACTGCCAATGAAGGATATGCAAGACCCAAGATTCCATCAAAAGCTGCATTTACAAAGGTGTTTCCTGGTTCTGATGAACTCTCCCCAAACTGTTGGTTTTGTACAGCAATACCTTGCACCTAGGAGAGAAGATGTAAGTGTAGGGCACGTTTAAAGGACTCCCCTGCTGTGGAAGTACACTCTTTTAGTTTGTTACAGGAATGACATGAGTAGGGTTGGTCATACTTAAAGATTGCTAATAGCTGAAGATGATCCTAAAGCAAAGTTTTTTTCTGGGATGTCTATTACATTTAACCCCATTAATTTATCCCTTTGTGCCTTGTATTTCTATGTTGGAGACAGTTTGTATCATTTTCCATCTAGTGCCATGCTTCCAAACGCTTATCTTTGAGTACAGCTACCAGACCAGGTTTGCCTGATTCTGAAGATAGGATTTGCTGTTTAGTGATCACACTGTTCAGCTTGACTTTCCAAGGAAATTCTTAAAATCTGGACTGTTAGGGGTACCTGCAGAACAGGGTTGGGAACCACTGGTCTAGTGAATTACCACTAGACTTGGATCCACCTTTTGGAGGGGAGGACAGTTTAATTCCACTGAAGACAGGCTCACAGCAGGTCTACCATATGTAATTAAAGTTTCTCTTGCAAACACTCACCAAAACCTGGTCAACTCCAATTAAGCCAGAGAGACTGCCAGTGCCATATTGGATTGAGAATGGAGACCCAATAGCAGCATAGGAGCTTGACAAGCTGGGATGGAATTTTGCATGTTGGGCTATGTGTAGATAAAAGAAAAGCAAGCGAGTCAAAGTTTAAGGTATTAAGCAGCATGTCTTCAATGTAACAAGAGAAAATTGCAGTGTTAAAACAGCTTTTATAGTGGCTTAATGTTATCCCAATGCAAGTGAGAAAGATGACACCAAGAAAATATCTTCTATAGCAATGCATGTGACAGTTGCAGGTAGTCTGCAAATATGCAGCTTGCACCGTTGTGTAGGAGGGTTTGATAATGTCTTACCACAGGCCTGGCTTGTGCAATAGACAGATGGGACCCACAAGTTTGAGGAACCGGTGTCAAAAATCACAGTAAAGTTCTGAGGAGGGGTACCAATTGATATCGTGCCAAAATATTCAACCTAGAAAAGGTAGGAGTAATGGTTAGTCATTTCTACCCAATGTATAATGAGTACCTCTTAAGGTTTATAAAGCATGAGATACACTGAGCACTGAGTGCCGCACGTCGAGACGTGCTCAGTGTGAACACTTTTTCCATCTCCCTTGCTCAGCCAGGAGCACCATAAATTGGAGAGGCTTTCAGCAATTTCCTAAATTATTTATTGGAAAGCAATCACATGACTATAAATAAAAGTATCGGTACTCGGCATCGGTGAGTACCTGGAAAAAAAAAGGATTCAGGACTTGTACTCGGTCCTAAAAAAGTGGTGTCGGTGCAACCCTAGTGTGGGGGGTGCTATATGATTAGGGTTACCTTTTTCTCTGTTTTTTTATACTATTCCGATTAAATTGTCTGTTATGTATATGTATTTTATTCAGTAGAAACTTTCTAAATGAATGTAATGTATCAGTGCGTCAGGCGGCTGTTATAAATGGAGTGTAGACCTTGCCTGTTTGACATGCGCTTTGTGAAATAAAGTTTTGGCATACTACATTGTAATTTAAAAGTTGTTTTACAATAAACTTGTTATTTTCTATGAAATGTGCTTTGTCTTCATTCGATGAGAAACAAACATTTCTCTAGTTTGATCTGCAAAGTATTGGATTCATGTCCAGTGTGGAGAGAAGCAAACGTAATCCAGTGTAGACTGGCTGCGAGGTGGAGCAGAGTGAAGTCATGCCTGCAAAATGTTTGCTTCGCCGCACGCTCAGTGTGTCCAGGTTTTAACACCTCCTTTGCTTAGCCGGCGGCACCATGTGTCGCTGACCAATGGGAGTTGGAAAAATCCAACTTTCCCCTCAGCGGAGCAGCGCGTAGAGAGGAGGGGCAGGATCTGCAGCCCACGGCGCATGCTCAGTGTCCTGTAGATTCCTCCCACCTACCGTTGCATCACCACACTGGGGGGCGGAGCTGCAGAGGCCTTGTAACACCGCTGGCTCTGGCTGTCTGTCAGTGGCGATAACGGTCTGGTCTGAAGTCTGTGTCAGTGATCATGATCTGGTCTGAGGTCTATATAAGTGGGCATGATCTGGTCTGTATATATGTATCTTACCCATCGCTAAACAATCTTATTTCTCGTCCTTTTCTCATGATTCCAGATGTCTATTTCAGACGTTCAATCTGTTAATGCGCCCTGCTTCCACTCAACCTTCCACAGACCTCACTGCTGTCAGCTTTGCTGACTACTTCACCGATAAGATTTCTAAACTTAGACTAGAGATTTCTTCACTGCCCTCCTCCGCCAACCATTTAACCCCATCAACTCCTTCACTCCCTGACCCCTCTTCTACTATGTCTTCCTTTTCTCCAGTCTCAGTGGAGGATGTCTCAGAAGTTCTCATGTCCTCCTGCCAGACCACATGTCCCTTTGATCCCATCCCCTTGCACCTTACTTGGTCTGTTCTACCAATCACTGTCCCTGCTCTGACTTATATTTTTAACCTCTCCCTCTCCTCTGGAGTCTTTCCCTCTGCATTCAAACCTGTGTTGATCACCCCATTCTAAAGCCATCTCTTGACCCCACCTCCCTTTCGAACTACTGCCCCATATCTGTTCAGCTTTGCCTCCAAGATCTTAGAACACCTGTTCTATAACCAACTCAGTTTTCTTGCTGTTAACTCTCTACTTGATCCGCACCAGTCCGGCTTTTGTTCTCACTCTACTGAGACTGCTCTGACCAAGGTGACTAATGATTTAGTTGCCGCTAAAACCAAAGGTCACTTCTCCCGCCTTATTCTTCGACCTCTAAGCTGCCTTCGATACTGTTGTCCACCCTCTCCTGCTTCTCACGTTGCGTCAGTTTGGCCTAAGTGATGCCACTCTCTCCTGGTTCTCTTCCTATCTCTCCTCGTGCTCCTTCAGTGTCAACTTTGCTGGTGCCTCTTCACCACCAGTGCTTCTCTCAGTTGGGGCGCCTCAAGGCTCTGTTCTGGGTCCCCTACTCTTCGTGATATATCACCTCTCTAGGCAACCTCATCTCTTCCTATGGACTCAATTATCATCTCTATGCTGATGACACTCAAATCTACCTTTATTCTCCCGATCTCCCTCCTCCAGTGTTGGACCGTGTTACAGCCTGCCTTTCAGCTGTCTCCGACTGGATGACCTCACATTTCCTAAAGCTCAACCTCTCGAAAACTGAACTTCTCATCTTCCCTCCCTCTAAAACCTCAATTCCTGCGCCCATCTCCCTTCAAATGAATGCTGCCACCATTACTTCTTCCTCTCAGGTTCGCTGCCTCGGGGTCCTCTTGGACTCCGATCTATCCTTTACTCCTCACAGTCAGTCACTAACCAAATCTTGCTACTTCCACCTAAAGAACATTGCACTCATCCGTTCCTTTCTTAATCAAGACCCTACTAAAATGCTCATCCAAGCTCTTGTTATCTCCCACCTTGACTACTGTAACCTCTCTGGCCAACAGAGATCCCAGATTCTCCCTCTGTAGTCTATAATGAATGCCAGCAGACTCAGACACCTCACATACCTCACCTCTTTGCCAATCTCTACACTGGCTCCCTGTTTCCTTTAGAATCCATTTCAAAATACTGGTGCTCACATACAGAGCTCTCCATACCTGCGCCCCTGCCTACATCTCCCTTATTAGCAGACATACCCCTTCCCGACCACTTCGCTCTGCCAATGATCTGATGCTATCAGTTCCTCGTACCCCTACTCCCACCTTCAGGACTTCTTCTGAGCAGCCCCCTTTCTATGGGACTCCCTCCCCCGCAACATTAGACTCTCCCCACCTCTCCAGTCCTTCAAGAAGTCTCTGAAAACACATTACTTTAGAGAATCCTATCGGCTCACTCCATAATCCCCCACTGTACATCTCTTGCCCCATCTTCCCAATCAGCCCACATGCACCCCGCTACTTCACATACTCCAGGTAATCACGTGAGGGGGCGGCACCAATGCAACGTGCACCTGCTCCAGTAGAATGTGGGAAGCAGGGCAGGCATGCTGCAGCGGTGGTTAGAGTGCGCTGCTGGAACACACATGGCTGCGGGCTGCCTGTTCCTGGAGCTGAGGGAAACCGACGGGGCCCCATTGTGCCTGGCCAAACTGGGCCCCTACTTACCCTGGTTGCCACTTTATAAATGCTTGTAACTGTATCTGAGTGGGCATGATCTGGTCTGTATATATGTATCTGAGTGGGCATGATATTGGTGAATAGCTGAAATAAAGTATTGGTATTTGTACTCAGTCTTAAAAAAGTGGAATCAGTGCAACCCTAGTGTGTGTGTGTGTGTGAAAGATATATATATATATATATATATGAGGGGCAGGTTGCTATATGATTTGTGTTACCACTTTTTCTATTTTTGTTATACTATTCTGATTAATTTGGCATTAATTTATATGTATTTTATTCAGGACCTTGCCTATATGTCATGTGCTTTCTGAAAATTAGGGATGTGCGTTTCGGGTTTCGGAATTTTCACGAAATTTCCCGATTCGTGCATTCGGATTCTGACGATTTTCCGAAAATTTTCAGATCCGAAAACGGTAGATCCGAAAAAATTTCCAAAACGAAAATTTGTTTGGAATTTTCGAATGGACTAGAAATGTGTAAAATCGAAAATCATTTTCGTTCCATTCGTAATTTCGGCTCCATTCCTGATCTCGGTTCCATTTCAGTAATTTCGGACAACGTATTTTTTGGTTATATCGCTGATTCTGTAATTTTGTATCATTCCCTTCTCAATGTATCCTTCTTGTAAAACCAGAGAAATCTCAATGTATCCTTCTTGTAAAACCAGAGAAATCTCAATGTATCCTTCTCGGGAATCCAGAGAAATCTCAATGTATCCTTCCCGGGAAACCAGAGAAATCTCAATGTATCCTTCTTGTAAAACATGAGAAATCTCAATGTAGCCTTCTTGTAAAACATGAGAAATCTCAATGGCAGAATTATCGTATCGACAGAATTATCGTATCGACAGAAATATCGGATCCGAAAAACCATTAGTTTACGTCAAAACGAATAGACACTTTGAAACGAGGAGAACAGACGTTCCGAAAAACACGAAAATTTCCGAAAATACGAAAAAAAGTCGATACGAAAAATGAAACGAAAACGAAACGAACCGAAACGGAAATCGGCCGAAACGAGCCGAAACGAAGATTTACAAAATCCGAACGAACCGAACCGAACAAAAAATCGGTGCACAAGTCTAGTGAATAAAGTTTTGGCCTGTATATTGTCATTTAAAAGTTGTTTTACAATAAACTTGTTTTTTTCTATGAAATGGGCTTTGCTTCATTTGATGAGAAACAAACATTTCTCTATTTTGATCTGCAAAGTACTGGATTCCAGTCCAGTGTGGAGAGAAGCAAACGTAAACCAGTGTAGACAGGCTGCAAGGCGGAGCGGGGGGGAGGTCAAACCTGCAAAATGTTTGCTTCTCTTTGCTGTGCGTTGCTACACGCTCAGTGTATCTCAGGCTTAACTCTTAAATAAGGAGGAGTTGTTCGAGTGTTCTTCGAGTCAGGCATGGTCAGGAACAGCAGGTTGCAGGGAAGTACCAGAGACCATATACATGCAATTCAGGGACGTCCCATCAGGGGTGGCATGTGAGGCAGGGTAGGGTGAGAGCAGCCAGTTCCTGGGGAGCACAGAGAGCAGCCAGATCCTGGGGAACACAGAGAGCAGCCAGATCCTGGGGAGCATTGATCCTGAACCCACGTAACCCGTGTTTATCTGGCTCTGATACTAGTCAGTGCCTCACAGCCACTGACCTCATTGCACATCACTGATGCAATGTCAGGCAAGTGTAAGAGCCTGCTTAGAAAGGTTTATCTGCAGGACTTTTCACCCATCCTCCTGTGCTTCAGGGCCAGAGTCATGAACCAATTCAGGATTGAAGTCCTTCCAGTGAAGTAAACTCACATTGAAAACCACCCTAGAGTGTCAAGCATGCACTCCACCCCCAAGCCATAAGACATGTTGCAGCTTGCAGGTAGTAGCCAGGATGTCACATCCCCCGCTGTGCTGTATTTCAGGCAAGTTTTAAAATAACCAAAGGGTTATGTTTATTAACCCCTCAGCCCCTTCTCTCATTTTAACACTAGAGCAGGGTTGTTAGACTCATATGCCCCTGATTTTGAGGCCTACAATTCCCAGAATTCTTCCAATGTAATAGATGGCCAGGGAATTACAGGGGGTGTAATTCAGAAACGTGTGGGGAGGGGGGGCAGAGTATCTCTTTAAATGCCAGACTTCTGCACCAAAAAAGGTAGATATGACATTAAAGCAAAGTATATATTTTTCAGACATTGACTGTTGCATTAAAGCAAAATGAATTGTTTAAAACAGTTTCCTGTATGTGACCCGAAACCTGAAATCTAAATGAGTAATAGTAACACATTTTCCCTTAAGCATAAACATTTATAAAAGTTTACACTTACATCCATGTAATTGATAAGGGGCTCATTAGGGGCCCCTGTAGGACAGGTTTCAGTATATTGTATCATATCCAAACCCTGCGATTTCCAGAGATGTGACAGCTGGCCATTTTCCTTAAAGGCTTTGCGGACTGATTTCTTTCTTGTCAAAGGAATCCTGTGACATAGACAATATTACATTAGAATTCACAACCTAGACAGTGATTTGCACATACACACTGATAGACAATACAGATTAATAGTATCTGTGGCATATACAGGAGCACATGTTGAAGATGGATGCTAACCTGAATAAAGACTTAAGGACTGGGAGAAGTCCTTTGCTGTTGAAGTATTTAAATAGCTACTTTGACATGAGGTCAGTCAGTGTAGACTGACTTCTAAAAATAATCATTTGTAATTCCTTAGATTTGCTCACTTTAATTTTATTATGTGCAAGGTAAATTGGCTAAACTATTTTATCATTTACAGTGACATCACATTTACATTTTGTTCTAGCAATCAAAGAAAATTGCATATTATTTCCATTTGTAAAAGATATATATATATATATATATATCTGGCAATATCCCACTTAAAATTGGTGAGGAGTGGATAAAACTGGCCACTCACATGTACCAAACTAAACTGCAGCATTTCTCATCCCCACAGGGATACTCAATCAAAACAGAAAAGTTCAATGTAGAGGATAAACTCAGGAACATAATACAAGTAAAAAAGATAAAATAGTGCAGTCAATACGTATATACAAAACCTCATTTATTGTACTAACCTTTAAAACGTATAAGAAATCAGATATGCATGAAGTGACCAAAAAGAACCAGGGACCCAGATGAAAACAGTCCAATGTTCATAAATCCTCCTGATGATGCATGCTCCTGAGGGAACTGAACTTTGACTGAATGCGTTGAGCTTTTCCACCATGAATCCCCTTGCTTCTGGAACAGTATGGTGGAAAAGCTCAATGCGTTTCGTTGAAGTTGACTTCCTCAGGAGAATGCATGCTCTTAATGATGCATGCTCCTGTTGAAGTCAACTTCAAAGAAACGCATTGAGTTTTTCCATCGCGCTTTTCCACCATACTGTTCCAGAACCAAAGGATTCATGAACATTGGACGGCTTTCTTCTGTGTCCCTGGTTCTGGGTAGTCACTGCATGCATGTTTGATGTGTTCTTATTCTTTTTTTAATAACAAGAGTACAATAAATGTAGTTTTGTATTTACTTATTGTCCACAGTCTGCGCTATTGTTTTTTTTTTTTTTTGTAATCTAATTTTTAAATGTATAAGGTTCCTGATTTTATCCTCTACGTTGACGTTTTCCAGTTTGACGGAGGATCCTTGTGGGGATGAAAAGTGCTGCAATTTGGTTTGGTGCATGCGAGTGGCCAATTATTTCCACTGCTCGTCAATTTTAACTAGGATATTACCTGATCTATATATTTTTTTTTTTTTTTTTTTTTTTTGTTTGTTTGTTATTATTTTGTTTGGCTATATTTCGATTTGGCCAGAACCAATTGTCACACTTTACATACAATTACAATTTTGAAGCTTGGAGTGAAATCGTGGGAAATTGATTAGCACCAAATAAGACTTTAATGTCTTTTAAGATTTTTTTTGGAGAACATTTTTTACATATGACAGGGCTGCTTGCATAACATCAGTTCATGCAGTAACAATTCAAATTAGCTTGAAAGAAAAGAAGTCGAGTTTTTTTACACACACACACACACACACACACACTTTAAAAGGGGTACCCTTATACTCGTGGCACAACTCAACAGAAGTGAACGTATTCTGTGTGTTTAAGATTAATTGTGCTGTAATGTTGACAGCTATCACATACCAATCTTCATAGTTGATGGCTAAGGGTTTATATAGAGGATAAGGTTATCCAGGGGATTAAAAGACTTTTGTACAAAGTAAAGCATCTCCTCACCTATGTATACATTAAAGTTTCCAACCTGCTAAATATTAGTATAGAGATCAGCAGGGAATATGCCCAAGAATGCCAACTAATTAAGAAAATTGTTATCCTTACCATCTTTTTATCTGCATATATTGCCGTTTTATCAGAGGGCTCATACACAGTTCGTTCTACTTCTTACACATACAGGGTTATTCAAAGGGATCCAAATGGCTGGAGAAAGGTAACCGAACGCTGAAGATCAGCGTTCAGTTACCTTTCTTGGCCATTCGGCTATCCAGAGAGCAGGCAATTTGCCAAATCCTGGCGAATTGCCTGCACATTCGGTGCCTGTTCGAGGGCAGTGAAATCCCCATAAAAGAGCACTGCTTCGGCTATTCAGAGAACACAAACCAGCAGTGAAAGGTTCCCGAAATGCCCTGCCGTTCGGTAGTTTCATTCGACAGGTTTATTCAGGAGAATCCCATAGGCTTCAATGTTAAAAATATTCCCGTTTTAATTCAATATCTAATAAACCGTTCATTATAAAATTATGCAGTAAAAAGTCTCTTTATTTATAGATTTTTTGGATATTTTAAGCATTTTTCTGGATTTTATTTTTTTTCAAAAAATTCCGGATTTTTTTTATTTTTTTAAGTTTACTTATTTTTTCTGTAACAGCCCTTTTTATTATCATTCATTGGAGCTCATGTAAATTTCAGACATTTTCGCTCAGTAGTTTCTTTGCAAACAGCGTTTCACTTTTCAATCATTCAAGCAAACGGTTTTCCTAATTTATTTACTTCACTCGTCTGCGGTGTCGGCTTTTTCCAGCAGCTTCGCTGTGTGTGATCGGCTCCTGCTCGGGTTTCTCCGGCGGGATAATCCAGATGTTTTTGCGGGTTTCGGCGTGCATTCGCCGGGTTTTTGCGGTGAGTTTTCGGCGGGTTTGCGGCGACTTTTCCCTGCGTTTCGACGGCCCTGTGGTGCTTGCTGAATACACGGCAGGGTCGCCGAAATGGGATTGCTGAATTGAAGAGAACGAAAAGTCACCGAACGTCCGGTGACTTTTTGATTCTCTTTGAATAACCCTGATACTTTTTGTAGTCTTTATAAAACTGGCCTTTCACTCCATGATACAAGTTTAAATTAGAAAAGAAAACATATATTGATATCATCAGCCTGGCATTTCTGGTTTTAATACGATTTGGAGGAAAACTAGGATTATGATAATCACATGCAAAAAGTGGTACAGATAGCTGGTGTACTTACCGTAGCACCCCATGGACTAGGGCCACAAAGAGTAAACCCAGCAAGATCTGTTTCAGCATGGTGGCATATAACACCCTGTCACAAAATTACCATTTTATAAGCAGCTTGGACCAAGCCCTTATGATAAGACTGTTTGCATTTATAAAAAGCAAACAGGTGTGTGATTTCAGCAAATTAGAGGTTTTGAGCAGGTGAAAAGCTTAAACATTGGCCTCCTAATGTCAACGGAATAGATTGCCAGCTCTGCAAGGTTTAGCTTGTCATGATAAAGTAAGATGAGCTATTTGTTGCTTCTTTAACTGATTCAGATGTAGAGCCAAACCTTCTCATCAATTTAGCTGAGCAACTTTTTTAAAATCTGTAACAGACCTTTTTATTATTTTTAAAGGCCCTTTTTTATTATTTAGACACATTTTAATACATTTTTATTGGTTTAAACACCTATTAGGAGAGTTACATTTTTTTCAGTTTGGTGGAAATTTCTGTCAATTCAGTACAGTTCAGCGGTGTTCAATGACGTTCGGTAACTGGTTCGGCAACTCCAATTTAGGCAAAATACAGTGACCAAATCGTGTGAATATCTGGTAGCATGATGTTAGTCGCTTTCGGGATTCAGGTGGCTCTCGTGAATTGCATCATCCACATGGATTGATATAGAACAGAAGCAAAATACATATAATAGTGCAGAGTGTATTGATTAATGTACTTGATTATACAGTATAAAATATATTGGTTCCACTCACAAAGGCAGAGCCCTATCACTGGCTCTGAGTGGGTAGACACACATGGGTATATTTCTTCTTGGTGTTCTGAAGGTAACCCACACCTCTCAAATACGATCTCTTCTCCCGACGTTGGACATAAGAACAGACCCTTTATTGTGTTTCGCTGTCTCTGCAAATGTCTTCGGAAGCAGTTTTTGCTGGTGAGAAATCACAATGAAAAAACAATACATACAGTAAATAACCCCCCTTCCCATCCTCAGTCCTTAAATATGTCCATATTTCTTGGATATAAAATATAACATACCCAAGTACAGTACATATCAAAAGTAGTTTTTCACCTTTATTAACCCCTTAAGGACGGGAGCAATTTTACAACTTCGGTGCAGTTTGGGAACTAGAAGTTTGCTGAACTCATTTTGACTGTTTTTAAACGCGGTTTTAAGTCACGTATTATTATACCACCCAGACAAATTATATATCGTTCTTTCCGGCAGACTCGGCAGATTAATAATATATCATTATTATATGTATACGTCATGCCCTGCCAGAATGCTATAACAAAAAATGTAAAAAAATTAGAATTTTCAATAAAATTTCAATCATCCACAGTGTGTAAAGTATTTTTTTTTCGCATTTTATTACCCGAGTCTTTGCGGTTATATTCTATTGGGTAGACTTGTTAAAAATATTTGAACAGGGAACCCATCGGTTTTTTTTTTGGGAGAAAGTACGTGAGCTAAACCGCCCCCCCCCCAAAACAAAATCATTAGTGAAGCATCATTGTTCACATTATAATTGAAATGTGAACAATAGTGCTGCATTGAAAAAAAAAAGCACGTTTTTAAATTTTTATTAATTATTTTTTATTATTTACATTTTTTTACACTTTCATTTTACTTGTAACTTGGTCATGTTTGGTATCATTCAAAAGGCCATGATCATGCTGCCACCGATCAGGAGATAAAAGGTGTTCAAAGTACCCCCCTATCTCCACCATGGGATTTCCTTAGGAAATCCCTTGGCAGCTAGGGGGTCCCAGGTTAACTGATGTCATCGTGCCACGCCCGATGACGCCAGTGGAAGTGGGGAGTCCCGGAGGTGGTGCTGCCATCCAAGATTAAAATATTGAGTTTGGCGAGCAGGGGGGTGAATTTTTGGACTGATAATCTAAGCGTGGTTCATGTCTTGAACCGTTCTTCGTCCACTTCCCTGCCTGTTTTCTTGCTTTTGCGTCAGTTTGTGCTTAGGTGCCTCGATTATAATTAGGGATGCACCGATACCACTTTTTTAAGACCGAGTACGAGTACCGATACTTTTATTTAATGTCATGTGACGCTTTCCAATAGGAACAGACCTCATATAAAAATTTATATGAGATTTGCCCCCAGCTCACATGGATTTGCCCCTAGGTCTCATGGATTTGCCCCCAGGTCTCATGGATTTGCCCCCAGCACTCATGGATTTGCCCACAGCTCACATGGATTTGCCCCCAGCTCACATGGATATGCCCCCAGCTCTGATGGATATGCCCCAGCTCTGATGGATTTGCCCCAGCTCTGATGGATTTGCCCCCAGCACTCATGAATTTGCCCCCAGCTCTGATGGATTAGCCCCCAGCTCTGATGGATATGCCCCAGCTCTGATGGATATGTCCCCCAGGTCTCATGGATTTGCCCCCAGGTCTCATGGATTTACCCCCAGCTCACATGGATTTGCCCCCAGCTCTGATGGATATGCCCCAGCTCTGATGGATTTGCACCAGCTCTGATGGATTTGCCCCCAGCACTCATGGATTTGGCCCCAGCACTCATGGATATGTCCCCCAGGTCTCATGGATTTGCCCCCAGGTCTCATGGATTTACCCCCAGGTCTCATGGATTTGCCCCCAGGTCTCATGGATTTGCTCCCAGGTCTCATGGATTTACCCCCAGGTCTCATGGATTTGCCCCCAGCTCGAACGCTGGGGAAGCTGGCCGTGTGCATGTAAAGCACGCGGCCAGCGTTCCCCTCCAGCACGCCGCGATACTCACCCATCCTGAAGGTCCGGTCGCTGGGCAGTGATGCAATCACGTGGCCGCCGGGCGCATCTGTGACGCTGCCTCCAGCCGAGAGGCAGCGTCACAGGAGCGCCCAGTGGCCACGGGAACGCATCACTGCCCAGCGATCGGACCTTCAGGATGGGTGAGTATCGCGGCGCGCCGGAGGGGAACGCTGGCCGCGTGCTTTTCATTCACGCGGCCAGCTTCCCCAGCCCCGCGGATACCGGCAAGCCGGCCCAGCGCCAGCTTCCAGTATCGGCGGGATATTTCGGGCCCTTTGCACGAGTAACAAGTACTCGTGCAAACGGCAATATCGGCCCGATACCGATACTAGTATCGGTATCGGTGCATCCCTAATTATAATATCTGCTTTAAGGCTCAGCATGTTCCGTGAATTTCTAACGCTGTTGATGACTCTCTCTCCCGGTTCCAGTGGGACCGTTTTTGGCAGGTGGAGCCTGGGGCAGATCAGATAGGTACACCTTTTTCTCGATGGTTACGGACCCTGGCTTTGGTGGATTGATTCAGCATTTGTTTCGCTCTTTTGGCCAAGACTACTTGAATGGCTTATACACAGGTGTGGAGAGCATGGGAAGCTGTGGCCAGGTCGGGCCACGGATGGCAGGCTGCAGGTGACAGCTGCTGGGCTACTTGCCAACTTTTGAGTCTGATGGAGCAGGAGGGTCATTCGGTGGCCTACGTTTCCAGGACACAGTCAGCACTTTTGGTCCTCTGACAGCTTGTGGGATGGGAGGATTTTTCTAAAGATGGGTTATTGCAGAGGACAGTTGCTGGCTGGGGGAGAATATCCACACCGGATTCTCGTTGGCTGGTCTCATTTTCCCTTTTGCGTGAATTATTATTGACATTGGGATTAGTCTGTGTGGATGACTTTGAAGTCCTTTTATTTTGGGTGGCTTTTATGTTCTGCTTTTTCAGTACCATCTGAATTGGGGAGCTAGTCTCGTGTAGCACTCATTGTCCCTCTGGGCTTCAGGTACGGTATGTGTTGGTGGGTGATGATAGGGTTTGTTTATATATACCCCGATCTAAGACGGATCAGGTTGGGAGGGGTTTTTTCATTCATTTAGTTCACATTGAGGTCGATCCTGTTGCCCATATGCGCTCGCTCAGGAATTTTTGACTAAGAGACGGTGGTGCCCCTTTTTTGGTTCATGTCTCTGGTTATCTGCTGACC
Source organism: Leptobrachium leishanense (assembly GCA_009667805.1). Classification (NCBI taxonomy): domain Eukaryota; kingdom Metazoa; phylum Chordata; class Amphibia; order Anura; family Megophryidae; genus Leptobrachium; species Leptobrachium leishanense. The sequence continues at coordinate 151,833,094 of CM019064.1, read as the reverse complement.
AAGTTTACAGTGTTTTTTTCACCTATGCGTGTCGTGCCTCGGTTTAAACCCGGCGGATTTTTCGCCTCATTATTTTAGAATTGGGGCCACTACAGAGGTAGCAGCATCAGGGTCTATGTTGCATCTGTTGGTGAGATGGTCTTCAGATCATTTTCAGGTGTATCTTCGTAACCACTTACTGTAAAAAAAATTCTTCCAGGTTCTTCGAGGTCTGTCTGGATATTACACCATTCCTACATCTTCTGGGCAGCTCATTGTGCTGTTGCACATGTTGTTATCAGCAGAAATTTGGGCCTTCCCATGAATGTAGCACAGGTGCGTTGGTTGGGCATTAGGGGTTTGAGGTGGGTTAACGCAGGGCTCAAAATTTCCACTCACCTACTAGCATTTGGCGAGTAGAAATTAAGTGAGGGCGAGTGAAAATGCACCTGCAGGCAGCACAATAAATTATTTTGTTCTGCCTGTGCTGCGTATACCGGCGGCAGCTGTGTTTCTTTTTAGGCCTGGCCACCAGCCGGAGAATCCAAGATGGCTACCAACTGACCGGCTGGCGGTCCCCTTTGATAACGACAGAGAGGGCACGCCAGACATCTGCTGCCCATGCCTGCCCCATCCTGGTGGTTCTCTTATGGCCGCACCCTGCATGCCTGTTACCACGAGTCAACAATCCCTCGCTCTGCCCACACTGGGGTCTGATATCTGGGTATACATGTATCTGAGGCCTGATGTCTGGGTATACATGTATCTGGGGTCTGATGTCTGGATATACATGTATCTTGAGTATGTCTGATGTCTGGGTATTTATGTATCTTGGATTTGATTATTATTATTGTCATCTATTATATAGTGCCAAATTTCCGCAGCACTTTACAGGATCTGATGTCTGTATATACATGTATCTGGGGTCTGTGAGTATTCATGTATCGTGAGTCTGATGTCTGGGTATTCATGTATCTAGGGTCTGATGTCTGGGTATTCATGTATCTAGGGTCTGATGTCTGGGTATACATGTATCTGGAGTGATTGTGGTGATGAAAGAAATGCATTAAGTTAAATATTTTTTGCATCCCTATTGATGTAAAGTACTTATTTTCCTTTATGTTTACAATGCTTTATGTTAATATTGGTAATGTTATTTATTTTTGTAACTTTATTCTGATTAAAACATTTAACAGTGTAATTTCATAAGATACTTTAAGACTGTGTGCTTATGGTCGAAGTTAAGGGCAGGGTAGGGGTCAGGTGGGGCAACTAGTGGCGAGTAACTCATGAGGAAAAGGAGGTATCCTGTATTTTGGCTCCACCTGGTGGTTCCTTTGTAAAGAGCCTGGTATAGTATCTCTGAAGAAGATAGTCTGGGGATACTTAAAATTGGTGTACAAATAAATGCAAAGTTGTGCAAAATAGCAAAGGCAAAAATAATATACCGTTTATACGTGTGCAAATAATTCAGGAGAGATGAATTCCCAAACACATTATAGACATATAGCCCGTGTAAATCTGGTGTGCAAATGAGAGCGAAGTTGTGCAAAATGGCAAAAAAAATCAAGTGATAGAAAATGGCAAAAAAACAAGTAAGTGATGTGCCATATATAGATGCGCAAATAATTCACATTGTAAACATGTGTCTGTGCAGCTTGTGCAAAATTAGCAAAGTGATAAACAGTTTATCAATATACAGCACGTGCGGAGAGATAATAAAAAGGGCATAAATTCTTAAACCAGCTGTAACATGCAGGCTGATGCCTGTAGAGAAGAGAAAAAAAATGTCAATACAGTCGGTATGTGCAAAACAGCAAATAGAAAGGATATAAATGGCAGTAAGTCTTGAACAAGTTCGTAGTCTTAAACTGAGGAAGCGGCTGTGATCCGCAAAACGCGTTTTAGTGTATTACCCCTTTTTATTTCATTCTTTTACCATGTATTTATTTTATCTTTAGAGGAATAAAAACGTTTAAAAACCAGCAGGTGAACGTTTTTTGCCTCTCTATACGGCTGCTAAGGCACAGCCCCTGTTGCAATATGCTCTAGGGGACAGCTCTTCACATAAAAATTTGGCTGATTCATCCACCACAGATGAGCATTGCATCTCCTGCTGCCGAGCAAAATTACAGACTCAGGACTCCTTGCCGTGAGTTGGGGAAATCTGGAGTTCCCACATAAGCCGCCAGACGCCTTCAAAATACGGTGTCTGACGTGAGACACCATTCCATGTGAGTGTAATCTTTCATTAATTTTTTTGACATGCGGTGTCATGCTATACTACGCTATGTTTTGTTCTTTGTTTCCTTTGAGGCATTGAGGATCATTCACCATCTACCTACTAGTGAAAATATTGGATATTATCCCCTATAAGGAACAGACAGAAAGAAGTGCTGAACTCTGCTCAATCTACCCCCATCCTGAGTAACTCATGAGGCCTGGCTAGTAGCTCGGGACTTGAAATTTTGAGCCCTGGGTTAACGTATAATGCTCATCGGGCTCCAGATTCGGTGATCCATTCATGCGGGTGGTAATGATCTTTGTCATATCCGGTCTTTGGATTTGGCTCAGGGCAAAACAACAGGTCAAATCCTGTTTAATGCCATTGTCATGCCTTTCTGCAAGTGGTATGCTGTTATAACCTGTTTAATGTGTTCATTCTCTATGAAAGTGTATTGTAATATCGCCATCTAGTGTATGGCTCAGTAGTTGTTGAGGGAGGAGAGTTTAGCTGTCTGTCTAATTATACCTCCGCCACGTGTAAAGAGGGCAGAACAGCCGTGTTTAAAAATACTTCCCTGGTTTAGTCTGAGAGATTGTCTCCAGGCCTGCTTGGAATTAAATTTAATGTCCTAAGGCAGACCTCAAAATTTCCACTCGCATTCGGCGAGTGGAAATTAGCTGAGGGCGAGTGGGCGGACTGACCCGTCGGTTGCTGGGGCCCGGTTCAGTGGGCCGTCGTCTTCTTAATTGACAGCTCCGGTATCGGACTCTCGGAGTCCGAATCTGGAGCTGTCTGTTAAGCGCTGCCCCCGCCCGCGAGATTTACATTTGCGGGTCACCTGCCCACCCACCTGAAGCATCGCACACTCGCAGCGTAAGTGCTGCGAGTATTCCAAACATCACGTGGGTGGGTCAGGTGATGAGCAGGAGGGGGCGGCACCAATGGAGCATGCAGGAGAGGCAGAGGACAGAGCCGCACAATCTGCTCAATTTGTAAGTGACTGTTTCGGGGGTGTAAAAAGAATGAGAATGAGAGAGGGGGTGAAAAAAGACAGAATGGGTGAGGGGGTGAAAAAACAAGAATAAGAAAGAGAGGGGTGAAAAACAGAATGATAGGGGGTGAAAAAAAAATGGGGGTGAAAAACAGAATGAGAGAGTAAGAGAGGGGTGACAAAATAACTGAATTTATTGCACCAATGCGTTGGCGTTAAGCCGTTGGGTAAAATGGGCGCTGGGAGAGACTCCCTCTGTTTCTGTGTAATCCAGGAAGAGCGACAAGTTCTGGCTACTGCAAGTATGCTGCTGTGGAAGGGTCAGATTAAAATATGGTGTTTTTGGGATGTGTTTATGTGGTTAAATGGTTATGTAAAATTTAATAAAGCTGTGGCCTATGCCCTTTTCTAAATATATATTCATGTTGTGTGGTTAATTGAGGGCATGATCATTCAAGGATCCAGGTTTAGGCTGGCCGTCCACTGGCACTGTAGTCGGGTGACCGACTTGGTCACCCAACTATGGATAACACCATCGACCGATCAGGGTCATCCTCTGGAAGCATCTGTGGATGTCCCAGATCAACCGATGGACAGGCCACCAGGTGAAAAAAAAGAAAAACCCTGCTGCCAGGGCGTTGCGGTGTGAAAGAAACCGTTTTTGATGCTGAAATTGAGTTTTAGCATCAAGGACTGTCCCCGTCCAGTGCGGCTGGCTTGCAGTGGGAAGGGGAAAAAAAAACAACTCGCCAGGCTGCAGGGGGATTAACCCCGCTCTCCCTGGTGCTGAAAATCTTTCAGCACCAGGGAAAGCAACGCTGAAGTCGGCTTGCGGAGACGTTTTTCCCCACACACGCTGGTTATACTATACAAGCATCTTTTTCAGGGTCCCCTGCCTGGCGGATTAAGTATACAATGCATCTTTTTCATGTAAATTTGTAACAGAATGCCTCAGCATTGTCCGATAAAATCTATTGAAATTGAAAGGACATCTGTTGTAAACACATAAAATCGTCTGAAATCGTACATCAGTGGACGGATGCAATGAAAGAGGGCCGATTCACCTGCATGTTGTAGGATCAGTAGGACGACTTCAGACAATATCAGATGATCGCACCATTGCAGGGATACGGACCCAGTGGAAGGCCACCCTTACGCAGTCAAGCTCTATCAGTCTGATTATTTTATGTGTGGGGTCACCTTGCTCTTATTCCAGATCTAATGAAGCTCTTTCAGCCTGAGTGTTTATTGTATAGACATCTTGATGTAGGGAGGCCAGCACCCCCAAGTTCCAGACCTTATACCTCTAAGATGTAACAAAATAACTGGTTGATCATATCCGATCTAATTAATATCTACCAGAATTCCACCCAACTTTCAGCCCTAGAAACCCAACCAGTCTCAGACCTATTAACACACTCCCAACCCCCACTCCCAACTTCCACTTTGCACTCTGGAACACTACGTCAGCGAGTAACATGATGAAATCTGCCATCCATGACTTCCTCATCTCACGCTCCCTACATCTACAGGCTTTAACTGAAACCTGGCTCTCCCCATTGGATACAACGGTGTCCAACTGACAAAACTAGACCGAGTGACAAAAAAGGTGGTGGTGTGGGGTTCTTACTCGCTCTCCACTGCTCCTTTCAGCCCGATCCTCAGTGCCCATTTCTTTCCCTACTTTTGAGGTCCATACTATCTGCCTGTGTAAACCTCCAGCTGCTCGTATTGCTGTTATCTACCGAACCCCTGACCAACCTCTTCTCTTCCTTGACCATTTCTCTTCCTGGCTCCCGTACCTCATGTACTCTGACATTTCAGCTCAGCTGCCTCGCGATTTCTCTCCATTTATATTTGGCCTCACTCAGTGATCCGACTCCCCCACACACACAGCTGGCAATACTCTGGATCTCATCTTCTCCACATCATCCGGAGGCAACCGCGCGATGACGCTACACAGCATGTGACTGTGATACTCTGGAAACACAGAAAGAAGAAATTTGCAATCCTAGAGCGACCGCACGATGATTCACGTGACCGGAAACAGGAAGTAAATGGAATCGGCCACAGGAACTGGTTTCTTATATTGATTAGAGTGGAATAACCTTCTGTATATATATATATACATAAAGGACCTGGAAACCCCCTACACAAGACTTTTTCTGACTGAAGGCGGCAGATATACTGCCGAAACGCGTCTCTGGTTTTATGGTATTTTTAAAAGTGTTAAGATAGGACCGTTACTTTTCTGGAGCTATACATACCCAGGAAGGAGCCTGGAAAAGGACCAGTCGGCCACCACTGGAGAGGTTGTGCACAAACCTTATTAGATGAAGACTCAGAGCCGAGAAAATCAAGAGGCTCCAGAGCCAGTGAGTGCGATTCCCCAAGGGGCTCAGCAGGTATTTTAGGTCTCTTTTGTCCATTTTCTCTTTCCATTGAGGAGGCCCTTTTCCGGCTAAAGAAGGAACGAGACATTCTTTAATTAGCGAGAGCTGAGCATTCCTGAAAGCTGGGATACAGGGGCTCTATACTATGTGAGTTTTTGCATGGAAGTGGAGTACTTGGAGCTCAGAAGTTGTTGCACGATTATATCCTTTGTGCTTTATTTTTGAGATACTAAAACGGATCTGTCACAGATAACCCACTCCTCAGTTTACATCAATGCAAGTATATGAAGTTCTAATTTCATTCAAGTTGGGAATTGGCACGTCTTTTTAATGTGCAGGAGTCACACTTATTTATGTCCTTCATGCCCTATGCAAACTGCATGAGCTTTTGAAATTTATACTATTACGTTTTAGAGACATTAGCACTTTATGCACAAATTGCACACTACAAAACGCATTTAGGAAGAATCACTAAGCACTCTCCTACTTAGATTACACAAGTATTTTTTATTGTATAACACGTCTATTGACCTAAGTGTCGCACATATGCTGAAGGTATGGTCAATAATTCCAATCTGCGAAGGGAGCAGACTGGGTGAAACCAGAAGTGCTTTGATTTAAACGTTTTCTGCAACTCAAAGCATGACTTCAGTTCTGGTAGGATTGTACTTTGATATTTTGTTCCTTATATATCTAAATGTGTATTAATGTATAAGGAACAAAATATCAAAGTAAAATCCTACCAGTACTGAAGTCATGCTTTGTGTTGCAGGTAAGAGGGACCATATCCAGGGTTATAAACAGGGCAAAAGTGATTTAATTCACATCCCTGTGATTAGAAAAGGCCGTTGCCACTGTTGAGTAATTAGATAAGACACAATACAGAGGTCAGCTGGTTGTGCTGATGTGTCATGACTATAGGATCTAATGTTATATTGATTATATTGCACCATTAGCCTACTATAATATAGATTAAACATGTACAGATATATGATTACTCAATCTATATTATAGTAGGCTAATGGTGCAATATAATCAATATAACATTAGATTCTATAGTCATCACATTCCCTGTATGCTGGTGAGCTATGACACATCAGCACAACCCGCTGACCTCTGTATAGTGTCTTATCGAATTACTCAACAGTGGCAACGGCCTTTTCTAATCACAGGGATGTGAATTAAATCACTTTTGCCTGGTTTATAACACTGGAAATGCTCCCTCTTACCTGCAACAAAAAGCATGACTTCAGTTCTGGTAGGATTGTACTTTGGTATTTGGTTCCTACCAGAAACGGAAGGTCTGCTTTTTGGTTCCCCCCTGTATTAGGAAGCCTCTTAGATAAACACGTGCTCATCATTCAGGCTTTTCACTCTGCTGCCATCTACTGGTGGTTTAATAGAAATGCCGTTGGGGTACCTGATTTTGACATACCTTACACCGGCACAAGGGTACAATATAATAGAATCAAATATATTCTGCACCAATAGGAACATTTTTAGAATCTTTATCTGTCCTTGTACAATTTTATTGTACGTATTTTCCTTTAAAGGAAGTATCTTAAATTGTACTATATAAAACACTGATTAATATACAAGCGCCTCTACTATACACATTTTTTTCTTTGCTAATAGACAAGCTTACTGCAAATGGTGTGACTGTACACAAATTGTGGATACCGTGGATGGAATATCATGTGTGAACTGGTTATACAGTTAACTGAATAGCAGTAGCCAGTACTGAGATTATGTTGTATATGTGACTCTAGAAACAATATATGGGGGGGGGGGAATAAGATACCAGTCAAAACGGGAGGGTGGGGAACATTAATAATTTTCGCCACTTAGGCTCATGTCAGATGAGCGCACTGATCACGTCCGTCTTGCCGCACATTTGTACGTCCGTTATAGCATATAATTATGACCAATGGAGCCCCACACACAAAGTACAGGAGGTTAGGCACAGGGCTGGATTAACATAGGGGCAGATGGAGCAGCAGCTCCAGGCCCATGCCTCAGAATAGGCCCAGAGAAAGGATAACTATGTCTGCATTTGGACCCCTGCCACTTCCATAGAAGCTGCCGGGTCAAGTGAGGTATCACTGGAACGGCCAGAGCATGGCCTTTCCAATGATAACAAATGACCAGGTGTTAAGTAAGAAAAATAAAATAATAAAAATTTACTATTTCTTTCCAACAGTAATAGTTTTCACTTTTCAATTATAAAGTAAACAATGATGCTGCACTAACTAACCATCACATTTCTCATGTCACCAACAAGTGTGGAGGTGATGATACAATCCATTGTTATGAATGGTTACATCAAAAACCTAAACCGCCGCACTGCAGCGAAGAGCACTGCGGGGAACTTTGGACCCCTGTGTCACTAATCTTTACACCTCACAAGGTCAAGTGAGGTGTCATTGGACAGGGCAGAGTCTGGCCTTTGCATTGATACCAAACATGACCATGTAAAATCTAAAAAAAGAAAAGAAAAGAATTTCATTATTTATTTTTAGTTTCAAATCGATGGCATTGTCCATTTGTCACGTTTAAAATGAGCAATACCACTCACTGCCATTACTCACCTTCTCATTTCCCACGCTGGGAGCAAGGTCAGTGTTTTATACATGGTCATATTATTCGTAAAAAAAACATGTTCCAAAACACAAGGGAAATATTTTTTTTTTCATTTTTTGGTTAAAATTGTATATTTTCTCAGAAAAATGCAGTATCAGGTTCCCATTTCACATTTTTTTTTAACAAGAATGCCCTATAGAATATATAACCAAAGGTTTGGATGATAAAAATGGGAAAAATAATTTTTTACACTCTTTAAATGATTGAAATCTGAAAGAAAAATTCATCACACAGTATCTGCCTGGTTAAATATACCCGTATCTGCACTAATAAACAAAAATATGTTTTCATTTAACTAAATTACAAAAAAAAGCCCACCAAAATATTCAGCTCCAGGCCCATAGAAATCTTAATCCGGGCCTGGTTAGGCAAGAACGTAAATCCGCTAGAGTAGACGCACAGAGTGCGCTGCGTCTGCAACGTCCACATAGCTTTGTGTGTGAGTGATGAAACGCAGTCAGACGGACTGCATTTTTGACGTCAAGCATTTTGACGGACAAAATGTTTTTCAGATTAATTTATTTTCCCTTCTACCAGTCAAAAAAAACCTCAGTCACAAAAACGGACCGTGTGGCCACTACCTTGTCGTCAGTCAGAAAGTATGTCCGTTGTGCACGGACGCACAGTCCGCACAGAATGCGTTCGTCTGACCCTAGCCTAAATCATACCACTGAAAGAAAAAAAGAAGTATATAAATAAGATTCCAAAATCCCAGACTAATGTGTTGCAATGATGTATAAATTCAATATTTTATTCGCTGCAATGTGGTGGTTTTTGCCGATGTCCGATAACAGCTTCAGCAACTCCAATTTTCTCAAATTATGGTGACCATTCGCTAAATAGGGAATTCACCATATTTTGAGTGAAACTGATGCCCTGAATTGTGACAAAAAAAAGCAAAGGATCTAAAGATGAATAGACTCTTTAGATTCTAACTTCCATAATAACCCCAAAAATGCCATGAAAGGAGGGAAATACAATAAGTGTTGCATGTAGCCTACCCATTAACTCCTAAAAATGCCATTACAATCAAGGAGAAAATAAAATGTATACTGTGAGGGACGAAGCCTGCCCATTAACCCTTAATATACAACTAAACTAAGGCAAAAACAAAAGCAATACATAGTCTGACCATTAACCCTGTCACTGCTGAGCAATTTCAATCCTGTGGGGGAAAAAAATTGCTATTAATTTATGATTTTTATTTTACACTGGAAATGCCAGACTCTGCCTCTTCCAATGACTCAAATAGTCAACGCACTGGGGACGGAGATACTGCTGTCTGAAGAAGTGGGGAAAGCTGGATGCTGATCCCTGGTGGGGGCACCCTGTTCGTCGGTTTGAAAATTCCACCAATATGGACAGGTTTGTGTAGAGCTTGGCGAATATGGTGCTCTAACGTAAATTTGTGCTGAAAATTTAACAATGTAAAAAAAAAAACACACCACTGGATATTGGAATTCATAGTGTTGCAGAAGTCATCCTTGCATGAAAGAAAGCTTTATCTTTTTATAGCAAATGTGAGTTTTCATTGTTTCTAGGACTGTCCCAAAGCCATTTATTTTTAAAATAAAAAAAAATAAAAAAAACACGAAAAATTGTTTGACATGCTCACGAACAAAAAGAGTTAAAAAAAGTCTTTGTAGTTTAAGCATTTGCTAATCGATAGTACAATGCCAAGGAATTGGCGCTTTATAAATACTTGTAACTATCAAAGCACTAGCAGTCTTAAAAATAAAAATTATGATGCAAAAACCAAAGTACTAAAGACACAAATTAGTGGCCGTCAACAGTAGGTACTTAGCTGATGTCAAATTCTATGGTGCCATTTGTTTGTATGGTGTTTTATATTGTTAGAACCAGGTTAATTTATATAAAATGTGTGTTGCAACTTTAAAGAAAAAAAAAATTGAAAAGCCTCAATGCACTGAAACATTGCAGTTTGTAGGAAACATCTTAGGCTCGGGTCAGATGAGCGCAGTGTTCACGTCCGTGTTGCCGCACATTTTAACGTCCGTGGTAGCATACAATTATGATCAGTAGAGACCCACACACAAAGTACGTCCGCACAGAAGTGCGGACGCACAACGAACCTGGCAAACGGACGCAAGTTAGGTAAGAACGTAAAACCGCTAGAACGAACGTGCGGAGTGCGCCATGTCCGCATAGTTTTGTGTGTGAGTGAAGGAACGTAGTCAGACAGCCTGCATTATTAACGTCCAGCATTTTTTACGGACAAAATGGTTTTTCATATTAATTTTATTTCCCATCTACATCGGTCAAAAAAAACGTCAGTCACAAAAACGGACCGTGTGGCCACTACCTTGTCGTCAGTCAGAAAGCACGTCCGTTGTGCATGGACACACAATCCGCACAAAATGCGTTTGTCTGATCCTAGCCTTAATAGTTCTTTTGAAGAGCACTGCTGCCTAGTGTCTTTCCTTCATCACCATGACACTCTAAGCCAGGGCTTGACAAATTTGCTTTGAATCTAGGAGCCAGCTGCAAAAGTTATGAGCCAGGGTTTTTCTTAGACTAAGGCCGGTGTCAGATGAGTGCACAAGATGCGCCCGTACTGACGTGGCTACTGGTGTTCGTTGCAGCGTTTTGACGCTGCAACGGGGCTGGTCACACGCACAAAACCTCCCCGTCGAAATTCTAGACACACATTGAAGGGACTGCAAAGCACAATACTCACTAGGAGGATCAAGCCTTGCAGTGCTGAGCGCACTAATCAACTTCAATGTTCTTGAGCCAAGGACATACTTGAAAATGAGAGAAATCTCACCTATCCTTCCTGATAAAATACTTTGCAAATAAATAATGGTACCATTTTCTTAAGACCGGAGAACCAATACGTTTAATGTCATGTGATGCTTTCCAGTAAATATTTTAGGATTTTGCTGAGAGCCTGTACAAATTATAATATTGAAATGCATGACTGACACACACACACACACACACACACACTCTTCGCCTCAATCTCTTACATACATCTGGGTGAGCTGTGCCTCCCCCTCCTCCTCTGATCTGGGGACTTTACAGGACTTTTTTTATTTTGTTTTTATTAGGTGGCTGGGCATGCTGTGAACATAACCGCAGCATCGGAGTGGAGCGCTCCTCCTCCCTCCTTCCACTCTGTAGTGTGTGCGTGCCTGTCACGGGGGTCTGATTTATAACCCCAGACAGAAGTGCACTGACCGGCAATTAAGTGTGCACGCTGCCGATACAAATTTCAGCGTGCACACAGCTTTCCTCGAGTGGACAAAGCCTTGTAAAAGGCTTCATGTCTGACGGGTGGAGGACCCAGCAGCGAGTCTACCAGGAGGGGAGGCTATGTATACAAACCTGGGTGCCAGGACAGCATTTCTTGTCGCCATGGTCGACCCTGGCGCCCGTGTTTGTCGACCCCTGCTCTAAGCGTAGTTAATGTACCTTGTGTGGCCAAGTGGCAGAGGATAGTGAGGTTCAAAAGACTAAGCCCAGATGAGGGGGAGACAAGGAGGTGGTTAAAAGTATATAAGCAGGATAAATGAATGCCGACAATCCAGTACATAAAGGATGACACTAGAATAAGATGGGACATTGTCATTATTATCGTCATCATTTATATAGCGCCAACAGTTTCCGCAGCGCTTTACAATAACCAAAGGGAACGAGATACAGATAAACAGACATATGGTGGAAACAAGAGGTGTAGAGGGCTCTGCACATAGGAGCTTACAGTCTAGAGGTATTGGGGTTGAGGAAGACGAGAGGAATTCTAATGGTCGGCAGGATCCTTGGAGCCAGTCGTTCAGGAATGGTGGGGCCATAGAAGCACCTTCAATCATGTGTGAGTAGGTGAGCAGAGGGAGGAGTTGCATCAGCGATGTGGTACGCTAATCAGAAGAGATGGGTTTTGAGGGATTTCTTGAAGGCCTGAAGATCAGGGGAGAGATTGATAGGGCGAGGCAAGTCATTCCACAGAACTGGTGCTGCCCTTGAGAAGTCGTGGAGGTGAGAGTTGGCCGTGCGGGTGTTGACTGATGACAGGTGGAGATTGCCTGCTGACTGGAGTTATCTAGATGGAATGTGCTTTTGGAATAACAAAGACATGTAGGGAGGAGTTGAGTTATTGAGCAATTTGAATGGGAGCTTCAGTATTTTTAACTGTATCGTGGAACGTACAGGAAGCCAATGGGGAGGTATGCGTGGTGCGTTCAGTGAGGAAAGGAAGCCATTACAGATTGCAAAGGGGCCAATAAAAGGAGCAAGTTGCAGTAATCAAGTTGTGTAATGGCAAGAGTATGAACCAGCACCTTCAAGTTATCTGGTGTCAGAAAGGGGTGGACACGGGCAATGTTTTTGAGTTGAAAGTAACAGGATTTGGTCACGGTCTGGATGTGAGGAGAGAATGTTAGGTCAGAATCAAAGGTGACACCAAGGCAGTGAGCTTGAGACGTTGGGCTAATGATCGTTCCATTTACTCGTAGAGAGATAGGTGGTATTGGGTTCTTGGAGGGAGAAATAATGAGAATTTCAGTTTTGGCAAGATTGAGTTTAAGGAAGCGGGAAGACATCCAATTCGAGATGGCAGAGAGACAGTCAGTGACTCGATCCAGGAGATCCAGAGAGAGATCAGGGGAGGAGCGGTATATTTGAGTGTCATCAGCGTATAGGTGGTGTTAAATTATAACCTTAAGCAAACAAAAATAAATTTTCCTATTATAATTACCATATATGGAATCCCAAATAGTCTGTCATTTCTTTCTCATATATTAGAATGAAGCAAGACGCTGCGCTGATCAGTGGAGAGACCAAAATCAGCTACACACAAAATATAGCTTGATCAGGTCATCTGGATATTTCTTTGTTAGACAGACCAGTTTAATAGATTTCAAAGAACTTCTAGCCAATCAGCATACAGATACATTTCTAGGTCAGAGTTTAACCAACACGGTTTAACAAGATTACTACATATGATTCAGAGATGGGTTTTTCTAGCTTACAATGTCCGTACACCCTTTCCTGCACAAACAGGAAATATGGCTAATTCCACAGGCAACATCCTATGTAAGAAAATACTGTCTACCTACAGAAATTACACATATAAAAGGAAGGGAGGGTCACAGCCCATTTTATCAGAACAGGCTTTTCAAAACAGAAAAGTTATTATATTCATACAGAAAATTAAAATCTAACAGGTGGTGTTGTACTGGAATCCAAAAGGAGCTGATCAGTTTTCCTCGAGGCTCTGTAGATTGAAAAGAGTGGAGGGCCCAGTACTGAACCCTGAGGCATCCCAACAGAGACAGGCTGCCGGGAGGAGGTACTTCCCACAAGTGAGACACTAAATGGATCATTGGGACAGGTAGGAAGTGAACCACGAAAGAACAGTATTTGAAGAAGGACTGCGTGGTCAACTGTATCAAAAGGCAGCAGAGAGGTCAAGAAGGATCAGAGAGTAGCACCCATTAGATTTAGCATTTGCAATGTCATTGGTCAGTTTCGCAAGAGCCGTTTCTGTCGAGTGCAGTGAGCGAAAGCCAGATTGCAGAGGGTCAAGGAGAGGATGGGTGTTGAGGTAGTCAGACGGGCATACACAAACTTTGAGTAGTTTGAAGGCAAAAGGGAGCAGGGAAACTGGGTGGTAGTTGGAGGGATCAGTTGGATCCAGAGACTGTTTTTTAGGATTGGGACTACTGTGGCATGTTTGATGGGAGCAGGAAAGACCCCAGAGTTTAAGGACAGATTAAAAGGTATGGGTCAAGGATGGTACAAGAGAAACAAAGTGTTTTGGCAAGATGTGAGGGAAAGGGGGTCGAGTGGGCAGGTAGTGTCATATCCTCAGCCACTGCTGCGCTGCCCGAGGGGTCTGGGCAAGGTTCTGTGCCAAGAGCTGGCCAGCTGCCAGCACTGGGGAATGGCCGAGTAGCGTCCGAAGGGGCGGGGCCTAGCATGGTCACGAGGAGCCGCCGGGTTTAAAACAGGGCGCGAGGAGTTGCCTCGTCGCCCTGTCGTGGAGTCTGTTTCCCGCATCGCTAACCATTGTGTATATTGATTCTCTGTTGCCAACCTGTTTTCTGGATACCATCTCGGCTCCTGCTTTTTGACCTGGCTTGTTTTGACTATTCTCATGCTGCTCGATTACGATCGCCTGTGTGGTACTTTGGTGGTTTAACCCCATGCTTGCAGCTGGGGTGTTTACACGTTACTGGGGTATTGTCCCTTCTAAGTTGTGGGTATCGTCTGTGGCCTCAGTAGGTTCCTATACTCAACCCAGTGCTTATGTTCTCCAGCCACACATGTTTATAAGAACTGCGATCGAAAGGTACTGTTTATATGTGGCTAATGTTCAGTGTGCTCTCACCATCAAAAATACTCGATACTGTACTCACGCCAGACCCCGAGGGGTATGTGTCGCCGCTGAATATCTTAAGGTACCGCTGATCTGCTCCCGCTTATCAGAAAACGTTAAAGCAGCTTATTTACTGACTGCCCTGCAGTCCGTGCAATTCACCAACTGTCTGACGTATCTGTGTATTCCTGAACGTGCTCTAATTAGTCTATTAGTCTCGAAACCTTTAGTGCTTAGTAGCAGCTCAGTGTTTTGTTCATCCTCGCTGCCTCATGTATATAATTCTGTGTATGCCAAGCAGTGTTTAAACGTCAAAAAGATTTATCAGTCCTTAAGGATCTCAACTCCGCTACTCTCTAGTGGCTCACTTGGCTCAGGCCTTGGGCCTACTCATGGAGCAATTCAAACAATTAGGCCAGGCCTCTCCGCCTTCCCCTGTGGTTGGCTTGTCTGCTCAAGCAGTATCTGTGTCTTCTATGGTTGCTACTGGTGTAGCTCATGTCAGTTTAAAGACTCCTACGTTCGGGGTCATGCAGAGGGTTTATAACCCAAATCCAGATTACGTTTGATTTGAATACTGGTATGTGTCCCACAGATAAAGCCAAGGTGGGTTACGTAATTAACCACCTAACCGAGAAAGCTCTGCTATGGGCAACCCCCCCTGTGGTAGCTACAGAAACCTGTGGTGTACAATTATGCTGAGTTTATGGCTGCCTTGCGATGCACATTTGACCCCGCTAGAAGGGCAACAGGGGCAGCTAGGGCACTATGGCGTATATCCCAAGGCAACCGCCGAGTTGCAGAATACGCAATAGAGTTTAAAACAGTAGCAGCATAACGGTCTTGGCCAAATGATGTGCTTGTTACCGTGTTTCTCGAGAGACTTTCAGAGAATATAATGCACGAACTAGCACCTATGGTATTACCTGAGGAGCTAGAGGACCTGGTGGATTATTGTATTGCTCTCGATGATCAGATGCGTGACAGGAGGTCTGGTCATAGCAAGGCTCATAAACCGTCTCAGGGGGGCTGTTCTACTCCTAGGTCTGCTCACGCTGTCTCTCCTCCCAGGCCTGTACCCACTGAACCAGAGCCTATGATACTAGATCGCTCTAGTATAACAGGAGAGGAGAGACAATATCACCTCCGAGAGGGGCTATGCCTATATTGTGCTGACAGAGGGCATTTACGTTTACAATGCCCCAAGCGACCAAAAAGATCTAATGTATCTGGAAACGAGCAAGCCTAGAATCCAATGAGAGACAGGTTCTGGGTACTACTACTGTGTCTTTCGTGTCTAGTAAAAAGAGAAAGAAAAGATCTCGTGTTGTGGTGCCTGTGTCCTTTTTCTCTTGAAAAAGCCGCAATTGTTTAGGTGGCGAAACATGTCGAGAAGTAAGGTGTTTTAACAGTTGTATGTTCCCATTACCAACCGTGTATCACTGTTATTCGCCCCTATCAATGAGGGCGCAGTGGTCATCACTCCAATTATGATTAACGTGACATTGTCTATTTGAACATAAGATTGTTGCAATCTTCACACTTCAAAATGGGCTGGCTCATTATTGCTGCACTTGCAATTGTAGTATAGGAGAATATATTTATAGCTGGACGGCTGCTTGGGTTTTGGTTACCCACGCTTTAATTTTGTGATTTTTCCCCTATCAATGAGGGCGTAGCTGTCATTGTGCCATTGTGGCAATCTGTGGGAACCCGCGCCGTTCAATTGTCTCCATTATTGCTGTGTACAACATTGGAATATTGCATCACATGCTCCATATCGCATTCAGGGTAATCTAATTGCTATTTGCCAATTTTCTCAATATTGGTATTATACCACGTATAACAAGCAATTGGTTACCTATCCACGGTTTGGTCAATCATCACCCTCTGGGTGATATATTTTTCAAGTATATGTTTTATACGGTCGGTTGTTTTTTGTTTATGTACACCAAATAAAGTATGATTAGGTAGCTGGTGTCTACCATTGCTATAGATTTTTTCTTCAAAGTTATACTGGGTGATGCCCGTTTGTAGACACTAGTGTGATTAACCCCAGTGTTCTCTTGTTCATTACTATTTTTTGCCTGTGTCGATAGCCTGGGAGAAAAGCAGGTTGAACACAGAAGCACTGAGACTCTGGTTTCGCTGCTATTCACCAAGTGCCTCTGGTGGAGAGAGAAGTACCTCTCCTTATCGAAAGTATCGATGGCACGAAACTGTTAAGACCTCACTGTACACACGATACTGTGCCTGTCTCTTTTTGTACTGGGGTCCTACATAAGGAAAAAATCAAGTTCCAAATTATCGAATCACCCACGGTACCCATCGTGTTGGGGTATCCTTGCTTGGCTAAGCACAATCCGATTGTCAATTAGTCTATAGGAGAGTTGGCATTCTGGGGATCGAAGTGTTGGTCTAAATGTCTGGGTATGAGCACTGTGGTGGGCAGGCTGAACGTAGCCACTGCTCCTCCACTCTCCACAGAGGTTCCTAAATGGTACAAAGAGGTGTTTGATAAAGGGAAATCTGAGATTCTACCACCACATAGGCCGTATGATTGTGCTATAGACCTGTTGCCAGGTACCATGCCTCCTCGGGTTCATGTCTATCTGCTGTCACAAAAAAAAAACGATATCATGGAGGAGTATATTAAGGAGAACCTAGCAAAAGGGTTCATTCGTCGTTCTTCCTCTCCTGCGTGAGCAGGATTCTTTTTCGTGTCAAAAAAGGAAGGGGATTTAAGACCTTGCATTGATTATAGAGGATTAAACAGAATCACTATACGTAATGCCTATCCCATCCCACTTATATCAGAGTTATTTGACCGTTTGAGAGGTGCCAAGATATACACCAAATTGGATCTTCGCGGTGCATACAACTTGGTAAGGGTCAAACAAGACCATGAATGGAAGACCGCTTTTAACACCAGGAGCGGCCATTATGAATATCTGGTTATGCCATTTGGCTTGTGCAATGCACCAGCAGTCTTCCAAGACTTTATAAATGATGTCCTGCGTCATTGTATATCTTGATATCTTGATCTATTCTCCAGATGTTGAGACACACCATGTCCAGGTGCGGACCGTGTTGCAAAGGTTGTTGGAGAATAAGTTATACTGTAAGTTAGAGAAATGTCTGTTCGACATAACTTTAGTTCATTTTCTGGGTTACATCATTACACCTGACGGGTTTGAGATGGACCCAAAAAGTTGTCAGGGCTTAAAAGCTATACTGAGATTCCTTGGTTTTACGAACTACTATAGGAGGTTCATTAAGCGTTTCTCTTCCGTTGTCTCTCCGATCACTGCCATCACCAAGAAGAGTGCCCAAAATCAGGTCTGGAGTGACCAAGCTCTGCAGGCATTTGAGTCACTCAAGCAGACATTTGTCACGGCCCCTATCCTACGGTATCCAGAGCCAGGCTTGCCATTTCAACTTGAGATTGATGCGTCCGAGATAGGAATTGGTGCAGTTCTGTCTCAAAGAGAGAGTCCTGAGGGACCTGTACACCCTTGTGGGTTTTTCTCCAGGAAAATGACACCTGCAGAGAGAAATTATGACATAGGGAACAGAGAGTTACTAGCAGTCATAGCAGCCCTCAAGGAATGGCGTTATTTGCTAGAAGGTGCGAAAGATCCCGTGATAATAATAACATATCATAAGAATCTTATTTACATGTGAGACGCAAAACGTTTGAATTACAGGCAGGCCCGGTGGTCCTGGTTCCTGTCCAGTTTCAATTTCCTGTTGACATACCGTCCTGGGTCAAAAAACACGAAGGCTGATGCCTTGTCCAGGCAATGCTAGTCATATGAACAGCATACATTTCGACCACAGTCCCATCATTCCTCACAAAAGGATATTTGGTACAACAGTTCTGACTGTGTCGTCTCCATTGTTGGAGAGAATTCAGGCTGTTCAAGGTGTTGCTCCTCTTGAGAAACCTCCTGGTAAGGTCTTTGTACCGGAGGAGGAGAGAACACAAATGATGATGATATACCATGACTCCAAGTCTTATGGGCATATGGGGATAACTAAGGGCCCTATTTCATTCCTCGCGCATCGGTTTTGCACGCACGCAAATGCGCATTTGCTCGAGGACAAAACAATTTGCGCAGAACGTCGTATTTCAACGTTCACGCAAACGATGCGCGTTATCATTTGACACGGATGGACTTGCACGGACCTCTCTCCCTCCCGATCGGCGGCGCACAGGGGGTTAACCCAGGCATCATTTGGAAGGGCACAGCCTGCCCTTCCAAATGATGCCTGGCATTAACCCCTGGGGAGCTGGATCGCAAAGCGGCGCTGAAAAGCGCCGATTCGCGATCCTTCCCGGGAGCTGGCCGACATCTTGGATGTCGGCCAAGCTTCCGGGAACTCCCCCAGAGGACTGGCGTCATCGTGTGTAGCACGATGACGCCAGTCCTACAGTTAACCCCTAACTGCCACCAAGTGTGGAGATAGGGAGTTCCAATGAACTCCCTATCTCCCGATCCGTGGCAGCTAGGGGTTAAATTTTGATATCGTTGGATCGGCCAGAGCATGGCCGTTCCAACGATACCAAACATGAAAGTTAAAAATGTTGTAAAAAAATAAATAAAAATAAAAAAAATTAAAAAAAAAAAAAAAAAAAAAAAAATAAACACTTTTTTTTCTTTTTTGGGTTTGTTAATGCAGCAATATTGTTCCCATTTCAATTATAATGTGAACAATGATGCTGCACTAACGATTTTTGTATGCGGTGCGTTTGTTAAAAATAGTGTCATTTTCCCCAAAAAAAAATGTAACGAGACCCCATCTCTAATTTTTTTAACAAGCGCACCCCATACAAAATATAACCGCAATTGCTCGCATGTTAAAATGTGGAAAAAAACACTTTACACGTTGTAAATTATTGAAAATACATATTTTATTGCATTTTTTGTTATAATATACAGACATGACATAACGTATACATATAATAATGACATATTATGAATCTACCGAGTCTGACGGAAAGAACGATATATAATATGTCGGTGTCATATACTAAAATAAGCCTTAAAAACACGTTTAAACATGATGCGCAAAACAGGTAAAAAATGACCTCAGCACAGGGGCGGGAAAAGCCTCAGCAGCGAAAGGGTTAAGGACTACATAAGCCACATGTGAAGTGTGCTGTAGAAGCAAAAATCCCCGGTCCTTACCTATAGGTCTATTGCAGCCATTGCCGGTGCCTGAGAGACCTTGGTCCCACCTCTCTATGGACTTTATTACCGATCTGTGTCTACCGGTGGTAGACAGATTCTCGAAGATGGTGCACTTCGTGCCTCTGGTCAAGCTCCCCTCAGCTATTGAGCTGGTGCCTGTATTTGTTGTTACCAGGAAAGGCTTAATGATCTTAACATGTACAGCTTGGAAAAAAGACGAGACAGAGGAGATATGATAGAAACATTTAAATACGTAAAGGGAATCCACAAGGTAGAGGAAGGGAGTATATTTAAAAGGAAACAAAATAGCAAAACAAGAGGACATAGTCTTAGATTAGAGGGGCAAGTTTAAAAGTAACATCAGGAAGCATTATTTTACTGAGAGGGTGGTGGATACATGGAACAGTCTTCCAGTAGAAGTGGTAGAGGCCAAAACAGTAATTGAATTTAAGCAGGCATAAGGCTATACTAAACAAAAGATAAATCCAGGTAAAGTATCCATGTAATTGGGCAGACTAGATGGGCCGAAAGAAAAATGTCGGCAGAGAAGAACCTATGTTTCTATGTTATTTGTGCAAAATATTGTGAGACTTCATGGGGTTCCCCTGGGAATAGTATCCGACAGAGGAACCCAATTTCATTTCTGGCGAGGGTTTTGTGACAACCTCGGTATCACGTTGAGTTTCTCCTCGGCTTATCGCCCACAGACGAATGGGGCCGCAGAGATAGCCAACCAGAGTGTCGAACAATATTTGCAATGTTTTGTCTCAGAAAAGCAAAGTGAATGGGCAGACCTGTTACCCTGGGCAGAAGTGGCACTAAACAACTCAGTGAGTGAAACCACAGGTCATGCACCGTTCCATACGGTTTATGGTTAGAATCCGCCCATGCTTCCCTCCATATTCCAAGGTACTGCGTTACCAGCTTTGGACGAAAATCTGAATAACCTGAAAGAGACACGGGAGAGGGTTAAGGAATATCCAAAAAATAAAAGCTGACAGACATAGAGGTCCTGCACCGGTTTATACGGTTGGGGACAAGGTGTGGCTGTCGACCCGAAACATCAAATTGTTGGTGCCATCCATGAAGATGGCTCCCAGGTTTACTGGTCCTTATAAAGGTGTTAAGACGCATTAACCCTATCTACGTATCCACAACGTTTTTCACGTAAGCCTCTTGAAACCCTTACCTGTAATAGGTACACCAGAGTCACTGCTCCACCTCTTTAAACAAAGAATGGTGCAGCGCCACACAACATGCATCCACCACCAGGGTGCCCAGATAGCCAATCTCAGGATATAGTGGTTTCCCCTATACCATTACACACAATAATGAAATAAATAACCTGGATCGGCGCAAAATAATGCTTTCTGGGGTCCTGGAATCTTGCGTAGATATGTATGAAAGAAGGAGACAAATAATAGTGCAACACTGATATATACAAATTGCTTATAAGTGTATATGAGATATATCCCACTCACAAATATAGAGCCGTAACACTGGCTCTAAGTGGGTCCAGGCATGTGGGTGATTATCTTCAATTTCTTAGGTGACCCCCACCTTACAGCAACTTTTCTATCCAGAATTTTATGCAGTGGAGAGAAAAGGAGATTTCCTTGTGTAGATCCACAAACAAAATTCACAATATTGTGTGCAGTTGGAATGGTACTCACATTTTAAGGAGCTCACATAGCTCGTGGATGTATGCCCACGGGTTTTTTTGGGGATGGGAAAAACCCAAAGGAAAAAACCACCAAAGATCCAGGAAACAACACCAAAAATCCGGAAAACAGCAAGCAGGAAACAGGATTGAAGGTAGAAAATAAAATTTATTTAAAATGGAATTAAAATAACCACCAGAACGCGTTTCGCCGCATCAAGTAGCGGCTTCATCAGCTGGAATGGTTGTAATGGGCTTGTAGGCCCTTTTATAGTGTCCACAAGTAGTCTTAATTGTTCACATGTGTCCTGTTTGCTGTCCCGATTGATCCTTCCGTTTTCGGCGCTGGGCGCCGCCATTTTGCGCATGCGCGGTTCACTTCCGCGTTCCACCGCGTTCCAAACGCCTGTTCTCTTACTTCCGCGTTCCACTGCGTTCCAAACACCACTATTTTACTTCCGGTCGGCGGTTTCTTAACCAGAAGATGGAAATAGATACAGAATTCTCCTTCTCTTCATGATGTTCAGAGTTTTTGGGGTTTTAATAGACCTTTTTTCCTTTTCATCATATGCAGTATAAAAACAAGAATTTTACAGGCATTAAACTCGATTGAGATAATTAAAATTGGTTAAAATAAATTGTGCACCCCGCAAGGTCTCTCTATAGACCAGTATATATTGCATATATGATACCTAAAATAAGGGGGGGGGATTGGAGGCCAAAAAAACATCTCATAATGTATAATTCAATAGTGACCATATAGATCATCCCATTTTATAAATTTCTTTATCAAAAAAGTGACTAATGCTATAATTTAAAAATGATTACAATTGGTAAAATATTAGTTGTGTGAACCTCTGTGAAAATATTATGCAAAATTATTATTAAAGTGCTTTTGATAAATTTGAATATAATTGAATATATTATCATTTTTAAAAGTTTTAAAGTGCTTTTATTCAGTGTGTTAATTACAAAACTATGTGTGACAATATCTTCCTTTGTATTGATAAAATAATAAATCTCAAAAACATTCCTTTTTTATGAAAGTGCTATTTAGAGTGCCATATCATTACTGACTATTATTTAAATGTCAAATTGAATACCTAATTAAGTGTATTTTTTCAAGTTTATATATTATTAAATAAAGTGGAGAAAAAAAAAAAAAAAAAAACACATAAGAAATTCATAAAAAATGGACTACCTCGAAATCATTGTTTAGCCCATTTGGTGCCATAGTACCCATTTCATAGATAGTCCGCATCTCCTCCTGTCCCAACTTATTAATAATATTATCATCTATACTAACTCTATGTATTTTTTTAATGGCCATGAATCTCAGACCTACTGGAGAACCTCCATGTTGGAGCTTAAAATGTAATGAAACGGAGTGTTTTTCGTACAACTTTTTTATATTTCTGACATGTTCTGAAATTCTTATATTTAGGGCCCTTTTTGTGCGACCAACGTATTGGAGGCCACAAGGACATTCTAAAAGATATATTACGCTTTTTGAGCAACAATTAAGAACTTCTTTTATTTGTATCTTTTGGTTAATTTTTATTCATATATTCTGTTCTGCAGTCTTTCCTATTGCCAGTCGACCTACAGGCGAGGCATTGTCCACAGACATAATAGCCATTTTTTAAATTAAATTGATTCTGATTTATTTTTTTATTTTTAGGTTTGCTATGTACTAAATTCATTTTTAGGTTCTTAACTCCTCTAAATACTATTTTTGGCTGTTCCCCCAATATACCATTTAGATCTTTGTCTTTCTGAAGAACATGCCAGTGTTTCTTAATTATTCTCTTCATGTTTTTGGCTTTACTGCTGTAGTCACACAGAAATAGAACTTCACCTTCTTTGGTGGTTTTTTTGGGTTTATATTTGAGTAAATTCGTCCGGTCCTCCTGTTTGAGTTGGTCGATAATTATATCCAACTCTAGGGCATTATACCCCTTTTCTAGGAATTTTTCTTTTAATTGATTGGCCTGTTGCTCAAAAAATGTTGAGGTCTGAGCAATTCCTCCTCAAGCGCATGAATTGCCCCTTGGGTACCCCTTTGAGCCACGATGGATTGTGGCAGCTTGTAGTGTTTATATAGGTATTAGTATCTACCTCTTTAAAAAAAGTTTTGCATTTGACAGATCCTTCGCTGATATATATTTCTAGGTCAAGAAAAGTTATTTTCTCCCTACTCCATTTATTTTCTAATGTAATACCCCAAACTTGACTATTGAGACTATCCAAAAAGGTGATTAGATCTTCCTCATTGCCTCTCCAAATAAAAAATACGTCATCGATGTAACGTCTATAAAGGGGGATGTTGTGCGCCCAGCTATGCGAACCGTAGACAAACTGGGCTTCCCAGCCTGCCATATATAGGTTCGCATAGCTGGGCGCAAACTTAGTCCCCATTGCCGTACCATTCTTTTGTAAGAAAAAATCTTCCCCAAATTTAAAATAATTATTTTCTAGGATAAATTGTATACTCTCCATAATGAAACCCACCTGTATATCATCCAATTTCTTGGAGTCACTTATTCTTTCATTAACTATTTGCATGCCCATAGCATGGGGTATATTACTATACAGTGAATTAACATCACTTACAACCATTATGTAATCTTTCTCCCATTTTATTTCATCTAATATCTGTAATATGCTGATAGTGTCCTTTAGATACGAAGGCATCTCCTTAACAATTGGCTGAAGGAGGATATCTACATACTCAGACAAACAACTCGTAATAGAATGGATTCCTGCCACTATAGGTCTCCCGGGTGGTTCAGTTATATTTTTGTGGATCTTGGGCAAGATATAAAAGTGTGGGGTCTTGATGTCCTCGATCATTAAATACTGAAATTCACGTTCAGTAAGAATTCCCTTCTCTTTACCACCTTGGAGGAGAACCTGAAGATTTTCTCTAATAGTTATTATGGGATTACTTTTTAATTTGGTGTATGTTTTTTTATCCTCCAATATACGCAATGCTTCCTTATTGTATGCCTCTTTTGGCCAGACAACAATCCCCCCTCCCTTATCCGCAGGTTTTATTACAATCGTCTCATCATTATCAAGATTTTTTATCGCTTTTTTTTCCTCTATAGTGAGGTTAAAATTTTTCTCCCTAACTACCATCCTGTCTATATCAGTGGACACCAGATTTTCAAACATTTTAATTTCGTCAGAAATAATGTGTCGCGGATAAAACTTTGATTTTTTCTTTAAGTTCGTATGTGTAAATTTATCTGGATCAATTGGCATACTATTTTCTACTGGAGATCTCAAAAAATATTTTTTTAGGCTCAATTTTCTTTTAAAACGTTGTAAATCTATATACATACTGAACTTATCCATCCGTTTGGTGGGGGCAAACTTTAGTCCTTTATTTAGGACTTTAATTTCTGTGTTAGTTAAAACCTTCTGACTTAAATTAAAAATACCTTTCATTTCTACCTTCTCTCCCTTTTTTCTCTTAATGATTCGCTTCCCTGCTCTCTTTCCCCGTCTGTTTTTTCCCAAGATCTTTTCTTTCCCCCCTCTCTTCCTAATCTTGTATCCAGGTCTCTGTGTTCCCCCGGATTTACCCTCCTGTCTAGGGGGTCTCTCCAAAAAACCTCCTCCTCTGGGTTTTCATTGAGGATTCGAAATCTGTTGGTCGTAGGGATACTGATCTTTTCAATCTCTTGATCAGCTCTTCTCCTGGTATCTCTGGGTGGAGTGGAGTTGTGATCTCCATAGTCTCTTCTTGGAGAAGAATCTCTTTCTTTTCTCCTGAATGAGGGTGATCTGTCAATTTTCTGTTCGTCTCTAATTCTTGCTGCCTGATCCCTTCTCCAATAAGGTCTATTGTTTTCTTCCTCATTATAGACATTTCTTCTATCCCTATACATATCAGGTCTATTTCTTTGGGCCCATCCCCCATAATTTCTATCTCTTTCCTGATAGTTGTCTCTTCTGAAATTCTGATATTCTGATCTATAAAAATATCGTTGTTCCTGTGGTCTATAGTCCATCCTATTATTTCTTGGATAGCTTCTGTTTTCCCATCTTTCTGGTTGGGACCCTCTATTATTGAAAAAAACCCTTTCTCTTCTTTCTTTATCCCAGGAGAAATCATTCACTCGTTTCTCTTCATAAGATCTATGTACATTGCCCCTTCTGTAGTCCTCTACATCTCTCTCATATTTACGTTTTTTGATTGTCAGTACTTCACTTTCAATTTTTTCTAATTTTCCTTCCAATTCTCTGCTCAATTTCGAGATGTCTTCTTTGGATTGATTCTTTTCAATCAATTCAGTCAATCTTTCGATCTCTTCATTGATCTTAGGCAGTTTTTCCTTCTTTTTTTGAATCACATACTCCATCATAGACACAGAGAAGGTTTCCAGCAATTTATTCCATCCTAACATAAAGTCAGGGTCATCTTTCTCAGAGGTGGGAGTTTTTTGAAATCTTAGACCTCTCGGTGTTATTTTATCTCTTTGGTATTTCTCCAAAGTAGCGATTTCCAATTTAATTTTTATCTCTTTTATTAAACTCCTTTCTAGATCTATTTCAGATCTTTGTGTGCTGGATCTAATGGGTCCATGTGTATCTACCCAAATGTCAAATTCTCCTAATGCGGATTCTATGTTACTGGCAATATTTTTCCTAAAGTTGGTAAACGACATATTGAAGGCAGCTATTGCACCAGTAGGGGAATTTTCTATTCAATCAACAATTTAAACAAAGAATGGTGCAGCGCCACACAACATGCATCCACCACCAGGGTGCCCAGATAGCCAATCTCAGGATATAGTGGTTTCCCCTATACCATTACACACAATAATGAAATAAATAACCTGGATCGGCGCAAAATAATGCTTTCTGGGGTCCTGGAATCTTGCGTAGATATGTATGAAAGAAGGAGACAAATAATAGTGCAACACTGATATATACAAATTGCTTATAAGTGTATATGAGATATATCCCACTCACAAATATAGAGCCGTAACACTGGCTCTAAGTGGGTCCAGGCATGTGGGTGATTATCTTCAATTTCTTAGGTGACCCCCACCTTACAGCAACTTTTCTATCCAGAATTTTATGCAGTGGAGAGAAAAGGAGATTTCCTTGTGTAGATCCACAAACAAAATTCACAATTTTGTGCAGTTGGAATGGTACTCACATTTTAAGGAGCTCACATAGCTCGTGGATGTATGCCCACGGGTTTTTTTGGGGATGGGAAAAACCCAAAGGAAAAAACACCAAAGATCCAGGAAACAACACCAAAAATCCGGAAAACAGCAAGCAGGAAACAGGATTGAAGGTAGAAAATAAAATTTATTTAAAATGGAATTAAAATAACCACCAGAACGCGTTTCGCCGCATCAAGTAGCGGCTTCATCAGCTGGAATGGTTGTAATGGGCTTGTAGGTCCTTTTATAGTGTCCACAAGTAGTCTTAATTGTTCACATGTGTCCTGTTTGCTGTCCCGATTGATCCTTCCGTTTTCGGCGCTGGGCGCCGCCATTTTGCGCATGCGCGGTTCACTTCCGCGTTCCACCGCGTTCCAAACGCCTGTTCTCTTACTTCCGCGTTCCACTGCGTTCCAAACACCACTATTTTACTTCCGGTCAGCGGTTTCTTAACCAGAAGATGGAAATAGATACAGAATTCTCCTTCTCTTCATGATGTTCAGAGTTTTTGGGGTTTTAATAGACCTTTTTTCCTTTTCATCATATGCAGTATAAAAACAAGAATTTTACAGGCATTAAACTCGATTGAGATAATTAAAATTGGTTAAAATAAATTGTGCACCCCGCAAGGTCTCTCTATAGACCAGTATATATTGCATATATGATACCTAAAATAAGGGGGGGGGATTGGAGGCCAAAAAAAATAAAATATATATTATATAATATAAAATTATAAAATAATATATAATAATAATAATATATAAAAAATATTTTTTGAGATCTCCAGTAGAAAATAGTATGCCAATTGATCCAGATAAATTTACACATACGAACTTAAAGAAAAAATCAAAGTTTTATCCGCGACACATTATTTCTGACGAAATTAAAATGTTTGAAAATCTGGTGTCCACTGATATAGACAGGATGGTAGTTAGGGAGAAAAATTTTAACCTCACTATAGAGGAAAAAAAAGCGATAAAAAATCTTGATAATGATGAGACGATTGTAATAAAACCTGCGGATAAGGGAGGGGGGATTGTTGTCTGGCCAAAAGAGGCATACAATAAGGAAGCATTGCGTATATTGGAGGATAAAAAAACATACACCAAATTAAAAAGTAATCCCATAATAACTATTAGAGAAAATCTTCAGGTTCTCCTCCAAGGTGGTAAAGAGAAGGGAATTCTTACTGAACGTGAATTTCAGTATTTAATGATCGAGGACATCAAGACCCCACACTTTTATATCTTGCCCAAGATCCACAAAAATATAACTGAACCACCCGGGAGACCTATAGTGGCAGGAATCCATTCTATTACGAGTTGTTTGTCTGAGTATGTAGATATCCTCCTTCAGCCAATTGTTAAGGAGATGCCTTCGTATCTAAAGGACACTATCAGCATATTACAGATATTAGATGAAATAAAATGGGAGAAAGATTACATAATGGTTGTAAGTGATGTTAATTCACTGTATAGTAATATACCCCATGCTATGGGCATGCAAATAGTTAATGAAAGAATAAGTGACTCCAAGAAATTGGATGATATACAGGTGGGTTTCATTATGGAGAGTATACAGTTTATCCTAGAAAATAATTATTTTAAATTTGGGGAAGATTTTTTCTTACAAAAGAATGGTACGGCAATGGGGACTAAGTTTGCGCCCAGCTATGCGAACCTATATATGGCAGGCTGGGAAGCCCAGTTTGTCTACGGTTCGCATAGCTGGGCGCACAACATCCCCCTTTATAGACGTTACATCGATGACGTATTTTTTATTTGGAGAGGCAATGAGGAAGATCTAATCACCTTTTTGGATAGTCTCAATAGTCAAGTTTGGGGTATTACATTAGAAAATAAATGGAGTAGGGAGAAAATAACTTTTCTTGACCTAGAAATATATATCAGCGAAGGA
The DNA here is from genome assembly GCA_009667805.1 of Leptobrachium leishanense. NCBI lineage: Eukaryota > Metazoa > Chordata > Amphibia > Anura > Megophryidae > Leptobrachium > Leptobrachium leishanense. The sequence continues at coordinate 151,804,569 of CM019064.1, read as the reverse complement.
TCTGTCAAATGCAAAACTTTTTTTAAAGAGGTAGATACTAATACCTATATAAACACTACAAGCTGCCACAATCCATCGTGGCTCAAAGGGGTACCCAAGGGGCAATTCATGCGCTTGAGGAGGAATTGCTCAGACCTCAACATTTTTTGAGCAACAGGCCAATCAATTAAAAGAAAAATTCCTAGAAAAGGGTATAATGCCCTAGAGTTGGATATAATTATCGACCAACTCAAACAGGAGGACCGGACGAATTTACTCAAATATAAACCCAAAAAAACCACCAAAGAAGGTGAAGTTCTATTTCTGTGTGACTACAGCAGTAAAGCCAAAAACATGAAGAGAATAATTAAGAAACACTGGCATGTTCTTCAGAAAGACAAAGATCTAAATGGTATATTGGGGAACAGCCAAAAATAGTATTTAGAGGAGTTAAGAACCTAAAAATGAATTTAGTACATAGCAAACCTAAAAATAAAAAAAAATCAGAATCAATTTAATTTAAAAAATGGCTATTATGTCTGTGGACAATGCCTCGCCTGTAGGTCGACTGGCAATAGGAAAGACTGCAGAACAGAATATATGAATAAAAAAATTAACCAAAAAATACAAATAAAAGAAGTTCTTAATTGTTGCTCAAAAAGCGTAATATATCTTTTAGAATGTCCTTGTGGCCTCCAATACGTTGGCCGCACAAAAAGGGCCCTAAATATAAGAATTTCAGAACATGTCAGAAATATAAAAAAGTTGTACGAAAAACACTCCGTTTCATTACATTTTAAGCTCCAACATGGAGGTTCTCCAGTAGGTCTGAGATTCATGGCCATTAAAAAAATACATAGAGTTAGTATAGATGATAATATTATTAATAAGTTGGGACAGGAGGAGATGCGGACTATCTATGAAATGGGTACTATGGCACCAAATGGGCTAAACAATGATTTCGAGGTAGTCCATTTTTTATGAATTTCTTATGTGTTTTTTTTTTTTTTTTCTCCACTTTATTTAATAATATATAAACTTGAAAAAATACACTTAATTAGGTATTTAATTTGACATTTAAATAATAGTCAGTAATGATATGGCACTCTAAATAGCACTTTCATAAAAAAAGGAATGTTTTTGAGATTTATTATTTTATCAATATAAAGGAAGATATTGTCACACATAGTTTTGTAATTAACACACTGAATAAAAGCACTTTAAAACTTTTAAAAATGATAATATATTCAATTATATTCAAATTTATCAAAAGCACTTTAATAATAATTTTGCATAATATTTTCACATGAGGTTCACACAACTAATATTTTACCAATTGTAATCATTTTTAAATTATAGCATTAGTCACTTTTTTGATAAAGAATTTAAAATGGGATGGTATCTATATGGTCACTATTGAATTATACATTATGAGATGTTTTTTTGGCCTCCAATCCCCCCCCCCTTATTTTAGGTATCATATATGCAATATATACTGGTCTATAGAGAGACCTTGCGGGGTGCACAATTTATTTTAACCAATTTTAATTATCTCAATCGAGTTTAATGCCTGTAAAATTCTTGTTTTTATACTGCATATGATGAAAAGGAAAAAAGGTCTATTAAAACCCCAAAAACTCTGAACATCATGAAGAGAAGGAGAATTCTGTATCTATTTCCATCTTCTGGTTAAGAAACCGCCGACCGGAAGTAAAATAGTGGTGTTTGGAACGCAGTGGAACGCGGAAGTAAGAGAACAGGCGTTTGGAACGCGGTGGAACGCGGAAGTGAACCGCGCATGCGCAAAATGGCGGCGCCCAGCGCCGAAAACGGAAGGATCAATCGGGACAGCAAACAGGACACATGTGAACAATTAAGACTACTTGTGGACACTATAAAAGGGCCTACAAGCCCATTACAACCATTCCAGCTGATGAAGCCGCTACTTGATGCGGCGAAACGCGTTCTGGTGGTTATTTTAATTCCATTTTAAATAAATTTTATTTTCTACCTTCAATCCTGTTTCCTGCTTGCTGTTTTCCGGATTTTTGGTGTTGTTTCCTGGATCTTTGGTGGTTTTTTCCTTTGGGTTTTTCCCATCCCAAAAAAAACCCGTGGGCATACATCCACGAGCTATGTGAGCTCCTTAAAATGTGAGTACCATTCCAACTGCACACAATATTGTGAATTTGTTTGTGGATCTACACAAGGAAATCTCCTTTTCTCTCCACTGCATAAAATTCTGGATAGAAAAGTTGCTGTAAGGTGGGGGTCACCTAAGAAATTGAAGATAATCACCCACATGCCTGGACCCACTTAGAGCCAGTGTTACGGCTCTATATTTGTGAGTGGGATATATCTCATATACACTTATAAGCAATTTGTATATATCAGTGTTGCACTATTATTTGTCTCCTTCTTTCATACATATCTACGCAAGATTCCAGGACCCCAGAAAGCATTATTTTGCGCCGATCCAGGTTATTTATTTCATTACTGCTCCACCTCTGCCTATCAAATCCCAGGGTGAGGAGGAGTACGAGGTCCGTGCCATCTTGAGGTCCTGGGTGGTCCGTGGTGTCCTTCAGTACCTGGTAGACTGAGGGTTATGGGCCTGAGGATCGTTCTTGGCTGCCGGCCTGCGAAGTCCATGCGCCTTGTCTGGTTCGCCAGTTTCCTGTAGCCCATCCTTCTGCGCCTGGTGGTCGTTCTGAGTCCGACCGTCAGGGGGGCGGGGTTCTGTCATATCCTCAGCCCCCCACCTACAGAAGAAGCGGCATCGTCGCGAAACGCATTTGGGTGTATTGCCTATTTTTTATCTTAATCAGATTTAAATTGGCAAATTGTATCCTGAAGTTTGTCTGAAACGGCCGAAAAGAACTTGCTGGTTGTATGGGAGATCCAGTGCTCCCTTTAATATCACCGGCTGCATTTATATCTAGTGTCTGATCGAGAAACCAACAAATGTGAATGAAATTCCTCTTGCGGTATTTTATTTACGCAAATATTGTACCCACTGCACCATGATGATTTTTTACTTTGGAGGTACACACTATCACTGCAGTAAGGAGGACGATCACGGTTGAAGGAAGCGCTGGTTACGCCATATTTTTCTCTTCTACTCATATCCTCAACCCCTGCTGCGCTGCCCGGGGGGGTCTGGGCAAGGTCCTGTGCCAAGAGCTGGCTGGCTGCCAGCACTGGGGAATGGCCGAGCGGCGTCCAAGGGAGCAGGGCCTAGCATGGACACGAGAAGCCGCCAGGTTTAAAACGGGGCGCGAGGAGTTGCCTCGTCGCCCTGTCGTGGAGTCTGTTTATCGATTCTCTGTTGCCAACCTGTTTTCTGGATACCATCCCAGCTCCTCGATTACGATCGCCTCTGTGGTACTTTAATGGTTTAACCCCATGCTTGTAGTTGGGGTGTTTACACGTTACTGGGGTATTGTCCCTTCTAAGTTGTGGGTATCGCCTGGGGCCTCAGTAGGTTCCTATACCCAACCCAGCGCTTAATGTTCTCCAGCCACACATGTTTAGAAGAACTGCAATCGAAAGGTACTGTTTATATGCGGCTAATGTTCAGTGTGCTCTCACCATCAAAAATACTCGATACTGTACTCACGCCAGACCCCGAGGGGTATGTGTCGCCACTGAATATCTTAAAGGTACCGTTGATCTGCTCCCGCTTATCAGAAAACGTTACAGCAGCTTATTTCCTGACTGCCCTGCAGTCCACACAATTCCCCAACTGTCTGACGTATCTGTGTATTCCTGAACGTGCTCTATCGGTCTCGAAACCTTTAGTGGTTAGTAGCAGCTCAGTGTTTTGTTCATCCTCGCTGCCTCATGTGTAGAATTCTGTGTATGCCAAGCAGTGTTTAAACATCAAAAAGATTTCAGTCCTTAAGGACAGGGCCGGTGCTAGACTATTTTGTGCCCTAGGCAAGACAGGCTACTTGCACCCCCCCCCCACCCAAAAAAAGATGGATATAATATATTGCCCCCAGCTCACATGGATATATTTGCCCCCAGCTCAGCTCACACATGCATATGTGCCCCAGAACAGCTCACACATGGATATATTTGCCCCCCAGCTCTCACCTCCTGTCTGCTCCCCCGAGAGGATGCTGCCGGCGGCCGCATGCACCCCCCCCCCCCCCGCGGTCGCTGATCTATCACTCTGGGCGCAGCATGATCATGGAAGACAGCTCGTGGTGGCGGTCCATGCTGAGGGGGCGGGGTTATACCCGCTTCCCTTACTCTCTATTGGGACAGCCACAGCGAGCTGGCCTTCATGATCACGCTGCCCCCAGAGCAAGCACGCAGCGTGATAGATCAGTGACAACGGCCGGAGAGGTCTCAGCTGCACCCTAGGTGGCTCTAGGCAGGCACCAAATTCGCCTAGTGGCAGTGCCGGCCCTGCTTAAGGATCTCAGCTCTCTAGTGGGTACTTCTCCCCCCGTTGCATGTAGAGGGATGAGAGGATCGTAGTAGTTTAAAGACCGCTTATTCAGTTGAAGGGAACGAGTGAAACGTGAGGATAGACATGATAATCTTCTTGCATGGGTAAAGACGGCATTGTTGAGATTTCAGTGCTTATCTGTTAAATTTTTTGCTGTGAAAAAGCAAGCTAGGTCGTCGACGTTGAGGTCAGTGTGAGGAATAGCTACAGCAGGACCGAGAAGGGAGTTGAAGGTGGTGAACAGGTGTTTTGGGTTCCGGGAGTGGGTGTGTATGAGGGCCGTATAATATGACTGCTTGGCTAGGAAGACCAGATTCATGGGGGAGGGGAGTGATTTTAGAAGAAAGCAAAAGAACATTTTATGAAATCTTCTAAATTTAGTTTCCTCTCTGTACCTGTCGCAAGAACAGGCAATCCTACCTACCAAAACCGGTGTACGGTTTTCATTCTTTCAGAAAAAGTGAAAGCACTGTTTTGTCTGGCTGGTTAGATTTTTGTAGAGTCTACGTCTAACCTTCCAAAAGACTGGATTTGTGGTGGTTGGGGGGGGGTCAACAAATGGTAGTTTCTAGAAATCTTAATGTTTGTAACCCATCAAGGTAGAAGTTGAGGTCTAGTACAGGATTCCCTCTTTTCACAACATGCTTGATTGATGCAAGCCCTAAAAACAAAAACCCACCCCTATCAAAGCCATGCAGTCAAGAATTAGTGCATTGCCTAAAAACAGGAAAGTATTGATCCAAGAACTTAAAACTCTTCCTTCCCCCCCCAAGGCCCGTGTCAGATGAACACAGTGATCACGTCAGTGTTGCCGCACAGTTTAACATCTGTCGTAGCATAGAATGAGGAATAGAGACCCCCACACTAAGTGCATCTGCACCGAACTGCGCGCACACACAAGGCAAACGGATGCAAGTTAGGCAAGAATGTAAAACTACTAACATGGACATACAGAGTGCACCACATCCATGTAGCGTTGTGTGCGTGTGATGAGACGTCCGATGCAGCACATTTGCGACATCCAGCACCGATGCACAAAATGCCTCTTCATAAATTGTTTCCCAGATTCCCCACATCCACCATAACCCCCCCCCCCAAAAAAAACCAAACACACTGGTGTCTACAGTATCTTCCGTCAGAACCACTGTTTGTGCGAGCGTGCACTCGTCTGACTCTAGCCTTAAAGGCCCGGGTCACTGCACATTTTAACATCCATCGTAGCCTAAAATTATGATCAATAGGGACCCACACACGAAGTACGTCCCCACAGAAGTGCAGACAGACGCAATTTAGGCTAGGGTCAGACGAGCACATTCTGTGCATCCGTGCACAACGGACATACTTTCTGACCGACAAGGTAGTGGCCACTGTCCATTTTTGTGACTGACTTAGACAAAATGGGAAATTAATATGAAAAACCATCTGTCAACAATGCAGTCCATCTGACTATGTTCCCACAAAGTTATACTGACGTTGCATCCATTTCCCGTGTCCGTTGTACGTCGGCACAGAAGTGCGGATGCACTTCATGTGTGGGTCTCTGTGGTAGCATACAATTCTGATCCATAGACGTTAAGGCTCAGGTCATACGAGTGCAGTGTTCAAGTCCGTGTTGCCACACATTTTAACATCCGTAGTATCATACAATGATGATCAATAGAGACCATACACAACGTACGTCTGCACAACAGATGCAAACAGGCAAGAACGGGACGCACAGTGTGCTGCGTCCGCATAGCTTTGTGTGTGAGCGATGGAACAAAGTCAGATGGACTGCATTTTTGACATCCAGCATTGACGGACGAAATGTTTATTAATCTTCCCTTCTATATCAGTCAAAAACAACATTGACTATGGCTATTACCTTGTCTGTCAGAAAGCACATCCGTTGTGCATGGATGCACAGAATGTGCTCATCTCACCCTAGCCTAAAATGTGCAGCAACACCACTTGTCTGACCGAGCCTTAGGCAAGAACATCAAACCGCTCGGAAGGACAGTATGTGCTATGTCCGTTGCTTTGTATGAGTGATGGACCATAGATGGAAAAAAAAAAAAAAGGTGTGTAGTGTCAGAAAGTACATCCGTTGTGCACGGATGCAGAGTGTGCTCAGAATGCATTTGACATTAACCCAAGGCTAGGGTCAGACAAGCGCATTCTGTGCGTCCATGCACAACTGACGTACTCTGACAAGGTAGTGGCCACACGGTCCGTATGTGACTGATGTAGGGTCGGACGAGCTCAGTGTTGATGCACAGTCTAATGTTCATGGTAGCATACAATTATGTCCGCACAGAAGTGCAGACACAAACGCACGCAAGTACGTAAAACCGATAGTACGGATGTGTGCAACATCCGTATAGCTTTGTGTGTGAAGGAATGTAGTCAGATGGACAAAATGGTTTATATTTTATTTCCCCTCTACAGTCAAAAATAGTGTCACAAAACCCAACCATGTGGCCAGTACCTTGCCAGCAGTCAGAAAGTACGTCCATTGTGCACAGATGCACAGAATGCGCTTGCCTGACCCTAGCCTAAAACCGATGAATTTCAGAGAATTTTTTGTACTGTGGCTACTCACCCTAGAACCCACTTTCCAGCCAGAGGACAGAGCACACGACAATTCTTAGAGTCCAAGTTACTTAGTTTTTAGCCACTAAAGGCGCCTTCACCAGCATGGTCTTCAATTGTGGCATTGATCACATGTGCTGAGACCCAGGGATTTTGTTGAGGGACACAACAGCATTAACCCGATTTCTTCCCTGAACCAGTGTTCATTTTCCAGCATGACAGAAGTCAACTTCTCAAAGTTTTGGTACAAAAACAATTGCAAACATTGTCTAAAGGATTTGTCATGATTTGTCATGTGTTGTAAGGGGATCTCAAAGCACCATACCCTGCTGTAATATACCCAACAAGCTGATGCCAAACACCAGAACCCCCAACAGTGTGTATATTGCTGTTGTGAAATTATTAAACACCAGCCACATTAAACTGGGAATGCAGCCCTTGTAATTAGTCTTAAGCCAAGAGGCCAGAAGTGGGGAGCCAAGGTACCAGCAGATCCAGGCCCAAAATCAGTTCAAACAGGTGTTGAACCAGAGTTTCACTGTCCCTATGTAAATAAAAATAGAAGTTTCCTTAAGGGTGAGAGTCGGATTTCCTATTGTAACAATTATATCCCAAATGAGTTAGTTTTTGGGCTCCTAGACATTAAAAAAGTGCCCGTTTGAAGGACTGCTCACTTTGCAGGTTTTAAGCCTTTACACACTGGGAGCAAGTTCAGAGAAATTAGAGTAGCATTGTTTACTTAATGGCATTATTCATTCTCACTTATAAAGCAAAAACAAAAAACCTGGTACCACTGGAATGTCCAGACTGATATTTCTGGTCTATAGATTGAGATACGTCTGATTAACCCCCGAATCTTAGATCAGATGAGTCTCCTGGTCCAGCCAAGCAACAGCTGCAAGAGTATTAAGATCCAATGCACAGCAGAATTTACAATTTAGAGCATTTCCTGCATAATGGGCTGGTGGAATAAACCATTTGATGCCAGATCCCCATGGCATTTGGTTCAGGAATCCAAGAGTATAGATATTCATACAGGGCTTCTGGAACAGTCACTTGGGGGCCTACTCCCCAGCACAACTTTTAATGTTGCGGACACAACCCAGTTACATGTTGTGGGTTCTGCATTAAAGCCAGGGTCTGAAAGAATGCAACAGCAATTTAGGGAAATCCAGTGCTTGCAGAAAGTGCATTATGCTCATTGCAAAGAAGCTGCTAGCCTTCCACAAAAGGTAATGCAGTCCTATAGAAACAGCCTGCCAAGCTGTTGTCCAAGATCCTATGTAATTTTATGTGAAAGCATATACCAGCATCAAATAGATTAGACATAAAACCCAAACACAATATGGACCCAGGGACTGCCGTGCCAGGTTCAGATGGTAGGCTACGCTACACTCTGATATGGCCAAAAAATAAAAAATAAAGTCTTACAGCTGCTTTGTCATTAGGCAACATTGCATGTTTAAAATTGCAGTGACACAGTACTGTTATTTTAAAATTAGAATATGGGAGCTGTGGGAACTTTGTCGTGGCAATCTGGAATTTGTTGTCCCTGCAGTTTCAGGATTGCTCTGTACACACCTAGTAGTGCAAATTTGTCAATAAATATACATAGAGAACACTACAAAAACATCTTTATTACAAATTTAGTGCTATACAGTGTTATAGGACTTTAAGTGGGGTCCATGTAATTGGCCTGGAGGTTACAACAGGAGCAAAGCCCATTCTGTTATTACCCCGATCAAAGATCGAGTAATACTGTCCAATAAAAACATCACCCAGAATCCATAGGGGCCCATCTGAGGCGTCAGTATCAGTGCCTTGAAATCCACTACTGCAGTAAGTCTCATCCTCCTGTGGGAATAAAGCAGCACATTACATACCAGATATATAATTGTACCTAACAAGTTACAGTAGCTTCGGGTGCATTGTTCAAATGCAGACACCTGGAGGACAAACTACATTCCCCACTACTGCAGGGGCCATCCAGGTGTTTTGGGACCATGTTTAAGGAAAAGAAGGTATCCTGTATTTTGGCACCACCTGGTGGTTCCTTTGTAAAGAGCCCGTTATAGTATCTCTGAAGTAGAGTCTGGGGATACTTAAAACTGGTGTGCAAATAAATGCAAAGTAGTGCAAAATAGCAAAGGCAAAAATATACAGTTTATACGTGTGCAAATAATTCAGAAGGGATGAATTTCCAAACACATTATAGACATATAGCCTGTGTAAATCTGATGTGCAAATGAGCAAAAATGGCAAAAAACACAAGTGACACCGAGGAAGCGGCTGTGATCTGCGAAACACGTTTTAGTGTATTACACCTTTTTATTTCATTCTTTTACCAAGTATTTATTTTATCTTTAGAGGAATATAAACATTTTAAAAACCAGCAGGTGAATGTTTTTGCCTCTACTGCAGCTAAGGCACAGTCCCTGTTGCAATATGCTCTAGGGGACAGCTAGTCAAAGAATTTGGCCGATTTATCCACCACAGATGAGCATTGCATCTTCTGCTGTAGAGTGAAATTACAGACTCAGAACTCCTTGCTGTGAGTTGGGGAAATCTGGCGTTCCACATAAGCCACCAGCAAATCTGGTGTCTGACGTGAGACACCATTCCATGTGAGTGTAATCATTTTTTTTTTTACATACGTGTCAGGTTATACTACCCCATGTCTTGTTCTAGGTTTCCATTGAGGATCATTCACCATCTACCTACGAGAAGATCTAGGAGCCATAAATCTCACCGATATAAATATGCTTAAAAGGCAGAGTTCTTAAAGAATCTTTAGACCATAGCTATGGTCTGATTACCGATGCTAGCCCAGTTTGTCAGGTAGGAGGTTTAGCGATTAAGCCCCACATAGCAGGTTATGGTTAGAGCCATGTATTCGCCTCCAATGTCAACACTGCACTTTGAATGCTGGTGAAGAACCGGTTTGTAAAGTTTTATCAATTAGTGCAGAAGGAAACATCTCTTGAAAAAAAAAGACTTACCACTGTTGTGTACTGTACAGGTGTAAGTGGGTATGCGATTCCATTAATTGTAAAGGTGATAATCGGCATGTCACTTAAATTACTGCATTCCACTCCATACTAAAAACGAAAAAAAATTATAATATTGCATATAACCAGAGCGGTTACGTCAAAGTAAGCGTAAAAATTGAATTTTAGGAGGCAAATATTTTTCTGACCATCTAAACTTATGCTATATTTTTATTGTCAAGGTAATAGAGACCTCAGATTTCATTCAATCAGCATTCAGAAAGCTCTGCGCAAACTGCCCATATTTGCGATTTGAAATGCATTGCAATAGACTGACCATTTAGCTGGGGATCTTTCAGCTAGGGCAGATTTACATTTAAATGTAACTTTTCAAAATACATTAAGGCTAGATCCTCATAGTAAGGAGCAAACGTTCCATGTTTTTATTTGATGCATTTAATCCACATGACTGGATTTCTATGAATTAGAGTATCTGAATGTAATCAATAGCATTTATTCAGGCTCAGCCAGCAATTGAAGAGCCACACGAGGGAAACAGCCACTTCCACCACTGGCTCTACTACAAGGAAGCCACCAGTAGTGGCTCTACTGCTTAACCCTTTCCCACCACACCATGCTGCCTGCAGCGGGGGGGGGGCGCTTTAAGACACAGGGCATACCAGTACACCCCCTGACTTCAATGAGCTGACTCCTTGCAGTCAGTTTGCCATAGAGGTGCACAATGGTACCTGGTGGTGAGGCTTACCAGTACATCACTGGTGTTAACCCCTTCCCTGATGGGTAACAGCTGCCCATTAAGGGGGGGGGGAATAGGGTCATAGAGCCCATAGGAATCTATGGAGTGTAGTGAAAGTCCTGTGGAAGAGCACTGGGAACCATTTGTTCCTTTCTGGGTGCAAAGCATGTGGTCCTCTACACACCAGTAGTTGATGCTTTTCCTCCAGTACCCCTAACTGGGCAGGTTTGCCAGATATCTAAAGCACAGCACAGGTGATATTTGTTGCTCAGTGATTGCAGGATTCAGTCTGCATTTCCAAGGTAATCCTTAAAATCTGGCCTGTTAGGGGTGCTTGAGGACCATTTGGAACCACAAAACTAGAGGCATTTGATTTTAATAAGTCCATTTTAAGCATCAAGTGATTCTACATTTGAACACTTAGTGTCACTACCATTTACACAAGCGGTAACTAGATTACTTGCTCATTTCAAATAAAAAACCAGCATGTTTTTAAGTACATGCATGTGAAATTGAAAAGGTTAAGCATTTTAGCTCATAATGTAACATTTATGACTAAGGCTATTGTACGCTGGGCTATAGTAGAGAAAGATGACAGCGAGGTTAGAAGACCTTTTACATGTTTTTTGAATACATCTCACACAATACAGCTGGACAGACTTTATATGGCCAAAATCCGTTAGAACCAAGGGAGATAAAGATACGGTGGTGCAGTTTACAACAAAATGAATGCCCCATTGATAGGTAAAGCGCATGCAAGATATCAGCAACATATGGTGGTAGAGGCACTTTACATGAAAGTTATTTAATATGATAGTTTAAATTTCTGTATGATTTATAGGGGCTTGCTCTGATGCAGGGTTGTAGTCTCCACCCGTCCCTTTCCCCCTTGTTCAGCTTCGTTTCCTCGAGGCTGGTCAGCAGGGCGATTAAAATAGATCACCTGTGTTAACTTAGAAATGCCCGCAAAATCTTTGTTACGTGATGTAGAAATCTCACTATCAGCAGATACAGCCAATGTGGACTGGACAGGAATCTTTTCTATAACGAACATTTTTATTGTATGTTGACATAAACTGTTCTGACTGACCACGAGCTAGTCAGACATTGAACTGCCATATTGCGGTGTGGTTGTTTCGATCATCGCCATCATCTCATCTTTGATATGAGAAAGAAAACTGTCTATTTAAATTTCATATATGGTAATTATCATAGGGAATTTGTGTTTATCTAAAATTGAAATTTAACACACAAGAGCCGGTGTCTTAAATTTCCTGACTGGAATTATTAAAAATCAAAAATAAAGCCAATATTCCTTTGCCAAGAAAAATCAGGCTTTCCAAATTAACCACAAGTTGTTCAGGTTTGAAAGGATTCAGGAGAATGGAGTTTAGCCAAACCTCTGAAATCCTTCAGGTGGTAAACTTCTCACCTCTCCGTCTCCATCTGAATCTGTAAATCCAGCTGAATTCTGAAGTTTATCAACATCAGAGAAGGGGCCAGAAATCAAGGAGGTGCCAGTGTCCACAAAGGCTTGACATCCTCCATCGCAAGACACCACCTTGCCTGCTACCTGTATACTGAAAGAAAAAGTAGAGAAAGATTTAAAAACGGCCATCTCTGCATATATTAGAGCATATGTGATATTACCAAGGACAACTTTCGGTTCTAGAGCTGTTGCTTTGACATGTTATGCTCTTTCCCCACCATATGAAGTTAAATTGAATCACACCAATTTGCATACCTATCCAGCTGGATCTGCCAGTAGGCTTGGCTGGTGACTGGTACCCAGTTCAGTGGACCAGAAAAATAAGATTCATCCACACCCCCAAATATCAGCTCTCCACCATCAGATGATCTTGGGTCTCTGAGGGGGAAAATTGCAGATGAATTTTCAATTTGAACTTTAGGCAAAAGCTTTAATGTTTTAGAGCAGGGATCTCACTCCTGCTAGCCAAATTAGCAGCCTACAGGACTTTGAATTAAGCTGATTTTAGAGTCCTGAGAGTTAGAATTCAGGGGACCAGAGTTTGATGTACTCAACAGTAAATTACCTTTTCATGTAGACTGAAAACAGGGGTTCTTCCACTAGTTTCTGATTAATCATGTTATCAAAGACAGGAGTGCAGTTACCCAATGCCATTGAGGGATAGGCTAGACCCAGGATGCCATCAAAAGGAGCATCAACAAAGGTGCTTCCTGGCTCAGAGGAACTTTCGCCAAAACACTGATCTGGTATGGTGATACCCTGCACCTGGAAAATACATGATAGCTAGATTATTGATCTGTAGAAAGCCATACATGAAGTGTTACAATGAATTTTCAATGCTAAAAACATTTGAAACTACCAATCATTCCAGTTAGCTTATATTAAACGTTAAGATGTAGTTCCAATACTCACTGTAACTGTATCCATGCCCATTATGCCAGAGAGGTTGCCAGTGCCATATTCAAGGGAGAATGGAGTCCCATTTGAAGTGTAGGTACTTGACTTGCTGGGTTGGTATCTGGCGTGCTTGGCTAGTTTAGAAGTCCAAGAAACAGTTTATGTCAAGCAGCAGAAAGAGAAGAGTATTAAATAGAATTTTACACTAGAATACATGACATTGTGTTGGTGGGGCTGCATGCATACCACCATTTTATAGTATGATGAAGATTTGCCACGACACTAGAAGTTGCAGTCTGCAGTACGTTACTTCTCACTATTTGATGCGTAAAGTTAAATTTTGCCATCTCACTTGCTGGTATTTGAGAGTTAACATGTCAATTGCTCTTGTACAATACAACCAGCATTTGATTTTGGCAGAGGGCATGTGCAAGAGCAGTTAACCTTCTGGGACAATCATAGCAAGATGACAGGTCAGGTATCAGGCCTCAATAGCATTGCTTGCCTCCATGAGAGCTAGGCCTCAATTTTTAGACTTCTACATGTTATGAAGAATGATGTGGGTGGACAGTTTGAGCCAAGCTTCTTAATGGACTGATGACAGCGTTCCTTTGGGGCACTTTACATTATTTGGTTATAGCCTTTACATCAAAACCATGTTAAGAGACCAGGTTTTTAAAGCCTCTGTATGCAAAGGGTTCTAGAGTAGTTAAGAATCAGACTAGATCAGCTACAAGCAAGAATGATGAGCCACCGTTGAATAGCCTGTCAGCTGCTTTACCATTATCACTTCCTAGTCAAAATATAGGAAGCAGGTGTACAGCGACTGTCAGCTGAGCATTATAAAGAACAGGCAAGCCATTAAGTGTGTAACAGCCTCAGTCAAGTTGTAATGGCATCAGAATTGGGCTTGAACACATTAAAAGGGAAATTAAAACAAGGCAAAATTGTAGGGAAGCGGTTGCTCAAGGCAAGGCAAGGTTTGCCAGTCTGGTTTTAAACAATAAAGATGTTTCAGTATAGTAGTGGAACACATTTTTTCAGGTGTACATGTATACACAACTTACCACATGCTGGACTTGTGCAATACACCGATGGGACCCACAGGTTAGCAGAGCCAGTATCAAAGATCACAGTAAAGATTTGAGGAGGGGTACCAATGGATATCTTGCCGAAATAATTAATCTATAAAAAAGTTAAACAGCTTACCATCATGAACATCCGGTGACATGGTCATACAGCAGGCCTCAAAATTTCCACTCGCCTGCTCGCATTTGGCAAGTGGAAATGACATGAGGGCGAGTTGAAATGCAGACGCAGGCAGTACAGGATAGGGGTTAGGTGGGACAACCAGTGGCAAGTAACTCTTAAGGCCTGGCTAGTAGCTTGGGACTTGAAATTTTTAGCCCGGTCATACAGCACAGGTTCTGTATTCGCAACAAGACAGACCAAGAAGAAAAAAATGACAATATACAAGTTGTCACTTGCAAATAAAGCTTCACCCCTTTTGTACCATCCGGTCTGTTGTAGGGTTATTCTTTGTTAAAAGAAATCTGAACTCCCTGCCTGTGATTGGTTAAGGTTGATTACTAGATGTATTGATTTTGACAAAGTTCACATGCTAGAATCTGGAACCTTTATTACAAGCACATGATGTAAGGTTTGACAAAATGAAAATTAGGAATGTAGAGCTGTATTAATGGAGTAGCGTTTTGTTTAATTCTTTCCTAGGTTTTGCGTTCTGATGGATTTACGTTTGAATTCTGTGTGTGGCCTCACATTAAAAGGGTCACTAGTCACCATGACCATACAACACTTTAAATGGTTATGTAGTGGAGAGTTGACCTTTTCCTCCACGATTTAGATCAGGAATGCCCAGCTCTGTACAGTCAATATCCAGACAATGGCTCTCAGTGCTCTTGCTGGGCAATAAGGGTTAATTTAACCACCTGTCCCAAAATTTATTTTTAATGCACTAGACAAATTTGAACGCATACCAGGCAGCCACCATAGAGAAAGTATTAGACATGTGCATTCGTTTTAGTACTAAAACAATTTAGTCCGAATTTTGGGATAATTTAGTTTTAGTATGACTCAAGAGATACGAAACTGATCAGTACAAAAAACGAAAGAAACTAAAAAAAAAAAAGCACTACAGTTTAGTTTCAATCCTTTTTGTGATATTACATTGATAAGTGAAGGAGACCAGCAATGAAGAGTGCAACTTCGAAAAGCTACAGAAAAGGTTTGAATGCGTAATCCTTCCAGACCCCTACCCGAAAATCTGACAGTGATAGAGCTCCGGAATACTCACTCGCAGCACAAACAGCCAGCACAGGAGAGGAAACCTTTACTTAACCCTTGCATGTCTATGAGGCAGACAAGATGATAAAAGCAGCTGGAGAAGGAGAACATTCAAATAAAAATCACACTGAAAGCTAATGACAGGAGGGCTGGATAGTAAAAAACCCTTTATAACAAGCAGCACTGGGAGAAGAGAGGGACTTTATAAAACGTGTGTTATCGCCCCTCCCGCTCTGCATAATAGGAGCTTATGTCTGATACATTTTATATTATCCAGGAGCACTATCCCCCTTTCCTTATCTATAATACACGATTTATATAAAGTCCCTCTCCTTTCCCAGTGCTGCTTGTTATAAAGTTTTTTTTATGTCTGACACATTTAGTATCCAGCTCTCACAAATACTGTCATTATGAGCCTTCAGTGTGATTTATTTGAATGTTTTCCCTCGATTTAAAGTGCTTTATTTTATTATAAAAAAAAATAATTTGCACCAGTCATCGCTTCTCTGAGCTTTCAGACCGATTTTACGTTAATATTTTCCCTCTCCCCTGATTTTATAATCCTGTCTGTCTCCCCCACAGAGATACAACGTTTAAGTAAATGTTCCCTCTCCTGTGCTGGATAAGCATTGCATTCCGAAGTTCTGCACCCTCCACATGCCAATGCAGTAGGATGTTCTATACAGAGAGGGGCATTAATTAATGCAGGAGGATGTTCTATACATTAAACAGAGAGGGACATTAATGCAGGAGGATGTTATATACAGAGAGGGACATTAATTAATGCAGGAGGATGTTCTATACATTATACAGGGAGGAGCATTTTCTTGAGCCCTTTAAATCCAGTGGCTGTGAGCGCTGAGGTAGGCTGCTTGTAATATTATCTCTAAGTACATTGTATCAGGCTCAGCTGTTACATTAACTGACTGCTGCTCATCACAGCGCTCAGAGTTTCAGTAAAACAAGGAAGTAATATTGTTATAACCTCTTATATATAAAAATATTATTTACTAGTTTTACTGAACCTCTGAGCGCTGTGATGAGCAGCAGTCTGTTACTGTAACAGCTTTGCCTGACACATTGTGCTGAGAGTGAGAGATACTGTAACAAGCAGCGATCTTAGCCCTCTGAGGAGCCACTACAATAGTAATTGTATCCGCTGGTTTTCGGATGAATGAAATTAGTTTTCATACTAAACAACTGAAAACGAATTTCTTTAGCAACTAAATAAATTGCATTTTAGGACTAATCCATTAGTTCAAAACGAAATTTTGTGCTGTGCACATGTCTAGAAAGTATACTTACATTCATATAGTTTATAAGTGGCTCACTGTGGGCTTTTGCCAAGCAAGTGTCAGTGTCTTGGACCACATTTACAGCAGGTGATGTCCACCTAGGCAAGTGTAGCTTCTTTGGAGTTTTCTTGAGAGACTTTTCCCTTTTCAAAGGAATCCTGAGAGAAATTGATATTTGTAAGGAAGAATGAGACCTTTATACAACATCAGGTATTGTTGCAATATACACAGATTTGAAAGAATAAAGTCAGCTTGTGGTGTCCCACCCTGGTATTTACCGCCACCGTCTGCATGTTGAAAGGAGTTACCCACAAGGGCATGTCTGATGAACACTTGAAAGACTTCTATACCAATTATTTCATTATATAGATTTAGTGAATCTTTGGGTTAGGACCAAGTTAGCAGAATATACTGTACTAAACAAGCACAGCATATCCTGTAGCCAGTGGCATTGCAAGGGGGGGGGGGGGGAGTCGGCCTGCACTGGGTGACACCACACCCTAAAACAAATATTTTACCAGGAAGGATACTTTGAGAATTCTTTTTTAAGTATGTCCTGGGTAGGCAAGGCCTAGGCTGGCACTTTCCAGGGGGCAGCAAAAAACCACTACAAAGGATAGTCACAGAGCACCGAAATGACGCAGACATTTCAGTGTTCTGTTCCCTACACTGAGGAAACAGATTTCCCCAGTGAATTCACTGCAGGGTCCCTGAAGTGCAGGGAATCAGCCACCAAATGCCACCGCAAACCTGTCACCCGCAGTTTTTTTTAAAAGAAAAAAAAAAAAAAAAACTACTGAACGAAAATGTCTGGAATTAACATACAAGGTCCTATGAATGATACTAAGGTCTGTTACAGAAAAAAAAAGGAATAATTTTTTTGAAATATGCGGATATAAAGAGATTTTTTTACTACAGATTAAAGGAATAAATGGTTTATTCGATATTGAATAAAAACAGCAAAAAAATTTAACATCGAAACCTATGGTGTTCGTTCGTATGAATAAACCTGCCAAATGAAAACACCGAACATTGCTTTGCTGTTCGGGGTCTCTGAACAGATTACTGCTCTATGGGGACTTTCACTGCCGTCGAACAGGCACCATACTTGCTGGCAGTTCGCCAAAATGTGTGTATGAGCATATGAGAGAGCTCCACAGCAATAAACCTCACAGTAATGTGCGCCGTGTAGAAGCATTCAGTGTTCTATGGGAGTACGGATTTATGCTTAAAAGTTAAGGTAAAACTCGGGGGGGGGGTGACACCATAAGTTACCGCACCTAGTGACACCACTGCCTGTACCACTACATATAGAAGCTGGAGATGGTAGAGCCTACACAAACAGGCTCACAGCCCTAGGTGTGAGCAGCCCGAATTCTACAGTATATGCACAGCATTTGTTTAAAAAAAGTGACCCAAAAAAATAACCTAGTTCCTTTTTGCCATTATTTATAAAGCATTTTACCAGGAAGGATACATTGAGATTTCTCTCGTTTAAGTATGTCCTGGGTTCAAGAGCATTGAAATTTTACAATTACATTAATTGGGCAGATGCAGCCAACAGCCTCTGCAGCATTTTAGTTTATTGATCCTACTCCTTTTGTCCCCCGCTGCACATAGCTCCTTTTCAGCTCAGGGAGACCCAAACCTGGAAGTCCTTGCAGCCACCGATGCTAGTTGCATAGCAGTACTAGTTGGTTAGTGTAGGAACTGCAAGTTGCGAACTGAAGGGATTTCACCCTTGATTCCCTTCCCCTACACAGTTAAAACATCCAAAAGCCTTTCTGTATCTAAATAATAAAACTCATGTTTTACGCAAGATAACTGTAGTTTAGGAATGCGGCTCACGGCTGTATCTCTGTAAAAGGTCGCGTGTCCTTGCACACTATGTCCTAGTATCCGTACACGCCAAGGCAGTAATCAGTTTAACTATAAACACATAGAAAAGTCCGGTCACTGTGTCCGTACAATTGAAACCATAATATGAACTTTAGAAAATGTGCATTTCTCAGAATTTCTGCAAGCGCTTACGTGTGAAAGTAACCAACAATAATTTGTTTATGCCGCATGAGATATGTTACCTCCGCCTCAGTGTGTCACGACTGATTAACGTGGTATTTTGTATATGTTGCAAGATGTATGACGTATATTGCTTTTCCACTTGCGTAAGTGGTTTTTACAATATAAGGCTAGCGTCTTGAAATATTAAAGTCAGAGAGATTCTGCAACTGAGCATCGGTTATCTGTCTGTGTTCTTTCTGGTCCAATCTCTCTCCCAGCGCTGGACGAGTGTTTCCTCTACCGAGTGTCCATCCCACCAAAGGGTCAAGTGACCAGTTAACCCCTTCACTTGGAGGCACTGCTGAGATCTCCGACAGGCTCTGCTCATTTAACCGGGTGAGTACCATATGTACTCCGGTATGTGACAGAGACCGCTGTGAGATAAAAAACTCGGGGTTAACACTAAAGTTCTAAAGTTCTAAAGTTTTAAAGACAATAAGGGAGGTCTGGGACTACCTTATCTAAAGAATCCAAAGACAAAGAGATTGTTATATTTGGGAGGACGCTCGGTGTGGAACCTCGTGAATCATTGTTTTATTTGTTTGTTTGTCTATGATTTAAAGTATAAGTGTATGGTATAATCAGGTGAATTAGTAGATGGTAAGACGAACATTTCCTGACTGTTGTTATATTTTGTCTGTTTGTAACTTGTTTGTATAAAGCATAAGAATATGGGGAATAATAATAGTTATAATGAATATCCACCCCCAGAGACAGGAGAACCATGCAAGGATTATGTAATTAGAGTAGGGGGCACAGATAGATACCTGGTAGATCCATGTAGTACCTGGTAGATCCAGAGTTGTGATCCCTTCCCACGAGAAGGGGACAACAGTCCATTTCATATGGATATGGTAAAAGGTCTCTGTCTTGGAGACCCAGAAGCATTTCCATATTACGAAGGAGATCCGGAGTGAGATAAACAGTATATGCAATTAGGAGGAGAACAATGGCTTCTAACCCCAGCTCACTGGTAAATGGCGAGATGACCCAATGATTACTCTGTATATACATGGCAAATCTATCGCATTTATGGCAGATACAAGTGCAACCACCAGTACTCTGGAGGCTTGTCACTACAAGGGTCCCCTTTCTGAGTCAGAACCTTCCACGGGTATCAATGGCGTATCCACACCTACATACACCACTGTTCCTCTCCTTTTAACCCCCGATGACGGCACAACCTTGTTACAACATTGTTTTACATTTACGATTATCAAAGATTGCCCTGTTAGCCTACTGGGGAGGGATGTACTGGCTCTTTTACAACTGTCCATACACAACACACCAGAGGGCATCCACATTGAAAGCTCGGTGATACCCATTCTATGCAGGACACGTCACTTTTTTCTAACCACAGACACCGCGCCCCCTGAATGGAAGGAGTTCACCTCCCTATGGTCCCAAGGTCCTTTCGACACCGGAATGATACCATGCACCCCTTATAAGGCCCGAGTGCACACGAATGTTGACCCCGTATACCACAAACAGTACCCCTTGTCCCATGAGAAGATTGAGGGTATTAAACCCATGCTGCAACAGTTTCTGACGGTATCCTGGAAGAGGTTGTGTCCCCCTTTTCCACTCCCATCAACCCTGTCCGCAAACCCGATGGGTCAGTTAGGTTTGTCCAAGACCTGCGCGCCATTAACTCACTGATAATCCCCATTGCTCCCATAGTTCCTGACGTTACAACGCTTCTTTCCTCTGTTCCCGCAACACACAGTCATTTCACCGTCATTGACCTCAAAAACGCATTTTTTAGCATTCCTGTGGACCCTGACACGGCACTACTATTTGTTTTTTCTTTTGAGGGTTGTTAGTATACACGGAAGCGCCTCCCTCAGGGGTATATTGATGCCCCAGTGGTTTTCGCCATTGTGCCCCAAACCACTTTAAAATCGTGGCACCCCAGCCAAGGTTCAGTCCTGCTACAGTACGCGGATGATCTCCTCCTCTGTAGTCCATCAGGCGAAGCCGCCAAGGCTGACGGACTGTCACTCCTACAATGGTTACAAGATTGTGGTCATAAGGTTTCACTTGAAAAATTACAATGGTGTCAAACACAGGTTGAATATCTAGGTTTTGTTTTACGGCAGGGGGAAAGGAGTATCAGTCACAAAAGGATCCAGTCTGTCATGGGCCTGGTCACCCCAAGTACCAGAAAAGAAATGCTATCTTTTCTGGGAATGATAAACTACTGTAGACAATGGATACCTGACTGCTCCTACTATGATAACATCCTGAGACAACACACTGTGGGGAACCCAGGCAAGCTCACCTGGACCCCTGAAATGACAAACGCATATAATGCTCTTAAAGAACGCTCTTATGTCCAGTCCAGCCTTGGGGCTCCCTGATTACATGTTACTATTTTACTTGTTTGCAAGGGACAACTGTAAAACCATGGCCGGTGTGCTCACCCAGGAACATGGGGGCCGCTTGCGTCCCGTAGCCTTTTTTCTCTAAAGTCATGCCAACTCCAGTCCAAGGTATGCCCTCTTGCCTACGCTCTCTGGTAGCTAGCTCGATGGCGGTGCAAATGGCTACTCAGTTCACCCTAGGACATGAAATCCATTTACACACCTCCGATGACGTACTAACCCTCCTCAAAAGGTATACACACCCAACATATGACATCACAAAGACTCTCAGGCTATGAAGTGACTCTTCTCAGCAACCCGACCCTACATATCGAGTATAGTATCTCCATTGTAGGTCCTTCCGCTATCCTTAACGCTCTCCTGGGACGTAAGGGCACTGGTGACAATACCCCACCACCCCACCGGAACATGACTGTCTTCTCACCATTGACTCTGATACATCCCCCCGCCCAGACATGTGCACAACCCCCGTTCTAGAAGCTGACGTAGTATTCGTAGACGGTTTATGTACCCGTCCCACAGACACCACCTATCATGCAGGTTATGCCATAGTCTCCCTGCCTAATATTATCCACGAGGCAGAACCTATCCTCTACCGCTCTGCACAAGCTGCCGAGCTCATTGCTCTCACACGCGCTTGCATTCTGTACACAGGTATGCCCGTTACTATCTACACTGATTCTAAATACGCCTTCGGCGTTGTCCACGACCATGGTAAGATATGGCAGAAACGCGGCTACGTAGCAGCGGATGGTAAACCCATATCACACTCATCCCTTGTGGATGATCTCCTAAGTGACCTCATGCTCCCCTCTGCCCTCGCTGTTCTGTCTGCACTGTAGAGCACACACACGTAACAATGATGTCGTCCCCCAGGGGACCAAGTTAGCTGACATGGCTGCTAAACGTGCGGCCTCCACCGGCAACAGCCACCTACACTTTCCCATGTTAAAACCCCTTTCTATTGCTAATGAGTTTCTCTTCTGTGAGCTACAGCGGTACGCCATAGACACAGAGTTAGAAGACTGGTGCTATCCCACTCTACACAAGAATTTCACCTCTGGTTTGATTACCAAGGACGGTAAAGTATGCATACCCCAATCCAGTGCCACTCTTTATTGATCAATTTCACGGCGCCAGCCACCACAGCATCAACACTACCAAACGGTTGCTTGAGTCTCATTTTTATATCACTGATCTTCTAGCCCTCACGAAGGATTATGTTTCCCGCTGTCTCACTTGTCTCCGCATCTACCCCAACAACCCTCACCGTATCGCACATCAGCATCTAGAGTACCCCACGACTCCTTTCACATATCTGCAGATTGATTTCACACATATCCCCAGGGTTGCTGGTAGGGCTCAGGAGTACGCACTTGTCATGGTAGATATGTTCTCCTGTTGGCCAGAAGTATTTCCCACTAGGGCAGAGGATGCTAAAACAGTGGTTCGTATTTTGACTCGAGAGATAATCCCCCGGTGGGGGATTCCTCTCCAGCTCAATTCTGACAGAGGCCCCGCATTTACCTCCCTCCAGATTGGCATAGAGCCTTTGTAAGGCCCTTCAGGTGGACTGGAAGTATCATATCCCTTGGCACACGCAGAGTTCTGGCCTTGTCAAGCGCATGAACCGAGCAAACAAAGATTGTCTGCGGAAAGCTACGGGGGGCACCTTTCATAACTGGAAGTCTGTCCTCCCGATAGCTTTGGCGGAAATCCGTATGTCCGTCAATCGGAATACAGGGTTTTCTCCATTTGAGATCCTAATGGGTAGACCGTTCCCCAGTCCCTGGGCCCGTCATCAGGTACTCACTGACCTCGGGGACCTCCAGCAGGTTAGGGATGAGTATGTCAGGCAGTTGATTACTTCTTGGAAATCCACCAGAGACGAAGTTACGTTCAGATCTCTTTCCCAGGTACACCGACCCATCCTTTCCAGGAGGGGGACCGGATCCTCCTCAAGCACCTACAGGAGGGGAAACGTCCCGAGGATTTCGACTACGGACCTCCCACCACTATTGTTGCCATCACCAGAACCGCCATTCTACGGTGGCCAGCCCCACCTGGATCCATGCCTCCCGTGCCCAGCTAGTGCCTCCGAAAGACAAAGAGAAAGTCAAAGAGAAAGACAAAGAGAAAGTCAAAGAGAAAGCCAAAGTAAAGTCAAGCCCACGACAGCACCAAAGAGGTACTAGCGGTCATCCCAGAACCCGATAACGGGGACCTAAAGGTCCCGACCTCCTACGCCATGATGGGACAAAGGGAGAGTATCGAGACCTCCGAAGATACAGAACCGCCAACTACGGCCCATACCCCTAGACAGGATGATGACACACCCCATGCCACCCAGCCTCACCGGTCGTCCACTGGTTGGGTGGAAACTATTATCATGTACCTTCTTTTGGCCTTTGTTTCACCCCTACGTTGACCCTCACCGCTATGACGATTATGTTGCCCTCCGCTGACACATACGCAACCTCTCCAACCTCCAACGACAGGGAAACGATCTAGTGGGATGCTACCACAACCAGGAGCACCCGGAGTAGATGCATTTGCGTGTTACCCCTTCCGCAAATGATATTTCCCACTATTCCGATGTGCTCCACTTGACGTATGTGAGGTTTCCTGGTGAAATCCCATATGTCACCATCTCGCTAGATTCATCATATGTTCTTAATTAACATATGAGGAAAAGAGGGGATTGAAGGGATTTCACCCTTGATTCCCTTCCCCTACACAGTTAAAACATCCAAAAGCCTTTCTGTATCTAAATAATAAAACTCATGTTTTACGCAAGATAACTGTAGTTTAGGAATGCGGCTCACGGCTGTATCTCTGTAAAAGGTCGCGTGTCCTTGCACACTATGTCCTAGTATCCGTACACGCCAAGGCAGTAATCAGTTTAACTATAAACACATAGAAAGGATTGTGGTCACTGTGTCTGCACAGCTAAATTCGCCGAATCTATGATACGTCCTTTAGATAGCTTGTTTCAAAATGTGTATTTCTCTGAATTTCTGCAAGCGCTTACGTGTGAAAGTAACCAACAATAATTTGTTTATGCCGCATGAGATATGTTACCTCCGCCTCAGTGTGTCACGACTGATTAATGTGGTATTTTGTATATGTTGCAAGATGTATGACGTATATTGCTTTTCCACTTGCGTAAGTGGTTTTTACAATATAAGGCTAGCGTCTTGAAATATTAAAGTCAGAGAGATTCTGCCAACTGAGCATCGGTTATCTGTCTGTGTTCTTTCTGGTCCAATCTCTCTCCCAGCGCTGGACGAGTGTTTCCTCTACCGAGTGTCCATCCCACCAAAGGGTCAAGTGACCAGTTAACCCCTTCACTTGGAGGCACTGCTGAGATCTCCGACAGGCTCTTCTCATTTAACCGGGGGAGTACCATATGTACTCCGGCACATGAGAGAGACCGCTGTGAGATAAAACGAACTCGGGGTTAACACTAAAGTTCTAAAGTTCTAAAGTTTTAAAGACAATAAGGGAGGTCTGGGACTACCTTATCTAAAGAATCCAAAAACAAAGAGATTGTTATATTTGGGAGGACGCTCGGTGTGGAACCTCGTGAATCATTGTTTTATTTGTTTGTTTGTCTATGATTTAAAGTATAAGTGTATGGTATAATCAGGTGAATTAGTAGATGGTAAGACGAACATTCCCTGACTGTTGTTATATTTTGTCTGTTTGTAACTTGTTTGTATAGAGTATAAGAATATGGGGAATAAAAATAGTTGTAAAGAATATCCACCCCCAGAGACAGGAGAACCATGCAATGATTATGTAATTAGAGTAGGGGGTACAGATAGATACCTGGTAGATCCAGAGTTGTGATCCCTTCCCACGAGAAGGGGACAACAGTCCATTTCATATGGATATGGTAAAAGGTCTCTGTCTTGGAGACTCAGAAGCATTTCCATATTACGAAGGAGATCCAGAGTGAGATAAACAGTATATGCAATTAGGAGGAGAACAATGGCTTCTAACCCCAACTCACTGGTAAATGGCGAGATGACCCAATGATTACTTTGTATATACATGGCAAATCTATCGCATTTATGGCAGATACAAGTGCAACCACCAGTACTCTGGAGGCTTGTCACTACAAGGGTCCCCTTTCTGAGTCAGAACCTTCCACGGGTATCAATGGCGTATCCACACCTACATACACCACTGTTCCTCTCTCTTTAACCCCCGATGACGGCACAACCTTGTTATAACATTGTTTTACATTTTACGATTATCAAAGATTGCCCTGTTAGCCTACTGGGAAGGGTCTACTGGCTCTTTTACAACTGTCCATACACAACACACCAGAGGGCATCCACATTGAAAGCTCGGTGATACCCATTCTATGCAGGACACGTCACTTTTTTCTAACCACAGACACCGCGCCCCCTGAATGAAAGGAGTTCACCTCCCTATGGTCCCAAGGTCCTTTCGACACCGGAATGATACCATGCACCCCTTATAAGGCCCGAGTGCACACGAATGTTGACCCCGTATACCAAAAACAGTACCCGTTGTCCCAAGAAAAGATTGAGGGTATCAGACCTATGCTGCAACAGTTTTTGACAGACGGTATCCTGGAAGAGGTTGTGTCCCCCTTTTCCACCCCCATCAACCCTGTCCGCAAACCCGATGGGTCAGTTAGGTTTGTCCAAGACCTGCGCGCCATAAACTCACTAATTCCCATTGCTCCTATAGTCCCTGACGTTACAACGCTTCTTTCCTCTGTTCCCGCAACACACAGTCATTTCACAGTCATCGACCTAAAGAACGCATTTTATTAGCATTCCTGTGGACCCTGACACGGCACTACTATTTGTTTTTTCTTTTGAGGGTTGTTAGTATACACGGAAGCGCCTCCCTCAGGGGTATATTAATGCCCCAGTGGTCTTTGCCATCGTGCTTCAGACCACCCTAAAATCGTGGCACCCCAGCCAAGGTTCAGTCCTGCTACAGTACGCGGATGATCTCCTCTGTAGTCCATCAGGCGAAGCCGCCAAGGCTGACGGACTGTCACTCCTACAATGGTTACAAGATTGTGGTCATAAGGTTTCACTTGAAAACTTACAATGGTAACCCCTTCACGAACTGCTGCTGACTTGCACACATTATGTACAATTTCTGTAGCACTAGACGCAGAGCAACGGATTGGAGCTGTGCATGTCCCATTTATTATAGCATCTGAGGCCATCACTACAGCACGAGGGAAACATCAGTATGCCTCTGCGTGCTGACATCACTAGCAACTGGGAAATTCAAAAGCAAAGCTGCAGGGTGGGGTGAAGGAAATTCCTGGTGTCACCAGATTGGGACACACGAGTGAAGGTGCAGTCCTCAGATCCTGACCACTCCAATATGAAGTGGAATGGCCCTTTAATGAGAAACCCCTAGATAGCATGCCTTGCCCAGACAAGGGATTTAGCTCCAGCATATGGAGACTTTAGTACAATCCTTCCTGGAGCTCAACCTCTGCAGGATCGCTTAGGTGTCCAAAATATGTCTACTCTGGCAGCACGAAGAAAAATCTAGTAGTAAAAAAAAATAAAAAATAAAATATAATATATATATATATATTATATCTCAAAATCAATGCGGTGTACGACAGCGCAACGGTTTGCATGCTGCTCAAGAACACAAGAGAGCTATACATGGAGACAAAGGTCTTTACGCCTTAGCAACCCTAAATGGAAGGATAGCAGAGTTTGAAAGTCACTGTAGATTTGAATTCTGGAGGATTAAACATTGATGGCATGCTAAAGCTAGGGTTGCTACTAGGTCAGCCATGTTTTCCTGCACACACAGATCTATCCACAAAGCACTGAAGCTACATGCAATGTTGCGGCCTTGCAATTCAGCCCATTGCACTGAAAATACGGTGGTCTCACCATCAAGAAAAAGAAAATACATATTTTGCCAAAGAGTCACAAACGAACAAGCAGACACCTTTTTTGAACCGGTCAAATGGAAACACCCAAAAAAACAAAAAAACAAACAAAAAAAAAAAAAAACGGTATTTTGATGCAATTCAGCATTTGGAATAGAAGGCACGATAGTGTTCTATGGGACGATTTCAGTGCAACCAAACACAGAATTGCCAGGATGTGGCAAGATTAATTGCAACCAAATCCACTAGTCAAAAACAAACGCCTTCCTGCAGTATATGTATTCTACATGTTGCAGGACAGCACTTTTTCCCAGTGCTCCCCTAAACAGAATATACTAGTAGGGTCTAGGAAACCAGGATCCATCTGGCAACCATAGCTAAAGCATACAAGCACACAGTAATTTTGCTAGTATGTACAATGAGGATACAAACACATGACATTTTACTAAACCTTGATTACCCACTATAGCAACCAAAACAGAAAGCACTCACCGTATCACCCCATGAACCAGGGTCACAATGCAAAAAACGAAGACGATTCTTTCCATCATGATCTTGCGTAACAGCATGTCCACATGGAGAACAGACCTGGCCCTGCCTGTCCTCTTTATAAGATAATTAGATCAAGCCCACACATTCAGACCAGACTACCTCTAGGAGTAAACAGTTTTGTGATTACCTTAATTACACACACATGTGCCAACTCAAAGGAGTAAAATTTTAGTAACTTACTGGCAGTTCTAGAGCCAACTGAGCCATTAAGCTAATGGGGGGGAGCAGAGGAAAGGGGCACAGACCAAACCCGGTCCTGACCAGCAGAGGGGGTAAGACTGGCACCGACCGTGTGCGGCCCCCATGCACAGTGTGTGTGTGTGTGTCTCTCCCAGCCCCCCCACACAGTATGTGTTTCCTCCCCCACATATTTCAATAGTTGACAAATTTTTGTTGGGGGGGCAAGTAGCTGGTCTTGTCTAGGGCACAAAATAGTCTAGTACCAGTCCTGACTGTAGGTTGGAGCTAGTAATTTGTGGATTGCCAGAGAAGAACGTGCTATTCCAGCACAAGATGCAGTTCTCTGCTTGAGCTGGTATTCCGAATATGAAAACCCAGAGTTGAATAATTTTGCTTTTGCAAAATGTCAAAGGACGTACTTTGACATATTGTATATCAGTGAATTAATTTCTAGTCTAGATCCTGTAGTGAAGGACATTACTGTAGAGCTCAGTGACACCCTCAAACACTGCACGTTACTGTGGAGCTCAGTGACATTCCCATAATGTGCAGTGTTGTATGAGTGTCACAGAGCTCCACAGTAACGTGCAGTGTTTATTATGGAGCTGTGACACCACACCCTCAAACACTGCACATTTCTGTGGAGCTCTGAGATGCCCTCGGACACTGCACATTACTGTGGAGCTCTGTGACACCCCCATAATGTGTAGTGTTTACAGAGCACATAAAGAGCACAAACACACAATTAAAAAAAGGTGCACCCACACATACATACTGTACAGACTATATGAATACACACTATACACATACATAGCGCACTACCCAGACACACACCACACACATATATACACCAGAGTGACACATGGATACACACCCCACAACAATCACACAAACATTATATACACTATATTGCCAAAAGTATTCGCTCACCTGCCTTGACTCGCATATGAATTTAAGGGACATCCCATTCCTAATCCATATGGTTCAATATGACGTTGGTCCACCCTTTGCAGCTATAACAGCTTCAACTCTTCTGGGAAGGCTGTCCACAAGGTTTAGAAGTGTGTTTATGGGAATTTTTGACCATTCTTCCAGAAGCGCATTTATGAGGTCACACAGTGATGTTGGACGAGAAGGCCTGGCTCTCAGTCTCCACTCTAATTCATCCCAAAGGTGTTCTATCGGGTTGAGGTCAGGACTCTGTGCAGGCCAGTCAAGTTCATCCACACCAGATTCTGTCATCCATGTCTTTATGGACCTTGCTATGTGCACAGTCAATGTCCTGTTGGAAGAGGAAGGGGCCAGCTCCAAACTGTTCCCACAAAATTGGGAGCATGGAATTGTCCAAAATGTCTTGGTATGCTGAAGCATTCAGTGTTCCTTTCACTGGAACTAAGGGGCCAAGCCCAGCTCCTGAAAAACAACACCGCACCATAATCCCCCCTCCAACAAACTTTACACTTGGCACAATGCAGTCAGGCAAGTACCGTTCTCCTGGCAACCGCCAAATCCAGACTCGTCCATCAGATTGCCAGATGGAGAAGCGCGATTCGTCACTCCAGAGAACGCGTCTCCACTGCTCTAGAGTCCAGTGGCGGCGTGCTTTACACCACTGCATCTGACGCTTTGCATTGCACTTGGTGATGTATGGCTTGGATGCAGCTGCTCGGCCATGGAAACCCATTTCACGAAGCTCTCTGCACACTGTTCTTGAGCTAATCTGAAGGCCACATGAAGTTTGGAGGTCTGTAGCGATTGACTCTGCAGAAAGTTGGCGACCTCTTCGCATTATGCGCCTCAGCATCCGCTGACCCCGCTCCGTCAGTTTACGTGGCCTACCAATTTGTGGCTGAGTTTCTGTCGTTCCCAAACACTTCCACATTCTTATAATACAGCTGACAGTTAACTGAAATATTTAGGAGCGAGGAAATTTCATGACTGGATTTGTTGCACAGGTGGCATCCTATCACAGTTCCATGCTGGAATTCACTGAGCTCCTGAGAGCGACCCATTCTTTCACAAATGTTTGTAAAAACAGTCTGCATGCCCAGGTGCTTGAATTTATATACCTGTGGCCATGGAAGTGATTGGAACACTTGATTCTGATTATTTGGATGGGTGAGCGAATACTTTTGGCAATATGGTGTATATATATATATGCAGGAAGGTGTTCTAACTGAAACATCTCTGCAGTCTTCAAGAAGACAAGGTGTCATGTATTTAAGCTCTGTTTCTGCAATAAACACATTGATGCTTGTAGGAATCTAGCCAATGTATTTGCACTCTGATATAGTGTCAGCATAGTATGCAGTGTTAATATATTTTTAATATATGCATTACCAATAAAATAATTTTATTATCATGTACTGTACTGTTTGGGTTGCTGTTTTTCTTTGATCTTGTATGTGGATATTGGGGTGGTGACAGACCAGCTTATAAACACTATCCTTTCATCCCTTTTCATTATTTATGCTCATCTGGATACCCTTTTATAATATTGTATTCTTTAGCTCTTGGAATATAGCTGAGAGACACACGCATAAGTATTGAAACCCCCAGTGAGTTCCATATTATGTCAGTCTTGGCATTTAGTGAATTATAAACATTATTATTACCTGCTCAGTTATTAGGGTTTAGACAAGGCCCTTCCTCTCTAGTGAAGTTCTTGATATTAACCTCCCTGGCGGTCTATTTTTTGAAAAATTCCCTGTCTAAAAGTGCTCTATATATTTTAAAAAAAAATTGCCCCCCTAGCGGCATCCCGAGTGTGGCAATTCCTATGTTGGAAGTGGGAACCCCGAGCAACACTCGGGATGCCGCTGGATACATCACCTGTCCCTGCGCTCCCTCGATGTCCCCGAAGCCTCCTCCGGCGATCGCAACCCTCATTCTTCCTGGTTCCCTCCTCGCGAGAAGAAAACCAGGAAGTATGAGGTCGCGATCGCCGGAGGAGACTGCGAGGATCAGCAAGGGAGAGGTGTGCCTTGGGGTTACCGCTCTCAGCAGTGAAATTTAACCCCGAGACACACTCGGGAAAACCGTCAGGAGTGGGTTAAAGCATATATAATAATCCAGGCGGTTTTAGGCCTCCATAGTAGAGACAGTGTTAGAGATCTAAAACATACATTTACATGTACAGTTGGGATACATGAATGATGGAATAGGATTAGCTCCCCAGAATGGAGACTAGCAGAGTTATTCAGAGACAGGTGAAAACCAGGAGAATGACTGGAGAAGTGAAAATTCTAGGTCAAAATAGCCGATTTGGAAATTGAGATAAATGGGAGAATGTTTCTGGTTTGGCTATTTTGACCTAGAATTTTCACTTCTCCAGTCATTCTCCTGGTTTTCACCTCTCTCTGAATAACCCTGTAGGGCTCAGACATGTTAATAATTTACCCAAAAGCAATAATATAATAGTAATTGGATTTACTTATTCATGTCCCAGCAAGATAAATTGCATAAAACCACAGTGCAATGCAATATAAACCAGTTTCGATCTCAACATTTTGTCGACTTGCAAAACCAAAATTAGTTTATGTTGTGTCATTTGTAAATCCTATCAAATTTCTAGTCGCAAAATAGGATTTTACATTAATAAAAATACTTATCTTGTGATTGGCCTCCATAGCCAGTCAAGATCTGTTTTCGTATAGTTACATTCTTGTGGAGTCTCGTGATTCTTTAAATAGGACACTGATCATGTGGATTTGTGGAATAAAACACAATATATTATGTAACAATTGCCACATATTTAATATCTTTATTCCCAATTAGCCATCATTTATTCTGAAGCTGTCTCTGAGCAAAGGATTCTGACCGTCTAAGTATAGGTCATCACCATTATACAAGGTAAGAAAGAAGAACCAAGTGTACAGTAGGACAACATAAAACCAGACTTCTTCATCACCAGTCGTCTTCTTCTTCACTTTTCACATTACTTTTTCTTGGTGGGCGAAAAAGAACTACCGCGAGAATAATGCCTGCCAGGATCCCCACACCACTGCCAATGCCAACAATAAAATACATCCTGTTGCTAAACATTTGGATTCTTTCCTCTGTGTCGTTGCCGTTCGAAGTCATACTGTTTTGTCCAGCCAGAGTTTCCATTTGCCCTTTATTAATCAAGTATTTGTCATAATCAAGATCAAAGGTAGCAGGTGAAATAACCTTTATCCCATAGTAAATTCTTTTTAACAGCTTCTGGTCATAGTAATTTTGGACATCACATCGATATGTGCCAGCATCCTTCTCCATGATGGATGACAACGTGACTGAAAAAGTCCTGGTTTCGAGCAATTCAAATAGCATGTCATCAGCTGTCAGGATACCTCTTGCGATTTTCCAGAAATACAATACACCTTGGTTTGCAGCACCATAGTCATCTCTGCTCAAACAATCCATGGTGAACGACTGGCCAAGCCTGAGAGTGTATGTGAACATGCCACAAAACCAAGTGGCTACACATTTCACTTGTACTTCTTCACAGTCACTCCTGATACCATATTTGTCCACGATGCATTGCTTCTCTAGCTTGCTTCCAACGCCGCAGGTAACACTACATGGACTTGATTTTATTATCATCTTGACCGATACACCTTTCAGCTGTTCTGGGATTGTTACATATTTTAGGTTTTCCAACACAGGATCATAGACGACTCTAGCCCCAGCAACATTTCGAAACTTAATTGAAAATAGAATTAAGATAGTGAAAGGTACATACATTTTGCAAAACCAGTGGCCTAATTTTTTTCCTTCCTACAATGGCACAAATATGGACTCTGCTACAGCACGAGGAGGCATGTTTGTAGCACCTTGGAACTTCATGACACGGTTTGTAGAATTCTAAATTGTGTCATCATAATTACAGATTCCAGGGCATGACCAAGGGCTTTTCTTTTAATGGGACAAGCAACGTTCACTGAAATTTTTTTTTTAACATTTGAAACTCGAGATGCAAAGTTAACAAATATAGAGTAAAATAAAAATGTTGCATAGATTGCTGTTCTGGGATAGTTACAAAAATTAAAATGGAAATTTGCTAATTTTTAACCCCTTCACCGCGGAAGATGTGTGGGGAACGTCATATGGATTCCCCGCAATATGCAGAGGACGTTCCCCCACACAGCGGGTTCGTCTTCCCTATACTTAGCTCCCCCTCCGGGGTCCTACTTCCTTGAAGTCAGACCCCGCTTTTATACCCCTCCCGGTGCATTGACCTCATCGCGATGACGCCAGTTTCAGGCGCCCCTCCACGGCTCAAATTTTCTTGCTATATAGCTTGATGCTAAGCCAGTGCTCCTGATGGTGCTGGCATACAGCAAAACAAGTAGAGCTATGGAACAGAACTGATTTCCTGACAATCAGTTCCCCCTGAGGCATAATGCAAGGCACAGATAGATCTGGCACTTTTTAAGTCTTGAGCGTTCACAGACCTTGTATCAAGTGCAGTCTTTTCTACTATATGTTTATGTGATATAAGCATCATTGGGATACAAAGTAGCCTTTATTTCCTTTTTTTACTATACTCACAGACCCAGGAAGGCCTGTTTCTTACTGCTACTATAGTATCACAGAATTACTATCACTATTGTGCTCAACTGTAGTCCTCTCATGATGCCTCAGTAACTGGGGGGGGGGGGGATTTCTTGATTGTACGACAAGACCAATACAGAGCCTATGATCTACGGGTCTTGCAACGGTTTTTGTTCGTTGTTAATTTTCGTCCAAACTTTAAGGCTAGGGTCAAATGAACGCATTAGTCGCAGCGACCGTCAAAAAGTGCGTCCGAACGCATTGACATTTTTTTTCACGGAATGCGCGAAAACTGTCATACGATGCGCATTTTCCATCATGATTTTTTACGGATCGGCAATAAAACACTTTTTGCGTCTGGCGTTATGTTGACCGGACATTAGCAGCGTCTCCTAATCATGCAAACACGCTGCTAGCTGACACAGCGCACTCTGTACGTCAGTACTAGCGGTTCTGCGTTCGAAAATGCCTTTCGTTTGCCGCTTGCGTTGCTCGGCCGCCATTTGCTGCTACTGCAGCCATTATTAAGTGGGCCTAAACGCGCGTTAAAAATGCGTTGTCTGACCCCAGCCTTAGCCAGGCTATTCCTATTGTTTTTGTGCAGTGTTTCCCAAACGTGTCCTCAGGACCCTCATCCGTGCCAGATTTTGCAGATTACCTTGGAAATGCGAACTAAATCCTGCAATCACGGAGCAGCAAATACTATCACCTGTGCTGTGCTTCAGATATCTGACAAACCTGGCGTGTCAGCGGGTCCTGACGACAGGTTTGGGAAACACTTGTGGTTGCTTGGTATCCATTCCCTACACCAGTGGCTCCCAACCGCAGGGTCCTCAGTATCCCCAACAGGCCAGGTTTTGAGGATCACCCTGGGGAAAAGCCGACTGAATCCTGCAATCACTGAGCAGTAAATCATATCACCTGTGCTGTGCTTCAGATATCTGGCAAACCTGACCTGTTGGGGGTACTTTAGGACCGCGGTTGGGAACCACTGCCCTACACGTTGAGTTTTTCTTGAGGTTTTATGGTAAACGTTAGATCCATACACAACTTTCCATAGTATTCAAAGCTACGTTTTATAGACTCTCACAGGAGATTTGGCTTTTGCAACCTCCAACAATTAATAAATAATGTATAATTTTTGTGCGTTACTCACACTGTTTCGTTTGGAAGCTGCCCCATTTTTTTTAATATTTTTTTTATGCATCGCCATTGTCCCAAGGTTGCCATACCATTAAACTTTGAATGAAATTTGTCTCTTGCATCCATCTCTATGTATCAAACCCGGAAGATCACCTGAAAAGAGGGGGTCCTTTGGACCCCTCTCCATCCCGATCAGGAGATTAAAGTAAAAGAGAGGCAGCTCTGGAAAGGGTACATTGTGAACTACCAGCGCAGCCCCTCTTTAACCAGAGGTGCCGGTCCTCGATGCAACGCCGGATCGCAGACCTTTCCTGGAGGTGGCTGACATCTTGGATGGCGCGATGACAGCCCCTAGCTGCCAAGGGGATTCCCGATGCAAAACCTATGGTGGAGAGGGGTCCAAAAGGACCCACTTCTTATCTCCCAATTGGTGGCAGCTAGAGGGTCATGTTTGGTATCATTGGAAAGGCCATAGTATTGCCTTTCCAGTGATTCAAAACATGATCATGTTAAAAGTAAAATATAAAAAAAACTATTTTTTTTTTAAATGTAAATTTTTTATTAATGCCGCACTATTGTTCACATTTCAACTATAATGTGAACAATGATGCTGCACAAACAATTTCTTTTCTTGTTCTGGTTTTAGTATAAAAATAAAAAAAAATTCACATTTCTCAGAAATAAAGTAAGTTTCCCAGTTCTAATCTTAACAAGCGTACCCCATAGAATATATAACCACAAAGCTTATATGATAAATAGTGTGTGTGTGTGTGTGTGTGTGTGTGTGTGTGTGTGTGTGTGTGTGATAATTTTACACACTGAAATTTTAATGGAAGTCCAGATATATTTAATTTAAAAAAAATTGGTATAGCATTCTGGCAGGGCATGACGTATACATATAAAAATGATATTATAAGTCTGCCAAGGTTGCGCAAAAAAAAAAAAAAAAGTATTTGGAGAGGCGAGAAGAGAAAAAAAAAAGGGGGGGGGGTAGGTCTTATAATCACTTTATATACAGAAGAGACCTACCGGAGTTTGGCCTTTAACTGGGAATCGCAGTGGGACTAGCGAGCTGTGACTCCTGGAGCAACCAAGGGGACCATGTGCCAAGATACATATATCTGTGCAGCCATACTTTCCAACAAATGTATTTGTTCTACTTTAATATGCCAGTGCCGATATGAGGGTACAGTCTGTGAGCCCCAAAGGGAGGGGCTCACAGACTTGGCTGCATTGAAGAGAAGTTTCAGCAAGGATTTTTTTATATGTCACAGCCGCATGTCGGGTGTGGTGTAGAGGAAGTGTTTCAGGGAGGAAAAGTGGTGGTTCGATGCAGGCTTTGATACTATTGGCTATGGCTGGTATCCATATTACTCAAAGCCAAGGAAATTTGAGCTGACATTCTGGGCAGGCCCAAGTACCTGCATTTGGATAGCAGGACTTCCCCTCCGACCGCACCTCAGGCGGGACGAGGGAGCTCACAGCAGTGTGATCACTTGGATGAGATTAAGTGGCAACACTGTAGACAGTCCCTTTAAACACTCATCTGTAGAATGTGGTCTGAAAAAGCAAATCAAGAACACGCACATACATTAGCGCTGCAACTAACAATTATTTCAGAATCAATTAGTTGGCCAAATATTTTTCAATTAAATCGATTCAATGGCTAGAAGAAAAACATATGCAAATTGCATACTTGTCGCACACAATGTACAGGAGCACCTGGTCAATGATGGATTGATGCTGCGTACGCAGCTTAAGCCCATGTCTGCGTTCTCTCCAAACGAATGGTGCCACATGCGCTCAGAGAGACATGATGATGTCAGCACAAAATCAGGGTGAGAAGGGGGAGCACTCCATGCAGCCTGACCACTTCAGCTTGTTGGAGCATCCCTTTATAATAATTTCGTTAACAAACTGAGCAGGTGGAGGGTCCGGAGGTAGAAGGTAGCGATTTTGGGAAAGGGACTTGACTGAGTGGGAGAAGGAGTGGGTTTGGGCGAAAGACCGGACCTGAGTGTGAGAGGGAGTTTGTGAGAAGGGACTAAAATTTATATATATATATATATATATATAAATAGTTGTCAACTATTCTCATTATTGATTAGTTGTTTCAGCCCTAATATACATCCATTTTATTCCTGGAATCGAGACTGACAAAGGTTTAAAACAAAAAGCAGTTTTATTTTAAGGCTATGACAGAAATGAAATCCTTGGGATCAACAATATTTCTTCACATCAAAATTAACAAAAAAACAATGGATCAAGTTAAAACATGTTCATGACGAACAATTTATTTCTTTGCATCAAGAGTGTAAGTCAAGATGAACTGGCTTCAACACTCCTTTTTAAATATTTTATATATTCACTCACAGCTACTGTTCTCTTTCGTACAGGATACGGTATTTGATCAGCATTTGTTTTGAATAAGCAAAAACCATAACAAAACTTAAACAAGCGTTGAAAACTGCACTATTCACAAGGCAAACAAATAAATGGGACATTAAAAAGTATAAAAATAGAAAAGTTTTTTTTCTCTCTCCTGTGACACAAAAAGGTAGAGACCATGATTAACTGTAAAACTGATACATTTATCAAATATCCACAAGAGAGCTGCCTCAATCCAATATTCAGTAGAGGACAACAAAACGCAACTGCCGTACAGGCAACACTGGAGGGATGTGTCCATATCACGGTTGAAAGTTTCCAATATGCTGGAGAGTGTGGATGATGTATTAGAAACCGCATTCAAGTCTGCCTCTATGCCTACAGGAGATCTGAGATGGCACTGGCACCTGAAAAAGACAATAGGTTTAACATGTTACCATGGTGATAAAGAAACAGCTAAGGACAGATAAAGCAGCAAAGCAGGGGGAACAATGTCAACCATCACACACACATACTGCCAGGTGCTGCACCAATTTATACATTTGTAAGGTGATTTTTTTTTAAGTGTCCCATACTCACCAGTTTGCAATATTTGACGATCCCAAGCCCACGTACCCCTCCCCCCAATCCACTAAACTGCACTATCCAAATCCTAAAGCAGTTAAATCCCTCCATTAAAAATATCACACACACACACACACACACACACTAACTATAGAACTCATATATACATCCATCTATACCCCTACCTATGTATAAACACACGTATCACACCCCTACCTATGTATCCACACACGTATCACTATTTACCTTATTAAGCCTATCCTAGCAGAACACACGTGTGTTTCGGTAATGGGGGGACACTTACTATAAAGTTAATGGGAGGGGCACGGATATGATGTGTGTGTATATACAGGAGCCAGACTATTCTTTATTAACCCATTAGCAATCTAACCACATCATTAATCCTAAACATACCTACGGCATCACCCCCATAAACCCTATGGTCAACGTAGACTCAATTATCCAAACCCCCCAGCCTAGACCCGAAGGTGTGAATATATTCAACTTCCTTGGGTCTCCGTGACAACAATGCCCATAGCCCTAGTCTTTAGCTTGTGACCCGTAAATGAAATAAAAATCCACGATAAAACAATGAAGCAAACCAAAGAGGGGTGCAAATAAATAAATAAAATATCCAAGTAAGGAGTTGACAGTAATCCTAAAGGCCGGCACAATAATGAGGCTTTGATGGCGCCTCTGTATACTGGCCCTCAGCAGCCAATCTGAATCCAGTTTGATGCAGAAATAACATTCGTGGGAAACCTTGGCTTCCATCCAATAAGAGAGGTCCATGTAATGAGCTCTCAACGGTCAATATCTGAATTCTTTTCAACGTTTTACAGACTAGAGAAAAGCTCTTTTGCACCAGCTGATCCATCCACTTGTTTTAAGAAATGCTCAGAAGTATCAAGCAATCATAGGCTTAAAAAAGTCTCACACAATGCAAATTAATAAAATAACCTTATACTTGCAGATGAGGAGATGGATTGCATAACTAAACCTTCAACTCTGAACTTAACTGGTGTGTGATCCAGGACATAAAATCATGGAACAAGCTTCCCGGTGTAGTTCCATTATTAGATTTGAATCTGTTTTTCTACCCAAAAACTAAACAGCACTGAAAATTGGGAACGAATTCAGTGTTCTGGTGTCTAGGCGTCCATGCATCATAATATATAATTAGCATAAATCATGGTGGAAGCAGATATAGCAAAGATCAGGAATTATCAAAGCCATAAGCCTGTCTTACGGGTAAAGTATGTTAAGAGGAGGTTTTCTTCTTATACTCTTGCTTGACCA
Source organism: Leptobrachium leishanense (assembly GCA_009667805.1). NCBI lineage: Eukaryota > Metazoa > Chordata > Amphibia > Anura > Megophryidae > Leptobrachium > Leptobrachium leishanense. Next base: position 151,765,814 of record CM019064.1, on the reverse strand, counting down.
AAGCAACGCTCAAAGAGTGCGCGCCAGCTAGGAACTTGTCTTCAAGTCTATGCCTTCCCTGCGTGCATGTATAATATCAGGACACAGACAGCAAAGCTGACAGCAACTGTGGCAGCAGTACCATTCATGTTGTTAGACAAATAGAATTGCTACTATGTATAGTGTTACATATCCCATTTGTTATGGAATGTTCCTAGTCCTCTGTTAGGTTTTGTTTACAAATTGCTACAAAAACATGCCTGGTTCAATAGCTTGTTATATTCTTTGTTGTGATTTAGTGGTTTATTTCTCCTCACCTGTGACTGCTCTGCCCTGGACTTGGCACTGACACAATGGGAGTTTATTGTATTTTAATGACACCTTGCAAGGGGCATACACGAGTGATTTCATGTACAAATATGTTGTGTATGTGCCAATAAAAGGTCATTCGTTCATTCTTGCTTTACTCCAACATTGAGCCTTGACATTGAAACCGTGCTTCAAATACAGGCGCAGTTTCAAATGAATGCATTATTTGACAGGCAGACGTCACCATCAGCTGGCCAAATAGCACAATTACATCCCCATAGCACAGCTTGCGATCTGTTTTTTTCCTTGCAGAAGAGAAAGAAAACCAGGCTGTTAAAACAATTTTGGCACCTTGGGTTTCATGCCCAAGGTACTAAAAACATCGGGGCACATTCTAGAGGGCATCTGCAAATTACTAAATTAATTTGCATTGCTCCAGTATTAACCCACATCAAGTATACTCCATATTGGGACACTGGGAAATGCTTTGCAGATTTAAGTATACTCATTCTCGGTACTGAAGGGGTTAAGCTGCCGTCCATTTAGAACGAAAAGGTGGTATCATGGATACTATGGTTTTGAAATAACAGGGGGGGGGGAGAGAGAGACTGGTTCAAGTCACTTCATGGCACCTAAAAATTCCATAACATGACATTGGAGGTGGTCCTAAGCATATAGTTGAAATAGAGCGTGTAATAGAAGAACTGGCTAATGTTGTTAAAGGACCACTACAAAAAAAAAAAAAAAGTCCTTTTTTTTGTGTTTATTTTATGTTGCTGATATCTTACATGTGCTTTGCTTTACTCTGGTTAAAGAAAATATTCTACTCTGTATGCGTCACTGGTGAATCCATGCTGTGATCCTTTATGTTGTAAACTGCACACCCATCTTTACATCACTTGCTCCTCACTCTTTGGCCAAAAGAAGGGAGTCTAGGAATGGTCACTGACTCCAATCATTGTATTGTGTGGGATGTATTCAAAGGACATCACTAGGGGGTAGATTAGAATTCTCTTAAGCTCCCTGTTTTATCTCATTCGGCGGTCATCTCTTTTCTTGAGTAGTCTGGAGAACACTACACACCCCTTGCTGCCTTATCTAAACATTGCCTCCTCCACCTCATTAACTGTTAAATACTGTAAAAGAAAGCACAGCCACAAAGCAACATTTTTGCACAGATTTTGGTAAATATTGCATCACGGGACAAATCCACAAAATGGAAACAAGAGATAAAAATACCCCTAAATTTATTTTTTCCTTTTTACATGCAATTACTGCAAATAAAAGCAACCAGCAGCACGTGTTTTATGAAGTGGCTTAATTTGTAATGCACAAGTAATCTAGTTATAGCTTATATAAGTGGTAGTGTCCCTTTTAATTTTGGAAATGGCACTACTACAAAAGATTTACCACCCCTAAATACATGTGAGCATAATTTCCTGTACAAAAAAATTAGTTTTTTCTCCCACAATCCACTGGGTGTACAACCAACAGTAAAAAGAAAAAAGTGGGATATGAGTGGGCATCCTGGACTTTTTTTGAAGTTACATGGAAGACCGTGCAACCAAGAATCTAGCATATTTAGATAAGTAGGGTAATTTGCTGGAAATTACCAAATTTTCCTATTATATTGACGGAAAGTTTGGATTTTAATAAGGACTTGGAGGCGAGTATTTGCAATCCCTTTCTTTATTGCACCCACAGCAGTAAAGAACAGTGACAATAAAGAACAAGAAAAAACAAGAAAACAAGCCCCCAATGTGGGGTACACTCCCAATCTGTAAGCCCCGCCCCCAAGTCTATAAATGGTCTGGGCTGGAGCAGTCACACCCTCTTTCTTAATGCGACTAACGGAAGGAGGCCCAGGAACAAACAAGGACTAAGTCCAGGGCGCCCGTCAAGTCCACACTAAGATCCACTCCATAGGAATTCAAATGGCTGTAAGAAACATATAACACGAAGCCAAAGATTAAGAAGGGCGGACAGTAAAACACCGGTACCCAACCCCAGATATGAGGAACAAAATCAAATGAAAATCATGCGCTGCGCCCCTCCACAGCAATAACCCAGCCGGTCGAGAACACCCCCCCCCAGGGCGGGAAATACGCGCCTCCGAGTCCTTATTAAAATCCAAACTTTCCATCAATATAATAGGAAAATTTGGTAATTTTAAAGGCAGGACGTCAGAGGCTCCTATTTGCATGTTCAACGCATCAGTGCCCGTGACCAATGAGAGACCGGCTTAAAATAAAAGTACGAAAGGAAACAAAACAATACCGGCCATCTTGCCAACAATTGTCGGTGAGACAAGGACGGGTTGTCCGGCCACGATCGAAGAAAAGCTACAACTCGGGATACATCCCTAGTAGACGAAGATCTCGGAGCCGGGCCGAGAAAGACTAGCACCTTAGAGCAGTCGGCCCACTATCAAAACCCAAACGACCGTCCGACAAGGCAGACCAATAGACGTGAATAGCGTGGAAAGCCAAACCTGACTCAAACAATGAGGACAAGAAATCCACACTGAACCTAAAAGGAGCAGAAGTGGAATCCTTTCCCCGGCAAAGGCACCCCCATGCCAAGCGGCCCATGCAAGATGTAACAACACATCAGTTCCTGACGAAATGTCGGAAGCCCTCCACGAGAACCGAAAACCAACCACGCCACCAGAGACAGGCGTCTCGCTGAGAACAGCAGATGTGGAAGGCCGTCCGGTCCTGTCAACAGCGCATCCGACTCTGGCAACGACCTGGGAGGTGCCACCGCATGTTCCAAAATAGAGGGAACCACGGGTGGGACCGTCAGAGCGGTGTCACAAACACCAGTTCCACCTCCGTGACGCAGAGACGCCTCTTTATTGGAAAGGAAAGGTGGTGGTGGGGGTCTTTCCTCCTCGGCCAACAGGCCATTATCTTGTGGAGCATAGACCTCTAGTGCTCCGTCATCCTCCCCGTGCTCGGGTTCCTCACTCGCCGAGTCAGTGGTCGTGGGGAGTCGGCCAGAACCCAGAAGGTTAGGCCTGATCATAGAGTCCGCCACCGAGGCCCCGCGGTCAGGGGCTCATTTACGCGAGGTCACCTCGCAAATCTCAGACGGCAGAGTATCGGGGATGCCAGCCCCTCTAGGAGCATTATCCATGTGCTTTGTCATAGCACCTTTCTTGGAGCCCACTGGGTTAGTTCAGAGGGCATCATGGAGTCCCATATGAGGGTTAGTGTCGGAGGTTAAGGCCACAGGTAGTGGATGCCAGCCCCTCTGGAAAGGTGTTGTCTGACTTTATACCTGCGGCACAGAGCAGGGGTGTATCTGGGGGCCTCACCGTGGTGAGTAACTTGCCCGGGAAGCCATCCGCTCGTAGCGGCAATTCTGTGTTGGCATCCGCCATAAGGGATGTAAAAATAAGATGAAGTTTTGTGTTTCAATACACAAAGTGGAATTATATGGTGAGGGTATAAAATCCATCATTTAACTTCATGGCTGAAAAGCAGCGTGTGAATGTGCGGTCGTTCAGAGGAGCGGCTTCTGGTCTCATTATGAAGGACTCATCTTAACCGAGAGGTTACCGTGGCAGATGAGTTTACACTTTAATGCCCATGCAAGATATCCAAAACCTCAGAGTGGTTTGTTTCACAAGTAATTCTATAGAAAGGAGCACCGGGACACCTTGTATCTCAAACTCCGTATTCGATACCGGGACATCAAATATTTTATAATCCGTATGTGACTCCTGGGACACCTTTATATTTACCAGTATGAGATATAGGGACAGCTTTATATTATATCGGTACGTTATATAGGGACATCTTATATTATATCCATATGTATACAGGGACATCCGTATATTTTATCAGTATGTTATACAGGGACATCTGTATATTTTATCAGTATGTTATATATAGGGACATCAGTACGTTATATAGGGACATCTTATATCAGTATGTTATATATAGGGACAGCTTTATATTTTATCAGTACGTTATATTATAGGGACATCTGTATGTTATATAGGGACATCTTATATTATCAGTATGTTATACAGGGACATCTGTATATTTATCAGTGTTTTATATAGGGACACCTTCATAGCAGAATATTTTATATAGGGACACCTTCATAGCAGAATATTATATAGGGACACCTTCATTGCAGAATGAGACTCAGGCACTGCCTCTTTAAGAGATCTTTAAAATTAGTGGATAGGGCAGAAAAAACAGCTGTTAAAGGGTTAAAAGGATCAGGCACACAAGCCAGAGGATTAACTAAGGCTGGGTTCACACCTAAGCGTTTTTAATACGCGCGTTTTTCACCGGCGTTTTCCTTGCGTTTCACGAGCGTGTTGCAAAAATGAAACGCGCGTTGTACGCGCGTTTTGTGATTGACTACGGAGGTGTCCAATAGGAAATTACTGTCTTAATTACGAAGGCGACCAATGAAAAAGACCTCCCTGTGCACGAACCAAAGAACGCACACACGTAGTATGCGAAAACGCACGTTTCTGAATTGGGAAACGTCAATCTCTATGGCCGCGAACGCGCGTATATCTGCACCAAAGAAGCTCCCGAACTTCTTTGTGCGTCGGCCGTTTATCAGCGCGTTCATGCGCGCTGATAAACGGCCAGGTGTGATATGCCCACATAGGGCATAATGGTATTTCACTGTTTGAGCGTTTTACAGCGCGTAGGAACGCGCTGTAAAACGCTTAGGCTGGGTTCACACCTAACAGTCCGCTCAATCAATCACCGGGAGGTGCAGGAGCTTTCTCTCTGCAATCTGAGCGCTCAGCGGGGGAGGCTGAACGTGAGGGAACTTCAGAGGGAGCGCAGCATCGTGCAGGGAAACATGATGACATGCGGCAAATGGCGTGAAAAAAAAAATAAGAATCAGCCCGCGAGCCGTGCGCCCCCCCCTGCGAGCGGGAGCAGCGCACGAAGCCCGGGATAAACGGTGACCCCCCCCCCCCCGAGGAAGGAAAATATACACAGATAGTCAAATGCATGTGAGCATCAACGAAGCGCCACTGCCATCATCCCCCAGAGAGCGAAACACGGGAGCACAGGGTCAGACACTGGGGAATCCTCCTCCGGGTCATAAACGTCCCAAGTGTCAGTACATGTCATCAAGCAGCCAAAGCTCCCAGCAGAAAAACACACAATCGCCGCAGTTGAAGCCGGATGGTCGCAACCAAAACCTAATAAGTAACCAGGAGAGAACAAACAAGGCAAGTAAAGGGCAGTAAAATCCCAGTGATCTGAAGACCGACCGGATTTTACCACCAATCGGGTCAGCTGACCCCCGCGGTTAGAGCCGGGGAAAGTCAGTACCCTGCAGAGCAACTCAATCTTAATCTATTATATAAATACGTGAAAATAAAAAACAAGTATGTAAAAATGGTAAAAAAAAAAAACAGATAAATCAATAAATAACTACCAGAAAGTAAAAGGAGAGATACTTATCTGGTCTGTAGCAGGAGCAGTAAAGAAAGAGGGTGTGACTGCTCCAGCCCAGACCATTTATAGACTTGGGGGCGTGGCTTACAGATTGGGAGTGTACCCCACATTGGGGGCTTGTTTTCTTGTTCTTTATTGTCACTGTTCTTTACTGCTGTGGGTGCAATAAAGAAAGGGATTGCAAATAGGAGCCTTCGACTTCCTGCCTTAAAATTATGTATTTGAGAGAGGAGTCATCAAGCCCCCTAGATACGGGGTAGATGCAGCTCCCTTTATTAACCTCCAACAAGAGGAGAGCACCATAAGGGAAGTGTCCTCAGTTCATCCTTCACCCCACAGACAATATATCCCCATCACACAGCTCAGGCAGTGAATGTGGTCATAAATAGTCCTGTGGACTTCCCTTTATTTTCTACTATAAAAATCACATGACTGCTTGCTATTAGACTCTGTAGGGCACCAAACGAAGTAGTGAAAATTTCAGCAGCAATGTTTTAACGCTTGAAAGACTATTCCTATAGCAGCCTTTAAATTGCAGACAGACAAGAAAGAGCTAATCCAACACATCTCATATTCTGCATAGAATTACGACTGTCAGACTCTGCTGTCAAATGATTTTGTAAAGGCAAAATCATGTAACACGTTGAAATTTAAAAAAAATATATATTACTAGTTCCAGTGTTGTGGATGGAGCGATCCACACCTCTTATAGCCATAGGCAGATGTTATACTTCTCTCCATGAAGTATGGACTCCAGATATGATACCAGAGGCGCCACAGCCGGTATCGATCGACATCTCCAAACTATGATGACTGAAGCTGCCAATACTGTAGCTCAGTCTGTATAGAAGCTTTTAATTATGAGTCACTAATCAATAGCGGCTCGCGGTCAGTGTATTCGCTAGTGATCTGCTATTAACGGCTCTGAGGAAAGTCCTGGATTTTTGTAAAATAAAAAAAATACAAAATCATAAACTGATTAAGAAAGCGTCTGAATTGCTCTATAAATATACATTTTGTGTTAAAGAGTGTGTGTTTTGTCGGAAATGATCGACTATTAAAAGTGATGAAATCAAGTTTTTGGCTATTATGACAAGAAGAAAAAAAATGCTAGAAACAGCGACCAAATTATATTTTACTAGAATAATGAAGCCACTAAATCACATACTACAAATCGATTACACAAAAGCAAACAAGCCTACACACCAAACTTAAGGCACTATTCCCTAGTGATCGCTAACGTTAGTGTTCAGAGGTGTAAACTTTAATGCTAGGATAAGCAAGTTTAACGCAGATTACATTCCTGACGCTAAACCTGTAAGAAATCACTTGGCGCATCGGTGATTGCACCACCTTCCACCAGCTTACTTTGCGCTCCCCATGTTAAATATAGGCTGCGAAATCATTAATGTTTTGATAAGATAATACGAAGTGCTAGCACTAAATACTGTAGGGACGCATAAGCCAAAATTTTAGCTACACAGAAGAGCTGGTGGTAAAGGATTCTGCAATTGCCATATCATTTAACAACCCCCCCCCCCCAATAAATCAAATACTCCCTGTTCATCCTGTGGCGAGAACGGTGACCCGATCCGCCACTTCTTGTAGCTGGGAGCAGTGAGACTGGAGACATAGTTCCAAGTCTTCCCCTGCAGCTCTACGCTTGCGAGATTGCGCAGGGCTCGCGGCACAGAAAGACAAACCTCCTGGAGTGAGGTGCTGAGCTAGCACCTGCTCTAGAACATCTCACTAAAATAGGGACGCAATGGGAAAACCTGCAGGTGCAGATTTTCCCCATTAGCATCCACTAGGGAATAGTGCCCTTAATGTTTGAGAGCAGTCTGATCTGTAGATGCTTTAAGCAACCATGAAAGGATTAGGTGCACAAGGGAACAATGCCTGCAAGAAGCCAAAGTCACAGAAGCGCAGGGGAAGCACTGTGCCGGTCTGCACTTGGCTTACCTGTCAACATCTGGGGCAGCTCACTCGGAGCCTTGCCTTTCATTGCGGCCTCCAGAGTCAAGCCCCTGTCCCCTTTGAAGGTTTTCGGTTTAAATGGAGAGTCCCTCTCTTTACCTTTAGTTCCTTTTGGCCGTCCTGACTGTTTCTTCTTTGATTTACTGTCCCCCTTCACACCTAGCAGCGGGTGTACTTCTGTTGAGAGATCCAGAAATAAAAAAATTAAAAAAAAGGAAATTATGTAACTTTTCCAAAAGGCTACAAGATAAGCAAACAAAAAAATATTTCAAATTAAAATGCCAGTGCCAGATCAAGTTATTTCCACCTTTTATTGATAAAGGAGACTGATCTCCTGGCAACGACCAGGCTTTCTTAAGGAGAAGCAACATAAACAATACAATGATTAAAAGGTCAGTCCAGGCTATAGGTGACAGCATTAATAATGTAACACATTAATAGAATGGTTATGAATAGCAGCCAATATCTTGCCAATACCCATTATAAAACACAATTCTCCTCATTGTACCCAATACTTTTTTTTCTCCTCCCCAGTTGTGCAAATCCCGATGCTGTCACCTTCAGTCCTGGCACCCACAGCAAATGCACTAGATACAAAAAAATGCTCATGCAGTGCTGAACTTGCCTGGACGAAATCTCCAGCTGAATCTGAGAGCGTTGAAAGTGGAGTAGAGCCATTTCGGGTTGGAGGAAAGAATTAATTGATGGTCATAGATTTACGTTTTATAGAATTTGGACCTACACTCAAACAATCCAAGTTCTCTTCAATTCTTTCATCCAACCCTAAGTGGATCTGATGGAGAGAATGTTTAGAAATGGCGGCAGGAGTTCTATTGTCCTGCCTCTGCTACCTGAGATAAGAGCTGGCAGCTGAATGAAATCCTATATAGATTTCAATATGTACCAAAGTACATATACATATCTGGGAGAACCAAAATACTGCTGAATGAGACGGGGATCTTAAAAGAATTCTAATCTACCCCCTGGTGATGTCCTTTGAATACATCCAACTCAATGCAATGATGCGAGTCAGTTGCCTGACCCATAGACTCCATTCTATGGCCAAAGACACCCAGTGAGGAATAAGTGATGTAAAGATACGGGGAGAGGCAGTTTACGACACAAAAGAAATGGCGCACCCAGTGACAGAGTTTAAAAATGTTCTTAACGAAACATACAAGAGAAAACCAAAGTACATGTAAGATATCAGCAACATAAAATAAACACAATGAGGACTTTTTTTGGAGGTAGTGGCCCATTAATGCCTCTGCTAGGTGTACTCCCCTTCCTTCATGTTCTGTCTGAGCTGCACCTCTCTGCAAGTTGCTTCACCGGCTCCTCATTCACAGAAAAATTCAAAATACTCACCTTGACTTACAAATCCCTCACAAATGCTACCCCCCAAATACCTTTCTTAAATCACCAAATACACTCCTGCCCTCTCCCTAACATCGAATAGTGACCTGTGCCTTGCAACTTCTATTATCACATCTTCCCATGATAGACTATAGGACTTCTCACGTGTGACATTCACCCTGTGGATCGTACTCCATTGTGCCGTCAGACGTTCCTCAAATCTGCCTACTTTCCCCTAACCTTTCTAGTCAAGGAAGTCTGCCTACCAACCAACTCAATAACTCATTCATTTCACTTACCCAATTTTTGCTATGACCCAGCTCTGCATTAACAGAATTTTCACTCTCTCAATCCTCTGTTTCTCTCCCCTCCAATCCATCTACATTCTAAGCTCCCACGAGAACTGGTCCTCCCTCCATCAGGTATGTCCGATTTCATTTCAAATCTCACCATCATTAGGAACTCCTTGAAGCTCAATTGTTGTGGTCTTCGGCTTCTTCTTGGGTGGTTGGGCCCCATCCGATGAGGCCTGTCTCTTTTTCTCAGGGTTCGTTCCTTCCTCAGTCAAAGATGTCTGCACTGCATCTGGAGGAGGTCCATAGGGGTTCTCTTCAGGGTCTTCCACTTCAGGGGCAATGGGAAGGTATAGCAAGGCCTTTGTGTCCTCTAGCTCTTCATCACTACCAGAAGAAATTCTTTAAGATTTTATCATATTGTTTTCTATTCAGCAAAATAGAAACATACGCCATTTTCAACGAGAGAGCATTACTTCACACTAATTACGTAAAATGATGTGCATGAGGGTGAAGAAAGAAAGCAAGACTTAGTGAAATATATTATTGCCATCACTCCGATCTTTGTACATGCATGAGCTAGATTTTCAGATTCGGGTGATGCACTGCAACTGGAAAAGAAGATAGATGTATAAAATGCCCATACAGAACCGCAAGATAAGTTTGTCGAAGTTGCAAATGCTGGCAAAAATCGCCAGTGTTACAAATCCAAAAACCCCAGCATCTCATAAACATTAAATCCGAAAAATGGCAGGGGAAGCTGCAACAACTCCTGACACTCTTTGCAACAGTCACAAAAGTTAGGTCCAACTTCGTCAAACACTGGTGGTGCCTGAATAAACCCCTTAACATGACAAGATGCATCTTAGGTATATACCTTCAAGTATTATTATACAAAACCATGACATAAAAAAAGACCAACAAGCCATAGCTCTTGGTATATGTGATATACTGTGCAAATACCTTGAATACGCCCACATTTTGGGAGGAATGGTCGGTTCTTGGTCTTTTTAATTATTCTGTATAATTGTTATTGAATTATACTATCGTAGGTCACCTCTTACTGATCTATGCATACATGATGGATATTGTGTAGAATTTTGTGTATTTTTTGCAATATGAAAGACTGCCTATAGACATTATATCCCATTGGGTGCGTCCCATCGCAATATTATGTACGCCATTCATCAGGTGCTAAGCAAGAACTACTGGAAACACTCCACGGTATGGGTCAGTGAATAAAAAGGCTCAAACTGAATATAGTTATATCTCAGGATCGCACAAATGTATCAAAAAGACAAACAATTAACTACTTAATACCTATCCCCTTTAATGCACACACAGCTACAGACCTTTAGAAGGACAGATGTTTTACAATGACCTGTTCAAAATAGATTGCATGACGTTGACCAAACTAAAATAACAGCCATAACTACAGTTTTTTTAAAGGGGAGTTGAATATGTGCCAGATTTTCAGATTTGGGATTACAAATAGGTGTGGATTGATTTTTAACCGATTCATTGCTTCGGTTACACAAAACCCAAAACACATTTAAACTGCGGTCACATGGACTGACACAGAAATATTCTAGCATTTACAATGTCTGTACAAAATAAATTTCAGGCTTTTCTAACATGTGTAGGACAATAGTTTTATACTGCACTACACTCATTTTGTTTTTTAGCCAAGAATCACACTGAAGAAAGAAAAAACAAACAACTTGTAAGCCAACTTTTTTTTTTTTTTTTTTAACCTCCCTGGGGGTCTATTTATTTCAAATTTTCATGTCCCAAAGCGCTCTATTGTTTTTGTTTCTCCCCCCTAGCGGTATCCCAAGTGTGGCTCAGGGTTAAATTCCTATGTTGGAAGTGGTAACCACGAGCAACACTCGAGATGCCACTGGATACATCACCTGTCCCTGCGCTCCCTCGATGTCCCCAGCTGTCTCCTCCGGCGATCGCGACCTCATACTTCCTGGTTCCCTCCTCGCGAGAAGGGAATCCAGGAAGTAAAACGTTGCGATCGCCGGAGGAGACTGCAGAGATCAGCAAGGGAGCGCACGGAGAGGTGATGAATCCAGCCGGAGACACACTCGGGGTTACAGCTTTTAGCGGTGAAATTTAACCCCGAGACACACTCGGGATAAACATCAGGGGGGTTAATTCCTACAATAGCACTTGCAAACTTAAGAGTGAAAACCAAACCATGAACAGCGACATAAAAGTAAAAGGTGTAAACATCACCAGGGATAATAAAAAGTAACTATAAATAATATAAAAAGAACATTTTATTTTTATATACTTGGTCCATTAATCAGGTACCACCTGTGTTTGTCGAAGTTGTAAATTCCAGAAAAAAAAAATGCCTATGTTGCAACTCCAAAAAAACACTGGCAGTCCACAAAAGAGCGAACGTGAAAGATGCACTGCGAAGACTCACCTGTCACTCTTTGAATTTAACCATTATGAAAGTTGGTTCTTATCAAGTGTTGCAAGACCAGCGACTTTTGCAACGAAAGACGAACACCAGGGGTACATGAATAACCCCTACAGTCATGTTTAATCAGGTGCGTGACTACCATCACACGATGACAAGCAATTAATTGTACATTAGGGATTGAGGGATGTCACAAAAGGCTGTTCTTTGTGCATCCATTGAAGGACCAATATTTGTAGTGTTACATCTATGCCTCAGAGCATAAAATGAACAAAAGAAACAATCAGTAAAACATACCTACTGCAGAAGGCAGCAATAGGATCTACACTGGTAACATCTACCTCTTCATCTTCAGCGGCATCGCCTCCTAAATACACAAAGGATCTTTGTTTAGGAGTATGCATACACTAGATGTGCAATGATAAATACAGGCAAATGTCAATGCTGCGCTGCATTCTGAAGGCAGCGGTCAGTAATAAAAGTTTAGCTATATGGTTCTGTGAAAACAAAAAATATGAAAAGTGTGTGGGGAATTTCTTTTATCCAATAAATTGATACAAGCTTCAGTACTATATTGCTTTTCAAAGAACGGATTCAATAAAAGCAATAGAACACAGACAGCCTGCGGATTGTATTAGAGGGACAACAAAACTGAAAAATCCAATGGCCACATTCCAAGTTGAGCAAAGGAGGAAACTGATCACTTGACTGCTGTCTAGCTTAGCCATACTTCGTAACCCGTAATTCACTGTACATACACAAGGAATTAATTACCTCTATACATTAAATTTTCTCACAAGCCAGCTAATACACATTTTGTATTGTGTTCCAGATGCTCCAGGGTGGGAATGCACCGATACCGGTACTAGTATCGGTATAGATACAGGCATTTGCAAGAGTACTTGGTACTCGTGCAAATGCTCTGATACCTCAATTGATGCCTGTAAGCCAGCGCTGGGCTGGCTTGATGGCAGAATGCATTAGCAGCATTTCCCCAGCATCCCCTTCCGGCTAGCCATGTTCCACCGAGCGGCTCCAGCTGTGATCTTGCGGAAGTCGCGAGATCTCGTCACAGCCCGGCGGCCGCTCGGTGGAATGCGGTTAAAGAAGCCCCTGTGTCTGTCGGAGGCCTGGTGTGGGTATACATATATATATCTGAGGTGAGGTCCAGTGTCTGATCAGGGTGTGTACATGCCTGTGCAGTGGGTAAATGGAAATTCAAGGAAACAGAGTTAACAATGAACCTCCTACAAAAACACCATAATGCTCTTTTTTTAAATATTTTTCAAGGCAAAACATACCTTTCTATATTACGTGGTGTGTAAACCACTGAGAAGCATTAGGCGTCTCCTGTGCAAACTATTCCATGCTAATGTAGTTGTTGTGCACTGGAGAACCTCATGTTCTAGCAGCTGTCCATCTGTCTCCGTTACACATTCTCCAGGGCAGAGATGACATCTCCGCTTTGAAGCTCTTTCTCAAGGGCCATAAACAGCAAGAGGGATGGAATGAGGAGGGCTGTCACCATAACCACTTATCAATATGCCTAAATGATCATGGTAACAAAAGGAACCAGAGTATGGACTTGGGAATGCAGGAATTTGGTTTTACCCGTTTGCTCTGGTTCACTTTTATCCTCATCTTCAATATCAAACTCAGATTCCCGCTCTTCATATTCCACATTTTCATCCAACTCCTTGAAATCAGGGGCAAAAGCACTCCAGTTTTCCTGAGGAAAGTTACAGAATATACAACATGAGTCTATGTACGTAGTATAGAGGAGATAGAGATACATATAAAAAAAATTTGACCGAACTCTATCCATGCAACTTATGTTAACAAATTTAAACTAGGCACTCCTTCACTTTTATTTCTTGCAACAGGCCCCGCCTTTTAGTACACTACACTGCTGTCATGCCACCCAAACACGTAAATCCCATGATTTCCTATGGGGCCCGTTCACACCTGGGCGTTTTACAGCACGTAGAAGCGCGCTGTAAAACGCCCAAAGAAGTACATGAAGTTCTTTGGGGCGTATTGCAGCGCGTTCGCGGCCATGGACTGCAGCGTGAATGCGCTGCAATGTGCGTTTTTCACATTTGCGCATATTACGCGCATATGAAAAACGCTGAGGTGTGAACGGGGCCTAATTGCTGAGCCTACTTTCAACATTGTATCATACATCTAGCAAAGCACCAGGCAACCCTTGGAGTGCAAGAACGGTTGTACAAGATATATATATCTATATCTATTTCTTAAATATATATATTTATACAGCAGAAGGTAAAGCAACATTGTACCATGCTGTTTGCACGGGGTTTATTTACAAATGCAAAGTTGGTAACTAGTTACATAACCACAAGCAGTGGGTCTTACCTTAGAAGACCATTCATTAGAGATGTGCATTAACTGTACCATACATTAGCACTGGGGTCAGCAACCTTGGCTCTGCAGATGTTTTAGAAATACAACTCCCAAGTTGCTTAGCCACTCAAAAGGTTGGCTGAGCTTCAAGGGAAATGTAGTAAACAACTGGAGGGCCCCCGCATGCATTAACATATCAAATATTTTCTACACAGCACTAAGAGTAAGAAATCTAGACTTGACATATTCAAAGATGTGTCAGCCTTTTGTGAGAATGAGGCATTTAGATTAAACTAAAAACAAAGAGAAAAAAAGAAACAGATACAAACCCAAGAATAAGCTTACCACTTGATTTTGAGCCCATATTGAGACCACACCGCTAGATATCGAAGCAATGATTGGTCGTACCGGATGCCACTACAGGACAAGAGTAATGCAAAATATAAAATAAAATCAGTACAAATTACAGAGAACCTACAGGCCCACCTTTCTACATTAAACATTCAGGCTGGCGTCAGATGAGCGGACTATGTGCACCCGTACTGATGTGCCTTCTAGCGTCCGCCACAGCATTGAGACGCTGCGACGGGGCCAGCTACAGGCTGTTGCGTGTGCAAGAGCAGCCATGCAGCAGCCCTCTCCGTCAAAGCGCTAGGACGCGGGTTGACGGAGCTGCATAGGAGGATCGAGCATTGCAGGGCTGAGCGCACTTGCTGACCAAAATCAAAACAGGCTGGAATGCTGGCAGTGAAGTTAGCATGACATTCTTCGCCATGATTGAGATTCCTAAGAAGAAACATCCAGTACGAGGGACCATAGGGGTACAGGGATATGGATATTTTAGGAATGCGATTCTAACACCTGTAGATTCATTCCTTGCCCATACAATGAATAGCAGTATTTTTATTGTGGCTGTGCAAGATGATAAAGTCTGGTTATGGTCCTAGGACAAAAAGTACAAATAAACATGGTTTTGTAGTAGGTATATACAAAGTGCCTGGTTTCAAAGAAATAGGTGAAAGATAAAGTAATATCCTTAGTATAGTAATGGTGAAAAAAACAGCAAACAAGATCTGCACTTTTTTTCCTCAAGGAAGAAACTTGAATTGCCCCCCTTTAATACTTGTGCAGATGCTGCTGACAACATCAACACTACCCAGAGCCAGACCACTTAAGATCAGGTGGTAAGGGTGCATAGAGCATCCCTTTAACCTCACAAGGAGCTGCTTCCTGTGTTTTGGAAGACATTGAAATGTAAGGATAGAGTTATGGAGCATTTGAAAAGATGTAATAGAAAAGAAATGTCAAACTAACTCACAGCCACATCTAAGAGAAGCTCCCCTCGGGTTCCATGCAGGATTTTCACCAAGTTTCCAATGCTTTTCTCCCAGATATATAGAGCGTGTTGTCGCGCTGAGCCAGCCACAATGTACTCACCATCCCCAGAAAAACAGCACCTCTTCCAAGGTGTCCTGTAGAAAAGAGGAATACAGAAAGAAAGATTCATAATTAACATTGAACACAGACGTCAACAAATCCCATGTTTGTAACTTCTCATTACCTGTTTACCAAATCCTGCAATTTTTGCATAGGCTCAGGTTCCCCATCCTTGCCGCAGGTCAGAATTTCCCGACCGTCGTATACTCGAATTATTCTGTCCGCTGTGTTTATCAGGAAACAGCTGTAAGGGGGTAAAGTGGCAAACACAAATCATGCCTGCATTCCTGCTAAATAAAATAGTCCATCTGATCATTAGAAGATATTGTTATGATTGGTATACAGCAATTCATCTTCCAGAACCACAGAGGTTTATCTAGGCACCATGCAAAGTACTCAGCCTCGTGCCCAGAACTCCGCACTGAGGCTGAGACTACTCAGCACTAAATACTATTATTAGACCCAATAAACACATGTATAAAATAATTCTTGATTTGTCCCTGCTGCCTCCAATGACAATTTAACCCCTTCACTACCGAGATATCTCAGGCTTCAAAAGGCACCATCTAGTGCCCCGATATTGAGATATCTCGATCTGCTGTTGTTCGGCAGCCAAAAAGCAAATGAAATGTTTGCTGCAAACAAATTTAGTTTGCTTTTGCGCTGCAGAAGGTGCCCCCAAAGTGTTAGCCCTGTGGATAAAATGCCCAAAGAGCTAAAACTGTAAAATAAGCTAACTGGATGTCCTGACATCAGACATTCAGCAAGCCTATACATTTGTTGCCGTGAACTGCAACTGTAACTCAATTTGACAGTAGATGGCTCCATCTACTGGCCAAATGTTAGTACAGTAAGACATTGGGAGTATTTCTAAATATGTCTTCCAGTATAATTAAAAATGATTTAAACAGCTCAACAATTGTGATTAACGCCAACAGTTTTGTCCTGTGAGGTTATAAAAGGTTGTCCCTAAAAAGTCAAACGGCACCATCAAGCTAAAATCTTATTGGCAGACCCAAAAACCAAATTTACAAATCCGGATGATATATAGATATTTGTATCTCCATAGTAACGCACGCACTATAACTCAATCTTTGATTTAAGGGGGATTATAAAATCTTCAGAGTTGCATTAAAAATTGCGAGCACCTCCCCTTTTGAAGTGTCTTCACTTCCACGAGACAGAGGAGATATGATAGAAACATTTAAATACGTAAAGGGAATCCACAAGGTAGAGGAAGGGAGTATATTTAAAAGGAAATAAAGTAGCAAAACAAGAGGACATAGTCTTAGATTAGAGTGGCAAAGGTTTAAAAGTAACATCAGGAAGCATTATTTTACTGAGCGGGTGGTGGATACATGGAACAGCCTTCCAGTAGAAGTGGTAGAGGCCAAAACAGTAATTGAATTTAAGCAGGCATGGGATAGGCATAAGGCTATCCTAAACAAAAGATAAATCCAGGTAAAGTATCCATGTAATTGGGCAGACTAGATGGGCCAAAAGGTTCTTATCTGCCGACATTTTTCTATGTTTCTATGTCTTTTGCATGAATTCGCCAGGACCCAATAAAAAAATAATAAATTTATGAAGAAGAAACTAATATTTTAAAAACAAAAACACAGTAACATAACCAGTAGCACTGTCTATTGAAATATTCACTTCAAAGTTTTACAGGGTTATTCAGAGAGGTGAAAACCAGGAGAATGACTAGAGAAGTTAAAGTTCTAGGTCAAAATAGCCAAACCAGAAAAATTCTCCCATTTATCGGACTTTCCAAATCAGCCATTTGGTCTAGATTGTTCTCTTCTCCTGCAATTCTCCTGGTTTCCACCTTTCTCTGAATAACTCTGATAGTCTTAAAACGGATTCAAATACGCCTTTATTTTTAATAATAATAATAATAAAAATCTTTAACACATACAGGGTTATTCAAAGAAAGGTGAAAACCAGGAGAAGAGAACAATCTAGACCAAATAGGCAATTTGGAAAGGGAGATAAATTGGAGAACTTTTCTGGTTTGGCTCTTTTGACCTAGAATTCTCTCTTCTCCAGGCATTCTCCTGGTTTTCACCTCTCTCTGAATAACCCTGATAGACCACATGTCCAGCACTTCATTCTGTAGCAATGAAACAGTATTAATTTCACTTAAAACTGTCTGACTTACCTGCCTTTACGGGCAAACTCTATGGATTTGATAGCTGTAGTGTTGCTGGTCCCTGTCGTAACTCGAAATGAAGCTACCAGGTCTTGAGAGTTTGTCTTCAGCACTAGTATCTGTGAAAACACAGGGAAAAGGGACCAGAGAATTAATGAACTGGACAGAATCGGCAACGCACCATGTGACAGACATAGTATGTTAGCGGGAGCTTAATTATTACAAAATGCAAAACATGAAAACCGTACTTTGCCAGAATACATTCTGAAAACAAATGGGGGAAAATAAATCATTTGCACAGTTTCCTTACCTTGCCTTTTGCATTCCCTGTGTAGATATACTCTCCCCGACGATCAAATGATGCTACTACATTAAGGTCCGAATCATCATCCACAGGTAAAACTACATGACTGGAATCAAATAGACTTAACATAACTGGAGCGGATTTCATCGGACACACCAAAACTCTGTTCCTGTTAAAAAAATAATGAAATAAAATGAGCAGCTACTCACCGTATAAACCACTGTGTAAGAGATGGTTAACAGAGGTGCTGAACATGTTACCAAATAAGGGAATTCAAACAGAAAAAAAAAAAAGGTTTTAAACCCTGTACATAAGAAAACTAAATTCCACAAAAAAAAAAAAAAACAATCCTCTTATCATAGACGGAATGGTCTTTTTTTATTACTGGTATATTTAAATATTCTTCTGAATAACCTTTGCTGCCGTATTGATGGTCGATGGATATGCCAATCATTGGGAAATCTTGTACTCGCAGAACCACTAACACGAATAGCAACCTTAACGCCAGGGTTGAAAATTTTGGGTTATATATCTTGCTAGCCTGGACAAAGCGTTACTCACCACCAATGATTCCACTGGGCCACAAGGTCATGCCTAGCATTTGTTGTGTTACTTGTCACTTTTTCCTTTACCAAATTTTTTTGTCCCTGCATGTATAAACCTATGCCTCTTCCTATCTCAGTTCCATCCTTGCACACAGAAACCTGTCCCTCTTTCTTATTTCAGTCATGTACTTGCAACCTTAAATGTGTCCCTGCATCCATACACTGTGATCTTGTACCTGGTCCTGATCCCTAACCTTTCCCATTTCGAACCTGTTCCTACTCGCCTCTCCACCCTTAAAATTTTCACAAATATATTCCGGTCATTACTACATTAGTTATTTTGCAGCAGACTGGGCAGATTCAAAATAGATCATAACTATATGTCATGTTCTATCGGAATAATGCAACAACAACAAAAAAATATGGATTCAATTTCCAGTCAGATTTCAATCATTTACAGCTTGTAAAATTAATTCCCCCCCCCCCCACACACATTTTATCATCCAAACCTTTTGTTATAAATTCTATAGGGCAGTCCTGTTAGAAAAATTACAGTAACAGGTTCCCATTTCTAAAAAAAAATGAGAATTTTTTTTAACTGTAACTGGGGGGGGGGGGGAATGACAACAAATGGACAATGACATTGCTTTGGAAAAAAAAATATAATAGAAAAAAATAAAATGTAAAAAAAACAAACATGTTTTATTCTATGACATTTTACATGGTCATATTTGGTGTCATTAAAAAGGCCAGATGCAGCCCTGTCCAAGAACACCTAACATGAATTTGTGGGGTGTGTAGATAGATGGACCAATATGTAATAACGCTTTGCTCCATCACCTCCACATTTGGTCCCTGCAAGGGAAATGAGAAGGGGAGTTAGGGCAGTGGCATTGTTTGCTTTAGAAGTAAAAATCCATAATGCCACAGCCTTAGAAATAAAAAAATAAAAAAATGTTTACGTTTAACATTTTTTTCTACATTTACAAAATTACATGGTTATATTTGGTATCGTTGGAAAGGTCAGACTCTGACCTTTCCAATGACATCTTATGTGACCTTGTGCGGTGTAAAGATCAGAGGACGCAGTGTTCCGAAGGTTCCTTGCGGCGGTTTAGGTTTTTGAGGGAACAATTGGTAATAACACATTGTGCCAGAAAGGCGCAGAGAGGGCCATTGCTTTTGCAGGCTCAAGGGGCAGCTGCCTTGGGCCCCACAACAATGACTGGGCCCGGGGCAGCTGCCCCTTTTGCCCTGCGTTAAAGATGGCCCTGACTACAGCTCACCTCAGTTGAACTTCCCTACATAGAGATTCCACCGTAGGGAACCTGAAACTACAGTGGCCATTGGATGACCCCTAACAATTCTTGTTCCAGCTAGACATGTGCTTTAACAAAAAGGAGAGAGGATCCTAGTGGCGCAGTCTCTTTTGAGAGTGGTCTATATAAAATCTAGTACAAATATTGAACGGGTATGGTATTCCCACTATTCCAATCAGTGCATGGTCGAAAAGACCACTAAAGTGCTGCTATGAATAGAACTAAGTGCAGTAGTTTTACTGTGCAAAAAGGTGACAGTTGATGTTCTGTTATATTCAAATCACATATAAAGTGCAAAGTGACAGTTGATATCCTGATCTATTCAAAAAAAAAAAAAAAAAAAAAAACACACATATAAAGTGCAAATGCAAAAAAGAAAGTGCATATAGTGCAATTGAAGGTCTTTCAAAAGGTTATCCTTATAAAGTCTCGTTTTCCAAATCACTTGTGAAGGCAAAAAAACAGTCCAACCGACCATATATTCTGTATTGAAGACAAAGGTAGTCTGGTTGAGTCTCCACAGGGGCAGTCCAGAGGCTTACGTGAGGTCCTGGTGCACTGTCTTCACCCAAGTCCTATGTAGACTCCCAATTCCCAAATAATGGGAGGAAAAGAGGAGAGGGGTAGAAGGGAAACAGAGAAAAGAAAAAAAATTGTGCAATATTGACTGATACAGGGTTAAGTGCCCGTAGACAAGGGAACACTTTACATGAGGCTCTATAAAGTGTAAGTGTTCCCTTGTCTACGGGCACTTAACCCTGTATCAGTCAATATTGCACCATTTTTTCTTTTTTCTGTTTCCCTTCTACCCCTCTCCTCTTTTCCTCCCATTATTTGGGAATTGGGAATCTATGTAGGACTTACGTGACGTCCTGGTGCACTGTCTTCACCTAAGCCTCTGGACTGCCCCTGTGGAGACTCAACCAGACTACCTTTGTCTTCAATACAGAATATATGGTCGGTTGGACTGTTTTTTTGCCTTCACAAGTGATTTGGAAAACGAGACTTTATAAGGATAACCTTTTGAAAGACCTTCAATTGCACTATATACACTTTCTTTTTTGCATTTGCACTTTATATGTGTGATTTTTTTGAATAGATCAGGATATCAACTGTCACCTTTTTGCACAGTAAAACTACTGCACTTAGTTCTATTCATAACAGCACTTTGGAATAGTGGGAATACCATACCCATTCAATATTTGTACTAGATTTTATATAGACCACTCTCAAAAGAGACTGCACCACTAGGATCCTCTCTCTTTTTCCTACTGTACATTTGCACATTTCTGTCGAGGTTTTGTGTTTTAATCCCTGTCGGCTGCACAACATAAACATATCCACCAACATTGGCGCCTCCACTGTACTCCCCTTTCCCAATTAGACATGTGTTTTAACTCTATGCACAAACAATGATGGTAAGGAAAGTTTTTTTGTGACCTGAAAGTTCTTCTTACTTTCTGTCTGACTTTTTATTGTTGATAAAGATAAACTCTAATTGCCATTATTATTATGCTCTACTTACTGGTCTCTAGGGTGAAACTGAACTTTGAGGATAGGGGAAGGAAAACGAAACCGCTGATCGCAGTCTCCAGTCAGAACATCCCACAATGATACCATATTGTCTGTGGAGGCACTTACTAGTTTGTGCCCATCTCTGCTCCAGCTGCAAGATATAATGATTTTGCAAATTAACAATGACGGTAAGTGCAAGCTTGCAGATGGAATGAGCCAAGAAACACATACCAAAGCCAAAATGTATACAGAAATATATTAAAAGAAGAGGCAGGATAATTTAATAGGCAGCAAGGTATGCCAAATAAAAAGCAAATTAAAAATTTTTGAAATGTACACGCATCAAGAGGTACAAAAGAAAAAACCTAGATACACTATTTACAACTGATCAATTATTAAATCCTAGTTTCAGATTATTTGACAAAAGTAGTTCATACGATCTTTAAGCAATGCCATAGACTATAATGGCTAAAGTTAAGTTTGGTTGGAATGCAGCCCATGTTGGGGTGTTCCATAAAAGAAATAGTCCCTTTATTAACACCAAAGATCTGTGGGGGGGGGGGGAATTCAAAAGGAGGGGGGACGTGAAAAGACAACAGTTTAAAGAATATATTTGGGAAAGTTTTTTAAAAATGTTCTACACATATCCAGTTATTCTTGCTTCACATAGATAACCCAGAGATCCGGAGTAACAATTATTTTTACAGGTTTAAATTCTTTTAGTGACAATGAGTATTTAGAACTTTAAAAAGTCCCAATCCTGGGATCAAAAACTAAATGATATTTCTTCATTACAAGCCAACTATGAATATGAAAAGATATATGTCACCAACAGCCATTAATCGTCAGAAGCAAGGAGCGATCACCTGCCTCTGGGAGGGAGGTGTTTCTCAGATGGCTGACTCAGCTCTCCAAGTGCAAGGGAATAGCACTGATCTCAGGTTCAAGATCAGGGACCGCAGGACTCCACTCCCACCAATGGCATTCAAAGTGCTCACTTGAGAATCAATGGATGGCCTTTCACATGACATCAGCAGCCAGGGAGTAAGCAACAGTATGTCATATCCGGTACAGCGACAAGGGAGTCTGCCACTGGGGAAAAAAGTAAGCTGTAACCCCTTGACGCCCAAAATAAAGATAACACGTGTCTTGAAAGGCACCATTTGGTGCCCAATATCGAGTTATCTTGATCTGCAGCTAACTAATAGAAAACAAATGAAATGTGTTTGTTGCAAACAAATTTTGTTCACTTTTTCGACTTCAGAACATTCCCCTGAAGGTTTAGCACTGTAGGCATGAAGCCCAAGGTGCTGAAATGGTTTAAAGTTAAAGTGTCTAACAGACCTCTCTCAACTAATAAAGCATAGAGCCCTCTATGCCATCTGACCAGCAGAGATGGTGACATGTGTCTGCTAAAAAGGTATTACAGTAAAAAAAAAATATTGGGAATATTCCTTACTGGAAAATTAAAATGATTTTCCAAAAACCACTGATTCCTGAGAGAGTGAGTGAGTGTGTGTATCAATTGGTAGTGAAGGGGTTAAAACAGATTGAAGAGTGAAAGTGGTAGGGCACCGATGCCATCTTAGGCTACGGTCAAACGAACACATTATTCGCAGCGACCGTCCGAACGCATTTTTTCACGGAATGTGCGAAAAACGGTCAAACGATGCGCATTTTCGTGCGTGATTTTTTTTACAGATCATCAATAAAACACTTTTTGCGTCTGGACATTAGCAGCGTCTGACATCTCCTAATCACGCACACACGCCGCTGCAGCGCACTCTGTACGTCAGTACTAGCGGTTCTGCGTTCATTTTCCACTTGCGTTGCGCGGCCAGACTTTCATGCGGCCGTACTTCGCTGCTACTGCGGCCGTGATTAAGTGCACCTAAACGCACGTTAAAAATGCGTTAGTCTGACCCGAGCCTTATCCCTAAAGTATCCCATCAAAGCTCTTTTATGTAATCTTAATTTACAGATGCTTCAGCAGTATCGAAAAACAAAACTGAAAATCTCTCCGTCTTGGACTAAAGGGTGGACCAGAGGTGGAGTGGGGGGGGGGGGGGTGGTCAAGGTTTAACCCCCTTCCCAATTTAATCCAGGAGTGTCCCTCAAATTACTATGAGGAATGCTCCAGACATTCTGGATTTTAGTAGAATCTGAAGATCTGAGAGGAAAGGGGTTGCAGCAGAGGAGCCAGGATCCCCTTCCTGATGCAGCAACAGCGTGTACACATGCTGGGAGAGCCATGCAGCCTTTTTCCAAGAGACATTCTGCACCAAGCAAGAATGTCTCAATGCAGCATATCACACACTGGGGCTGAAAAAAGGTTCCAAGCGTTTCATGCACTGACCTGCTTGAATCGGGAGCTGCAACGCTAAAGAGCTGAACTTGTCCAGAGCGTCAGGAACAGGAATTTAATTACAGATCAGAAGGCTCTGAAATGTCTGGATTTTAGAAATCCAGATAAGGGGTGACCAATCTGTACATGCTTTCATACTTTAAAGCTGTTACTTGGTGGAACAGGTTTGCATAAGACGAGAAAAGAAACATGTTCTCTTTGTATCAACTTGAACGAGCCACTCACCAGAGAGAACATACAGGATGAATGTGAGCGCTAATAATCTTGGCAATCCCTCGAGTTAGGAAGTCCCAAATAACAATGCGACCGTCGTTACAACCCACGGCGAGCAAGGTCCCCCACCTGTTAAAGGTGCAGGTGAGGGCCATGCTGATGCAATCCAAGGTGCCATCTGCCTCCTAAAAAGAGATAAGCAAGAATAGCATGATACATCACATGACAAAAATTCCCAACAGGGCTAAAGAGAGGTGAAAAACTTGAGAATGATTAGAGAATTTTCAATTCTCCATCAAAAAAATAATCAAACCAGAAAAATTCTCCCATTTAGCTCACTTTCCAAATTGGCTATTTGGTCTAGATTGTTCATTCTCCTGGCAATTCCCAAGGTTTTCACCTCTCTCTGAATAGCCCTGTAATTTATTTATTTCACAGTATCTACAAAGCTTTCTTGTCTATGACAAATGAGAATATACAGCTTTCCTAGATTTCATAATAAAAACATAGAAATATTGAGTATGTTATCAACATAATGGGGAAATCTCTCACAGTGATACATTTTCCAGGATTGCATGAAAAATTAATTTCTCAACAATGATGGGGGGGGGGGGGAACAAAATGAAACCGTTACCTCTGGATAGTTCTGTCCAAACGATTCTGGAAAAAAGAAAAAGTAACACAAGTCTGAAGGTAGAGACGTAACAAATTGATTTAAAAGCCGCATCCTACCCATGAAATCAAACATTGCTGGCATTGCAAAATTCTGCTAAAATTGCCAATATTGCAGTGCTGATAAACGCCGGCACTTCACTAATCAGCAAGAGGAGACGTTTTACTGTAAAGCTTCTCCTTTTACTGTTTAGTTGATAGTACTGCAATACAAGTGATTTTAGAAGTTTTGCAACACTGGCAAACAATGGCGCTTAGTGGATAACCCCCACAGATGTGCAGACAAAGAACGATATTCATAGCTAACCTGATCGTCATACTTTGACCCGTTACCTAAGTGGGCATAATCACTAAATCAGATCTACAAAACCATGACACCCCACATGTTTTGAGTCAAGTTCCACAGTCTTTCACGATTTAGGCTGGCTGTGTAGTATGGGAAAATGCAATCCAAAAAACCCTCCAGGAGTACCAGAATGTTTTGTAACTAGATCTCCCACAATACTCAGCCACTCACGAGGCTGGCTGAGCACCAAGGGAAATGTAGTTCAAAAAGATCTGGAGGGCCAAGGTCATGGACCCCAGTAAGACTTTAATAAAACATGCACCCACTTCTGCAGCATATAAAACTTTTACCTTTAATTTTACGAAATGATACAGAAAAGATTAGCATTAATCCTGTGCAAGGATGTCATACAAATTTAAGCAGTATATACACAAAAAAAAAAAAAAAAGGAAGGAAGGAGCACTAGCGATTTCATGTATCAAAAGGCAACTGACACTGTCAATGGTTCATTCTGAAGACTTTTTGTCAAAAATACAGTATTTGAATGCTGGACTGCAACAAAATTAACACGTCTCCAAATCTTTCACTTGCTCTTTTTAAAGTTACAAACCACTGTTTAGAGTAGTGATTTCAAAGTCCAGTCCCCTAAATGTTGATGGCCAACAATTCCCAAAATTATTCTAATAGAAGGCCAGAGAATCATGGGAGTTGTAGTTCAGCAACATCTGGATAGAGGCAGTCAGATCCTTTGTTGGGCTGTCAAGCTGCAGCCCCCCCAATATGTTTATAAACTACAACTCCCATGATTCCCTGGAGATTGTCACAGTCAAAGAATGCTGTGAATTGTAGGTCATCAACCTCTGGGGAGACAGGGTTTGACAGCCCAGGTTTAAAAGATATGCCCCTACTTCCAGTTCTGACTGATCAGGTGACTGTACATTAGGAAAGCACCAATAAATAATAACATGTACTTCGGCGTTATCCACATACCCAAGTGAAGCTCCAGTGCCATAATAGGAACACTTTATTATCCAGTATTTGTAATTGTAAACTGAGTTCACACGTGGATAGTGAATAATGGTGTGCTGACCTAATGATAACAAATCTCAGCTGGTTCCTGCCATTTAAACAGGTACAGCAGCATAACGGCAATCTGGAAATACAGAACAGAATTACAATATTACAGGCAGCGTATTAAGGCAATGGGCGAAAAGCCACTCTTGAGAGGGTGGGAAAAAGCGGGTAAAATGCCAACCACCCCCTCCCCATAAAACCTTCCCGGCTTCCACCCCCGGCCCAGGATCCCTGTCCTCCATCAAACTCTACCACCATTATATTGTTATCATTCCTGCCACCCTTTGCATCTCTTACCCAGCAGCTCCAGGTTCATGACTCCGAATTAAGCCCCCTGCGCGCCTTTGCAAACCCGGCCCCGTTTTAGGGGCCGCTCTTTACCGATCCGGGCAAAGGCAGAGATAGAATCCAAAAGTGAAAAAACGGAGTACTTAATTAATTCAATCCGGTAAAGAACAACGAAAACCGCCCACGAAATCAGGCACCGCCAAGGCCAGCTATGGGCCCTAAACCAGACAGGCAATGCGGGGACAGCTTTGCCTGCCTGGTCCGTACAACAATCTTTGTTTCCCGAGTGAGAAACACGCGCACAGCAGAAAGGTTCCTACAGTCAGATACCACTTTTTCCAGCATCATATTATACTAGATTCACTTCACTGGTCTCTGTATGAAGCTGAAGTTAGCTCCTTATTCGGCCAGCTTCTTATTCGCACACTGAAGATAGCTTCTTATTCAGGCAGCTTCCTATTCAGTGACTGAAATTGGCTGCTTATTCGCCAAGATCTTATTCCTCAAAGAATAATGTCAATAAAAAGTATATCGAACAATTGGACAATTCTAACACATTCATATGATGAAATAAATTTATCCAGATAACTGGCACACCCCCCCCCCCCCACTCGTCTCAATGGTAAAAAATGAATAAGTAATTGGTGATTTTCTCTATGAAAATCATCTTGGCTCACCCCAAACTGACTAGTTTTCTATCAATTAGACTGTTCTCTATCAGAAAAAACATAATCTAGCCCGAGCCAAACATTATTGATTAAGCAAACTGGCATCAAACCTAGCCCCCCCCCCGCCGCTCCATTAAATGCAATGAGAAAAAATAAGTAACTGATGATTTTCTCTATGAAAATCATCTTGGCTCACCCCAAACTGACTAGTTTTCTATCAATTAGACTGTTCTCTATCAGAAAAAACATAATCTGGCCCGAGCCAAACATTATTGATTAAGCAAACTGGCATCAAACCTAGCCCCCCCGCTCCATTAAATGCAATGAGAAAAAATAAGTAACTGATGATTTTCTCTATGAAAATCATCTTGGCTCACCCCAAACGGACTAGTTTTCTATTAATTATGTGGTATGCATTTGTTTGATGCATCCCTACTCTATACATAGCGCTCCCTGCGTCCCTATAATATATTTATATATATCACATGGGGTTGCTATATGATCAGGGCTACCTTTTTTATACTATTCCTATTAAATTGGCATTAATTTTTATGTATTTTATTCAATAGAAACTTTTTTGCCTATATGACATGCACTTTTGTGAAAATAGAAGATTTTTGTGTGTACATTTTAATTTAGTTATTGGATTCCTGTCCAGTACGGAGAGAAGCAAACATCATGCAGTGTAGCCTGGCTGCGAAGCGGAGCGTCGTGAAGTCAAGCCTGCAAAATCTTTGCTTCACTACGCTGTGCGTCGCTACGCGCTCAGTGTATCTCAGGCTTTAAGCTCAGCCACACGCATCCTCTCCATAGGACTCAATTGAAACAGACGCCGGCGGTCACATGACCTGCTGGAGCTCGTCTTGCGAGATCCGGACGGTCAGCGTAGTGATACGCAGGGGGAGACTGGGGGGACTTTTTCCCCCAGTTTTTCCCTGCTCCCACCGTACTGAGGAGGAGGCGGACAGAGCCGCAGGCTTCGCCGCGAACCAGGAGGTGAGTATACGAGTTTTAAGAAAAATTTTAGGCTGGTGTTAACGTATTCTTTAGAAGCGGAATCCGTTAGCACCAAGTCCTTGCTCTGGTTAACTTTTTGTTAATCGCAGCCAGACGTTAATCAGCGCTGGGACTCTGTAATCCTAACGCTGATTAACACTTTGTGCTCCCCATGTTAAGTATAGGGAGCGCAAAGTACAGTAACCTCGCGCAGAGAAGCACAAGATACCAAACGCAAACGGGTTACTTAACCTGTTAGCGTTTGGATTCTAATTTGCGTTAACTACTTGGGCTAAGGTTAACGCTCACGCAGGTGAGCGCTAACGTTAGTGTGACAAAACAGCCGTCACTTTCAAGTTATTGGCACATAAAACGTTAAGGCTAGGGTCAGACTAATGCAGTATTAACGTGCGTTTAGCCGCACTAATTACATCCAATGCCGGGCAGCATACGAATTGGCAAACGAACGCATTTTTTCGAGAACGTCAAACCGCTAGTACTGACGTACAGAGTGCGCTGCGTCCGCTAGCAGCATGTGTGCGTGAATAGGAGACGTCAGATGCTGCTAATGTTCGGCCAACATAACGTCCAGACGCAAAAAGTGTTTTATTGATGATCCGTACAAAATCACGGATGAAAATGCGCATCGTATGACCGCTATCGCGTATTCCGTGAAAAAATACGTCCATTCGTTCCAACGCACTTTTTCACGGACAACGCGAAAAATGCGTTAGTCTGACCCTAGCCTAAAAGTTCGTTGGTTCAATATTAAATTTTGTTTATACAATTTATGTCTGTATGATCCCTGTGTGTATTGTGTTTCCCCTCGCAATTCCCCGCACCAAACACACCTGTATTCCCTCACAATTTAATACCACCTAAATTGCCCAGTTTTCGTTCCCCCAAGTTTATAATTCGTTGCATGACCCTGATGTTTATTAAGTTCTTTGACACCCCTGCCTTGCCCAGCCACCGTGGTTTATCTGCCCAGCGCAACCCTGATACAGCTGCCACCAGCCAAGACCTAGCACAGCCGACATGCCTTACACCCTGCACCTCTCAGCCCCTGTACATGCCACCAGAGTGCTTTTTGGTCAGAAGGGCTCTGGGAACATGGTGCCACTGCGCTGTGAGTTGTAAAGGGGAGCGCCACCGAGATCACCCCTCAATCAGCTGCTAAACTCAGGCCGGGCTTCCAGGTGCAGAGAAAATCCTGGGTTCGGAATCAGAGCCCGCATTCCAGGAGGGTGGAATTTCACGGGCAGGGAACAGCCCAGGGCAGTGTGGCACCAAGAGCAGAGCTCGAGCTAGGGGCAGCCCATGTTAAGTATACCAAAAGGGCTATGGCTGGTGGCAGTGTTAAAACTGGCGCCAGGATGTCTGAGGGCTGGCATGGGAGAGAACAATGGGACTGTACCATATAAATGTGTCTGTATTGTTCAAAAATAAACCAACCTGCTTAACCTGCACTACACCTCAATGAGTATTTGATAAGAGGAACTATCTGCTAGGTATTTCCTATGGCTGACTCGCTAGCTTCCAGCAAGGGACCTGATGCCAGCTCGCTACCGCAGCTTGACTTTTTGCTGCAGATTAAAGGAATAAACAGTTTATAAGATATTGAATCAAAACAGGAATATTTTTAACATTGAAACCTATAGGATTCGCCTGAATAAACCTGCCGACTGAAACCACTGAATAGCAGGGCATTTCACTGACATTGCTCTGCTGTTTGGTGTCTGTGAATAGATTAACCATTACTTCTCTATGGGGGATTTCACTGCCGTCGAACAGGCAACATATTTGCTGGCAATTCGCCTAAATTTGGCGAACTGCCTGCTTTCTGAATAGCTGAATGACCCCGAAAATGCACTGTACGGGGAAATTCATTGTTTGGTGCCATTTCGGGGCCAGACCGGCTCTTTCTGAATAACCCTTATAGTAAAGTTTCAGGAAATTTCGGACTCAGAAGCTCCGCATTCGAAGAGGAGGAGCTACGCACATCGAGGGACAAAAGGAGAGTAAAATCACCTCAAAATAAAAAAATTAAATAATTGTGCAGAGGCTGTCGGCAGCATTTGCCCAATTATTTTATGGAAAAGGGTAAAATCTATTTTCAATAGAGTGTCATTTTAAGTAGGGATGCACCGATACCACTTTTTTAAGACCGAGTACGAGTACAGATACTTTTGTTCAAGTACTCACCGATACCAATTACCGATACTTTTATTTTATGTCATGTGACGCTTTCCAATAAGAACAGACCTCCTATAAAGCCCCCAGGTCTCATGGATTTGCCCCAGCTCATGGATATTGCCCCAGCTCATGGATATCCTGACCCCAGCTCATGGATAATTGCCCCCCAGCTCATGGATATGCCCCCCTGCTCATGGATATGCCCCCCTGCTCATGGATATGCCCCCCTTGCTCATGGATATGCCCCCCAGGCTCATGGATATGCCCCCCCTGCTCATGGATATGCCCCCCTGCTCATGGATATGCCCCCCTGCTCATGGATATGCCCCCCACTCTCCGTTCATACTTACCTTCCTTCAGCGCCGCCGGTAAAGTCTTCGCGCGCGCGCGCTCCTTGGAAGGACCCCAGCCGCGACCACGTGGGACCATGTGATCGCGGCTGGGGTCCTTCCAACGAGCGCGCGCACGGGAACTTTCCCGGCGTCGCTGAAGGAAGGTAAGTATGAGCGGAGAGCAGCTGCAGGGCCTGTCTGAATGCTCTATCTGCATTCGGACAGGCCCTGCAGCTGCTCACTTTGTTTAATACTTACCTGCCTTCAGCGACGCCGGGAAAGCTTCCGCGCGCGCGCTCGTTGGAAGGACCCCAGCCGCGATCACATGGTCCCACGTGGTCGCGGCTGGGGTCCTTCCAAGGAGCGCGCGCGCGCGAAGACTTTCCCGCGTCGCTGAAGGAAGGTAAGTATTAAACAAAGTTAGGAGAGCAGCTGCAGGGCCTGTCCGAATGCCGATAGAGCATTCGGACAGCCGCCGCAGCCCCTAGGATACCGGCAAGCCGGCTCAATGCCGGCTTCCGGTATCGGAAAAAAATATCGGGGGTACTGCACGAGTACCAAGTACTCCTGCAGTACCCGGTATCGGCACCGATATCGATACTAGTATCGGTATCGGTGCAACCCTAATTTTAAGTGATTTTTGTTTTGCAACAAACATTTGAAACTTCAATCAACAGAGCTTGAAAAATCGCTCACTTACCTAAGATCGATAGGTGAAGGGGGTGGAGTGACCTGCTGCTTTCTCTGGCCATTATCAACAGACAATTGTGAACAAATATTCCTCTGCATTATTTTTTGGTTCTACGCAACCCCACTGAAGTGAATATGCAGGACTTTTGCAGGATTGCCCTGAGCTCCTTGGAGTCCATTGCACTCTTGGAGCCGATACTGGTGAGAGCGACACTGCTTTTATGGATCAGTAGCTGAAAAATATGCTGGCTCAAGCCAGAATAGCACCGTTAATGGTGAGCCACAAATAGAAAATAAATCATGCAGCTTTTTTCAAATTGTGGATCCCAGTTGATGACTGGGATATGATTAGCCCAAGGTCGTAAAAGGGGCTAAAATGAGGAGGGCGAATTGGCGGTCAGGTTGCCCAGACAGTGGTCCAGAAAGTGATCCCAACTTTTCTAATGGAGTCCTGATTAGTAGTGAAGGAGAAAAGGGTGGAATGAGGTAGAGCATCACTAATAAAACTGCCTTGCATTGCAGTTTTGGCATCTTGCTTTATTCATCACAAATGCGGGCAGCATACGGACAGAGACACCAGCATTCTATGAACATTGTTTACTTTACTACTGGCTGCACCGCTCTCGGCTGGTAACGTAAGCCAACATTCTCACTGACTCTTCCATGTCACCAACTCTCCCAACTCACTGGCTCACCCATCTGCAGTTCGTGTACTCCTTTGTCTTCTCACATATCCCACTTTGGGAACAACTGTTCAATGACAATCATTTTGGCTCAACCATGAATGAATTTTTTTTTATTAAGTGGCTTCTCTTCCATTGCAAAAAAAAACAACAAAATTTTGCCTGAGCCAAACAATATTGAGACAACTCGAACCCTGACATTAATTCTTTTAAATGCTAAACTAAAATGATCAAATCAATGACTTTTTCAATGAAAACTCTCTTTTTTTCTTTTGAATTATTTATTTTAGAATTTGAATACAGATAGTAAAAAGAAAGTAAGCGATGAACAATGGCCACGCAGGACCATAAAATGTCATCTATAGAGTCATGAAATAGTAAAAATAAAATGGAGGGGAAGGGGGTAAAGGAGTAAGTGGAGTAAAACAAATCCAAACAAATCGAGAGGGGCAGACCAAAAAAAGTGGTGTAGTCTGGCAGGGTGGGGGCATCATGAAGGGGGGGGAATCAAAAGGGGGGGAGGCAAGGGACTGCCCAGTAAATCATGGCGTACCCTGCTCACCCAAGCTACCTAACTGAAACCGGGGGCCTGGGAAGAGCCCACAAGGCTGGGAGATCTGGGGCCAGGAGGGAGGCCCGAGCCTAGGCTGCCACCCTAGTGGCTCGCACAGGTGTCTATCCAGTGTCCCATACCAAAAAATAAATAAAAGGTGGATCACCACCCCCAGCCGGACTCCCACGTCAATCCTGGATAAAAGGGTCACACAGGGAACCCCGCATAAATAGTTGGGCGGTGAGGAGGGTGAAAAATGTGGGAAATCAAAAACATCCTCAGAATGTCACAGCAAATGAGGAGAAATCAAAAATGCCTTCAGCATAAGTCAAGCTACTTAAACCAAAAAAGAAAAAAAAGGGGAAATGGTGGAGGGTGTGAAATCACAGACAAAAATGAGCAGCACGGCCTCAGAAAAATTGGGGCGAACAGTACCAGCTATCCCAAGGAAAAACAGATGTAGAGGGGAGTCATTCATCCGGGCTCTGAAGGTAGACCCTTGGGGGACCATGTGGAGCAGCCAAGAGCCCCACGATGGTCAAAACGGCCTGCGCCGCCTCTGTGGTTGCGGCAGAGTAGGCCTTTCCCTCCCAGGTAACATCATGAGAACCTGAGGCGCCCCAGTGATGTCGAATCCCACAGCCCCATAGCAGAGCTGTGACATCGCCAAAACGCGCCATGCAGCCAACGCCAAAAATGGTAAGCCTCAATAAAAGGTGATACAAGTAGAGGTAAAGGTGACCTTAAAAGTGGGGCCAGCCGCTGCAAGGATCCGAGACTGGGTAAGCACATCTCTGGTGGTCAATATAACATCATGCGGGAGGAGCCTGGCAGTGGCAGCCTTCTGAACACGCATAGCTGAAACAATAGGGGAGTCCAGGAAGGTAGCAGTGTTGAAAGAAGGTGAGTCAACAAGTTGCCCAGATAAGCGAGGAGCCCCTTATCACAGACATCCTACAGGATCCCCCACAAGTGGATATTCCAGCGCCAGTGCTGATTCTCCAAGGTCAGGACCGCAGAGCTGAAGCGGACAACTTGCAACTGGAGATCTGCGACTGTAGCATCCGTTGTGCCCAGCGCCACCACCACCGTCTCCTGAGAATGGGAATGGACCTCAGCAACCCGAGTCTGCATGGACTCCACAGCAGAGCATATCTCGTTCAGGTCGCTGTGTCACAAACCCCGAAAGTCATCCATGACCTTTTGAAGGTCAACTGCAGTGAGTGGCGGAGCCCGGACCTGCGCCTATGCAGCTTCGACACTCAACCCTGTCAATGGGGTCGTCAGAGGATTCGGAGTTCGCCGAGGTCCCACAACAGCGGTCCCGCATCCTTCCTTCGCGCCCAACGCCCAGCGAGACCCTGATATCTAGGAGATATGATCCCTCTGTCTCACCAGATTTCCTTGATTTCTTTCTCATGCCGGTAAGGATGGTGCACACAGGAAGGAACCATGCTGTAGGAAACCCAAGCACAGGCCGCAAGATAGCCATTGCCTCAGCCAGTCGGAAAGAAAAGGAGTGTGAAACGGTGCTCCACTCTGTTCCCACAGCCACAGGGTGAGTCAATCGGGTGCCAGAGTTCCAGACAAATGCCCTGAGGAGATTGTGCCAATCTCCGGCAATAAAAACGACCTCAGGACCTGATATCTGGCTCTGCGGCATGGAGCTCAGCAGAGCCCCGTTCAATACCTCAGCAGCTGCAGAATTGCTGCAGCGCAGCAATTCAGTTTGCTGCAGCAGTGTCATTGAACGCTTTGGATGTGAATTTTGAATCCAAAATGGCCGACGATTTCTTAACGAAAGATTCAGATTGTTTTTCGATCACTCGGACAAAATATGATAAAGGAAAGCAGTCAGAACAATTCCGTTTTGTATGCACAAATGATAGTTTTTATTGAATAAATGTTATGTTTACTTCTGAAACAAAATCTAAATTGAACTGTAATCTATGTCTATGTGCAGGGGGAAATAATAAATAAATTTTTTGTGCTTTGGTGAACAAAAACCTGAAAATTAACATTGCTGTACGAATTGTTATGTAATTGTTCGTGGCGGCGGCCATCTTGCTGTACGGAATTGTTACTTGCTTCATGGTGGCGGCCATCTTTGTCGGTTGTAGATTTTGGGGATTAAATTTCTAAAAAGCGTGTTTTTCCCCATTTTTTTTCACCATATTTCATACATTTTTTTTTATAGTAAATTATACGATATGATGGAAATAATTTTTATAAAGTCCATTTAATGGTGAGAAACACAGTATATAAAATGTGTATGTTGCATAAATTAGTAAGAGGAAATTGAAACTAAACACAAACAGTGCAGAAACATAAAAACAGCAGCGAGCACTAGTAAAATGCGCGTGTTGGGGTTAAAAGGCATTTTAACCCTTTCGCTGCTGAGGCGTTTCACGCCTCTGTGCTGAGGTCATTTTTACCGGTTTTGCTCATCATGTTTAAACGTGTTTTGAAGGCTTATTTTAGTATATGACCCAGACATATTATATATCGTTCTTTCCGTCAGACTCGGCAGATTCATAATATGTCATTATTATATGTATACGTCATGTCCTGTCTGTATATTATAACAAAAAATGCAATAAAATATGAATTTTCAATAATTTACAACGTGTAAAGTGTTTTTTTTTCACATTTTAACATGTGAGCAATTGCGGTTATATTTTGTATGGGGTGCGCTTGTTAAAAAAATTAGAGATGGGGTCTCGTTACATTTTTTTTTGGGGAAAATTACGCGATTTTTAACAAACGCACCGCATACAAAAATCGTTAGTGCAGCATCATTGTTCACATTATAATTGAAATGGGAACAATATTGCTGCATTAACAAACAAAAAAAAAAATTATTTTTTTTTTTTAGATTTTTTTTTTAACCCTTTCGCTGCTGAGGCTTTTCCCGCCCCTGTGCTGAGGTCATTTTTTACCTGTTTTGCGCATCATGTTTAAACCTGTTTTGAAGGCTTATTTTAGTATATGACATCGACATATTATATATCGTTCTTTCCGTCAGACTCGGTAGATTCATAATATGTCATTATTATATGTATACGTTATGTCATGTTTGTATATTATAACAAAAAATGCAATAAAATATGTATTTTCAATAATTTACAGCGTGTAAAGTGTTTTTTTCCACATTTTAACATGCGAGCAATTGCGGTTATATTTTGTATGGGGTGCGCTTGTTAAAAAAATTAGAGATGGGGTCTCGTTACATTTTTTTTTGGGGAAAATGACACCATTTTTAACAAACGCACCGCATACAAAAATCGTTAATGCAGCATCATTGTTCACATTATAATTGAAATGGGAACAATATTGCTGCATTAACAAACAAAAAAAAAAAAAAAAAGTTTTTTTTTTTTTTTTTTTTTTAATTTAATTTTTTTTTTTTTTTTTTTTTTTTTTTACATTTTTTTTTACTTTCATGTTGGTATCGTGGAACGGCCATGCTCTGGCCGATCCAACGATATCAAAATTTAACCCCTAACTGCCACGGATCGGGAGATAGGGAGTTCATTGGAACTCCTATCTCCACAGTTCGTGCAGTTAGGGGTTAATGCTAGGACTGGCGTCATCGTGCTGCGCACGATGACGCCAGTCCTCTGGGGGAGTTCCCGGAAGCTTGCCGACATCAAGATGTCGGCCAGCTCCGGGAAGGATCGCAAATCGGCGCTTTTCAGCGCCGATTTGCGATCCAGCTCCCCAGGGGTTAATGCCAGGCATCATTTGGAAGGGCAGGCTGTGCCCTTCCAAATGATGCCTGGGTTAAGCCCCTGTGAGCCGCCGATCGGGAGGGAGAGAGGTCCGAAGGACCTCCCCCCCTCCCTTTCAGGCGCCTCCTCCGCACATGCGGGGGGGCGCCTGAATTATGTGTCATCGCGGGGGCGCGATGACACATAATAATGGCGGCCACTGCTCCGGATGCCGGGCTGACATCCAGGATGTCAGCCCGCACCGGAGGGGCCAGCGATCGCCGGAACCCGGCCGAACGCTGACCCCAATGCGAGGACGCGCTCAGCGCGTCCTCCGCATACCAGGGCAATGCTGAGGACGCGCTGAGCGCGTCCTTAGCATTGAAGTGGTTAAAATATTTTTATATTTTTATTTTTTTAAAAAAACTTTTTTCACAGTGGTGTTTGGTATCGTTGGAACGGCCATGCTCTGGCCGATCCATCAGTACCAAACATTAACCCCTAGCTGCCACGGATCGGGAGATAGGGGGTTCATTGGAACCCCCTATCTCCACCGTTGGTGGCAGCTAGGGGTTAACTAGCACGATGACGCCAGTCCTCAGGGGGAGTTCCCGGAGGCTTGGCCGACATCCAAGATGTCGGCCAGCTCCGGGAAAGGATCACGAACCGGCACTTTTCAACGCCGATTCGTGATCCGGCTCCCCAGGGGTTAATGACAGCCACCGTTTGGAAGGGCAGGCTGTGCCCTTCCAAGCGGTGTCTGTATTAACTCCCTACTCCCCGGCGATCGGGAGGGAGAGAGGTCCGAAGGACCTCCCCCCCTCCCTTTCAGACGCCTCCTCCGCACATGCAGGGGGGGGGGGCGCGCCTGCATTAGATGTCATTGCGTCGCCGCGATGACATCTAATGTCCCTGCCGGGGTCCCGGATTGATGGGCTGACATCCAAGATGTCAGCGCGCACCGGGGGGGCGCAGCAATCCGGCGGAATCCGGCGGATTGCTGCCTCCTGTGCTCGGACGCGCTGAGCCAAACCCGAACACTCTAGTGGAGGGTTCGGGCGGCCATTTTTTTTGTAGAGGTATAAATTATGGCACTGTGGTATGCATGGCATGTCAAACAGGTATTATGCATGGCTGACTGGTATTATGGCTGGCACACTGGTATTATGGCTGACACACTGGTATGGCACACTGATATTATGACTGGTAGTATGGCAGGCCACACTGGTAAAATGGCTGGCACACTGATATGGCATACTGATATTATGGCTGGCACAATGGTATGGCACACTGATATGGATGGCACACTGATATTATGGCTGGCCACACTGGTAATATGGCTGGCACACTGGTATGGCACACTGATATTATGGCTGGCAGACTAGCACTATGGCTGGCACTAGGGATACACCGATGCCACTTTTTTAAGACCGAGTACGAGTACCGATACTTTTTAAAAGTACTCACCGATACCGAGTACCGATACTTTTATGCCATGTGACCACTCTCCAATAAGAACAGACCTCATATAAAAATGCCCCAGCTCACATGTATATATCCCCCCGAGATATATATATATATATATATATATATATACAGAATGCCCCCAGCTCACATGGCGATTGCCCCCAGCTCACATGGATATGCCCCCAGCTCACATGGATATTGCCCCCAGCTCTCATGGATTATGCCCCCAGCTCTCATAGATATGCCCCCAGCTCTCATGAATATGCCCCCAGCTCTCATGGATAATGCCCCCAGCTCTGTGTGTATGTGTGTATATTACACATACTGGCACACACACAGACCCCAGACCAGACTTGGGGCGCTGTCAGAATGCTCTATCGGTATTCGGACAGGCCCCTGCAGCTCATCACGTTCATACTTACCTTCCACAAGCGCAGCCGGCAAAGTCTTTGCGCGTGCGCTCGTTGGAAAGCCCCCAGCCGCGATCACATGGGAGTTCGCGAGATCGAGGCTGGGGGCTTTCCAACGAGCTGACGCGTGGAAACTTTGCCGGCAGCGCACGTGGAAGGTAAGTATGAATGCAGTGAGCTGCAGGGGCCTGTCTGAATGCCAATAGAGCGTTCGGACAGCCGCCCCAGCCCCTCGGATGCCGACAAGCCAGCTCAATGCTGGCTTCCGGTGTCGGGGGAAATATCGGGGGCACTGCACGAGTACCAAGTACTCCTGCAGTACCCGGTATCAGCACCGATACCGATACTAGTATCGGTGCAACCCTAACTGGCACACTGGTATTATGGCAGAGGCAGACTGGTATTATGCATGGCAGATTGGTATTATGCATGGCACACTGGTATTTTATGGCACAAGACCATGGTATTTATATAGGAGGGGGTATTTTACGATCAATTGGTTTTAACCTTGGCTTTAATACTTGCTGATGCAGCAGCGCCTGAGGAATGGAAGGGTGATGC
The DNA here is from genome assembly GCA_009667805.1 of Leptobrachium leishanense. Lineage (NCBI taxonomy): Eukaryota > Metazoa > Chordata > Amphibia > Anura > Megophryidae > Leptobrachium > Leptobrachium leishanense. The sequence continues at coordinate 151,727,213 of CM019064.1, read as the reverse complement.
AGCTGGGCTGATAGGCTGATGCTGCGCTCACAGAGTCGGAGTGGAGACCACTTGATAAGTCGGGACGGAGCCAGGAACGCCGCACGAACACCACGTGCAAACACGTTTACTCCATCACGTGAGCTGTTGCACCCTTGTGATGACAGCGGCTTATGGAGAGGAGGCGGGGAGGAAGAAATATCACCACTCCCACACTGCCAGTGATTGGCAGAGTGGGCGGTGCAGAGCTGCGTCTCCTAGAAAAGGAAAACTTGACAGAGGAGAGGACCGCGGTGCCGGGGGAACACATAATATGTGGGTATGGGGCGGCGACTTGTGTCGGCACCTTGGAGTCATGTGTCCGGGTGGCAGATTGTGTCAAACCCGTACACATGACTCCAAAACCAGACAGGTGGGAACCCTAGTGATATAATTTGCTTCTCAGTGATTTCAGGATTCAGTCTGTTTTTCCCCAAGGTGATCTTCAAAATCTGGCCTGGTTGACGGTTTTGGGAAACACTGCTTTAAACCAAGCTTTTCTGTAAATTTTGCTGATTATATCGTACTAGATTGCCCAATATTTTGGAAAATACATCAGCTAGCTTTAACATATCTATTCGAAATATAGTCTGAATCATTAGAACGGATTTGGTTTTAGCCAAAATCCAAAAAAATTTCCCTGTTTTGAAAAATAATCTGGCCAGTAAAAAAATCACATTTTGGTTCAGAAAGTTTAGTTAGTAGCGAGTTATTTAGCACTGGCTATAGGTTTACCACTCCTCTCTTTTAAAGACTGGAAAATCATTTAAAAGCACACTCTACTCATCCTGACCATTTTTTTGTATTAAAGTGGTCAGTATGTGAGGAGTGCCCAGTCAGCTCCCCTAATCTGGGGAAATCGCAGGGTGAAATGGAGGCGTTTCCTCCATCCAGTGACAAAAGCAGCTGGGATTTTTGAATTTCCCGGCCGCCGGTCACCAATGATGTCAGCAAGCATAGAACATGCTGGCGGCACCCTCTCTGAGACCACCTGCTGAAGCGAGTGGTCTCAGGGAGGCAGCGGTGGATCGGATCTGTGCATGTGGGTGAATCTCTGATCTCTCTTTCTTGCCCAGCGCTATGAAACTTGCGTACAATTAAGGGTCTATTCAAAGAAAGGTGAAACTCAGGAGAAGGGCTGGAGAAGTGAAAATTCAAGGTCAAAATAGCCAAACCAGAAAAATTCTCCCATTTATCTCACTTTCCAAATCGGCTATTTGGTCTAGATTGTTCTCTTCTACAGCCACTTTTCCTGATTTTCACTTTCTCTGAATAACCCTGTTAGTGTGCAAGTCTCATAGTGGGGAGCAGGTTTCTATGCTACACAAGTTGCATAGAAATGCAAATTGCGCAAAAAAGCTTCAGAGACCTCTACATTCAAGAGTTCCGGAGCCGAAGAGGAGCAGAATGAGGGAGAAAAGGTGAGTAAAACCAACCACCCAAAAAGGAAAAAAAATAATTAAAAGCAATTGGGCATACGCTGTCAGCAGGGGCAGATCCAGGGGGGCCAATGGGGGAATTGCCCCCCGAGAAAATATTACCGACCCGCTGGCTGCTGACTATTTTTCTCCCTACATGCCGGCATGAAGCTTGGCCGCATGCCTGGGATCCACCAGCCGCGATCTCGCGAGATAGCGGAGTTCACGTGAACTCTGGGATCTTGCGAGAACGCAGCTGAGCTGGTCAGGTGTTTCCCAGGCGAGCAGCTAAACTGCATGCCGGCGGCCGCTCGTAGGGACAAAAACAGTCGGTGGCCGGCGGGTACTCGGAGCAGAGGGGCATGGCAGAGGAGGTGAGAGCTGGGGGCAATATATCCATGTGAGCTGAGCCTGGGGCAATATATCCATGTGAGGTGGGGCAATATATTGATATGTGAGCTGGGGGCAATATATCCATATGTGAGCTGGGGCAATATATCCATGCATGAGCTGAGGGCAATAAATCCATGTGAGCTGGGGGCAATAAATCCATGTGAGCTGGGGGCAATATATCCATGTGAGGAGGGGGCAATACATCATTTGAGCTGAGCCTGGGGCAATATATCCATGTGAGGTGGGGCAATATATCCATGTGAGGTGGGTTCAATGTATCCATGTGTGAGCTGGGGGCAATATATCCATGTGAGGTGGGGCCAATATATCCATGTGCGAGCTGGGGGCAATATATCCATGTGAGCTGAGGGCAATATATCCATGAGCTGGGGGCAATATATCCATGCGAGGTGGGGGCAATATTTCCATGTGTGAGCTGGGGGCAATATATCCATGCGTGAGCTGGGGCAATATGTCCATGCGTGAGCTGGGGGCAATATATCCATGTGTGAGCTGGGGGCAATATATCCATGTGAGGTGGGGCCAATATATCCATGTGTGAGCTGGGGTAATATATCCATGTGAGCTGAGGGCAATATATCCATGAGCTGGGGGCAATATATCCATGTGTGAGCTGGGGGCAATATATCCATGTGTGAGCTGGGGGCAATATATCCATGCGTGAGCTGGGGGCAATATATCCATGCGTGAGCTGGGGGCAATATATCCATGTGTGAGCTGGGGGCAATATATCCATGTGAGGTGGGGCCAATATATCCATGTGTGAGCTGGGGGTAATATATCCATGTGAGCTGGGGGCAATATATCCATGTGAGCTGGGGGCAATATATTATTCATGTGGGCTGGGGCAAATATATCCATGTGTGAGCTGCGGGAAATATATTACACGTGAGCTGGGGGGTACCCTGGGCCCATGGTACGGAGAGGGTTCGCAAGGCTGTGCAGATGTGATGCCACGTGTGTCCTGCCAGCATGGAAAGGGTGCACTGGACAGCCCACACCTGGGTTACCCTACACTGCATAGCTTCAAGGGGTATGTGCTGGGAGGGGGGTACCCTGGCCTCTCGTATGGAAAGGGTTCGCAAAGCTCATAAGCCACATGAGGACAGACCCTGGGCAATGTTCTGGGGAGAGTGAGCACAGCCTGCGATTAGGCGCATCTCTGCCTGTCACTGCGAACCCAACATCAGCTCTTGGCCAAAACTGGTAGAATGCCCCCCCCCCGGAACCTGTGTCTGGATCCGCCCCTGGCTGTCAGCAGCCTCTGCCTAGTTATTTAAGGTAGAAAAAGGGAACTCTATTTTCAATAAGACTATTTCTTTAAATGTGCAGCCATCCATGGTAGATATCAATATACCTCACCCATCGAGTACAGCTCTCTGGTCTCTGTAGTCTCCAATTAACTCCAGGTAGTAACTCTAAAAATAACAATGTTACTTAGGGTCAGATCTTTAGGTGGTACTGCTCATAAAGAGGGATATTCCCTAACCAACATTTTTGTTGTTGGAAGAATGGTGCTTTAACGTCAGAGAACAACGTCAGGGTCGGACTGGCCCACCGGAATAATTTTGAATGTTTCCCAGTGAGCTATGGTGTCTCAGGGCTGGGATCAGCTGCTGCAATTGAAAAATAACCACTTAGATGATCTGACAAGTTCATGGGCAGGCCACGCACTCAGAAATGGCCGCCGGCATCTGTGCGTTAGTACGGCTACGGGACTATTGGTAGTACTATCAACAAGATCCTACAAGGCTGTGTGTAAAATCTCATGGGACCACAGTGGACAGTTTCGGAACCGTGCTAACGCACAGACGCGGGAGGCCATTTACAAATATGCTGCAAGCCGGCAAGCTTGATCGATCGTCTAAGGCCGGGGTTCAGACGAGTGTCTTGCAGGGCGGACGGAACGTCTGTGAGAGTGGGCGTTCCTTCCACTCAACGCCGTCTGGCCACCTCGCTGAGCGCAGTTAGTACACTCACTGCTACAAGGCTCGACCCTCCTATGGAGGATCGCGCTTTGCAGCCCCGTCGAACGCGCATCGTAACACTTTGACGGGCAGGCTTTCAGAATGTCTGCAGCACACCCACTGTAGCACGCGCAATTTGTGTGCGCGCGCTACAGCATGTGGCCGTCTCCGTCGTAGCGTCAGAACGCTGTGACGGACGCCGGGAGGCACGTCAGTAAGGGCACACAGTGAGCTCTTCTGACCCGGCCTTAGAGGATATTTTTCAATTGCAGCACATGTTGCATATTACTTACTGCGTATTGTATTGCTATGACACTGTGATATAAAGAAACTGCAAATAACTACAAGTTTTACTGCTGTGGATTATGTGAAACGCCCCTACGTACTGCACGTTTATGTGAGTTTTATTGCTGTGGAGCTCTGTGATACACGAATACACAACACATATTACTGTGGATTTTATAGCCTTATGTTTAAAGTGTGACTTTTTTTCTTTAGCAATTCTTTTTTATATTTATACTGTTCTGGTGCTCCCAACCAGAAACAAGGGGCTGCTGTGACATCATGAATTGTGCTTTTGGCAAGCGGATTGACTGCATAGGAAAAAAGCAATTTAAGGATTTTCCCTGATCTGTAATTGGAAACCACTGGATGGAAGGAGTTTTGGAAAAGGGGGGTTTTGAAGGATTGGAGTTAGAACTGATTGGAGTAAATTCTATGGAAGAGTGGAAGGGATGTAATGAAGGAGTAAAGAGTGAAATCCTTAATATCCCACATTAAGTATCCTTTGAAGTTTGCACTTGATGCAATATAGGGCTGGTTTACAATCTTTTTTCCAGGGCTGATTTTCATTCCCAGTCCAGCCCTGAACAACGGTGGTCAGCTGCTGTGAAGCTACGGTGACTTTGCTGTTTGTTGAAGTGTCCACGGAGTTTGCACAGTAGTCTTCACCAGACCATTCTTTCCACCACAGTTGATTCTTTGGTTTCCATGGTGTTCAGCATAAGGCTGGCCATCCACTGGGTTCAACTATGGACACCTTTTTTTCGTATGACCCGTTTCGTCCACTGGAAGCGACTATGGACAACCCAGGTCGACCAACAGACAGACCGCCGGGGAAAAAAAACCATAGCCGAATGCCGTAGAAGACCGCCGGACTGCAAGAGAAGAAATAAAAACCGAACCCTGCTGTTCTTCTAATAGGTGTTTAAACTAGGGCTGCAACTAATGATTATTCTAATAATTGATTAGTTGGACGATTTTATTATTTCGATTCATCGGATAAATTGTTTTTAGAAAAAAAATAATTTTAAATAAAAAAAATAACCACAACCCCTCCCCCTTTTTTCATAAGCAATTTGCAACTTTCATACGTACATACACAAATTGCGTCTCTTGCGTACTTTTCACACAAGGTATGCGAGTGCTTGTTCAGAGGAATGGGTTGATGCCGCATGCGCAGTTTAAGTCCATGTTTCCTTTCTCAAATGAACGCGGCTACAAGCACTTGGTCATAGATGATGATGTCAGCATGAAATCAGGGTTAATGAGCTAAAGTGATCAGTAGGGATGCACCGATACAGACAATAGTATCGGTATCGGTGCCGATACCGGGACCTGCACGAGTACTTGGTACTCGTGCAGGGCCCCCGATACCTAAACCGATACCGGAAGCCAGCACTGGGCTGGCTTGCCGACTGGTTTCGTTGGTGCAATGTACAGGGCGCGCTGCCTGGCTCCTCCGGTGTCTTCTCTGCCCCTCCAGCGTCTTCTCTCTTCGAGCGGACGCTGGCAGAGGTTGTAGCCCGGCCGCTTGTTGAGAACCACGTGCACAGCCGCGATCTCGCGATACTGCGACTGTGCACGTGGTTCTCAACGAGCGGCCGGGCTACAACCTCTGCCAGCGGCCGCTCGAAGAGAGTAGACGCTGGAGGGGCCGAGAAGACGCCAGAGGAGCCAGGCAACGACGGAGGGTGAGCTGGGGGGGCAATATACGAGAGAGCTGGGGGCACTAAGAGAGCTGGGGGCACTAAGTGAGCTGGGGGCACTATGTGAGCTAGGGGGTACTATGTGAGCTCGGGGCACTGTGTAAGCTGGGGGGCACTATGTGAGATGGGGCACCTAAGAGCTGAGGGCACTATATGAGCTGGGGACACTGAGCTGGGCCACTATGAGCGGGGAACACTACGAGCTGGGGACACTGAGCAGGAGGCATTATGAGCTGGGGACACTATGAGCAGAAGCACTATGAGCTGGGGACACTGAGCAGGGGGGCACTATGAGCTGGGGACACTATGAGCAGGGGGCTCTTCGAGCGGCCACTGGCAGAGGTTGTAGCCCGGGCGCTCGTTGAGAACCACGTGCACAGCCGCAGTCTCGAGACTGCGGCTGTGCACGTGGTTCTCAATGAGCGGCCGGGCTACAACCCCTGCCAACGGCCGCTCAAAGAGAGAAGAGCTGGGGGCTGGGGGCACTTTGTGAGTTGGGGACACTGTGAGCTGGGGACACTGAGCTGGGCCACTATGAGCTGGGGACACTATGAGCTGGGGACACTATGAGCAGGGGACACTATGAGCTGGGGGCACTATGAGCTGGGGACACTATGAGCTGGGGGCACTATGAGCAGGGGCACTATGAGCAGGGAACACTATGAGCAGGGGGCACTATGAGCTGGGGACACTGAGCAGGGGGCACTATGAGCTGGGGGCACTATGAGCTGGGGGCACTATGAGCAGGGGGCACTATGAGCTGGGGACACTATGAGGTCTGTTATTGAAAAGTGGTCACATGACATTAAATAAAAGTATTGGTACTCGATATCGGTGAGTACTTTTAAAAAGTATCGGTGCATCTCTATAAATTAGCTATAAACGGTTGAATAAAAAATTAAAAACAGGGAATTTTTTTACATTGAAACCTATAGGATTTTCCAGTTTAAACTTGTTGAGTAAAAGCAAAGACAATCTAGGCATTTCGCCAACGTTCTGGTACTGTTCGGCGTTCTCTGAATAGATTAACCATAACTTCTCTATGGGAAATTTCACTGCTGCTGAATTGCCCGTAATTCACTGGCAATACGTCTATATTTGGCGAATTGCCAGCTTTCTGAGAAGCCAAATTGCCACGAAATTGCACCGTACAATTAAATTCACTGTTTGGTGCAATTCAGTGGCAAATTAGACAGTCTTTAGAATAACCCTTTAATAGTATCTAAAATCTCACTATACACAGCTGGTTTACCCCCATGAGGACTGCTATCAGGTCAGACATGCTAAGGGTGCACTGTCACACTTTTCTATAAGCCAAAACATTTTTTGTGGTAATATATTGGTGACTTAGAGCAGGGCTGTCAAACTCCATCTCCACAGATCTTGATTGCCTACAATTCCCAGAATTCCTTACATGCAATAGATGGCCAAGGAATCCTGAGAGTTGTAGGTCAGAAGCATTTGGGGAGTGGGGGCACAGTTTGACAGCCAGGATCTACAGCCTAAAAATGTATTTAGTGACATCTTATTACTATCTTGATATACTTTTCCCATATCATTTTGTATTTGTTAATTACTTTTTATTATTAAAATCTGTTATTTGCTGATGTAATCATGTTGTTTGAGCATTACTATATTTGCTGGACTTAAAATAACCTATTTATTCACTATACAAGGTATATTTTAAAGTATATGAAATAAAGATGTGTTTCTGTATATTTCAGTTTTTTTGGAGTGCATCATCATCATTTGTCTAGATCCACACACACTCATTTTGTCCCATTTCTCTCACTTTTGACTTCCCTTCGCTCCAGTCTTTACCTCTAAAATGACGGTCATGTCTCCTGAGAAACATCTTGATCTCCTGCACTAGACGCTGGGTGCCAGGTCAGAAGAAGAACTCTTTGAAAGGGGCAGGGTCAGGTCCACATGCTGGGGGATGGGGGAGCAGCCTGTCCTCCCTCACACTAACCTGCCCATCATAGGATTGCACGTGGCCTTTGAGCCTGTTGCTTCTCCATATGAGTCTATGGATGCCTCTGGCTGAGCAGGGACAGTGAGCAGGGACTAACTGGGGACTGAGGGCCTGGGGAAAGGGGAAGCTCTTCTGTAACTGCAGGAGACTGACAGAGGGGACAAATACAGCAACCAAAATGCATTATTTTTCACAGGTAAAAAATACTGGATGCCCAGGTGGTGTATATTTATATATAGTAATAGAATTCTGTAGAATAAAATGTGTTTATTTTTTGTCCAGGAGTATAGGTTTAATGTCATGTTATGGTCACATATGGTCTAAAAAACAGTGTTTCTCAAACCTGTCCTCAGGACCAACTAACAGCTTCTGCAGATCACCATGAGGAAATGCAGACTAAATTCTGCAATCACTGAGCAGCAAATCATATCACCTGTGCTGTGCTTCAGCTATCTAGAAAACCTGGCGTGTTCCAGGGTCTTGAGGACCTAAACTGTATTTCATAAAAGATAAATAAACACACAACCCACATGAATTATACATTGCACTTTATTCACCGTTCATCACCAACAATAAACAGCCATTAAACACTGATGGTACTTTCCACATCATGATGACCATTTGCAGCAGGGACAGTTTATGTCAAACACCAACCCAGCAGGACAATTCATGGGAAATGTCTGGTTATGTGCGCACTGATAAAATTTATTGGGATCCGTTGGGTTCTCATAAAAACCGTCTGGTCGGTTGAGGCAGAAAACTGGATCTACTGAGGGGTCTGGGGTAACATCAGGACTAGGTGTTGTAGGCTCTTCTGGGTCTGTAGGAGGTTCTGTTGTGATGTCAGAATCATCTGAAATACAAAGAAATGTTAGCTCACTCAACATCAACAGAATGACACAGAACCTACAGAAAACAACCATGGGAATATGATCTGTTGAGATTTACTTCCTGAATTATGTACGAACATGTCTGAGGAGCCAGATGTGTCATTGAATGATTGTATCTTAACCATCTCACTCTCCAGCTCACTCTAAATATCTTTAGATATGAATGTTGATAGAAAAAGTAAAGATTTCCCAGAATTCTCTCACCTGAAAACCTTTCTTTCAATGTCTTGATCAGTGGGTATTTTCCTGCATTGCAAAATGAACCCAAGAAGTCGTCCAGGTCTATGGTCCAAACCATGCCACCACCAAAGCCACCTTTCTTTACAAAGTCTACCTGCAGAGAGAGTACAAGTTGTTCAGAATGTAAGTATGATTTTTTACTTGTAACGTTTTGTTGTTGCCAATTGCAGGTTAAATGGGTGACAGTTTATTAAAACAGAGCAGAGGAGAAAAGAAATCAGGCTGTATTATATAGCTCACGCTAAAATGGGAATGCTAACGGGCAAAACCTGCTCATGCAGGATTCACTGTAGCGACCCTATTTTAGCTTTAAATTCCAGGACTGGCACTACTTCAGCAACTTGCCCCTCAATGATACTCGCGGTAAAGCTTCCGCACCACCGTGAGTATCACCTTCTGGAGTCCGTAGGACTCCATGGAAGGTTGCACTGCCAGGCCGTGAGCCCTATGCATTGCGAGATCGATTTGCACTAAGGTTACACATGATCACTGACTGAAGAAGGCAGAAGCCGAAATGCATGTCAGTTGTTCAGTGTTTCTTATTTTTTTATAATGTAAATAAATGTTTCCATATCTTTTAACCCTTTGGTGTGCAATTTTAATTTTATTATTTTTAAGCTATGGCTATGTTCCATTCATGTTAACCAATTCCTGTGGATCCTAATTCAGCATCTAGCTATCCGTTTTGGAGCACTGCACAGAGGCGAAAGAGCAGGGGTCGAGCACTCACCCTAAAAGAGCTAAGGTGCTAGAGTTGAGCCTGGATTCCATAAGGCTCCTCCATCTGTGAGTGTGTTTCTACCTTACTCCACCTTTTTTTGGGTTTGTACTTATTACGCTTTGAGAGCGCTGTCTCTCCCTCTATCTCTGTGTTCTTCCGAGGGGATCTAAGCTGTTTAAAGAAGGGACGCGCCACTCTTTATCTGGCCGAACGCGCAAATACCCAGAGCCGGGATTTATTGGGCTCTGGAGTATGTGAGTGTTTCCAACTTATTACCATACCTTTTGCCATTTATCCGTGACTCTACACCAGGGATCTCAAACTCTGGCCCCACAGATGTATATTGCCTACAAATCCCAGAATTCTTTGAATGCAATAAATGGCCAGAGAATAATGGGAGGTGTAGTTCTGAAACATCTGGGGGGCCAGAGTTTGAGATCCCTGCTCTACACCATTGTTTTGCATTCTCTCTTTTTTGTCTTTTTTTTTTTTTTTTTAGATTCATGTCACAGAGGATACATCCATCATTTAATTTAAGTATTCCTTGTATTTACTACACAGACATTGCACAATTGGTTGTTATACACTTGCTTGTGCATGTTTGCACTGGATAATTCTGTTATTTATTGAGATTTATTTCACTATTTGCGTCATATGGACTGTTTAGATATTTTTAATTAAATATAATGGCATTAAGGGCAAAAATCAAATAAAATGGCTATTCCAGATCTGATTGCAAGTACTGCTACTTGCCTTGTATGTAAAACTTTTCACATTGTCATATCCAACCCACTGGTTTCCCTTGAAAGCGTATGGCACCATCTGGTCCTTTTCCCAAACCTCTGTAGCTCCAGAGAGGAACAGGCATATCTGTGTTAATGAAAAATGAGATCAAATCAGGGGTCAAGTCTAACATAAAGATGTGAGGGAACTCACCAAGATTTCTTCCTAACCCCCTAATTCATAAATTTTTATCTCACACTTAACCCACACAGAAATTTGTAATTGATAATAAACGGAAAGATTTAAATGAAACTTTAAAAAAATAAAGCTTTACACAGTCTGGATCAGATGTGAACTCTGTTTACTCTGCAAAAATAGTGGAGGAACTACGTTCCCATGTGTTCCTACTCAACTTGAGCCCTGGATCAAATACTTTATTATAAATGAATATATGATAGATCTAAATTGTAATTAAATTGATAAAATAAACCCTAGCACGTCAAACCCTATTTGCATACATTTTTTTAATTCAAGACTGTGCCTCCTGGAGAGAAATGAAATTCTCAGTGACAACTCAAACCTGTCATCCTGCATTACTGTAAAGAAGCTACAAGGAGCAGCCCCCCATCACTGTAACAAAAGGATCAACAAACGTTATTGCTGCATTACAACAGCCAGTGTGATGGTAATATAAAGGGAGAGCTCTGTGATCAAATACTACTGTATAGGGATAAGACTCAAGGGGTATAATTGCTGAAAATTCCTGTACAGTACAAATATAAGATGTTTTCCATATACAGTACAAGCATTATGCCACATAATTCGATTGCGACATCTCATCGCTTCTCTAGAGATCTTAGTCTTCATTTGCCAAACTGTGACACTGGGGACCGCCATCTTCCTCCTCTGTGGGTGGAGCTTGCTGAGGCCATTGTGCATTGCTTCACAATTGGCCCTCAGCTGTGACATTGACACAATGACATGTCGGTCAGTGTGCCGGGCTGCAGTGGGCTACACAGAGGGCCACATTACATGACTTCAAGGAAGTCAGACCACCGCAGGACCCCAGCCAGAGAGGTGAGTATCGACAGGGAGGGGGGTTTAATGCCATAACGTAACAGGTGCGTCCTTGGTCATTAGGCAACCATTCTTAGGACGTACCTGATACATCATTGGTCCTTATGGGGTTAAACTGCATTAGATAATATTGAGGAGCTGGAGAGCAGAAAGAAATGTCAGGTATATTGGAAGGGAAAAAAAAGGTAAAATGGATGCCTGTAGCCATTTTGTTTTTAAAAACAGTTTTTTTCTTTTTCCAAATCTCCCTAGTTAGAAATGAACCGAGATTTTTTTTATAGAGTTCATGGCTGGGTGAGATCTCTTATATTTTTTTAAATATACCAGACATGAAGGAACCTTAAATGTCTTTGTGTGATATAATGCCCGAGCTAAGTGCTAAGATTTGTTATAATTAAATTTATTGGTCTGTTTTAAGTCTTTAAAACAAAAAGAGATTTTGTTTTTTTTGGGTATAGGAATATAAGAGTTAATATCTTTGTAAGGTAAAAAATATACACAAAATATATGTTTATAATCAAGGTATATTTTATTATATTTACAGTAGAAAATAGACGCTCCAATTTATATTGTAGAGAGTTTAAGTGGTAAATAGTATAATTATTGAAGAATAGATTCTGTTGAGTTAACTAGAAAAGAATTCAACTGATAAAGACTCAGTAAAACTTTGAAAGGAGTGAGGATATAAATCTAATTTTGATATGTAGAGACTAAATGTCTACATTGGGAGAGAGAGGGTCTTTGTTAAGTCAGATTGACCTTTGACACGAGATAAGACATATTAAAAAGAAATGGTGGAATTAATTGAGAAGTGCAACACTGCCCTCTAGAGGATAGCAAATATTATATTTGATATAATGAAGGATATTGCTAGTGACGTCAAATTGACTATAATTGAAGCGGCAATGTTGGTTGCAGTCATTCCGACATTCAGAGACTCACACCACAATGCATGCAGATTCCAGGACAATGCACTCAAGACTCTCACCAAATCTCTGACTCTCACCAAATCTCTGACTCTCACCAAATCTCTAATTTACATGCATTGATTATCTGATATTGATAATCTTCACATATTCCAAAACATTACATAAGGAATTCCAAGGCAGACTCATCAAAATCCAGATTGGAGAGGTAATGTATGAGAGCTATTTAAATTAAAGAATTAATGTAAATTATATATATTTGTAGATTTCTTGCAACATACAGACTGAGATTTCTCAGATTCTTGGTAGCTCCAAAAGTCTAAATATTTATATTCTGCAGATAGAAATATGAAGAAGTGGACATAAGGATTTATCCTAAAAGAGACTGTTGTAGGATTGATACAGATATATATATTGAATTTGGAAATTACTGTGATTGAAATTAATAAAACATAACAAGGAAAAAGAGTGTCATCTGCGCTCGTTTCTATGTGTTCCATGTACAACAAAAATGAGGTTTTTGTTTGTTTCAATGGCCATTGCAACGTAAGCCCACTCGCCACTTCAAGGCACCTCTTTAGAGTGGGTACCTAACAATTGTGACCAAAAGGCCGCTCTACTGAGCAGCTCCAAGCCCCTCCAGCTGCTTTTCAGCGATGGAGAGGCAAAGATGGTGGCTTTTATTTATACACGCACCAAACACTTCCCATTTGGGATCAAAAACAAAAACATGGAAAGAGGAACAGCTGCAGAACGACGGACTGGTGTTACAAGCATGATATACATAAATACAGAAAAAATGGCGTTGCGCCCATACTCACTTATTTTCGGAGGGGCAGCAACTGCCAGGAGTAACAGCCCAGTCAATGCATAAAACATAACAAGGAAAAAGAGTGTCATCTGCGCTCGTTTCTATGTGTTCCATGTACAACAAAAATGAGGTTTTTGTTTGTTTCAATGGCCATTGCACGTAAGCCCACTCGCCACTTCAAGGCACCTCTTTAGAGTGGGTACCTAACAATTGTGACCAAAAGGCCGCTCTACTGAGCAGCTCCAAGCCCCTCCAGCTGCTTTTCAGCGATGGAGAGGCAAAGATGGTGGCTTTTATTTATACACGCACCAAACACTTCCCATTTGGGATCAAAAACAAAAACATGGAAAGAGGAACAGCTGCAGAACGACGGACTGGTGTTACAAGCATGATATACATAAGTACAGAAAAAATGGCGTTGCGCCCATACTCACTTATTTTCGGAGGGGCAGCTTCTGCCAGGAGTAACAGCCCAGTCAATGCATAAAACATAACAAGGAAAAAGAGTGTCATCTGCGCTCGTTTCTATGTGTTCCATGTACAACAAAAATGAGGTTTTTGTTTGTTTCAATGGCCATTGCAACGTAAGCCCACTCGCCACTTCAAGGCACCTCCTGGCAGTTGCTGCCCCTCCGAAAATAAGTGAGTATGGGCGCGACGCCATTTTTTCTGTATTTATGTATATCATGCTTGTAACACCAGTCCGTCGTTCTGCAGCTGTTCCTCTTTCCATGTTTTTGTTTTTGATCCCAAATGGGAAGTGTTTGGTGCGTGTATAAATAAAAGCCACCATCTTTGCCTCTCCTTCGCTGAAAAGCAGCTGGAGGGGCTTGGAGCTGCTCAGTAGAGCGGCCTTTTGGTCACAATTGTTAGGTACCCACTCTAAGAGGTGCCTTGAAGTGGCGAGTGGGCTTACGTTGCAATGGCCATTGAAACAAACAAAAACCTCATTTTTGTTGTACATGGAACACATAGAAACGAGCGCAGATGACACTCTTTTTCCTTGTTATGTTTTATGCATTGACTGGGCTGTTACTCCTGGCAGTTGCTGCCCCTCCGAAAATAAGTGAGTATGGGCGCGACGCCATTTTTTCTGTATTTATGTATATCATGCTTGTAACACCAGTCCGTCGTTCTGCAGCTGTTCCTCTTTCCATGTTTTTGTTTTTGATCCCAAATGGAAGTGTTTGTGCGTGTATAAATAAAAGCCACCATCTTTGCCTCTCCTTCGCTGAAAAGCAGCTGGAGGGGCTTGGAGCTGCTCAGTAGAGCGGCCTTTTGGTCACAATTGTTAGGTACCCACTCTAAAGAGGTGCCTTGAAGTGGCGAGTGGGCTTACGTTGCAATGGCCATTGAAACTAGGGTTGCACCGATACCGATACTAGTATCGATATCGGTGCCGATACCGGGTACTGCAGGAGTACTTGGTACTCGTGCAGTACCCCCGATATTTTTTTCCGATACCGGAAGCCGGCATTGAGCCGGCTTGCCGGTATCCGAGGGGCTGCGGCGGCTGTCCGAATGCTCTATCTGCATTCAGACAGGCCCTGCAGCTGGTCATCTAACTTTGTTTAATACTTACCTTCCTTCAGCGACGCCGGTAAAGTCTTCGCGCGTGCTCCTTGGAAGGACCCCAGCCGCGACCACGTGGGACCATGTGATCGCGGCTGGGGTCCTTCCAACGAGCGCGCGCGCGGGAACTTTCCCGGCGTCGCTGAAGGAAGGTAAGTATTAAACAAAGTGAGCAGCTGCAGGGCCTGTCCGAATGCCGATAGAGCATTCGGACAGGCCCTGCAGCTGCTCTCCGGTCATACTTACCTTCCTTCAGCGACGCCGGGAAAGTTCCTGCGCGCGCGCGCTCGTTGGAAGGACCCCAGCCGCGATCACATGGTCCCACGTGGTCGCGGCTGGGGTCCTTCCAAGGAGCGCGCGCGCGCGAAGACTTTACCGGCGGCGCTGAAGGAAGGTAAGTATGAGCGGAGAGTGGGGGGGCATATCCATGAGCAGGGGGGCATATCCATGAGCAGGGGGCATATCCATGAGCAGGGGGGGGGCATATCCATGAGCAGGGGGGGCATATCCATGAGCAAGGGGGGCATATCCATGAGCAGGGGGGGCATATCCATGAGCAGGGGGGCATATCCATGAGCAGGGGGGCATATCCATGAGCAAGGGGGGCATATCCATGAGCAGGGGGGCATATCCATGAGCAGGGGGCATATCCATGAGCAAGGGGGCATATCCATGAGCAGGGGGCATATCCATGAGCAGGGGGGCATATCCATGAGCAGGGGGGCATATCCATGAGCAAGGGGGGCATATCCATGAGCAGGGGGGCATATCCATGAGCAAGGGGGCATATCCATGAGCAAGGGGGGCATATCCATGAGCAGGGGGCATATCCATGAGCAGGGGGGCATATCCATGAGCAAGGGGGGCATATCCATGAGCAGGGGGCATATCCATGAGCAAGGGGGGCATATCCATGAGCAGGGGGCATATCCATGAGCAGAGGGGGCATATCCATGAGCAAGGGGGGCATATCCATGAGCAGGGGGCATATCCATGAGCAGGGGGCATATCCATGAGCAGGGGGGCATATCCATGAGCAGGGGGGCATATCCATGAGCAAGGGGGCATATCCATGAGCAGGGGGGCATATCCATGAGCAGGGGGGCATATCCATGAGCAGGGGGGGCATATCCATGAGCAAGGGGGCATATCCATGAGCAGGGGGGGCATATCCATGAGCAGGGGGGCATATCCATGAGCAAGGGGGCATATCCATGAGCAGGGGGGCATATCCATGAGCAGGGGGGCATATCCATGAGCAAGGGGGGCATATCCATGAGCAGGGGGGCATATCCATGAGCAAGGGGGGCATATCCATGAGCAGGGGGGCATATCCATGAGCAGGGGGCATATCCATGAGCAAGGGGGGCATATCCATGAGCAGGGGGGCATATCCATGAGCAGGGGGGCAATTATCCATGAGCTGGGGGGGCAATTATCCATGAGCTGGGGTCAGGATATCCATGAGCTGGGGCAATATCCATGAGCTGGGGCAAATCCATGAGACCTGGGGGCTTTATAGGAGGTCTGTTCTTATTGGAAAGCGTCACATGACATAAAATAAAAGTATCGGTAATTGGTATCGGTGAGTACTTGAACAAAAGTATCTGTACTCGTACTCGGTCTTAAAAAAGTGGTATCGGTGCATCCCTAATTGAAACAAACAAAAAACTCATTTTTGTTGTACATGGAACACATAGAAACGAGCGCAGATGACACTCTTTTTCCTTGTTATGTTTTATGCATTGACTGGGCTGTTACTCCTGGCAGTTGCTGCCCCTCCGAAAATAAGTGAGTATGGGCGCGACGCCATTTTTTCTGTATTTATTGAAATTAATAAGCAAGGAATTATATAACTACAAAATAAAAAGCAAAAGATTAGAAGTTTAATTCTCAAGATTAGGGGAGGATTCACTAAATAAGTTTTATTATTATTTTAAATTAACTCCTCTTTTGTTGATCCATATAGTATAGAGATATATATATATATATAGACTGCCTCCCCCAGCAGCTCCCTCCGATCCAGGACCAGCACCTTACTTGCAATACCACAATACAAAAAGACAGGGGCTCGGTCCTCATTTTCCTACAGAGCACCACAATTATGGAATAACCTCCCAGACACCATCAAATCTTCCCCCAGTCTTAAGTCACTCAAAAGCTCCTTACTAACATACCTCAATACAGAATGCACCTGTAAACATGTAACCTAGTGACTATATTTCCTACATATTTATTTTCTGTTAATCTGCATATTTGTGTTGTTTTTTTTTGTTTTTTTTTAATATCTTGCATTGTATTACTTTGTATTTCCGTAACTGTAACACTTCAATGTTCTTGACCCCAGGACATACTTGAAAACGAGAGAAATCTCAATGTATCCTTCCTGGTAAAATCCTTTATAATAATAATAATAATATATATATCTATAAGATCTAGCTGGTTAAACATTGTTTGCTGGGAAATGCATGTTGTATTAAGCAGAAATGTTTATTAACCATTTGTGTATTAGTTACTAACTGATAAGGTAAATGATATTAATCATATATGCAGTTACTAACAGGAGATACATATATTGTGAAGCTAGTTTTTATATGCTGATGGATTGTGGTTTATAAATCTTTGTTTATGATATGAGCTTTGAAACTTTTTGTATACGTAATAAATATATATATGTTTTTATCCGATTATTGATTATTGTATTTTTCAAAGCAAAACACAGACAATTAAAAGAATTTAGGAGAACTTCTAGGAAATATAAACGATTGATCTTTGTGTCTCGTATAAGTTTCTTACGAAATAATAATCCCTGCCATATTGGAGGCTTGGCTGAGAAGTCCAATAAACGTGTTGTATTCACGTGCAGAGATTATATCCGACAGAAATATGTTAACTCGTGGATGAGCAGAGGCCACTGCATTAAGATGGAGGTACTATCGAGACTCTCCAACCCTTTTGCTGCCAATTTAAAACTTCTCACCCTTTTCTCACTATGTATAAAATATTTAATATACTATAAACCAATTCTAACTGTAGTTAGAAAATGTAATTGCTAGTAATATAGCAGTTTACAAATACTCTATAAATAAGCATATTAACCTTCAAAAGAAGTGTTGCCAGGTCGGCCATATTTTCGTTGACACGTATTACTATTTCATCCAGAGGGAAAGCACAGCAAAGGTGCTGCACTGCAGCATGTATGATTCATATGCCAGAGAACTAGGGAAATCAATTACCTAATTAAGGCAAATCACACAGGATTCCAGCATATGAATTCCACGGACTGCAGGGTTGGATTTTCCATGCACTGCCCATCAGCATGAATAACTTATATGTGCCCAGAGAAACATGGAGGATCTGAAATCCCTACACGGAAGTCTTCTCGTGTCTGAACTAGTGCACCTTCACCTTACCTCAAAGTAGGCCCAGTAACCAGCTTCTTCAGTGTATGGTCCGGGAGAACCAGCACCAGCAATGGGGGCTCCTATATTGGTGTTGGAACCAGCCAATGTAAATGAACGACCATAGGTAGGGAATCCCATAAGAAGCTTTTCAGCTGGGGCTCCTTTATTCTTCCAGTAGTTCATGGCATATTCCTGGAGGTTTTTAAAAGAACAGACATCAAATTAGTTAAAGGAACACTCTAATCAAACCCCCCCCCCCCGTTTTTTAACATTAAACTATACCTATTCCCTCAATAAATAGGTAGGGATTTTTTTTTTGTAATACTTACCCTAAAATCCACTTGTTTCCAACGGCGTCTTTTTTTTTATATACTCACCTCCCTCCTCTTCCGCTCCCGTCCTTCTAACTTTCACTTGGCTAAGGTTTACGTGAGAAGCGCGCATGCGCGCCTCTCACGTAAGCCAGCCAATCTGCAGGCTTCCTCCCGGCTCCATCTTCTTGTATTAGTGTTGCGCGCAAGAGGATGCGCGCAACACTAATCCTCAGCCGCTGCCGCCAGCTACTGCGGCGAGTTGGAGACGTCACCGTGCTGAAAGCGCGATGACGTCTCCTACTCGGCAATAGTCGGCAGAAGCGGGAAATATGAATCCCGCTCTGCTGACTGACAGCTGGGAGGGCGGAGTAAAGTCCTCTGCGTCTCTCAGCTGTTTTCAGCTGGTTCAGCCGATCGGCTGAGCGGAAGGAGGGGGGACAGACAAGGACATACTCAGGGCATCATGACCACCTAAAAAAGCTTAGGTGGTCATGTTGCCTAGAGCAGTGCTTCTCAACTCGTATCCTCAGGACCCACTAACAGGCCTGGTTTGTGGGATAACTGAAGCTCAGCACAGGTGATCTAATTAGCTGCTCAGTGATTGCAGTATTCAGTCTGCATTTCCCCAAGGTGATCTGCAAAATCTGGCCTGGAGTGGGTCCCGAGGACTGGAGTTGAGAAACCATGGCCTAGAGTATCCCTTTAAATATCACTATCTCCACTGTGGTTGTCCAACATATCATACACAACAACACTAATTATCACAACCCTTTTCTTGCTTCCTCTTCTTTATTCCCAGACATATAGTATGATTCCATTATTGCCAGCATATTTAAAGTTCCTATTCATTTCCCTTCTCTTCTCAATTGTACATATGTCTATGTAATTAATTATGCCACCTCTTCAATTATTGATTCCTAAATTTTCAAATCTTGCTTATGTGCCCTGCTCCTCTGTATCAGTTTCCCAAGTTTACTAACACAGTTGAAGTAAGCAATGTCTCCATAGTCATTTGGCCTCTTGTGGAGAGGACTGTTGTGTCCAGTCTCAGAGTCCCAGTCACCGTGGAAATCATATGTCATAACACTGATGAAGTCAAGAGACCTAAACAAGAAAATAATTTGTTGATGAAACTCACAAACATTTCTGATTTATATTTACTATGTATCACCACTTCCAAATGTTTAAATATAACCACCATGTTTTTACTCACTGGCCAATTTTAGCAACTTCATAACCATCATCAATAGTGCCTTTCCCTGCAGAAACAGCTGCTGTAACCAGGAGACGTGGAATCTTTTTCTCTTCCCCTTCCTTTATGAATGCTGCAAGAAGTTCCTAGAAATAGAATAAACATGATGATTGAGTACAATTGCTGTAAGGTTGGTGCTTGCTGAAGGGGCCAGGCCTACAGTCTTTAGAGTCTCCTAATGCCAGTGGTTGGTGAAGGGGATGCCCTACTCAGTGTGAGAGGGAGCAAATTTGGACATATTCATATAGGAGTGTACTCACTTTTGTTGCCAGCGGTTTAGACATTAATGGCTGTGTGTTGAGGGAACAGGACATTTACACTGTTATACAAGCTGTACACTCACTACTTTACATTGTCTCAAAGTGTCCTTTCTTCGGTTTTGTCACATGACAAGATATAATAAACTATTTACAAAATTATGAGGGGTGTACTCACTTCTGCGAGATACTGCATGTATAAAACCAGATATTTTCCACCATCACACACATTACATGTCAGGCAATCATAATTATAAAAATAATCTTAAAATTCTGACATATGATTGTCCCCACTCCAATCTATGCTAAATGCCACTACTCCATCTCTGCTTTCCCTCTATGTGAGTGTCTGCATTTGTTCTCAGTCTGGCCCTGCACCCTCCTATCAATCCATATAATCCAGTAAAGGTGAGGTTTTAGTGGTGAAACCTCTCTGGTATTTAAATTTACGTATCTGCATTGCTAAAGTTTATTGTGGTTGTAACAATGGTGATAATCAGGGTTATTCAGAGAGAGGTGAGAAAACCAGGAGAATGACTGGAGAAGTGAAAATTCTAGGTCAAAATAGCCAAACCAGAAAAATTCCCCCATTTATCTCACTTTCCAAATCGGCTATTTGGTCTAGATTGTTCATTCTCCTGGCAATTCTCCTGGTTTTCACCTCTGTTAGATTTTAATTTCCTGTATGAATATAAATGTCCTGTGATTGAAATACGTACCGTATTTCAATATGCATTAGTGTGAAAGGCATGTTCTAGTACAGATGGGCTACGGCTTCCCCCCTCACTTTTTATGGCACGTGATCCTGTTAGGAATGTTGATTTGAATCCAGACCATATTTTGGTAAAGTGAGAATCCTTTGTTATCTTACAAGGACAGAAATAGAAAAAAGTGCGTAAAAGTCCCAATGCGAATACCGGTAACAAGTTTTGGACTCCTGAAACGCGCGAAACACATCAGTATGTAATTATTTATTAATTCCATCCATGTGTGTACCAATGTTCTGATCCGCTTTACCTTTCATTGCATATTATGTATATAAAGGGTTCTTTTTTCTATGGTTCTTTAGGGCACTGCACACTGAGGAAGGGGCTGCGTCCCCGAAACGTTTGTGTTTATTGTGTTTTTTCTAGTAAATGTGGTGACACTAGTGCACCTTTATCAGCAGCGCTGGAGGTTTGTCCTTTTTACTTCATTGTTTCAATTTCGTTACCCCAAGGTTGGATGCCTTATGGGGATTAACCTTTTCAGCTGCAGCATTATCTTTTGATCAATTTTTTAAGGTCATACAGAAGACCTGACCCCGGTCCCTTTTTTCCTTTGTAGTGAACAAAGAAAAAGTCAGACATAATGAAAGCTATACATTGTGTGTAGTTGATTTTAATGTCTCCGCTAGCGTAAGCGCACGTCTTTCTTTATATTTTCTTATTTGAGAAGGAACTTGCAGATGTTATTGGAATTCCAATTATGGTAATTATAAATAGGAAAACTGATTTTGTTTGTTTAAAGTTATTATTTAACAACCTCTCTCTGACTAACCCTGCTTGTCTCGCTTTCTGCTATCACTAAGCAATGGCAGTTAGTGGATGCGGCCTTGTGTCTTGCCATAATTTATTGTAGCCCCTGTGGCACTCTGTGGAATATGTTTGTGCAATACAATTAAACAGGCAATAAGAAGAATAATTTGCTCTCCAGGAAGTGCTTGAAAAGCTCTGATGGTTTGTGAGCTGAGCATAGATATAAAATTATCTAAATCTGATTAATAAGGCTTTTGGTGGACTTTCAAGTGTTGGACTTTCAAGTGTTGAATCCCTTTTTTACAAAAGTTAAATAATTTTGAAAGCTCAGACTGAGGAGAGGATCCTTGTACTGAAGCCACTTAAATTGAGTTTACTCACTTTGTTAGCGTCCATTCACCTTACGAGAGCCAATTATTTCTTACCTGGATTAAGATGGTGAAACGCTGCTTATCCTCAGGTGGGCTTCCTCTCTCTGCATTGCCTGGATACTCCCAATCCAAATCCAATCCATCAAATCCATACTTCCGGAGATATTCAATCACGGAGTCAATGAAAATTTTTCGATTTGCAGCAGAGGAAGCCATTGCTGTAAATCTAACATTAAAGTAATGTTTCACAAAATGTAAACATAAATCGGGCACATAGAACTAAAACACTATCAGGGTTATTCAGAGAGAGGTGAAAACCAGGAGAATGACTGGAGAATTGAAAATTCTAGGTCAAAATAGCCGATTTGGAAAGTGAGATATATGGGAGAATTTTTCTGGTTTGGCTATTTTGACCTAGAATTTTCACTTCTCCAGTCATTCTCTTGTTTTCACCTCTCTGAATAACCCTGTATGAATTAAAGTCTACTTACTTTGCTGTCCCAAAGTTCCATCCTCCAATGGCTAGTAGTGTTAGGAGTTCAGGATTTCTAGAATAAACATGGGATAAAGAAAGGTTAATGAGAGGCAAAGTTACAAAATATAATTACAAAAGCAGCATCGGGCAAATCCTAGCTTTAGATTCCTAGATTTTTGAAGTAGAAAGATGTGCTTCTCCAGAGAGGAGTGGGTATAAGTGAGATTTGGTAAATCTTTCTTCACTGTTATTTTAGAGAAACTCTCAGTGCTGTCGGGTATATTAGAGACAAAGGATTTAAAATGGATGCTTGTAGCCATTTTGTTTTGAAAGACAGTTTTTCTTTCTAATTTCTCTAGGTTTAGAAATGAACGAGATTTTTTTTTTACAGAGTTCATTCCTGGGTGAAGTCTTTTATATATTTTTTTTAAGAAGTGCCAGATATGAAGGAACCTAGAATGAATGTGAGATAATGCTAAGACGTGTCATAATTAAATTTATTGGTCTGTCTTAAGTTTCTAAAACAAAAGATATTTTGTCTTTTGGGTATAGGAATAAGAGTTAAAATTTCTGTAATATAAATTTATATTCACAAAATATATGTTTATAATCAAGGTATATTTTATTATATTTACAATTAGATATATATTCCAATAAATATTGTAGAAAGCATATAATTGGTAAATAATAGAAATTACTAAAGAATAGATTCTGTTGAGTTAACCAGGAAAGAATTTAGCTGATAGGACTCTAAGTAAAAGGGAGTAGAGCTATAAATCAGATGACAGAGACAGTTTAGTCTGGGAGAAGAGAAGGTCTTTGTTACGTCAGTCTGACCTTTTTGACCCGAGATAAGATATTAAAAAGAAATGGTGGAATTAATTGGAACTAATAAAAGAAGTGCAATACTGCCCTGGATAGTAATATATTATGATTCATATATCAAATAATATTGCATGACGTCAAATTGGCTATAATAAGCGGCAAGGCTCTTTGTGAGGCAGTCGGAGATTCCAGCAGAGACTCACACTGCAATACATTAGACATGACACTCTGAAGTCGGAGATTCCAGCAGAGACTCACATCGCAATGCATTACACATGACCCTCTGAGAGTCCAAGATTCCAACACTCAGACTCACACCACGATGCAGGCAGGTCCCAGGACATGAGGCAATCAAGATTCTCACCAACTCTCTAACTCACATGCATTGATTATCTGATATCGATAATTTTCACACATTCCAAAAATTACTACATCAGGAATTCCAAGGCAGACTTATCAACATCCAAATTGGACAGGTAATGTATGAAATAAGGAATTAATGTAAAAATATATTTGTAGAGATTCTTGCAACGTAGACTGAGACTTCTCGGATACGGTTAAAATCCAAATTCTAAGTATTTCTAATCTGCAGATGGAAATATGAAGAGGTGGATATAAGGATTTATTCCTAAAGAAATGTTGTAAGATTGATAGGGGAGGATTCACTAAATAAGTTTTTATTACTTATCATTAAATTAGCTCATCTTTTGTTGATCCATGTAGCATAGAGATATACATATATATCTATAAGAGCTGGCTGGTTAAACATTGTTTGCTGGGAAATGCATGTTGTATTAAGCAGAATTGTTTATTAACCATTTGTGTATTAGTTACTAACTGATAAGGTAAATGATATTAATCATGTATGCAGTTACTAACCGGAGATACATATATTGTGAAGCTGGTTTTTATATGCTGATGGGTTGTGGTTTATAAATTTTTGTTCATGATATGAGATTTGAAACTTTTTTGTATACGTAATAAATATATATATATGTTTTTATCCGATTATTGTATTTTTGAAAGCAAAACACAGACAATTAAAAGAATTCAGGATCATTTCTAAGAGATATAGACGATTGATATTTGTGTCTCGTATAAGTTTCTTATGAAATAATAATCCCTGATATATTGGAGGCAACTGCCGAGGTAGGTCCAGTAAGTCCAATATAGACATATTGGAGGCTTGGCTGATAAGTCCAATATATATAAACGTGTTGTATTCACGTGCAGAGATTATATCCGACAAATTGGAGGCAACTGTTGAGATTGTAGTTTTTGTTTGGAATATAATTGTCAGTATTGTGGTGTTAGTCTGCGCTTCTCTCTTTGAAAATAATGTTCTCAGATGGGAGATCTTATCACTTGGGTCTCCTTTTCTTATGCAGTCATCACCCTCAGAATATAAAGGGATACAGGGCAAACATAGTGTGATCTGTATGGTACATCTGAGCCCCCCAGAAATTATGCAGTAATTTAACTCACATTTGGAGGTGTCATAAATCAGACACTGGATGTACTGCGCAGCCGATATTTTTAGGAGATATCGGACTCCCCTCTTTCGCCTTCGTTTAATGATATCCCTCCAAGGAAAAATAAGGTTGCAGGATCTTGAATGTAGGTATTTAAAAGCTTATTATTTCATAAAACAATTAAAACAATTGGTAAAATAAACGCCAATACGCGTTTCGCGATCAATCGCTCATCAGTTGGCATACAAAAAATGAATGGTTCAAGATACCCTGCAATGTCCTTATATTTCAATAATAAAGTGGTTAAGTGGGAACGCCCGTTTTTCATTTCTCTCATTACTTCAGCCTCGTAGTAACCCCTCTGCGCGTGTGCAGAGTGTCATCAATGAAAAGGCGAGATCCGCCCCCAAAATGGTGGTGCGTTTCAGTAAGCCTTATCGTGCTTTTCATTCGGATCTCTAATGCTTATGACTCTCCGGTTTTTAATCGCGTCTGCTTCTCCCTTATGAGGCTCGCTGCTGTTTATTCTCATAAGCCCCATCAGCTATTTCTAATATATTACAAACCTCATAAGTTATTTTAGATATATGTTGCCATATTCATTGAAGAATAATATATATATTACATACAACTATCATAATAACCCAAAAAAAGGGAAGAAAAGAGGGGGGGGCTATTCTATTATATTCTTATGGTTAGAAATCTCCAGTTTATAGTTGTACCCTAATAATTAAACCCAATAGAAAGGAAGGATATATTGGGTAACGCTTAAATATTATTAATATTATCTATATTTCCGTTAAACCCCAAATGTTCCAATTGTGTCTCCAATAAAATAATCTAAATACTATAACTCATATACCATTAAATAGTGAAACAACTTTAAATGAATTATGTGTTGTTAAATTGTATCGTGATTATACTAGTGTATCCACAATTGATAAGGATACATATATATTAGTGCCAACTTATATCAAATTACCTATAATACATTATCAATAATTATCTATAAAATAATTGATAAATTATGAGACTGGCGGATGACACAACAATTACAATCAAACCAGCTGACAAAGGGGGGGTATTGTCATCCTAAATAGGGAAGATTATCATGAAGAATCAATTAGAATTCTAAATGATGTAGAGGTCTACCAACGGATACCGTATAATCCCTCAGATGAAACAAAAAATAAATTTGATGAATACATCCGAAAAGGAAAAGAGAATGAGTTTCTGAACGAGAAAGAAATAAACTATCTCACAGTTAAACATCCAAGGATACCAGTCTTTTATCATCTACCTAAGATTCACAAAAAGATGGAGAAACCCCCAGGTAGACCGATTGTATCGGGGATTAATTCTATTTCAAGTAAGGTATCCGAATACCTCGACCATCTTCTCCAACCGATCGTAAGGAAGATTCCCTCTTATGTTAAAGATACAGGTGACATTATCAGAAGCCTTGATACCATATTATGGGAAGATAATTTCTTCCTTGTTACATGTGATGTACGATCTCTGTACACAAATATTCCACATAATAGGGGTTGTGAAGCGATAAAAACAATTCTCCTAGAAGATGGGGAGATTAAAAAAGAGCAAATAGACTATATTGTGGAAGGAATCACTCTCATTCTGGAAAACAACTTTTTTTGGCATAATGATCAATATTTTTTGCAATTAGTGGGTACTACAATGGGAAGTAAAGTAGCACCTAGTTACGCCAATTTATTTATGGCCCTATGGGAAAAAACCTGGATTAAAAACCAACATGATTGGAATAAAAATATTTTGAATTATAAACGCTATATTGATGATATTATATTCATATGGCGGGGATCAGAAGAGGATCTTATTTGTTTTCTGGAGTCCCTGAATCAAAATGATTGGGGAATAAGACTTGACAGTCAATTTAGTCAGTCACATATAAATTTTCTAGATTTAGAAATCTACATTGAAAATCTTCAGATTAAGACTAGAACTCACTTTAAAAATGTGGATGTGAACAGTTATATAGAAAAGACAAGCTGCCATTTCTGGCAGTGGTTAGAAGGCGTACCGAAGGGGCAGTTCTTTAGGTTGAAAAGGAACTGTACTGAAAATGCTGAATACCACATCCAGTCAAAAAAGATGAAATTGCAGCTGGAGGAGAAAGGCTATGACAGTCAAGTTTTGGAAAAAGTAAGAAAACAGATATCACAGACAGATCAAAAACAAATTCTCAATAAAAAAAAGATAGTAAAGGGAGGATTAAATAATAAGCTCCCCTTTATCTGCCAATATAGTAATGAACATAAGGAGGTGAAAAGAATATTTAAAAAATATTGGCCTATCCTTCGAAAAGACGAGGATCTCCACCAGATATTGGAGAATTCTCCTACCATCATTTTTAGAGGGGTTGACAATATTAAAAATTATGTAGTGAGTAGCCATCTAAAAAATAAGAAACAAAAAAATCATTTTGGTTTAGACAACGGTTTTTATGGGTGTGGCAATTGTCTTGGATGTAGAACAACAGGAAACCAGAAGAGACACATAAAGGAATTTAATAGCATGACAGGAGACAAATATAAAATATATGACACACTCACTTGTTTTTCTAAGAATGTTATTTACATTTAATTTGCCCATGCGGAAAAAATGTTGTGGTCGAACAACGAGAAGTCTTAATGTTCGTATCCGCGAGCATCTTAATAATATTAAAAAAGGTATAGATTCACACACAGTACCACAACACTATAAAGATAGTCACAATAAAGATCCCAGAGGGACAAAATTTTTGGCGATCCAACAGGTGGAAAGGGAATGGAGAGGAGGAGACTTTATTAATAAAAAAAATAAATAAAGTAGAGATGAGATGGATATATAATTTAAAAACATTGGTACCTAAGGGATTGAATCAGGATTTTGAAATTTGTCATTTTTTAGAATAGAAAAAAAAAAAAAAAAGTATAAGACTGCACATTGGGTTGTTATTTATCAATTATTTTATAGATAATTATTGATAATGTATTATAGGTAATTTGATATAAGTTGGCACTAATATATAAACAACAAATATTTTTTATATCAATAATATTAATCTATTAAAATTATCACAGTTCACTAGTAATTAATTAATTTGAATTGTGTTTAGTGATTTTTAAGTTTTTAAAGAGTATATTTTAAATATGGATATACTGGTCTAAGATTAGCATTAATATATTTATGACAAAGCACTTTATATAGAGACTGCTAATTTATCAGGGTTTTAAAAAAAAAAATTTACACAGTCTATTAGCACTTTAAATAATAATTATTAAGATCAGTAATTTTTAGGTCTAAATTAGCACAATATATTTGCACAGTTATTTAAACATCAGCACTTTACATGAATCTATTTAGATTAGTAATTTTGATCTAATTCCACACAATGTATCCTTATCAATTGTGGATACACTAGTATAATCACGATACAATTTAACAACACATAATTCATTTAAAGTTGTTTCACTATTTAATGGTATATGAGTTATAGTATTTAGATTATTTTATTGGAGACACAATTGGAACATTTGGGGTTTAACGGAAATATAGATAATATTAATAATATTTAAGCGTTACCCAATATATCCTTCCTTTCTATTGGGTTTAATTATTAGGGTACAACTATAAACTGGAGATTTCTAACCATAAGAATATAATAGAATAGCCCCCCCCCTCTTTTCTTCCCTTTTTTTTTTGGTTATTATGATAGTTGTATGTAATATATATATTAATCTTCAATGAATATGGCAACATATATGTAAAATAACTTATGAGGTTTGTAATATATTAGAAATAGCTGATGGGGCTTATGAGAATAAACAGCAGCGAGCCTCATAAGGGAGAAGAAGACGCGATTAAAAACCGGAGAGTCATAAGCATTAGAGATCCGAATGAAACGCACGATAAGGCTTACTGAAACGCACCACCATTTTGGGGGCGGATCTCGCCTTTTCATTGGATGACACTCTGCGCACACGCAGAGGGGTTACTACGAGGCTGAAGTAATGAGAGAAATGAAAAACGGGCGTTCCCCACTTAACCACTTTATTATTGAAATATAAGGACATTGCAGGGTATCTTGAACCATTAATTTATTTGTATGCCAACTGATGAAGCGATTTGATCGCGAAACGCGTATTGGCGTTTATTTTACCAATTGTTTTAATTGTTTTATGAAATAAATAAGCTTTTAAATACCTACATTCAAGATCCTGCAACCTTATTTTTCCTTGGAGGGATATCGTTAAACGAAGGCGAAAGAGGGGAGTCCGATATCTCCTAAAAATATCGGCTGCGCAGTACATCCAGTGTCTAATTTATGACACCTCCAAATGTGAGTTAAATTACTGCATAATTTCTGGGGGGCTCAGATGTACCATACAGATCACACTATGTTTGCCCTGTATCCCTTTATATTCTGAGGGTGATGACTGCATAAGAAAAGGAGACCCAAGTGATAAGAAGATCTCCCATCTGAGAACATTATTTTCAAAGAGAGAAGTGCAGACTAACACCACATTCCTTTTGTTATTTACCATTGTGGTGGTTGGAGGTGAACCATCTGTGTGTGATTAATCTGCTGCTGACTTTTGAACTGCGATTTCAATGTATTATGGACTTTAGGATACTTTGTGTATAAACTGCATTGTTCAATTTGTCCATTAGGGGGCGCCAGATACTAAATTTTCCTTCATAATTGTCAGTATTGTCTGATTAGACAGAGATAAAATATATATATATTTTGATTCCTTGTTGTATTTTGACTTGTGGTTTACGGTTGTCTACTAAACAGTGTAAAAATGTCAGAGTCAGAATCTGAGACTCAGGAAGATGTAGAGATACATACTAATCAAATAATATTGATAGATGTTATGTCTTATCTAAAGGAAAAGTTACACGTCACAGACGATTTATTTGATTGGATAAAAGAATTGCAATCAAATATATCGAATTATATTGATTCAATCTGGTCAGATCAATCAAATTTTCTTGAGTGTTTGCGAAAGATAAGTGCAGCCATAAATAAAAAGGACAAAGAAATGTTTGCTTTAAAAATTGTGCCTGAATGCATATACTTGATCGCAGAAATGAACAAGAGATTGAATGATGACAAAGAAACCAGAGACAGATTAGAAAATAAAAATTGTGACTTGCATGAAACCGTAAATAAATTAAAAGATGAGTCAGAACGAATGATATTGGAGTTGAAGGTGTGTACAAGAGAAAAAGATCAATTGCAAGATGAGATTGCTCAATTATCCAAATTAAATAAGGAGCTAAAAACAAAATTGGCGAGAATGAAATGGGAACATGAGAAATTCGCTGATGAATTACGTCAGGTTGAAACTGATGTTCGAAGGGTTAAAAATTCTTCGTTAGAGAAGTTCCCTTTGAAAGCTTTAAGCCATACATCACTGACTAGACCTGGTGACGGCTCTGTTTATCTGAAAAGCCAGAGTGAGCAGAGTGAAAATGAAAGTGAAAGTAAATCTCATGATGAAAAAAGAGAAAAGCTTCTTACACAGGAGTATTCCAAATCACATCACTCTAGCCAGCCACAGCCTATTAAGAAATATCATAAAGTTAATGATTTAACGAAAATTATTAATTTCTTGAAAACCTCAGTAGGTATCTTTGATGTTAAAGCATCGTCACAAATAATTGGTCATTTAAATATGTTTGAAGAAGCTGTGGGAGTTTTAAGTATTAATTCAGATGCTCAGAAAATTTAGTTGATCCCATGGGTCTTTGAAAGCAAACATAGGTATTTTTTTCAGTCTTTGAAAGAATCTGGTATAAGGAACTGGAGTAAAGTAGTTTCTGAGGTCAAATCTGAATTTGGGCCTCACCGTACCAATCTAGCTGCGAAAAGAGCAATTTTAACTCTAAAATGCAGACCTAATCAAAGCCCCCGTGAATTTCTTTCAGTCCTTAAAAATGCGTACAGCTTGGCTGAAAGAAACCCAGATTTTGAAAACCCTGAATTTATCCAATTATTTTATGACGCATTGCCAAATAAAATAAAGGTTATTTTGGCAAGAGATTATGACCCGAGAAATGGTTTGGATTGGGTACTAAAAGAAAGTATGACCCTATTTACTGTACTTGAATATAGTGAAGAAACTCAGGGGAAAAGAGTGAAAAACTCACCTGAGGAAATAGCGGAAGCTCACGTTAAAAGGGGTGATATTAAATTTGAGTCCCACAAAAAGAGTTATGCGGAAATATTGCGTGACTCCATACCTCAAAGGGAAAAATCCAAGCCAGATCAGGAAAGAGGGTTTGCCAGAGAAAATTCAGGAAGTAAATTTCAATCTAGGAAGCAATGGGTTCCTAGAAGTCAGTGGGTTAAATCAAGGGAAAATGTACCTAGACAGGAAGCAACTAGAGGTAAGACTGAATCTGATGCGTCTGATAATGCGCAAGCTTCGTCCCCAAGGACGAATAGAAAGCGGAGATATAATGTACGCCAGCGTATTGGTCAAATGCAGGAAGATTTCCGTGTGCTGACAGAAAAACTGGATCAGATCACTCAGTTAATGACTGGAAATAACTCTGGTCAGGTTGTAAGCGATGCAACACCTGCAGCCCCACCCAACCAGTGACTAGATGATGTTTCTGATGAAGTAACCAGCATCCATGACAATTTACCAGAAAGTGATGATGAAATGATTAATACAAATGTTTGTATGGTTGATGATTTAAACCCTTCCCTGCAAAGAGAAGGGAAAATATTATCTCCCCAGACTAAGTGCGAGCAAGCTGAGAAGACTGGATCCGAAATGGAAAGCACAGCTGCCAAAAGCACGTTTGAGAGAGCAAAATCAGTTGGTAAAATCTGTACAAAACCTAATTTCATATCTCACTCTAAATTTCTCTGTAAATTGCATAGCATTGAAGACCGATATTATGTGAATGTAGAATTACAAGATAATTTACCACATATTCCGTCCTTGCTAGACACTGGAAGCCAAGTTACGTTAATGTCAGCTCATTATTTAATGACAGGTCAAGAACTGTCCTCCAGGAAGCCTAGATTAGATAAATCGAATGCTAATCTAGTGAGTGTGAGTGGCGGCATCTCTGAAAGTTCTGGGCACGGCTAAATTGGATTTTAAATTGGGGAATAAAGTAATTCGGCATCCAACGCTTGTTGTGGATCTGCCCCAAAATCGCCTAATTATTGGAATGGACCTTCTCAAAAGTTAAATCCAATCATGATTTTATCAATGAGGTTATTTGGTCCCAAGAAAATGTTCCAATCAGCTATGATAGATCCCAATCCCATCACACTCAGCGTAACTGCCACGTGATTGAGGAAAGGCCGGATTCTATTGAAGTCCACTTCAGAAATAGCCAGACACCTGATATCTCTTTCTTAAGGCCAAAGCCCCTGACTCCAGGAGAGCAGGAGGATAACACCATATGTGTTCCCCCGAGAGAATTCGAGATATATGTCTGGAAAATGACGTGCTAATTATTCACCTCCACAAAAAGGAAACAGAACCAAATGGGCATAGTGACCATTCTCAGTTCTTAACTGAAATAGAGAAATAAATGAAGAGGTATTTTTCCCTATACGCGTAAATAGTTTAGCTGGAGAAAACATGGCTAAGCTAGATTTGCGCCAGGAATATAGCTATATTAGCAAGAAGATGCTAAATAAAATAGCTGACCTTAAAGTGATCAGATACCCAAATCCTCAGGATGAGTGGATAACAGATCTAGATAATGATGGAGACAGTCACAATGTTGTTGGAAAATGTATGTTATCTATTTCTATTGGGAATAAAACTGCAACACATTTATTTTTGGTCCTAAATGAACCCGGTTATCAGATTTATGTAGGTAACGATATAATTCATCGTTTTGCTATGCAAGTGGATCTGATTAATTCCCACATATGGACCAGACTAAAAGAGAACCCCTGTGAATTCCAGGACGAAAATAAAGCTCTTAAGTCATGCCAGACACTGCCATACGCAGTAAATTTACAGGTACCATATGAGGTCTGTATTCCACCAGGCTTCTGTAAATTACCCATTACCTTTACAGGTAATGGAAGGTCAGAAGTTGAGAAATTCTGAGGCACTAGTCTGTATTTCCAATCGAATACATGGGTTAGGAATTTCAGGCAAATCCTACACCCATGGTGAAAATACACCAATCTAGAACCCAAATCATTGTAAATAATAATTCCTCACAGGAAATCCATTTGCCTAAAGACACTACAATAGGTCAAGCACTGGATTCAGATTATTATACATTCGGGTTCCAGAACGCTGTTATCGGGTTAATACCTGAACGTTACCTCACAGAGGAACAAATGATAGAACAATCATTTAATTCGTGGCCCGAAGGATTATTCACGATATATTCTGTTTATCCTTTCAGTTCTGAAGTAGGAATCTGCAAGGTAGAAGAATCATCTTTAACCTTTGATCATCCTCTGACTACACAGGAAGCAGAGGAGTATACTCACTTTACTGGAGATGCAAGTAAGTCAAATCATGACCTCTCTGAAACGCTTGAAGAAGCCTATGAGATTGGTCAACCTGAAATCTTTCCAGGATTTCAGGACATGGTCCAGCAACAAATATCTTTCGCTGACGGATGTTCTAATGATATGGAGCGCCAACAGTTAAAAGAAGTTCTAATGGAATTTCAAGATATTTTTGCTAAGGATTCATATGATTGTGGAGTCACCGACTTACATATAGCTAGGGTCCAAACTGACCCTAACGCTCCTCCTGTATACGTCAGACAATATCGGCTTCCCTTAGCGTGTTACGACTCGCTGGCGGAGATATTAGGGAATCTAAAAGAAAGGGGAATTATAAGGACGGTGCACGGCTCTTATAATAATCCTATCCTCGGAATCCTTAAACCGAATGGTCAATGGCGTTTGTGTGCTGATTTGAGACAGCTAAATAAACGTGTATACAGATCCGGCTGGCCCGTACCATATATTGATCAATGTCTAGTCCAAATGCAAGGTTGTAAGCTTTTTACCGCGCTGGATTGTGCCCAAGGATACTGGACAATTCAGGTAAATCCTGAGGACCAATACAAATTGGCCTTCACCTTCGGTCAACAACAGTTTACGTGGACCAGAATGCCCTTTGGCTATATAAACTCAGGTCATGAGTTCGCTGTCTTTTTACATAAAGCCATGCCAGATGCAGCCGAGAGGGGTAATTTGACGTATGTGGATGATATTTTACTGAAAAGTATTTCGTTTGAGAAACATATTCAAGAAATTAGATATGTTCTTAACCAGTTGAGAGAGGCAGGGGTTAAAATCTCATTGCAGAAAGCACAATGGTGTCGCACCAGAGTCAATTTCCTGGGACATGAGGTTACATCCGAAGGCCTAAATCCTCAGCGGAAGAAGGTGGAAGCAGTGGTGAAGTCCAGAACTCCCACTAATATCAGTGAACTAAGATCATTCTTGGGTATGATGAATTACTCACGTAAGTTTATCGAAAATTATGCAGAGATTTGTAAACCTCTATTAATGTTGCTTAAGAAAGATGTAAAGTGGATATGGGGGGAGACTCAAGAACAAGCCATGACTGAGCTTAAAATAAAACTCACCCAGGCTCCATGCCTAGCCTATCCAGAGGGGGGTAAACCTTTCTATCTGGAGACTGGTTTTACCAATTTGAGCATGAGCGCCGTTTTATGTCAAAAGCAAGATGATCAGAGTAAAATTATTGCATATGCCAGTAAGTCCTTATCTCCAGTGGAGATTAAATTTAGTGACTGTGAAAAAGCATTACTAGCCACAGTCTGGGCCCTACAGAATTTTCGGAGTTATATCCAAGGAGAGAGGATAATAATTGAAACGGCACACCAACCCTTACAATATCTACACAGTAGTCGAATAAGGGACGGGAACCTATCCAATAGCAGAATAACTGCATGGACGTTATCCTTACAAGGATGGCCATTGGAGGTACGGTATAGACAGGATCAAAAGAATCCAGTAGCTCAAGGACTTGCCGAACTCCATGATTGTGCAGATCCCTCCTCTGAAAAAGAATTCTTAGGAGATGATTTCTTACAAGAGCAAGCATCATCACCTTACAAGGCCTATGACGAAGAATACTGTTCCCTACTCCCACGTGTATATATAGATGGTTGTGCCTACCACGCCATCGTGGAAGAAGAGAGGAAATTGGTAGCTGGCATTGGTATTGCATGGACAAAAGAATATCCCAATATATCAGTAGGATATAACATCGGTGCTAAAAGTAGCCAAGTCGCTGAATTAGCCGCAGTTTACAAAGCCGTTCAGATGGCTATAGACTATGATGTAAAAGAATTTCTGATCGTCACAGATTCTAATTATGTCCGTAACAGTTTAGTTGAATATTTGCCTGGGTGGAAAAGAAATGAGATGCTCAGATCCAATAACAAACCTGTTAAACATGCCGATCTATTTGGAGAAATAGATAAGATGGTGACTAAAAATGGTTTAACCGTTTATTGGAAAAAGACTAAAAGTCATTCCAAAATTTCCGGTATGGATAAAGAAGGCAATGACCTAGCTGACAAATTGGCTAAACAGGGTGCAGTCAGTGACGAAATTATAAATATTGATCATTTACTAAATGAAACATATGTAGATGTACTTACCCGTCAGCAGACTAAATCTAAGGTCGAGAGTAATGTAGCACAGTGGTGTCAAGATTCTCCCAATGAAGATTTAATTAAGAGCCAAAAGGAAGATTCTGTAATTGGAATCTTTTACAAATATATTTAAAATCCTAGTGATAATCTTTTATCTGAAGAGAGTCCTGACCAGACTGAGGATCTTCGTATTTTAATGAAATCCAAGGCCCAATTCAGTATTAAGGATGGTCTATTGATCAGAACATCTAAACATGGGATACATCTAAACATGGGGTCAGTACTTGGACCCATTCTCTTTAATATTTTTATTAGTGATATTGCAGAAGGTATTAATGGAAAAGTATGTCTTTTTGCTGATGACACAAAGATTTGCAACAGGGTTGACGTTCCTGGAGGGATCAGCCAAATGACAAATGATTTAGGTAAACTAAAAAAATGGTCGGAGTTGTGGCAATTGAGTTTTAATGTGGATAAGTGCAAGATAATGCACCTGGGACGTAAAAACCCAAGGGCTGAGTATAGAATATTTGATACAGTCCTAACCTCAACATCTGAGGAAAAGGATTTAGGGGTCATTATTTCAGAGGATCTAAGGGTAAGTAGTCAATGTAATAGAGCAGCAGGAAATGCTAGCAGAATGCTTGGTTGTGGAGGGAGAGGTATTAGCAGTAGGAAAGGGAAGTGCTCAAACCACTGTACAGAGCACTGGTGAGACCTCACTTGGAGTACTGTGTGCAGTACTGGAGACCGTATCTCCAGAAGGATATAGACATCTTAGAGAGAGTTCAGAGAAGGGCTACTAAAATGGTGTACGGCTTGAAGGAGAAAAGTTACCAGGAAAGGCTTAATGATCTTAACATGTACAGCTTAGAAAAAAAAAACGAGACAGAGGAGATATGATAGAAACATTTAAATACGTAAAGGGAATCCACAAGGTAGAGGAAGGGAGTATATTTAAAAGGAAACAAAATAGCAAAACAAGAGGACATAGTCTTAGATTAGAGGGGCAAAGGTTTAAAAGTAACATCAGGAAGCATTATTTTACTGAGAGGGTGGTGGATACATGGAACAGTCTTCCAGTAGAAGTGGTAGAGGCCAAAACAGTAATTGAATTTAAGCAAGCATGGGATAGGCATAAGGCTATCCTAAACAAAAGATAAATCCAGGTTAAGTATCCATGTAATTGGGCAGACTAGATGGGCCGAAAGGTTCTTATCTGCCGACATTTTTCTATGTTTCTATGTTTCTACAACAATGGGTAGTTCCTACTGCCTTTAGAGGTTTAATGCTGCAACATGCCCACGATGCACCCACTGCGGGACATCGAGGTGAAAAGATCACCTATGAGTTATTGCGGGATTATGCTTATTGGCCCCATATGTTACAAGACGTCCAACATATTGCCATGGATGTCTAGTATGTGCCCAATTTCAACCTCACGGCCCTACTCATCGCGCACCTCTCCAGAGGAAAGGTTTCTCATTGCCATGGTCCGATATTCAGATCGACTTTATTGGTCCCGTCACAAGATCAACTAGGGGAAACAAATATATGTTGACAGTCACCTGTCTATTTAGTAAATGGATAGAGTGTTTACCAGCTCCTAATAATACTGCTGAAACATGTGCAATTCTTCTTATTAACCATATATTTTCCAGGTTTGGTCTACCTCAAAGGTTGGAGTCTGACCGTGGTAGCCATTTTACAAGTGATGTAATGACAAGAATGTGGAAAATGTTAGGTGTCAAGCGCAAGTTGCATATTGCGTACCGTGCCGCGTCTAGTGGAAGTGTCGAACGCTATAAACCAGTCAATTGTAAATGTCCTAAAGAAATTTGTAAAAGAATCAGGAAAGGACTGGGACGTAAAGTTGCCCTTAGTGCTTATGGCTATTAGAGCCACACCAAGTACCGCGACTAAGATGTCACCATTTGAGTTAATGACTGGAAGAAAGATGGTGTTACCACAACATCTATTGTATCGCACTTCGGATCAGAATTTAATAAATGCTGCTACCACACATCAGTATATAGAAAACCTGCGTCATCATTTACAGCAAGCATTTGCTTTTGCGCAATGGAACCTTGAGAAGGCCGCTGTATCTAATAAGACTTATTATGATCTTAAGACTACCAAAAAGGAGTATGAGATTGACGAAAGGTGTATCTGTATAATTTCAGTAGGGATCGAGTAAAAGAGAGAAAGTTTCTCCCATCCTGGAAAGGACCATACTCGATAATTGATAAACTGTCTCCTGTGGTGTATAAAATAGAGATACCCAAAGGAAAGGAAAGTATTGAAAAATGGGTTCACATTAATCAATTGCGTGTTTGTCATCCTAGATCTCACCTCAGTATGGAAAATGGACCAACAGAAGACACTTAACTGGTATCATGTGAAGTGATGTTTTAATTAACATGTGATTCTTCTTCCCAGCATTCAGATGTTTAACTCAAGCTAGTAGATAGAATAGATCCGTACGGTTAATTAAAATTAATCAGAGATCAGAGTATCTATAGGGAAATTGAGTGAAAAATCGCGAGTCTATGAATGGTTATTTATACTCTTTCTTTCAACAGAAATTGAGAAAAGTGGTTAATCCGAACTGCGACGCTTAATCCGCAAAGATGAAAAGAACCACCAAGGAGGACTGCGACTATCTAGAAATTCTACGGTTTTCCGACTAATTCCAAGGAGAATGCTAAAGTCCCATGCGCATCAAGCTCATGCAAGCCTGAAAGACATGCTGGATAAAGCCAGGATACCGTTGATTGCTATGTACAAGAACCACCGAAGGAAAAGATTTGCTGCATATTTTATTGCAACCGCTGTTCTACAGAAAGAGAAACAAATTTTTACCGGAAGAATCTGGTACAAAGTAGAGAGAGTGTTTATACCCACACCAGTGATTCTCGTGAAAGTTTCTAAAGAATCAAGAGTTGTTATCGAGAAGTTATTTTTTTTTTATAAATGAAGTCTGGTATGAAGAGATACAAATCGTTGTCGTATTCCAAGGGCAAGAGATCCGTATGAATCCAGATTTGAAATCTTTGCTAAAGAACTAGCATGACCATACTATTGAACTTCTAATAATAATAAAAAAGATGATCTAACAATTTATGCTCCAATGTATTCACAGATTGATCATCAATTGCTATCTGCTTATAACGGGCCAAAGATTACAGAGATTGTGATTTGTATAGTAATTATGTTTCTAACTGTCTGGATGATTGTACTAACAAAGAAAGTACGGACATTGAAGTTTAAAAACACTGCGTCTTCAATTATTAAATGGATGAAAGAAGAAAAACGTGTTGCGAAAGGTGGAAACCTAGCCTAATTGGTAAAGGGGGGAGATATTGTATGTTTTCCTCAAATTTATTTAATTGGTCAATAAATAGATGAAACCAAAGGGGGGTTATGTCGGGTATATTAGAGACAAAGGATTTAAAATGGATGCTTGTAGCCATTTTGTTTTGAAAGACAGTTTTTCTTTCTAATTTCTCTAGGTTTAGAAATGAACGAGATTTTTTTTTTACAGAGTTCATTCCTGGGTGAAGTCTTTTATATTTTTTTTTAAGAAGTGCCAGACATGAAGGAACCTAGAATGAATGTGAGATAATGGTAAGACGTGTCATAATTAAATTTATTGGTCTGTCTTAAGTTTCTAAAACAAAAGATATTTTGTCTTTTGGGTATAGGAATAAGAGTTAAAATTTCTGTAATATAAATTTATATTCACAAAATATAGGTTTATAATCAAGGTATATTTTATTATATTTACAATAGGATATATATTCAAATAAATATTGTAGAAAGCATATAATTGGTAAATAATAGAAATTACTAAAGAATAGATTCTGTTGAGTTAACCAGGAAAGAATTTAGCTGATAGGACTCTAAGTAAAAGGGAGTAGAGCTATAAATCAGATGACAGAGACAGTCTAGTCTGGGAGAAGAGAAGGTCTTTGTTACGTCAGTCTGACCTTTTTGACCCGAGATAAGATATTAAAAAGAAATGGTGGAATTAATTGGAACTAATAAAAGAAGTGCAATACTGCCCTCTAGAGGATAGTAATATATTATGATTCATATATCAAATAATATTGCATGACGTCAAATTGGCTATAATAAGCGGCAAGGCTCTTTGTGAGGCAGTCGGAGATTCCAGCAGAGACTCACACTGCAATACATTAGACATGACACTCTGAAGAGATTCTTGCAACGTAGACTGAGGCTTCTCGGATACGGTTAAAATCCAAATTCTAAGTATTTCTAATCTGCAGATGGAAATATGAAGAGGTGGATATAAGGATTTATTCCTAAAGAAATGTTGTAAGATTGATACCAATATATATTGAATTTGGAAATTACTGTGATTAAAATTAATAAGCAAGGAATTATATAACTACAAAATAAAAAGCAAAAGATTAGAAGTTTAATTCTCGAGATTAGGGGAGGATTCACTAAATAAGTTTTTATTATCATTAAATTAGCTCATCTTTTGTTGATCCATGTAGCATAGAGATATACATATATATCTATAAGAGCTGGCTGGTTAAACATTGTTTGCTGGGAAATGCATGTTGTATTAAGCAGAAATGTTTACTAACCATTTGTGTATTAGTTACTAACTGATAAGGTAAATGATATTACTCATGTATGCAGTTACTAACCGGAGATACATATATTGTGAAGCTGGTTTTTATATGCTGATGGGTTGTGGTTTATAAATTTTTGTTCATGATATGAGATTTGAAACTTTTTTGTATACGTAATAAATATATATATATGTTTTTATCCGATTATTGATTATTGTATTTTTGAAAGCAAAACACAGACAATTAAAAGAATTCAGGATCATTTCTAAGAGATATAGACGATTGATATTTATGTCTCGTATAAATTTCTTATGAAATAATAATCCCTGATATATTGGAGGCAGCTGCCGAGGTAGGTCCAGTAAGTCCAATATAGACATATTGGAGGCTTGGCTGATAAGTCCAATATATATAAACGTGTTGTATTCACGTGCAGAGATTATATCCGACAAATTGGAGGCAACTGTTGAGATTGTAGTTTTTGTTTGGAATATAATTGTCAGTATTGTCTGATTAGACAGAGATAAAATATATATATATTTTGATTCCTTGTTGTATTTTGACTTGTGGTTTACGGTTGTCTACTAAACAGTGTAAAAATGTCAGAGTCAGAATCTGAGACTCAGGAAGATGTAGAGATACATACTAATCAAATAATATTGATAGATGTTATGTCTTATCTAAAGGAAAAGTTACACGTCACAGACGATTTATTTGATTGGATAAAAGAATTGCAATCAAATATATCGAATTATATTGATTCAATCTGGTCAGATCAATCAAATTTTCTTGAGTGTTTGCGAAAGATAAGTGCAGCCATAAATAAAAAGGACTAAGAAATGTTTGCTTTAAAAATTGT
The DNA here is from genome assembly GCA_009667805.1 of Leptobrachium leishanense. NCBI lineage: Eukaryota > Metazoa > Chordata > Amphibia > Anura > Megophryidae > Leptobrachium > Leptobrachium leishanense. The sequence continues at coordinate 151,686,461 of CM019064.1, read as the reverse complement.
GCCTGAATGCATATACTTGATAGCTACTCCTAAATGCTGGTGCTAAATGATTCCGCATAGCACCCCCTAAAGATGCCCAAAATAAATCCAATACTCACCCCACGTGAAGAATGATGGCCCAGGCGCAATGATGTCAGTAGGCAAGGTGGAGGCCCCAGAGGCAGGGCTGACAACCAAGATGTCAGCCCCCTCCGAGGAAGTCTGTAATCGGCACCAGATCAATGCTAGACCACAGTAGTGGAGGACTTGCTCAACACATCGTCCACTGTTAAGGGATTAAGAGGGGCTTTGTTGGAAATGTCAGACTGACTTTTTCAGCAATGCCTCTCTTGTTTCCCTAGCCCCTCAAGAAAAAGAGATAGAGGGGTCCAAAGGACCACTGCTCCCCTTCAGTCAATCACTTTCCAGAAAATTACATCATCGTGATAACGTATGTGCGCCGGGAGGAGTCTTCAAGTAAGTCAGACCACTGCAGAGCTACCACCAGAGTGGTCGAGGTCTCCTCCTTTGCTGCCGAAACCCTGTGACGTGCAGGGAACGTCCTCCGCATGTTGTGGGGAAACTCCATGACGTCCTCCACACATCTTCCACAGCCAAGGGATTAAAGTGCGTCAGCCGCTCATCGCTGCTCTTAGCCACGGCCTTCACAATGACACTGATTTTCTCTTCTATTATCAATTGTGGCCACACCTCTCCACAGTAGTAAGCTGCGGCCGTGAGTAAGTGGCAGGGAAGAGTCCAACCCTTCCCTGCTGAGTCAGTTCACCCCTATGTGCTGCGCTCATTTTGAGTGTTTGTTTTTTTCGTCTGAACCTTTATCGGTGTATATTCTATAGAGCACTCTTGTTAACAAATTGAAATGGGAACCTTTTACTGCATTTTCCTGAGAAAAAGTGCAATTTAACCAAACGGAGAAAAAAAATAAAAAAATTATGCTTGTGTTTCGGAGGATTGTGTTTTATGAATAATATGACTGTGTATAAAACACCGAGCTTGCTCCCAGCGTGGGAAATGAGAAGTTGAGTAATGGCAGTGGTTTTGCTCATTTTATATGTGACAAATGTACAATGACATTGGTTTTGGAACAAAATAAATAAATATAAGTTTAAATAAGCAAAGAATCTTTTTTTTTTTCTTTTAGATTTTACATGGTCATGTTTGGTAACATTGGAAAGACCAGACGCTGACCTTTCAGTAACAGCACACTTGACCTTGTGCATTGTAAATATTAGAGACACAAGGTTCCAAAGGACCCCAGCGCTCCCCGCAGTGTGGAGGTTTAGGTTTTTGATGGAACAATGCATTATGCCACATTGTGTCATCACCTCTGCACTTGCTGGCAACATGGGAAATTAAATGGTGAGTTAGAGCAGCATTGTTGTTCACTTTACAATTGAAAAGTGAATAATAGTGCTGTGTTGGTATAGGGGTATCCAGAACGCGTTTTGCCTCACTGGCCTCTTCTGCTGGATAATCCTTGTATGTCTGATGTCTGTCTTTTATACGCTGTTCGGTAGCTTCGTCATCCGATTGGTCCTGGTTAGTTTCGGTTTTGATTAACTCGATTCCTTAACCTGATATCGAGCAATAGCAAAGCATTGTATCTTCAACCTAAGTAGGCAGCAGCATGCACCCTACACACGTTGTATCACAAAACAGGTGCCAGTCAAGGGCAAATCCCCCCGCCTTTCTCTATAACCTGGTCATGTTTGGTACCATTGGAAAAGCTCTTGCCTTTCCAATGAAATCTCATGTGACCCTGTAGCTGCTATGGTTCCAGAGATACCGGGGTCCAAACAACCATCAGTGCAGAGATAGTTATCTTTGCTCTGGGCCTATTAATGGGCTGGGCCTGGAGCTCCAATAGCCCCTATGTTAATACTGCCCTGTGTATAACCCAAATGATTCTCTCTCTCCTTTTAAATTCTCAACCGCATTAGCTAATCATAAAAGGCTGTAAGATACTCACTCCTTTTTCAAAGCATTGATCCTATGATATAGGTCCTCATCGTTGATCTCGTATGGTGCAATCTTATGGTCTTGCATGCTAGCAAAGGCGTAGATGATATGTGTGCATAAATGGGGATCTACATTTTCTGGCCAGTACTCGGCTGGCGGCGGGCGATATTGGGACCAGTTAGTAAAGTAACAGACTAACTTATAGGCAGAGCCTAAATCAGGAAACACAGACAATGCAAACATGTTAGTTATTTTTTAAATACAAACACAGTAAAATTCAGCAAAATTCCAGCTGCATGGGTTAAAGTTGCAAGAGTCAGAATATAAAATGACATATTGTCACTGTCCAACCCGGGCCCTCCAGACAACCCAGGTGTGGCCACCCCTTTAAGTGACTTGAATAGACTTGACCTGCACGTGTTAACCAGAGTCTCCATCAGGATTCCTGGGGACCATTCCATGTATTGCCCCTCTGCCTGCTGTGCTGTGAACTAATTTCCCTGTATGGCTGAACTCTGCTTTCCATAGCCTGTAGCGCTCAGGAACACCCGTTGCGTTGCCAATTAGCAGTCTGTAAATGCCAGCCTTGCCATAGCTCATTATCTAGTCTTTGTCTTTCATTCTGGAAGAATTGTGATTGCTATCTGTCTACTGGATTTGGACCCTGCTTTGCTTTACCATTTCTGAAGCCTGACCTCTGAATTACATCGACCAGGGCTGGATTTATCATTAGGCAAAGAAAGCATGTGTCTACAGGTGCTTACCACAGGGGACACCTTCTCCAGCATTACCCTTGATTGTACTATGTTCCTGTTTTTTGCCCCAGTTAATATTTTCACGGCTCAAGCGATTTCCCCTCCTTATCACTGTGTGTGGTGTTAATCTGCAAAGGTTTGCATTATCTTCTGCCACTGAGCTCCAGTTCCTAATAGGTGGCTGCACAACTAGGCACCTGTATAGAACTACTTTGCATTTTGAAAATTAATAATTCTATTTCGTGAAAGAGGAAACATAGGGCTAGATTATATAGCTCACGCTAAAATGGGGACACTAATGGGGAAAACCTGCACCTGCAGGTTTCTCCATAGTGTCCCCATTTTAGCATGAGATTCCGGGACAGGCGCTACCTCGGTACCTTACCCCGGAAACAAGCACTACCCTCAGTGATACTCGCTGTAGCGCTCAAGCGCCACCTTGAGAAGTAATATTATCCTTTATTTCCATAGTCCATAAGACTATGTAGATCTGCACAAAATGACGATGGAGTCACCCAGTAAACCTTATGAAGAACTGCTTTATTTTCATGACATTCTGTGTGTCTCAGGCTCTGCTTCCTGTTTCTTCTAACACGCTTACACTTCCTGTCTCCACCCCCATGTCTCCACACATCTATGTATATATGCAACACACACATATTCTATAGACTCAATGGAGGGTTGGGGTGCTGGGCCGTGAGCCCTGCACGATCTAGCACGTTTAGCCCGTCAGTGCGATAATTAGCGCTAGCACTTTGTAAAACCTTATCCTAACGCTAATTACTGATTGCGCTCCTCAAATTAAGTATAGGGCGCGCAAAGTACAGTAAGCTTGGGCAAGCTAGTGTTAATGATGCACTAATGAATTTTTAACCTGTTTAGCGTTAGGAAGGTAATATGGGGGGCATTTGTTAAAGTCACTTATCCTGACGTTAACGCTTATATATCTGAACGCTATGGTTAGCGTACGGTATGTAATCTAGCCCAATAAGAATTTAAATGAAAGCCCCTGTGAAAATTTACCAAGAATTATTTTTCCACTTCCGAATTGACATAAGGGGTAGTGAAGCCGCTTTCAAAATAAGTCCGGTAGAAAGTTAACTATGTAAGCATCAATTGCCACCAACACAGTAACAGTAAAAGGGATAGGGTAGTGGCACAATGGGAGGGGAGAAGAATAGGGCAGAAAGACACCCAAATCTTCAACTTCAGGCCCATGAAGCTGTTGATCCAGCACTGATTTTTTAGTTTGTTTTTACTTCAAGAACAATCCTTTTAAAATATGTACTGTATCTAGTAACAGATTCTACTAGATCAGGACTGTCAAACTCTGGTCCCCCAGATGATTCTGAACTCCTATGATTCCCTAGCCATTGAAAGAATTCTGGAATTGTAGGCATCAACATTTGGGGGGCAACGAGTTTGACATCCCTGTACGAGATCATATTATTATTTATTTATTTAAATTTATGATTGCAGATGTTCGGTGGTTGAAATATCAATTTTCTTACCTAGCTGTAGTAAAGCCAGCAAACCTAGAAGAGATAAAGTGAAGATCAGTTGCAATAAATAAATAGGGGACAAAATAGAAGGAAAACAATCGAAAAGCTTTGTTCTTAAGGTTTTGTGACTTTTCTAAGGCTGCTAAAACTATCTCTTGGAACATCAAATAAATTGATATTTCAACTCACAATATTTTATTTTTTAAGGTGTTAGTTTCCAAAATTCTTACAAATATTGTAATAACATTCAAGCCAGGATAAATTATAGGATGTATAAAAAAGACTGATGATCGTCAGGAACAAGTGGTTTGATAGATACATGAGGCAACCTGAAAGATATAATCAGGACTGATATCTACAGTATACAGTCAGGTCCAGAAATATTGGGACATCGACACAATTCTAACATCTTTGGCTCTATACACCACCACAATGGAGTTGGAATGAAACAAACACAATGTGCTTTAACTGCAGACTGTCAGCTTTAATTTGAGGGTATGTACATCCAACTCAGGTGAACGGTGTAGGACTTACAGCAGTTTGCAGATGTGCCTCCCACTTGTTAAGGGACCAAATGTAATGGGACAATTGGCTTCTCAGCTGTTCCATGGCCAGGTGTGTGATATTCCCTCATTACCCCAATTACAATGTGCAGATAAAAGGCCCAGAGTTCATTTCAAGTGTGCTATTTGCATTTGGAATCTGTTGCTGTCAACTCTCAAGATGAGATCCAAAGAGCTGTCACTATCAGTGAAGCAAAGCCATCATTAGGCTGAAGAAACAAAACAAACCCATCAGAGAGATCGCAAGAACATTAGGCTTGGCCAAAACAACTGTTTGGAACATTCTCAAAAAGAAGGAACACACAGGTGAGCTCAGCAACACCAAAAGACCCGGGAGACCACGGAAAACAACTGTGGTGGATGACCGAAGAATTCTTTCCCTGGTGAAGAAAACACCCTTCACAACAGTTGGCCAGATCAAGAACACTCTCCAAGAGGTAGGTGTATGTGTGTCAAAGTCAACAATCAAGAGAAGACTTCACCAGAGTGAATACACAAGATGTAAACCATTGGTGAGCCTCAAAAACAGGAAGGCCAGATTAGAGTTTGCCAAACAACACCTAACAAAGCCTTCCAGTTCTGGAACAAGATCCTATGGACAGATGAGACCAAGATCAACTTGTACCAGAGTGATGGGAAGAGAAGAGTATGGAGAAGGAAAGGAACTGCTCATGATCCTAAGCATACCACCTCATCAGTGAAGAATGGTGGTGGTAGTAGAATATGGTGGTGGTAGTGTCATGGCGTGGGCGTGTATGGCTACCAATGAAACTGGTTCTCTTGTATTTATTGATGATGTGACTGTTGACAAAAGCAGCAGGATGAATTCTGAAGTGTTTCGGTCAATATTATCTGCTCACATTCAGCCAAATGCTGCAGAACTTATTGGACGGCGCTTCACAGTGCAGATGGACAATGACCCAAAGCATACTGCAAAAGCAACCAAAGAGTTTTTGAAGGGACAGAAGTGGAATGTTATGCAATGACCACGTCAATCACCTGACCCGAATCCCAGTGAGCATGCATTTCACTTGCTGAAGACAAAACTGAAGGGAAAATGCCCCAAGAACAAGCAGGAACTGAAGACAGTTGCAGTAGAGGCCTGGCAGAGCATCACCAGGGATGAAACCCAGCGTCTGGTGATGTCTATGCGTCCCAGACTTCAGGCTGTGATTGACTGCAAAGGATTTGCAACCAAGTATTAAGAAGGGAAAGTTTGATTTATGATTATTATTCTGTCTCATTACCTTTGGTCCCTTAACAAGTGGGAGGCACATCTGCAAACTGCTGTAAGTCCTACACCGTTGTGTTTGTTTCATTCCAACTCCATTGTGGTGGTGTATAGAGCCAAAGATGTTAGAATTGTGCCGATGTCCCAATATTTCTGGACTTGACTGTATTTACCATTTTGCTAGGTCATATACCCAACTCTGTCATCTTTTAGGCGCACGTCATACCGAACCACTCTGTGCATAATTCCACCGTTACGTCTATGTTGCATACTTGTCCATATCATAAAACTACATTATATGGTCTGTTCAAAGAAAGGTGAAAATCAGGAGAAGTGGCAAGAGAAGAGAACTATCTAGACCAAATATGCGATTTGGAAAGTGAGATAAATGGGAGAATTTTTCTGGTTTGGCTATTTTGACCTATAATTTTCACTTTTTCCAGTCATTCTCCTGAGTTTCACCCTTCTTTGAATAGACCTGGTTATTAAGTACAAACGGAAACATTTGCATTTTGTTTCTATTTTATCATACATCTTATATTTTTATTATAATATACAGTATATGCTCATTACTGGTAAATTTTTTGCCTGTAAACTTCTGAATAAAATAAAAAAGTGGGGGTAAAAAGTGCCAAGGATTTATATTTCTATTGTTGCATAATGTAAGGGTTCAATAAAGTAATGTTAGAGGTACTTGCAGGAAGGTCCAATGGAGCATTCGATCCTATATGTAAGTATAAACTGTTTTTTTAATACTAATTATTCTGTGAAAGTGGCAAATACATGTTTTTACAAATGTACGCTTTCCGTTGGATTATTGGTTGTGCCGAGTTCTCCACGTTATTGCCAAGACAGTTCCATTTTTTAAGATAAAATACAGTAGATGAGATGTAAAGAAGGCTGTGTTAGTAATTGTTTTTGAATAACAATTTTCATCTGATTTCAGTCCTCTTTCCTTGTTTTGGACACAGGTCCAGGGTGCCATTTTGGAGATCACAGACTTGTCCCTGGACTATGCTCCCCAAACCTTTCTCCTCCTATAATCGATGCTCCAACACAGGCTTTCAATAAATCAGTTGCGTTTTACCTTCTGCTAGATGCCCACAGGTTAATGCCAGGACATTGGAGGACTTCTACAATCCCCTCCATTAGAGAATGGATAACATCAGTGGAGGACATACAAAATTTTGCGGAGAACATTGTCAGACAGAAGAATTAATTAATTTCATCAAAAAACTGGTTCTATTGGTCTACGTTTACTTCCCCTTGTTATCTCTTGGAGAACATGATAACTTTAGCTGGTAAGCAGGGGTGGAGAACACTGGAGGCAAGTAGTGGAAGGTGGGCTCTACTAGGAGATGTTTCTTGTGGCGTATTTCATGGGCCTTGGGTTTCTTGGGCAGGAGCGGCAGGCTTGGAAGACTTCAAACACACCTCTTCTTACCCCTTTTTCAACTCGCCCCTACCCTTTTTTCTTTTCTCCATTTTTTCCTTACTTTCTTCTCTCGCTCTTCCTTACTTGTTATGTAATACTCTCTTCATTACTCTTTACCACTCTCTTTGTTTACCTCCCTCTTACTGCATTACTGCATTGCTAGAACCTTTTACACTCCTATGCGACATTCCAGTTTATATAATGGACATATTGTAACAGAGACAGATAGCTATATTCTTACATATTCACATTTTTTTAATCTGTCCTTGACCACTGTATCTCCTAGTTATGTGTGTTATTACTGTGTTCAGTTATTTATCTTCTCAATATTTGATGATGATTTGAATACTCCTGGAAGTTATTTAGTGGTCTGTGCAGACTATCCTTGTTATTATACTTGTAATAGCATTCTAACTTATGAATAAAAAAAATAATAATAAAAAAATAGATAGGGCTAAAGTTTGAGGGCAAACCTTGATGTTGGCTTGTCAGTGAAAAAAAAATGTTGACTTTTCAGTTAAAAAAATAAATAAATAAAGGTTTTTGGAAAAAATCTAAAACTCCCTGTCTGCTTAAAAAAAATAATCAGCTGCCTGTCAACGAATCTCTGTGCTCCGTGTGATGGTTGAAATTTGAACTGGCATCTCAATCTCAGTGGTTTGACCCTCTCAATGAAAGTCTATGGGAATTTTGTAAGTTCAAAAGCCCCCTGTGGAAAATTCGTAAGTCGGCTTGCTTAGAAAAGCTATAGCACACTGAATCACATCATGGCGAAGATCTGTGCCAAAGTTGGTGTTCGTAGCTTGAAAGATGTAGGACAAGTTATGTGGCAAAATTTAGGTCACAGAAAAATGATAATATGCTTATGTTGACAGTATGATGACTTTTTGAGCCAATATAATCATCTAACATTCCATGGCCAGTTAATCATAGTATAATAAATAACTATATATATACTCTTCTGCTGTTCAAAAGGTATTAATGACTTGGACACTTACCTGCCCAAAGCAGCATTGTCCCCATGCTTCTGCCCTTTTCAGCAATGACCTTATGATAAGGGTGGCTTTTATAGCAGAGAAGGCTAGCTATCAGTGTGGGAGCATTACAGCTTTGGCCTGCCGATAAAAAAGTTGCAAAATCCATCAAAACAATGCAATTAATCCAATATAAATATATTTATCAACACTAATGGCTTTTGAGGAGAGCATGAAAGAGCAGTTGACGCAAACACCCCTGCAAAAATGTATCCAAATATGAAATTATTGCCAAGGTCCTTGAAATAACTATGGTTGGCAAGTAAAATCCTGAATCTATGTCAAATGTTTGTCTGCATATTAACAAGAAGAATAGATGCAGTAGAAGCAGGGCCGGATTAACATAGGGGCTGATGGAGCAGCAGCTCCAAGCCCATGTCCCAGAATAGGCCCAGAGAAAGGATAACTATGTCTGCATTGATTGGCATTTGGACCCAACTCCACAGCAGCTACAGGGTCATATGCAGGGCTCGAGTCGAGCGGGAACGCGCAGGAACGGCGTTCCCGCACTTTTCCCACAGCGGGAACGCAGCGTTCCCGCTGTGGCCCGAGCCCGAACGCCGCCGCCGCACATTGCCGGCGGCCGGCGTGCTTCCTGTTACAAGGGCCGGTGACAGGAGGTGGAGCCGCTCGCCTGGCTGTTTCATAGTTCCCAGGCGAGCGGCTGCACTTCCTGTCAGCGGCCACTGAAGCAGGAAGCACGCGGCCGCTGGCAGAGGAGCAGCAAAGGTGAGCTGGGCTGGGGGCAGTATCCATGAGACCAGGGGGGCAATATCCATGAGACCAGGGGGCATGGGGGGCATTATCCATGAGACCAGGGGGGCATTATCCATGAGACCAGGGGGCAATATCCATGAGACCAGGGGGCATTATCCATGAGACCAGGGGGCAATATCCATGAGACCAGGGGGGCAATATCCATGAGACCAGGAGGGCAATATCCATGAGACCAGGGGGGCATTATCCATGAGACCAGGGGGGCAATATCCATGAGACCAGGGGGGCATTATCCATGAGACCAGGGGGCAATATCCATGAGACCAGGGGGCAATATCCATGAGACCAGGGGGGCAATATCCATGAGACCAGGGGGGCATTATCCATGAGACCAGGGGGGCAATATCCATGAGACCAGGGGGGCATTATCCATGAGACCAGGGGGCAATATCCATGAGACCAGGGGGGCAATATCCATGAGACCTGGGGCAATATCCATGAGACCAGGGGGGCAATATCCATGAGACCAGGGGGCAATATCCATGAGACCAGGGGGCATTATCCATGAGACCAGGGGGACAATATCCATGAGACCAGGGGGGCAATATCCATGAGACCGGGGGGGCATTATCCATGAGAGCTGGGGCATTATCCATGAGAGCTGGGGCATTATCCATGAGACCTGGGGCAATAATCCATGAGACCAGGGGGGCATTATCCATGAGAGCTGGGGGCATTATCCATGAGAGCTGGGGCATTATCCATGAGAGCTGGGGCATTATCCATGAGACCAGGGGGCAATATCCATGAGACCTGGGGGCAATATCCATGAGACCTGGGGGCAATATCCATGAGAGCTGGGGCAATATCCATGAGAGCTGGGGGGCATTATCCATGAGACCAGGGGGGCAATATCCATGAGACCTGGGGGCAATATCCATGAGAGCTGGGGCAATATCCATGAGAGCTGGGGCATTATCCATGAGAGCTGGGGGCATTATCCATGAGAGCTGGGGCAGTATCCATGAGAGCTGGGGCATTATCCATGAGACCAGGGGGCATTATCCATGAGACCAGGGGGCATTATCCATGAGAGCTGGGGCATTATCCATGAGAGCTGGGGCAATATCCATGAGAGCTGGGGCATTATCCATGAGAGCTGGGGCATTATCCATGAGACCTGGGGGCATTATCCATGAGAGCTGGGGGGCATTATCCATATGAGCTGGGGCAATTATATCCATGTGAACTGGGGAAAATATATCCATATAACCAGTGCTGTGTATATTATTCTTGGGGTTCAGTGCTGTGTATGTTATTCTGGGGGCTCAGTGCTGTGTATATTATCCTGGAGGCTCAGTGCTGTGTATATTATCCTGGGGGCTCAGTGCTGTGTATATTATTCTTGGGGTTCAGTGCTGTGTATATTATCCTGGAGGCTCAGTGCTGTGTATATTATTCTGGGGGCACAGTGCTGTGTATGTTATTCTGGGGGCTCAGTGCTGTGTATGTTATTCTGGGGGCACAATGTTGTGTATATTATTCTGGGGGCTCAGTGCTGTGTATATTATTCTGGGGGCTCAGTGCTGTGTATGTTATTCTGGGGGCACAATGTTCTGTATATTGTTCTGGGGGCTCAGTGCTGTGTATATTATTCTGGGGGCTCAGTGCTGTGTATGTTATTCTGGGGGCTCAGCGCTGTGTATATTATTCTTGGGGTTCAGGGCTGTGTATATTACTCTGGGGGTTCAGTGCTGTGTATATTATTCTGGGGGCTCAGTGTTGTGTATGTTATTCTGGGGGCTCAGTGCTGTGTATGTTATTCTGGGGGCACAATGTTGTGTATATTATTCTGGGGGCTCAGTGCTGTGTATATTATTCTGGGGGCTCAGCGCTGTGTATATTATTCTGGGGGCTCAGTGTTGTGTATGTTATTCTGGGGGCTCAGTGCTGTGTATGTTATTCTGGGGGCACAATGTTGTGTATATTATTCTGGGGGCTCAGTGCTGTGTATATTATTCTGGGGCTCAGCGCTGTGTATATTATTCTGGGGGTTCAGCGCTGTGTATATTATTCTGGGGGTTCAGCACTGTGTATATTATTCTGGGGGTCTGTGCCTGGAGATATATATATATATAATGCGTTCGTCCAGTTGCCACAATCACGAGTATACCTGTACGTAGTGATACCTTTCACTGATCAGTATAGTTTCCAGTTTACACTCTTGAAAGCTTGTCTTTTAAATGTAAAGTTAACCCAATAAAAATGGTATCACCGGCACGCACTGCTATACTCGTGATTATATATATATATATATATATATAATTTTCTTCAGGTAATGGGGGTTGTGGAATTCGTGGGTGAGTTCCCTCACTTTTTTTCCCAGGACTTGACCCCTGGTCATATGAGATATCACTGGAAATGCCAGAGCATGTTTTATGTAACAATAAAAATAAAATAATAAATATTTATCTATTTTTTTCTTTCTAGCACAGCAATATTTTTCAATTTACAATTATAAAGTGAACAATGATGCTGCACTAACTCACCATCTCATTTCTCATGTCACCAACAAGTGTGGAGGTGATGGCACAATCCATTATTACAAATTGTTATTCAAAAACCTAAATGCCGCACTGCAGCAAAGAGCACTGGGGGGACGACTTGGAACCCTGTGTCACTAGTCTTTACACCTCCCAAAGTCAAGTGAGGTGTCATTGGACAGGTCAGAAGGAATCCTCCTTGCAGCCATAATGCAGACCCCGGCGGTGGCACTGTGTCCTCTCCTCCTGTCCTAGCCCGGCCGTGAAACGGGACAGGACGGATGAGTTAGCTGACTGAGCGAGTGGCTGCTGGCCTCACCAATTACTCGAGACAGGTGACCCGTTTTGCGCCTTGTGTTCGCTGGAAAGCACGCACGCTGCAGTGGCTGTCAGCCCGGCCCCTCCTCACTCACACACAGCAGGGCCGGCGGCAGCGGGCAGCCTCCAGTGTGTGTGCTGTCTGACAATCACAGGACTGTCAGCGAAAGAGGGCAAATCAGCTCCGCCTCTGAGAATTACAACAGCGCGTCACTCAGACACAACACAAGATGGCCGCGGCGCCGGTGGCCGCCGTCTAGGCAGTGTATAACCTGCGGGCCGGCCGCAGTTTCTCAAATTGATGATGCTGCATCTTGGGAAATTAAAAAGGCCCCAACGATTGCAGCAGCCTACCGGGATTCCTCACGGTATTCCAGTAGGCCAGTTCTGCCCTGGGCCTGGTGTGGTCACCATGAGTTGCCGGGTTTAAAGCAGAGCGCGAGGAGTTGCCTCGTCGCCCTGACGTGGAGTTCATTCCCGCATCGCTTCCTATTGATTCTCATTGCTGTTTACGTTGCCAACCCATTTATGTCTACGATTCCTGCTCCTGATTTTGACCCGGCTTGTCTTTGACTATTCTCATGTTTCATGCTATAGCGGTCGCTAGTGCTGTGCGTTGTTGGTTTAACCCTATGCAGGCTGCTTGGGATTTTACTCGCCTCTTGGGGAACTTCCCATCTTGTTCTGGTGTATCATATACAGCCTTATCGGGGTTCTGCTCCAGGCCCAAGGTTCTTGATATACGATCGTGCACGTTTGTACAATCCGCAATAATGAAAAACCGCTTGTTTTCTACTTATGTTCATCTTGCTCAATCTGACAAGTGTACTATCAAGTGTACTGACAAGTGTACTATCTTGTACTATCCTTACGCCGTTATGTGTGTCAAAAGACCCTGGTAGGTAATTATAAGGTACAATATACCCGTGTTGGTTTCACAGAAAACGCTAAGTTGGTCCGGTCACTGACTGCCCTGCAGTCTGCGCAATTCGTTAACTGTCATACGAACTACCTTGGTACACCCACTCGTGTCTTGCAGCCCTCTGTATCGTTGTGTACTCTAAGTTGTCCGTTGGTCTTGAAACCTTTGGAACTTAGTAGTAGTTCGGTTCTCTTGTCATACTCCTTGGCTTTGGAGTATAGGTCTGAATATACTGTTTATTTTGTTACGATCGAGCAGATAATTCTGTCCAATAAGATCTCAACCTCGCTACTCCTGTGTGAGCGCCGTAGTGCCTGTTACAATTCCCTATATCAACTAAAAATAGACAAAGCGCATGGATTACTTACACCCAAATCACTGCCATCAACTGCTCCCAGAGATACACTGGTGAGAATCCACTTCTATCACACTAAGGAGGCTCTGATGGTTGCGGCACGCAAAACAATGCCTCTCCTGGACCCATATTCCAAGCTCCCAGATCTTTCAGTGTTTACAATGGCAAAGCGTGAGGAATTCCTGCCGATTACCAAGATTCTACAGAGTCATCACATTCCTTATCGCTGGTGATTTCCAACTAAGGTCTTAGTTTGGAAACAAGTTACTCTATAAATTTTTCCCACGATCTTGGGCGTAATAAAAATGAGTGGAATATGATGGGAGAATGCACTCCTCTGCGCCAAATATATCCCTCTCCTTCTAAGGTGCTTCCTGAGTGGGATCGGGTGAATGCTTTCCACTATGCTCCACTTAGTATCCCTGAAAATGCCTAGGACACGGCTTGTTATGAGTGGACAGTCACTGAGGTTTACTCATTTTTTTAATATACTCCTTTTTTATAAAAGGCCTGGCGGGATCGCTTGCATCAGCACTCTGATCACCCTATGTTTTAATTGTCCGTTTCCTACTTCTGTACGATTGCTCTTGTCCTCGTATGGGCCTTTCCCGGTGACACGGGCAAGTGCATCTAATTACCCTCCTCTCTCCCCCATCTCTCTCAGGTTTACCTCACGTATTTAGTGAGGTTCTGGAGAAAGTTTGTACATCTCTGTTTCTATTTTCTAATTGTTGCTTTCTTTCTATTAAATGTGTGTATTTCCGGTTGACGTATATGTCCTCACTTGCTGTACTCTCCCCTCGTGGGACATGGGGAACAAATTATGTTGTTTATACTATGCAGTCGAGGTGCCGCCTTTTGCAGGTCACCTTCCCCTTAAGTGTTATGGAGGTGAGGGTCACTCTGATATTATACCGCTCTCATGTCTGTTTTTCTTGAGAATCACATCTTATAATGTTAAGGGACTGAATGTCCCCTTTAAGCATCATTCACAATTATGCCGCTCCACTGACGTGCTCTGTCTCCAAGAAACCCACTTTAGACGAGGTGCACGCCCTAATTAGTTTTTAACTACACGCAATATCATGCTCCCTCACCTTCAAAGTCTAGGGGCGTCTCTATTCTGATCCATGATACAGTAAACATTGGCCTACATTGTTATTTATTGACCCGAATGGGTGCTATATTTTTCTGGTATGTGAGCTTAATCACCAACTATACACCCTGTCAATAGCTACAGCCCGAATAGTGACCAAATCCCGTTCCTCCAAAAGGTTTTCCTTAAATTACTTGGTTATCAGACAGACCAAGTAATAATTTGTGGTAATTTAAATGTGTCCTTGGATTGTCAAACCACTTCCTTCAAGACGTTTCACTCCCAATAGCGGAACTTCACCAAATTGCTGACTGAATTTCATTTTATGATACATGGTGATTATTCCACCCTGGGGAAGTGGTTCTGTCAAGAATCAAGCCTGTGCCCGCACCTAATCCATGGCAAACCCTTATTCACCTGCCTATGTTTGTATGCAGGTTACAGATTCCCCTATCTGGCTGTTAAGCTTCTGTTGTGGTACCTACAGGTGTATGCTATTTCACCTAAATGAAGCCTGCTTAAAAGAGGGATCCACCCTTCCATCAGGGCTTCAACATAAACGTTCCTGGAAGTGCAGACAAACAGACCTGTCCCTGAAGCTCCCTACCATTGTACCTGAATCCCTCCAGTGATACTCCCAAGTGGAACCCTGCTACCAAGGAGAATCTCACTATCAAGGTACCCCACTCTCAAGAACCCTCGTTCTTCAAGTGTACCCCGCTCCCAAGAATCCTCGTTCTTCAAGTGTACCCCGCTCCCAAGAATCCTCGTTCTTCAAGTGTACCCCGCTCTCGAGAATCCCCGTTTTCAAGCTGAACCCTGAAACCTGCATACAGTCTGTTGCCTGCCTGCTAGTGCTCATATTATTTACTATTTGTTTTGTTTATTCTTCAATAAACCTTCAGTACCCAGCAACCTGTGTGACTCCTACGATCACTGCATCATGGGCTTACTTCACCCACCGTCACACTCCCAACCTGACAGGTTCACACTTTTTTCTCTCCCTCACATAAAAGCTAGTCCAGATTAGATTATTTTTTAAGGGTCCTGTCTGCGGTTCAGAATTGTTCAATGGGCTCATTATCCTGGTCTGATCATGCACCTGTAACACTCGATCTCAGAAGAATACTTTCCATACAGTAAGGTGCTGTGTCGTCTTAACGAATCCCTCCTATCACATCTTGAGGTGGTAGAAGATGTCCAACAAACTCTTTCACATTCAAAGTGGTTAAGTGGATTGGCGCTAATGGTAGATTCTAAAGGAAAATGTGTGCCGCTACACCAATCAAAGTGTGAATCCCTTACACACAAAATACAAAAGTGTTTACAATTTTGGATTTCAGCGCACTTATAGACTTTATACCAATCATTTTATGATTTCATAATTTCACCACTGTGATTGATTAGTATTGGGATTGTACTTATCTCAATAACAGTAGCTGTAATGGACCAATTCTTAATCAGAAAGACAACATAGTGCAATATGTACAGTATATGCTCATAGGGTGGAAAAAAAATTTCTTTGTCGTTTGAACTCACAAGAGAGGAGCCTTATATAGTATGGCTCGGTACTTTCGCTTTTGGGCCAATTCAGTGGGCCTCGTCCCAAACACTCCCGTTTCTTTAACGTGTAGGCAAATCTCCTGTCTGTTAGAAACGTCCACCTCCGAGGGAAAACAATACATAGTGCAGATCCAATTTTTCTTTGTGTAAAATAAAAAGGATAATATCGCACTTACATGGCTTCGAGTCTCCTAGATTTAGGTGACTCAGTATCGGCCTGTTTGACCCACTTAGATGAGGGGGGGGGGGGTCCTCCCCTTGTGCTCCCGATTGACTGAGAGGATCTAATCGGGAGGACCCCCCCCCCCCTCATCTAAGTGGGTCAAACACGCCGATACTAGGTGCGATATTATCCTTTTTTATTTTACACAAAGAGAAATTGGATCTGCACCATGTCTGTATTGTTTTCCCTCTGAGGTGGATGTTTCTAACAGACAGGAGATTTGCCTACACGTTAAAGAAACGGGAGTGTTTGGGACGAGGCCCACTGAATTGGCCCAAAAGCGAAAGTACCGAGCCATACTATATAAGGCTCCTCTCTTGTGAGCTCAAAGAATTTTTTTTCCCACATTATGAGCATATACATAGTGCACCGATTTATACTGTAGATACTTAATGGATAAATAAGAAGAATTGGTCCATTTACAGCTACTGTTATTGAAATAAGTACAATCACAGTGGTGATATTTTGAAATCATAAGGTGATTGGTATGAAGTCTAGAAGTGCGCTGAAATCCAAAATTGTAAACTCTTTCACATTTTACTTTAAAAAAAAAATAAAAGCTAGCCCGAGATTGGCCTCTCTGCCCTATATGGCAAGCTCATAAACCTGTTATTCGTGGGGTTCTCACTTCAAAAGACAGAATAGTAAAAGGCTCCCATAGATTAGTTCTATTGACGCGAATAGATGAGGTGCATGCCTTCCACAAATTACTTCAGACTCTGTCTACCCTGGCCGCACTTCAGGAGTTGCATGAGCAATTAACAGAACTTGATTAAAAAAAAGATTTATGTTGAGCAGGCTGATTTTCTTTTTTTTTTAAAAAACTTTATTTTTGAATCGACAAACTCAGATCATAGTACAATAGGAACATTCACATTCCCACTTAAGAAGCCATCCCTCGCCTGTCGGTTATGGGAGGGGGAGTCTCAAAATAGGAACATATTAAACTGTTGGTATCCCATCAGAAAATTCTGAGTGTAGAACTCAAGGGAGGGGATGACAGGGACCTTGACAGGTACCAATTAGTAAATTCAAAATCCCTCTTCAGTTTTGTAATGACATCGTCCGGCAAACACGACATAAAATGCTCAGTTTTCAAAAAACTGTTGTACTTTATCGTCTTTGTGCAGAGCAGTCTCCACCCAATCATATCGAAAGATATCATAAAAGCGGGAATAAAACATAGAGAATGTGGGGGGAGAGGTGGCAATCCAGTTCCCTAAAATGGCCTTTTTAGCAACTGCGGATAGTACTCCCAATAGGGCCCTCTGATTCTTGCCCAACCCCCGTCTTTCGCTTTCTGAGAAGAGGTTGAACAAAGCCCAGTCTGGGGTGGTGGGTACCTCTATATTTAGGATCCTAGCGCCAAATCTCCGTATAGAGTTCCAAAATTGTGACACTAATGGGTAGGACCACAGGCAATGAAAAAGATCCGCGTTAGCATGCATACACTCCGGCCTGAACTGAGGGGTGTGATACGGGCCAATCTATTCCGGGCGATATATGCGCCATGTAATAATTTCAAAAACATTTCGTCATATTGAGCCGAGGGGATCTGTTTACAAATTATTAGTGGCCGTAATTAAGGTAAAGGGCGATTGTTTGGGAAGTTGAACACACCAGGCCGCTAAGCCGGTGGTCGCTACAGACCAGTCAAATTGAGGCCTAAGCAGCGCGCAAAAGGATGCCGTGGACTGACCCATAGACGCCTGAGTATCAAGGGGATTGGAAAAGTCCTGTGGTTTTAGAGCATTTAATTGTGTAGCTACAAATGATATACTGAGTGTAGGGGGACAGGGGCCGCTAGCGCACACAGATCTCTATAGGATATAAGGGAGTGAGCTGGTCGCGACAACAGATGACCTATTTGGGTTAAACCTTTAGTCGCCAAGACCCGAAATGCAGAGGCCGCTGAGCCGGTCTGAAAAGCGGGGTTGCGCAGTAATGGTTGGAAAACCGAAGATTTCCAGGACAAGCCCAGCAGTTTGCGAACTCGGTACCACGCCCCCGGCCCGTGAAAAGCAGGGGATTAAATCTTTGGGTTGGAGGGATCATGGAAAGGGGGGAGTGGAGGAAAGCCAAAGGAGATAGAGGGAAAGACATGGCTCGATCCAAGGCACAATCCGTGTACCTAGATGTGTCCGTGATCCAGTCCGCCAAAATTCGGTACAGGGCTGCAATATTATAAGAATACATGTCTGGTAAATTCAATCCCCCCATATTATAGGGAAGCTGCAGTTTATGTAGCGCTATGCGTGGTCTTCCTCCACTCCAGATGAATCTGGTAAACAGTGCATGAATAGGCGCAATATCCTTACGTTTGAGGAGTAATGGGAGCATTTGTATCGGGTATAGTAGACGTGAGAATGCGACCAAGTAAGACAGCGGGAGTTTTGCCCAGGAGGCTAACAGGTTCTTAAGTTGAATCAGGAGAGGAGGGATGTTAACCTCATATAGTCTTGTGATATCTGTCGGCAGTAGCACACCTGAATACTTAAAAGCCCCCGTTCGGCACCAGCGAAAAGGACTGTGCTGCCTAATCAAACTCTCGCAATCCGGACCCAACGGTATCACTAATGTTTTATCATAATTAATCTTAAACCCAGATGCAAGGTGAAATTCTTCCAAATATGTCAAAAGGGTCGGGAGCGCCTTGTCAGGGCGGGACAGAAAGAGGAGCAAATCATCTGCAAAAGCAACTATTCGGACCTCTTGAGAGCCTATTTGTATCCCACTAAAATCTGGGCATGTTTGAAAAATTCTTAAGAGTGGTTCTAATGCCAAATTAAATAAGAGAGGGGAGAGTGGGCAGCCCTGACGTGTGCCCCGTTCCAGTACGAAAGGGGTAGAATTAAGGCCATTAGTCGTGATGGTAGCGGAAGGAGTATCATATAAAGCATTAAATAAATTAAGTATTGGGACACCAAAGGAATGATATTTCAAGAATCGTCTGAGATTGGACCACGAGATGCGGTCAAAAGCCTTATCGGCATCGCAGCTGAGGAGTAAATCCTATGATTGAGTATGGCTATTTGACGACCAGATTGCAGCCAAGGCTTTTCTGACATTTTGTGTGGAATGACGGCCCGTCAAAAACCCTGTTTGAGCGGAGGAGATAAACTGATTTAGCGGGGCCTGCAGACGCCGAGCCATTATGGCCGATAATAATTTTAAATCAGCATTTAACAGGGAAATTGGACGATAGGACGTTATTAGTAAATGATTCCTAAACCAGATAAAGACCCTTATCATCCGGGACGCATTAAAGGAAGGTGGCGGGGCCTTTCCCTGTAGTATATTGTTGAACAAGGTAGTGAGAAGGGGAACAAGATGGCCCTCCAGCATTTTATAATATTCTGCCGAGAAGCCATCTGGGCCGGGAGTTTTGTGGGAACAAAGGCGAGAAATGGGTACCGAGATATCGTTTGTGCTAATTGGGGCATTTAGTTTCTCCCTTGTCTCAAGGTCTAGTTCCGGCATCCCTGCTGTTACAAAAAATTTAGCTTGGACTTTCCACTCATTAAGTTCAGCTTTTTAGAATGCCTCAAAGTAGTCGCGGAAGAACCTATTAATGTCCGTTGGGTCAGTTAACACTTCACCAGTGGGGGTCTTAATCCTAGTTATAGCAGGGACCAACGGGCATTGCAATTTCAGTAGATTAGCCAGGTTTCCCTGGTTTGTTACCCCAGCGGAAAAAAAGATTTTTCTGGTGAAGCCAGGAATATTGGGCCTTCTCCTCGACTAACGTTGCATAGCAGCGTTTGTCCGCCTTATACTGTTCTGACGTAATAGGGGTAGGGTGAGCGACATGAGTTCTGTAAGAATTAACTAGGGAGGAGTGCGCCTCCAACAGCCTTTTGTTAACCTCTTTACGTTTACGGGACATATATTCAATTATGCAACCCCTCATGACCGGTTTAGCCGCCTCCCAAAACAAATTAACATCAACCGGGTGTTCCAAGTTATCATCCAGGTAGTTGTTCCAGCTAAATTCTAGGTGTGCTCTGAAATCGTTGGAGTGAAGGAGAGTAGTGGGAAAGCGCCAATTCCGGGAGCGTGGGAGGGGAGTTTTAAGCTGTAAGTCTACCGTGACAGGTGCATGGTCGGAAACGTGTATCATTCCTATTGCTGCGTCAACTATGGAGTGGTAGAAAGTCGAGGACAGTAGGAACATGTCTATAAGGGAAAAGGAATCATGAGGGTGATAGTAGAAAGAGTAGTCTCTACCTTCAGGATTGACATAACGCCAGGCGTCAAACAAGGCTAAGTGGTCCATAAAAAAAATGGGGCCCGCTGAAGCCCGTGAGGGCGCTGGACGAGAGCCTACATGAGAGCAGTCCAAAACGGAGTCCAAAACCGCATTAAAATCCCCACCGATTATGCAATGTGTAAAAGTATATTGAAGGAGAGTCGAGTAGAGATCGGAAAAAAATTGTAAGTGAGGAGGGTGAGGGACATAGACGTTCACTAATAAATAAGTCTCTCCCAGAACCGACATCAATACAATAGAGAAGCGACCTTGGATGTCATTAGCTTCGTCAAGGACTATGAACGGAAAATACTTATTTAAGAGGATAGCGGTACCCCTTTTTTTGTTTATAAATGGTGCGGAAGTTTGATACCCAATCCAGGGAGCTCGGAGATGGTTATTAGGGGAAGACCAGTGGGTCTCCTGCAAGAAGACCACGTCGGGTTTTAATGTGACTAAGTGAGCAAGTATCTTTTTCCTTTTGATGGGAGAGTTCAAACCCTCCACATTCCAAGAGAGGAGTCTGAGAGAGGCTTTAAGAGTAGGCGGTTCAAGAGATGCCATGGGAGGGTCTCGAAATGACGGGGCACCATATAGTGCCTATCATAGAGGATATGGCATAGCCACTTCTAATGGGGGGACCAGGGTCGTCCCAGCTACAGCCCTGGAGCCCAGCGAGGGAACATGTGGTAAATCTGTTATCTTGATTCTGAGCGTCAACAAGTTTTTACTTTTAAACGGAACCAGAACATGTAAAGGGGGTCTAGAAATAAACCCAAACTGTAACATAAACATAGACAAAAGGATCAACGGGACCCAGAGATCAGATGTGGCCATGAACCACCAATCATCCAACCTCAATAGACTTGACCTCCAGCATTTTATAATATTCTGCCGAGAAGCCATCTGGGCCGGGAGTTTTGTGGGAACAAAGGCGAGAAATGGGTACCGAGATATCGTTTGTGCTAATTGGGGCATTTAGTTTCTCCCTTGTCTCAAGGTCTAGTTCCGGCATCCCTGCTGTTACAAAAAATTTAGCTTGGACTTTCCACTCATTAAGTTCAGCTTTTTAGAATGCCTCAAAGTAGTCGCGGAAGAACCTATTAATGTCCGTTGGGTCAGTTAACACTTCACCAGTGGGGGTCTTAATCCTAGTTATAGCAGGGACCAACGGGCATTGCAATTTCAGTAGATTAGCCAGGTTTCCCTGGTTTGTTACCCCAGCGGTAAAAAAGATTTTTCTGGTGAAGCCAGGAATATTGGGCCTTCTCCTCGACTAACGTTGCATAGCAGCGTTTGTCCTCCTTATACTGTTCTGACGTAATAGGGGTAGGGTGAGCGACATGAGTTCTGTAAGAATTAACTAGGGAGGAGTGCGCCTCCAACAGCCTTTTGTTAACCTCTTTACGTTTACGGGACATATATTCAATTATGCAACCCCTCATGACCGGTTTAGCCGCCTCCCAAAACAAATTAACATCAACCGGGTGTTCCAAGTTATCATCCAGGTAGTTGTTCCAGCTAAATTCTAGGTGTGCTCTGAAATCGTTGGAGTGAAGGAGAGTAGTGGGAAAGCGCCAATTCCGGGAGCGTGGGAGGGGAGTTTTAAGCTGTAAGTCTACCGTGACAGGTGCATGGTCGGAAACGTGTATCATTCCTATTGCTGCGTCAACTATGGAGTGGTAGAAAGTCGAGGACAGTAGGAACATGTCTATAAGGGAAAAGGAATCATGAGGTGATAGTAGAAAGAGTAGTCTCTACCTTCAGGATTGACATAACGCCAGGCGTCAAACAAGGCTAAGTGGTCCATTAAAAAAATGGGGCCCGCTGAAGCCCGTGAGGGCGCTGGACGAGAGCCTACATGAGAGCAGTCCAAAACGGAGTCCAAAACCGCATTAAAATCCCCACCGATTATGCAATGTGTAAAAGTATATTGAAGGAGAGTCGAGTAGAGATCGGAAAAAAATTGTAAGTGAGGAGGGTGAGGGACATAGACGTTCACTAATAAATAAGTCTCTCCAGAACCGACATCAATACAATAGAGAAGCGACCTTGGATGTCATTAGCTTCGTCAAGGACTATGAACGGAAAATACTTATTTAAGAGGATAGCGGTACCCCTTTTTTTGTTTATAAATGGTGCGGAAGTTTGATACCCAATCCAGGGAGCTCGGAGATGGTTATTAGGGGAAGACCAGTGGGTCTCCTGCAAGAAGACCACGTCGGGTTTTAATGTGACTAAGTGAGCAAGTATCTTTTTCCTTTTGATGGGAGAGTTCAAACCCTCCACATTCCAAGAGAGGAGTCTGAGAGAGGCTTTAAGAGTAGGCGGTTCAAGAGATGTCATGGGAGGGTCTCGAAATGACGGGGCACCATATAGTGCCTATCATAGAGGATATGGCATAGCCACTTCTAATGGGGGGACCAGGGTCGTCCCAGCTACAGCCCTGGAGCCCAGCGAGGGAACATGTGGTAAATCTGTTATCTTGATTCTGAGCGTCAACAAGTTTTTACTTTTAAACGGAACCAGAACATGTAAAGGGGGTCTAGAAATAAACCCAAACTGTAACATAAACATAGACAAAAGGATCAACGGGACCCAGAGATCAGATGTGGCCATGAACCACCAATCATCCAACCTCATAGACTTGACCTAGGGTTAGAGGAAAACATTAGTTGCATCATAACAAACCAGAACCACGCCATTGTTTGAAGAAAAGTAGGTAGCATGAATGTCCAGCTACAACCATGTCAAGGCTTCCCTGTGCGCATTCTCGTAGATGGCGTACGTGGAGGAAGAGGTGAAATTGACCTCTCATGGGGTTGACCCGGAAGGAGAGCCATGCTTGCCTCGGCAGGGGAATCAAAATAATGGGTCGCTCCATTAAAATTCACTCTCAAGCGAGCCGGATATAACAACGAAAAACGTATGTCCTTTGGCACCAGTTCCGAGCATAAGGGCAAGAACGCCCTCTGTTTCAGAGACATAGAAGCCGAGAAGTCCTGAAACAGTCGAAGAGGGGCGCCATTGTAATCCAAGGCGCCGGCCTTATGAAAGGCTTGTAATAGCTTAGATTTGTCAACAAAGTTGAGAAGTCTCATGATGACAACGAGGGGGCGTCCCGATTGCGGGTTTAGATCAGGGCCCACTCTGTGCACTCGTTCCACAGCCAAGGGTAGGTCGGGGGCATCCAAACCCAATTGAGTAGGTAACCAGTTGGAAGCCCATTCTTGTAGGACTCGACCTTTCACGGTCTCCGGGAGGCCAACCACACGTAAATTATTGCGACGGCTCCGATTCTCCAAGTCGTCCAATTTTTCTGTCAACGTTTGAATAACCGATTGTTGTGTGTCCATTTGTGCCTTCAATGGATTAACATCATCCTCAAGGGTCGAGACCTGTTCCTCGACTTCTGTAAGCCGTTGTGCTTGCGATGTCAACTGCGACAACACGGATTCAATGGTCGTGGAGAGTCGTCCGAGTTTTTCATCGAGCAAGGGGGATAACACCGCTGAGATGTCCGCCATACAGACTCGGGAGTCTTGTTGACTGTCACCATAGGAAGGAGAGGCTGATTGAGCTGATTGCGATAAATCCAGTTGGGGGTCTGAGAGGGTAGTGGACGGAGAGGATGGCAGAGTCAACCATTGAGACGGCTTTGAGGTTACTTTCGATGTCGATTTATCCGAGGTTTTTTTGTTTGTTTTTGCTGGAAGACACAAATTTCTCCATGGTGAATAAGGGGTTAGATAATCTGAAGCTGTTCCCCAGTTGTGTCAGTAGAAGTAGGAGCAATAACCGAGGAAGTCTTCAGGAGAAGATAAAAGAAAAAGTGGGGTACGGACGCCCCCTAACCAAAGGGGACTTAGAAAAATTTGGGTGTGAAAAATGAAGTAGACTGGGGTTGCGAGACCACTGTCAATATCAAAATTCCGTATGAAAAGGACGCCCCCTAACTAAAGGGGACTAAAAAAATTCCGTTCAAACAGTTGGTGTGCGTCCAAAAAATTAAGGAGGAGGGGGGTCGCCCCAGGCAATCCCTGGGACACAAAAAAATTAGCTCAAAGGCTGAGATCCTTCAGCAGTCGGTGTGTGTCCAAAAAAGAATTAAGGAGGAGGGGGTCACCCCAGGCAGTCCCTGGGACACAAAAATTAGTTCAAAGGCTGTGGTCCATCAGTATCTGTAGGTAGCATGGACGTGTCGGGGTCCTGTTCCAGTGGCGACAGTTAAGGGGATAGCTGCAGATGACCTCTGTGTCTGGCGGTTGGTCAAATCGGAAAGGGTGAGATGACACCAGCGTGAGGGTTGTCTCAATGATGGGACTAGCTCCAGGAACTAGGTGGTGAAATGAAATTGTTTTGTTTTCAGGCACCCGGTAGGAGGCCGGGGCGCCGACACACTGCCATGGCAGATGCTATCTGGGGTCACTCGCGGGCAGGACAGAGCGCCGCCACGCAGCCCCCACAAGATGGCCGTCGATGCCCAATTCGCTCGCAACCCGGGTGGCCGGCGGTAGGGACTCTCACCTCCGAAGCCGGTAGTATTCGCCTCCGCCAGTGCGTCCGGTCCTGTCCAGTGGAGTTGTATGAAACAGAGGAGGGCTGTGGTTCCTGTAGACCACCAGTATGGCCTAAGATGTCGGCCGGGAATCGACCTGATGACTCCGGGGGAGAAGGTGCTGCGTCTCCGGGACCAGCCGAAAACAATGCAAGTATGGCAGCAGTCGATAGGGAGAGCTTCTGCCCAGTTGATATGTCCGTGCAGACCCTAGAAATCCCGAATCCAGCGGGTTAGGAAAGACGCTAGGCAGAGATAAAGCGGCCATTCACTCAGCCCGCCTCCCGGAAGTCATCGCAGGCTGATTTCTTAAAACGTAATATTATCTATATGGAAAGAAGCCGAGTAAAATGCTGGCTAATAAGTTACGAATGACTATGGGTAGGAGGAAAGTAGGACTAATGCTTGATAAATCAGGCTCCTTGCAATATCAACTACAACATATTGCGGATTCTTTCCCTGAATACTATGCTGATGTATATAATATTAAACATGATGCTAGTACGCCCAGCCCGTCATAACAGATATACCTCCGTTCCTACAATGCTTCAATATTGCCCTCCCTTGCAGAGGGATCAACGAGTTTCACTCTCAGGCTCTATAACCCTTGTGGAGCTCTCACAGGCAATACAATTATTACCAGCTGGAAAGGCGACGGGTCCAGACAGACTTACTATTAAATATTACAAGTCCTTTTCTAAGATTCTTACCCCCCCCTCTGCTGTCCATGTTGCAATATGTACCTTGATCCGCACCAGTCCGGCTATGTGTACGTTGATCCGCACCAGTCCGGCTTTCGCTCCCAGCACTCCACTGAAACTGCTCTGACCAAGGTGACCAATGATCTAGTTGCTACCAAAACCAAAGGTCACTTCTCCCTCGATCTTTCTGCTGCATTTGACACTGTTGATCACCCTCTCCTGCTCCTCACGCTGCGTCAACTTGGCCTCGGTGACTCCTCTCTCTCGGTTCTCTTCCTACCTCTTTCTTCGCTCCTTCAGTGTCTCCTTCGCTGGTGCCTCTTCCCTTCCAACTCCTTTCTCAGTTGGGGTATCTCAAGGCTCTGTTCTGGGTCTCCTACTCTTCTCGATCTATACCGCGTCTCTTTGCAACCTCATCGCTTCCTATGGACTTCAATATCATCTCTATGCTGACAACACCCAAATCTACCTTTCTGCTCCCGATCTCTCTACTCCCGTGCTGAACCGTTTTACTGCCTGCCTGGCAGCTGTTTCCGACTGGATGACTTCCTGTTTCCTAAAGCTTAACCTCTCTAAAACTGAATTTCGTGTCTTCCCTCCCTCTAAAACTAACATTCCTGCACCCATTTCCCTTTAGGTGAATTGTGCCACTATTACTTCTACCTCTCAGGCCCGGTGCCTCGGTGTCCTCCTAGACTCTGATATCTTCTTTACCCCTCATATTCATTCACTAAACAAATCCTGCTACTTCTACCTAAAAAACATTGTACGCATTCGTCCCTTTCTTAATCAAGACTCTGCTAACATGCTCATCCAAGCACTTATTATCTCCCGCCTTGACTACTGTAACCTCCTTCTCTCTGGCCTTAAGAGATCTCAGATTCTTCCTCTGCAGTCTGTTATGAATGCCTGTGCCAGGTTCATCCACTTCACCTCCCGCACCTTTCACACCTCCTCCTTTGTCAATCTCTACACTGGTTTCCTGTTTCCTATAGAATCCAATTAATAACATTGGTACTCACATACAAAGCTCTCCATAACCGTGCCCTTGCTGACATCTCCTCCCTTATTAACAGGTACATCCCATCCCGAGCACTTCGCTCTGCAAATGATCTGATGCTATCAGCTTCACGTACGTGCACCCGCCAACTCCCACCTTCAAGACTTCTCCCGAGCTGCCCCTTTCCATGGAACTCACTCCCCCGCAACATCAGACTCTCCCCGTCTCTCCAATCCTTCAAGAAGTCTCTGAAAACACATTACTTTAGAGAAACCTATCGGCTCACTCACTAATCCCCCTCCATTCATTGTCTGCTGCATCTTCCCACACAGCCCACATGCACTCCGTTATTTCACATTCTCTATTCACCCTCACCTAGTGTGTCACCCCTATCCTCTTAGATTGTAAACTCTTGAGCAGGGTCCTCTCACATACTGTACGGTGTGTTTAACCTGTATGTTTATTTGTTGTTCTGCCTCCCACTACAGCGTTATGAAACTTGTTAGCAGTTAATAAAAACTGGAACTGTACTTCTGATTCGGGTTATGCAAATTCTGAATTGCTTTCTACTACCATAGTGACCATTCCCAAAACTGATCCTCCCACGTCCAGGGCCAGATTTGCATCTCAGGAGCCTATAGGCACAGAAACGTGGAGCAACCCCCCCCCCCCAACAGCAAAAAACAGCATGCCAAATTGACTTTTTACATTTCCGTTTTTGAGCAAAATAATATAATAAAAAAAAATTAAAAAACTGAAACCGTTTCTCTCTGCGCCCAAATCAAAAGAAGGGGCAGAATCTGTTGCCTTAGTTGAGTTAGTGCAGTGGCATTGTTTGTTTTATATGTAAAAGCATATATTGTCTCTGCCGTAGAACAGAGAAAAAAAATATTGCATTTACTTTTTTCAATTTTTTTTATATTTACACAATACATTGTCATGTTTGGTATCATTATAAAGACCAGACTTTGACTTTTCCAATGACACCACACTTCACCTTGTGCAGTGTACAATTCAGAGATGCAGGGTTGACCAGTCTCTCCTCACTGCAGCGCCACGGTCTAGGTTGACGATGGAATGATACATTGTGCCATCACTTCTCCACTTTCGATGCATTGCATCATCAGCTCCACACTTGCTGGCAGTGGCAATGAGAAGGTGAGTTAGCACAGCATCACTGTTCACTTTATAATTGTAAACTGAATAATAGTGCTGCGTTAGTGTTGCACATGCTTACTCTGCCTAGTTAAAAATACGGCCCTGCCAGCATCACACTGTTCTATATATTGGCCTGATATTTTTACTCTACAGTGTAGACACCAGTTTGTATGCACAAATCCCTGCCTTGAGATTAGCTGCTTGCAGTGGTGACTCTAGGGACAACATTGGGGGGGGGGGACACAGAAGATACCACAGTCAATATTGGGTGCGCACTATTTATATTCGTATATATATCTGTATTTTATACTGAATATGGTCATGTTGGATATCATTGCAAAGGCGAGACTCTGCCCTTTCCAATGACACCTCACTCGGCTATGTATGATGCACGGGGATTACGAAACCGTGGTCCGAAGGAAGTGGAGTGAGCTGGATGCTGATCCCTGGTGGGGGGACAAGGGATAACCTAGGGGGTGGTAATTCCCCCCCTGTAGAGATGCCTATGGCTGCATGACGCTCATCATTGTTTGCTGATGACCTGGTGGGATTTGTCAAACACAGACAGGGCACTGATACTTCAAAATCCTAAATCTCATTGATCTCCTTTTCAGAAATCGTAGGAGAAACATTTGGGAAAAGAGATTCTGGGGTCAAACTGGGAGAAAAAGTTTGAGGCAGATAAAGGGAAGCTTAGATGTGCCTCCCTCATGGAAGCGACAAACAAAATTAAATATCGCTGGTCTAGCGATATTTGGTGGAAAACCCCCAACATTCCGTGAGGTTGTGACTTGGATTAATGACTTCCGTCTGCTCGACGGGATAGCTAGTTCTATAGCAGGTCACTCTAGACTTAAATCATTGGTATTTGTGAGATTTGTCTAAAGTATCAATCTGATTGACAACTGTTAGAGAGAATGCCTATATTATCTATTTTATGTTTTCACAGTTCCTATACCTTGCACTTTATGATGTCCCTGTGACAGTTGCTTCTTGCCATTATTGGATTGTTACAGTTTTCAGACTACAGATTACAGTTTTCTGTAAACTAATAATAGAATTGTGACTATTAATTATTATATAAAATATATATATATCACTATACATGTATTGTGAGTATTCTATTATGAAAATAGATTTTAAATGAGCACCCTTGTCGGTAATCTCACAGTGTTTGTGAGCCACTAAACTAATTGCTAGGAAGTGGTTATATACCTGTGAAATACCGATGCACTACCTATGAGAAAACTGTAGGGTAACTTTTCCTTTTTGTCTCAATCTTAATTTCTGCACTAAACACACTAAAGATTTAATAATAAAAATTAGACAAAGCAGGCTGAATATTGATTCATTTATTTGTTACAGTTATTATGGTCAAATGCAACGTTTACATCTGTCATCAAAAAACCAATCCAGCTGCACCCTGGAGAGTAGAGGACTGACCCACAGCACACAAATAAAATCTGTTGGAGTTTACAGGAAATCGCATAAAATTCATCATTTTACATGCACAGTAGTTGGGGTCAAGTTTTCCAGCAGCAGGGGTGGTGACAGGAATAGGGGTTGTGATATCTCCTCCACCCCCTGTTATTAGGGGGGGTTTAGTGGTATCCAGAGTAGGTGACGGGTCATCAGGATTTCATGGGCAGTTGGTAGCTGAACCTAAATGTAAGATGGTGGAAAAAACCATATTAAAGGTTGATTTATTTATTATTAATCCATACACAAGCTTTATTGTAAAACTCAAAGTGCTAGTTGTAAATTTCATATTATAGGTGAAGTCCAGTGTGTCTGTAAGGCTTAGGAGAACATGTTTCTTAAAGGAACACTCTCCCGGAAAGTAGAGTGTCCCTTCTTTATCCTTAAATAATTGGGTAGAGGTTGCTGAGGTGGCTGCTGAGGTTTGTCCCTCACCGCACACAGCTCCTCCTCTTCAGCTCAGGGACTCCCAGAAGTCCATGAGGCTTTTCTGCACAATTTGTGCACAACTTGTGTAGCGTAGTAAACGCAAATTGTACACCGCAACAGGACTTGGGCACATAATGTACGCAAGTCCCATAGCGCCTGCGCAGAACGATGGATGGAAGCTGCGTTCATGCGGAGCTCTGATCCATCACGGCCTCTGTGACTGATCGTTAATGTGATTATTCTCTGAGGTAGTGATGTTGGCACGCTATCTGCATGCCAACGCCGCTAGTAACCAAGTAGTAACCGGCAGCCTGGAAATTGAAATTACCTGGCTGCTGGTGATGCTGGGTGGGGTGAAGGAAACTCCTCGACATCCAGTTTTTTAGCATAAATGGGGGGACACTCCACATGTCCTGACCATTTTTAAAATATGGTCAGTATGTGTAGAGTGTTCCTTTTAATCTTTTTTCAGTTCTCACTGACTGATAAGAGCCTTCTCACTTGATCACAATAACTGTATGAAAACATAATCTACACTGAAATTTATTTTCGGTGAGCAAACTTCATTTGATTAAACTGAAAAAATATTTTCTTCACCGACCCTTTATTATAAAGTTGAAATCTATATACCGACAGTTTCAGTTCCCAGAGCTATCCTGACATAACCATGACTGTGTATGACATGAAGCTCTGGATGAGTGTGAATGACTGTACACTACTGTGATATAGATCCCATTAGCATCAATATGATAATATTACCATTGTGTTCTTCCTCGCCTGAATTCCTCAACATCACAACTACAGATCATGCTTACAATTTATCTCGAAAGCATTGCTAAGCCAGAAATTGGGGAGTCCATTACCAATGCAATGATGATAACTCACTTGGTTAATGTGTCAAACAATTTATAGTACCCTAATTTTACTGGAATCCTAGAAGAAGATTTTGCTTCCCCTTGTTGTTCTAATAGCAAATCTAGAGGGTGCTTTTCTGTGGTGTAATTGGTTCAGAGCAGCGCTTACACCCATTATCCAAACAATGAAAGTAGATACTTTGAGTAGTAAAGGGTAGAAATGTCTTGTACAGTGGGTAAAGGTGCATTCCTATATAAACCATCTAGGTCTAGGACAGGACAATGGAGGGGACAGCATAGCTTAATTATTGACTGGGCTGTTACTCCTGGCAGTTGCTGCCCCTCCGAAAATAAGTGAGTATGGGCGCGACGCCATTTTTTTCTGTATTTATGTATATCATGCTTGTAACACCAGTCCGTCGTTCTGCAGCTGTTCCTCTTTCCATGTTTTTGTTTTTGATCCCAAATGGGAAGTGTTTGGTGCGTGTATAAATAAAAGCCACCATCTTTGCCTCTCCTTCGCTGAAAAGCAGCTGGAGGGGCTTGGAGCTGCTCAGTAGAGCGGCCTTTTGGTCACAATTGTTAGGTACCCACTCTAAAGAGGTGCCTTGAAGTGGCGAGTGGGCTTACGTTGCAATGGCCATTGAAACAAACAAAAACCTCATTTTTGTTGTACATGGAACACATAGAAACGAGCGCAGATGACACTCTTTTTCCTTGTTATGTTTTATGCATTGACTGGGCTGTTACTCCTGGCAGTTGCTGCCCCTCCGAAAATAAGTGAGTATGGGCGCGACGCCATTTTCTGTTTTATGTATATCATGCTTGTAACACCAGTCCGTCGTTCTGCAGCTGTTCCTCTTTCCATGTTTTTGTTTTTGATCCCAAATGGGAAGTGTTTGGTGCGTGTATAAATAAAAGCCACCATCTTGCCTCTCCTTCGCTGAAAAGCAGCTGGAGGGGCTTGGAGCTGCTCAGTAGAGCGGCCTTTTGGTCACAATTGTTAGGTACCCACTCCTAGATTGTGAGTTCCTACGGGAATAGGGCCCTCATCTCCTCCTGTACTGTTTGTCAAATGTTGTTCAATGTATTGTAACCCTGTCTATACTGTGCTTATTGTACAGCGCTGCGGAATATGCTGGCGCTTTATAAATAAAGAATAATAATAATTAGGTACCCACTCTACAGAGGTGCCTTGAAGTGGCGAGTGGGCTTACGTTGCAATGGCCATTGAAACAAACAAAAACCTAATTTTTGTTGTACATGGAACACATAGAAACGAGCGCAGATGACACTCTTTTTCCTTGTTATGTTTTATACATTGTCTGGGCTGTTACTCCTGGCAGTTGCTGCCCCTCCGAAAATAAGTGAGTATGGGCGCGACGCCATTTTTTTCTGTATTTAAGCATAGCTTAATGCCTTTTCTTTTAGAGGTTGAGTATATGTGAAGTATGAGGGTATATTACAGCATTTCAAATCAATAAAACTAACCAATGAGTCTCTAAACTAGAATAGATGTTGTTAGAAATCATTTGGTGTAAATAAAGTACTTTGCACTTATTCTAAATTACATTATATTGACATAAATAGCCTAAAAGGTTGTGAATATTTTGTAAATTCATGTTTATGTTCATATTTATTAGATATTGGGTGGGAGAATCAGAATTTGAAGTGCCAAGGGCAGCACCCTGGCTAAATATGTCCCTGACATCAGGTCAGTTTCCCCATCTGGACGATGCACAATCAATCTCGTCCCAACTAATTATTGCTCCCTTTGCATTGTTTCTCAATAAAGCATTCTGAAGTGCAGTAATGTGAAAATTGTGAGCACAACCAGCTTCAGCAGACCCTGTACAGACAGAGGAACAAAAAGAGGTTTTGTGTTGTTACACCAGGGATTTGTAGCGGTGGAGCCAGATATGGTTGTGATGTGAAGAACTCTCAAACATTCATACCTTGCAGCATAGATTTCAGGTGGTTGATCAATGGATATTTCCCTTCACCACAAAAAGTTCCCTTGAAATCATCAAGGTCAAGGGTCCACACCATAGCTCCACCAAAACCATTTTCTTTCAAGAACCTCACCTGGATAAAGACCCAAAAAGTTAACATACAAAACAATGAAATTAATATCGAGCAATATTTTTTTATATCCGTTTTATTTAAAGATGGTTTCATCCGTAAAATATTGAAAGTACAAATAGGTATATTACTACCATTTGATGCGGCGCAATGATTAGCAAAATAATCAGTATTTGCAAAATAAATGAAAAAGTCCATAGCGCCTTCTGAATGATGGATAAAATATGTACACAAAAGCTTATTGAAATTTACTAACAAAATTGCGAGTGACCATGTGCCACTCAGATATGAACGCCCTGGGGAGGATCAGACCCCTTGATTGCGTAGTATCCCCAAACAGTACGCTGGAGCTGATGAATGGAGCTGAGATACAGTGTTCTCTTCTTAAAAATAAGTGTAATTCCACTTAAATAATGAAAACATGTAATCTCACGGTTTGGAAGTCCCAGAGGGTCCACAAAGCAGAATAACCATATAAGAGTCTGTCCAGCTTGTGATCAGTCACTGCTGTGATCCCTGGTCTAAGACTCCTCTCCAGTTACATGGCAAGAGTATAACTCCTGACTCTTTAGACACCAGTAAACCATTGATGGTGACCCTTTCATTGCCAGATTACACTTTATAATAATAAAATCATCCAGTATAAAATCCTAAATGTGAACAGTATGTTAAAAACTTATATGCGTATTTATTACATTAACCCCTTAAGGACCACTGACGTACATAGTACGTCCTGGGGAAATTTCCCCTTAAGTACCAAAGACGTACTATGTACGTCATGGTCCTTTAACCCCCCTCCCGCCCTATACGGACCTCTCTGCTCAGGGTCCCACGTCAGTAGGGTTTCCTTGAAGCCGGCCTGACGGTTTTATGGGCCCCAGCTGTCGCCATGATGTCATCACTGGCCGCCCCCAGCGCCTGCAGGAAAGATTGAGAAAGGAGAGAGGGGACTCCTATGGAGCCCTCTCTCTCTTGAACTGCTGCAGATAGGAAAAAAGAGTAGCTCTGCTGGAGAGGGCAGAGTCTGCCCTTTCCAGCGGTGCCTAAGTGTCGGATCGTGATTTGGCACCATATCGCATTCCGCTCCCGTAGGTGGCTGACATCTTGGATGTCAGCCAAGCCTCTGGGGTCACCACCCATGCACTGACATTGTTGCCACATGCGCGATGACGTCAGTCGGCAAGTTAACCTAGTTGCCAAGTGCAAGTAGGGGGATTCCTTTGAACCCCTATACCTCTCAATCCATGGCAGCTAGAGGGGCATGATTGATATCATTGGAAAGGCCTGATCATGGTGTAAAAATAAAAACAAAAAAATATATTTAAAGAAAAAAAAAAATTGACTATGGGGTATAATAAAATAGGACTTCAAATCACGATTCAACTTTATGAGCATAAAATGGTCAATATGAACTCAGCACACAGAGGTGAATTGGCTCAGCTGTGAAGGGGTTAAAAGACACGTAAAAGAGCACAGACCACCTCTTCCTCTGGTTGCATGCTGCGTTACACCCTCAATGTCCTTAGAACAACCTCACACATGCAAGTTTGCACAGGGTCATACTTGTCTCCGTTTGTCCTATGGACTCCAGGAGCAGATACCAGTTGCAGCGTGCTAATGGTATTTTGTGAGCAGCTCCCTAATATTCCAACTTGAGACACTACTACAGTGGCTCATTTTCTGTGTTTTGTTTTTTATTTTAAAGCAAATCCGGTTGAAAAAAAAATGCAATACGGAGGCGTGTCTGGGTTCCGAGGAGAGCAGTCGCCATTCTGAAGAGCTCTGTGGAGTGCCGCTGGAATCCATCGGATTACGGCGGATTTCTTTGTTTGGTCCGGGCGCTCTCTCCTAGGACTGCTTCCTGATTGTCCCGGGACCTTGCCTGACCTACCCTGTTATTACTAAAACGGAGACCGGAGCTGTTTTTGGTGCCTCTTCCTCCCGGCTTGCTGCATGTAGCGGCCATCTTGCGGCCCACACGTGATTTTGTGCCCTGCTTACTCACCGGGAGCTGCGTTCCAGCACACATGGGGAAGAAACCTCGAAAGCTGGAGGAGGTAGAGGGCTCTCGCACCCCTGACATCCGGGACTCGCTGGGGGTTGGACATGCGGGGAACGCCTGTGACCATCGCAGTGGAGCACCGACGGCCTCGGAGTCTTCAGAGGAGGCCTGTGGGAACCCTGCTCCCGATGTGCCTGTTGGTATGGCTGGGGGGCAACCCTGCGTACCGCAGCTCACTGCTGCTGACCTGCATAGAGTCATGGAGGATTTCCAGGGCCTCTGGAGGAGCGACCTGCAAGAGGTACGTTCGGCAGTAGAGGCCTTACAATCCAGGATCGCTGATGTACATAATAAATCACTGGAAACGGCGGCGGCGCAGGTTTTATCCGATGCCAAGGTTACTGACCTTCAGACGCAAGTTTCACGCCTCAGCTCCGCAGTGCTTGCTATGGAGAACCGACATAGGCGACGGAATCTTCGTCTGTGGGGGATCCCGGAAGATGTCTGCTCCGGAGAGCTCCTGCTCGATCTCCGAGGTCTTGTGGCTCACCTCCTACCTGCAACTGAGAATTCCTTGGAACCAGCCGTGTCCTCAGCCATGCGGGTCAAGAAGGCAGCCACTGCACCGGTGAAGGCTCCACGTGACGTGATTCTGGTTACGAGGGATGTGCATATACACTCCCAGATCCTTGCGACTGTCAGCCCTGAGTTTAAAGTCACGTATGCCTCTGCCTGCATTACTGTTTACCGGGACTTGTCACTCCTGGCGCTGGCGGCCAGACGGAGTTTGAGATATTACCGCTCGGCTTCGTGGACACGGTATTCGATACCGCTGGGGCGTCTCGGGATCTCTCAGCGTGTCCCATGCAGGCAAGTCCTACTCAGTTGCAACTTTAGAGGAGGCACAGGCGGTGCTCTCTCAACTGGGACTTGAGACATTTCCGCGAGACCCCGCACCACTGATGTCAGACCCTGGATGATCTGACTACCCCTCCATCTTTGTCTTTTGTGCGGTTTTTGATACTCCCCGTTATTTGTTTCTGCGCACTTTAGACTCTTAGGAGGACGTTTCTGTTTTACGATTTTTCGCTGAGGCCTTCAACTCCCCCCCTTCACCCCTCCCTTAATTGATGGTATTCCTTCAAGTGGACACGCTAACCTACCTGTTGACATCTGGGGCTTGATGTTCATCCGCTGGTGCATCGGGACTCCCCCCTTCCCCCTCCCTTTTTAAAATATATTTTTTTTTCTATTTTTTTATATGTATGGGACATTGGGTGGTACACTGGGTGAGCCGCTAGGGCAGCAACCTAGGCTCTGGCCGTCCTCTTGGCCCCAGGTCTCCCGGCCCTGTGGCCTCTTTCATGGCCCCTGGCCCCCTCAGGGGTGTTAGGGTGTGCTAGGAATGCCACAATTTCTTGGGCAGTCCTTTACGATCCTTTTTTTTTTTTCTTCGCTCCCTCTCCTTATTTGGCTTTCCTGATGCCTTAACGTCGGACTATGTTGCCTCTTAGTTTTTCTGACTATACCCCCCCTGATTTGTCTTGTTTCACTCACCACTTATTACTTCCCCTTTCATTCTGATGCGTTTTTTGGTACCTGACTTTGCACGGCCCTGCGTGGCCGTTTGTTATGTTTTTTGTGCAGCTGTTATGCTTATAAAATAAAACTTTTAAATACAGAAAAAAAAAAAGACATGTAAAAATTGGGTATTTCTAAACTCAGGACAAAATTTCAAAACTATCTAACCGGGGTTGTAGATTTGGCGGTTGTAGATTTAGGGAATTAAAGTTCGAAAAAGTGTGTCTTTTCCATTTTTTCATCATATTTCATAATTTTTTATAGTACGTTATAATAAATACGATATAATGAAAATAATGGTATCTTTAGAAAGTCCATTTAATGGAGAGAAAAACGGTATATAATACGTGTGGGTTCCATAAACGAGTAAGAGGAAAATTAGAGCTAAACAGAAACAGTGGAAGGCGGAGCTAGCTGAGACACTGAGCAGATGCATTTCCTGGAGCTCCACCAGCAATTTGTATTTAAAGCTGACTATAGCAGGGTTTTTGTGCCCTGTCTGGAGGTGCTGGTGCCTTCCCTCCACTTGGGGTGCCCGCGGTGGAGTTCACTGTGCGGCCACCGGTGTATTACGCAGCCCGGTGAGTTTTGGGCCTAGTGCGGCCTAGTCTGCGTGGCAGAGCTGGGGAGTTTCTTACGGATTGCTGTGGAAGTAATTTTGGGTCGCGCAAGGCTTACCTGGGCCCAGATGATGAGCAAAGAAAAAAAAATCACAATAACGGCAGGAAGGGCAGGAGGCCCCCGCCAAAGGGACATTCGAGAGTCATTGGGGGTAGACGACTCACTGGCAGCTTAGATCCCTCTTTAACACTCCCCCTGGATTTTGGCTCCTCGGAGGAAGATGTTTGCTCCTGGCCCCTTGGTAATGGGGCTGGCATTGACTGGCTTGCCCCAACGTCCCAAGACAGAAGGGGTGCAGCTGTGGGCACGGCCGCGAAGAAGCAGGCTCAGAAAAAAACGTAAAGAACAGGCAGCGTTATCCAGCAGGTCCCAGGAGCTTACCTCTGATCCCTCACGCCACTGCTCGGAAGACGATGCCCTGCTGCTCTCTGAGGGGGGTACTCGGGTATCACGACCCCGGAGCCCTGTACCGTGGCGCAGACTACGGCGAGCGTCTTCAACGGGAATAAGACGCCCTCGAGTGTTGGTCCACCCTCCCCAAGACGAGGCGCTGAAGCTGCCCCTGAGGTGGAAGATGATGCCCACCCCACCACGATGGGGGATTACCGCAGATTCATTGCAGAAATTAAGAGCATGTGGTCCGCTGCAGTGTCTGGGGTACGGGCTGAGGTGCACTTGATAGGAACTCAGGTGGCAGCGGTGCAAGTGCCGAATGCTGAAGTGGCCGCGGAGCAGGTGATTCTTTCGTCCCAGGTGAGCGCCTTGCAGTCCCAGGTTGACCTTTTGACCCGCTCAGTGGACGTTGTTGAGTGCCGACACGAAAGGCAGAATATACGTATACGAGGTATCCCCGAATCGGTATCTACATCGGACCTGCTCACTTATGCCACCCACCTGGCACACCATACCTCTGGATCGTCACCTGACGCGACAGTGCTGTTTGACACGGTGTTCCGGATTCGCAAGCCAGCGATGGCCCCCCAGGATTTTCCAAGGGATGATCACGGTTACTAAGACTGCTGCTGTCAAGAAATGGATCATGTCGGCACCCGGGGCACGGTCTGTGGTGAAATTTGATGGAACTTCGCTGATGTTATACAATGATTTACCATTTGTGACCCTGCTGGCTCGGTGTCGATACCATGAGGTGGCGGCATTCCTCCGTCTTCAGGGGGTCGCTTATCGCTGGGGCTTGGCTGGCTCCCTCGTGGTGACTTATGAAAATGTGCCTTATACTGTTTCTGACCCGGCAGAGGCCTGGCCTATGCTTTCCGGCATTGGCTTGTCGCCAGCCCCGGCGACTGCTTCCCCAGGCTGAGTTCCAGTTTTTGCTAAGCATCCCCCTACATTGAGAGTTTTATTCTTGAGGACGTTATATATTTCCCTGTCGTCTGTAAAAGTGTTTGTCAGGAACCATGCCTGCTTGTCAGGAACCATGCCTGCTGATGCATCAGATCCATGAAAGGTGCTGCCCCCTGGTCAGCACTACTACCAGCACTGATAGGGGTTAATAAGTCAAGCACCAAAGCAAACACAACTACACCCCCTGTTTGTCCATAAAGGACCTCTTCCTCCTATGTGCAGTACCTCAGTATTGGTTTATCCCCTGATCTGTTAAGACGTTCATTCTGTATGTTCATTGATTCACCGTGTACCAGACACCTCTGCTTTGCCCACGACCACCGCTTTGTGCCAATCCTCTGATCTCGGACCTCCTATTGACTACTCTGTCTAATCCATTGTACTGCGCTCTGGCATCACCCAGTATCCATTCCACAAAGGTACTGAGGTGTGGGTTCCCCTGCATACTGGGCTCAGATCCCCCTGAACTTTGGGTCCCACCATGGCCCGCGCCAGGTGCGATCCTGACAGAATACTGAGGTCAACAACTGAGCCCGTGGGGTTACTGCCAGTCCTGGAGATGTCTTATCAACTGTGCGTGGTGCTGCAAGATCTATGGCAAGTACTAGACTCCTTAAAAGACCCCTCCACCAAGGTGTGTGTTCCCCCTGCGAAAAAGCATAAAGGCCCACTGTCTCCTGAGGAACGTGCCAGGAGGAAAGCCGCTGGTCTATGTATGTATTGCGGGGCAGGCTCCCACTGGTTGGTGAATTGTCCCGTGAGACCACCCAAGAGGCAAGATCCTGTGCTTAGCCCTGCTGTAATCCCACAGCCAGTCCCAGTGCCTGCACCTGCAGCAACTCCTAAATCAGCCAAGAAATCCAGGCCTGTTCGTGTTTCCAAGCCCTCACCCAGAAGGCCTCCTGCACCCTCTCCTGCTTCCAGCAGGCGTTGGCCCACCGAATCTCCCGTGCCCGCTGTGCCCAGGGGTACAATGTCTCTGGAGACTAGCCCTGAAGAGGAGGACGAGCCTATAACTCCTATGGACTTTGAAACCACCTTACCTGTGGAGCCAGAGCCTCCAACTCCCATGGAGCTTATGTCAATTCAGACTCCCGGGCTGACTCCCAGACAGCTCCTTCTTCCCAGCAGTGCTGTTTCCACCACCAACCCTGTATTGCGGAATAATCGCGCACCAGAAGATCCAAGGTCCTACTGCATACAGGGTACCTTCTCCATTCCTGATTCTGCTGCAGTCAACCTCCTCTACAACCACACGGGACCAGAACCCCAAAACCAGGATTGTGTATATGCAACCCTAGGAACTGTTGTACGCAAGAAAGACCTGGCAAGATTAAACGAGGTAATGAACAGCAGAGCAGCGGCAAGCCAGCCCACGGTTGCCACATTGACACTGACAGTGGATCCTATCACTCCCAGCCAGCAAGAACCTCCACCGTCCTCCTGGCGCTGTCTTCCATATGATCCTGGGTCTGCAGACTGGGACACCGTGGACTCTGATGGTGAGCTGCAGTTACAGACTGCTCAGCGCTCCAGGGTACCCCCAGGTCAATGCACAGGGTTTGTGGGGGCTACCACCACTCCTTCCTATCTGAGACCCTGGCAGGACTTCAGGCCACTCAGTGACTCCTCCAGTGACGAAGGACCTGGGGAAGAAATCCGTAGCGTGGTGCCACCTCCTCGTGTGGGCACTATGATTACAGACGATTCTACAGTCCAGAGCACCCTGGAGGGCGAGACTTGTAAGGCATCCAAGGCTAGGACTCGGAGACGCCAGCGGAAGAAACGCACTCAGACCAACAATACAGGACCCCTGGCTGAAATATCTCCAGACGCGGTACAGTCTGCCCCAATGCCATCCACATATGTGGGCACCATGTATTCCGGTACCTCTGACTCCTATCCGGGCCCATCAGTTGCTAGGAGTCTACATGGTCATGGCACTCCCAAGCATCCAGATTCCTCACCTGAAGAACCGGATCCCTATACCGTACAGGGCACCATCGTTATACCCACCTGGGACCGGATATCAGGAACATGGACTTTCTCCCCTTGCCCGCAGGTGCCCAGCTACCTAATCAAGTCTGAGTCGTCCTGAGGCCTCCCCTTGCGACAGGGGTACTGTCAGGAACCATGCCTGCTGATGCATCAGATCCATGAAAGGTGCTGCCCCCTGGTCAGCACTACTACCAGCACTGATAGGGGTTAATAAGTCAAGCACCAAAACACACACAACCACACCCCTATGTGCAGTACCTCAGTATTGGTTTATCCCCTGATCTGTTCAGACGTTCATTCTGTATGTTCATTGATTCACCGTGTACCAGACCCCTCTGCTTTGCCCACCGACCACCGCTTTGTGCCAATTCTCTGACCTCGGACCTCCTATTGACTACGCTCTGTCTAATCCATTGTACTGCGATCTGGCATCACCCAGTATCCATTCCATCAAGGTACTGAGGTGTGGGTTCCCCTCCATACTGGGCTCAGACCCAGGGCCGGCGCACCCGCTAGGCGAGCTAGGCGGCCGCCTAGAGCGCAGCGCCACCTAGGGGCGCAGCCGGCCCCGAGCCAGGTGTCAGCAAGGTCAGCCCTTGCACTATCCGCCGCCGGTGCTGTTCTGTGCCCGGCGCCTGCAATACCCCGGCAATCCGGCGCTCCCTATGACCTAATCAAAGGGAGCCGGCCGGCCAGGGTCACATGTCACGCCACATGACGTGTGCCATCCAATCCCTATGCCCTGGAGGTAGCCTGACCAGGAGGAGGGGGGGGCGGTTCCTCTCACTGGCTGCACGCTCGGACAAGCAAAGTACACTGTACACATCCCCATGCCAGGTCCCCCTCCCCTGGAAAACACCCCTGACCACCATCACCCATTCCCCACTGGCTGACACAGCCACCCTCCCTACACCCCCTCTGTAATATACCCCACTCATCCATTTCCCCCAGTGATATACCCCACCATCACTCCCCCCCAGAAAAAATACCCCACCATCACTCTCCCTCCCCCAGAAAAATGCCCCACCATCACTCTCCCTCCCCCAGAAAAATACCCCAACACTCTCCCTCCCCCAGAAAAAACCCCACCATCACTCTCTCCCCCCAGAAAAATGCCCCACCATCACTCTCCCTCCCCCCAAAAAATACCCCACCACTCTCCCCCAGAAAAAAATACCCCACCACTCTCCCTCCCCCCAGAAAAATGCCCCACCATCACTCTCCCTCCCCCCCAAAAAATACCCCACCACTCTCCCTCCCCCAGAAAAAAATACCCCACCACTCTCCTCCCCCCAGAAAAATGCCCCACCATCACTCTCCCTCCCCAGAAAAATACCCCAACATCACTCTCCCTCCCCCCCAAAAAAATACCCCACCACTCTCCCTCCCCCAGAAAAAAATACCCACCACTCTCCCTCCCCCCAGAAAAATGCCCCACCATCACTCTCCCTCCCCCAGAAAAACCCCCAACATCACTCTCCTCCCCCCCAAAAAAATACCCCACCACTCTCCCTCCCCCAGAAAAAAATACCCCACCACTCTCCCCCAGAAAAATGCCCCACCATCACTCTCCCTCCCCCCAGAAAAATACCCCACCATCACTCTCCCCCAGAAAAAAAAAATACCCCATCACTCTCCCTCCCCCCAGAAAAATACCCCAAATCACTCTCCCTCCCCCCAAAAAAATACCCCACCACTTTCCCTCCCCCAGAAAAAAATACCCCACCACTCTCCTCCCCCCAGAAAAATACCCCACCATCACTCTCCCCCAGAAAAAAATACCCCATCACTCTCCCTCCCCCCAGAAAAATACCCCAACATCACTCTCCCTCCCCCCAAAAAAATACCCCACCATTTCCCTCCCCCAGAAAAAAATACCCCACCACTCTCCCTCCCCCAGAAAAATACCACCATCACTCTCCCCCAGAAAAAAAATACCCCACCACTCTCCCTCCCCAGAAAAAATACCCCACCACTCTCCCTCCCCCCAGAAAAATACCCCACCACTCTCCCTCCCCCAGAAAAATACCCCACCACTCTCCCTCCCCCAGAAAATACCCCACAAAAAATGCCCCACCATCACTCTCCCTCCCCCCAAAAATACCCCACCATCAGTCTCCCCCACCCCAGAAAAATACCCCACCATCACTCTCCCCCAGAAAAAAATACCCCACCACTCTCCCTCCAAGAAAAATGCCCCACCATCACTCTCCCTCCCCCCCCCAGGAAAATACCCCACCATCACTCTCCCTCCCCCCAGAAAAATACCCCACCAGCACTCTCCCTCCCACCCCAGAAAAATACCCCACCGTCACTCTCCCTCCCTCATCCTTCCCCCAAAAATGAGTGGCCCTATTAACCCTTCCACCAACCGTAAGGGCCCCAAAATCTCTCCCCAAGCCTCAAACCATGAGGACACTATGCACTGGAGGCAGACGTCACGCGGCGCACCCTGCAGCCAAAATCAGAGGGGGCCAAATCAGCAGGGCCACAGTAATGTATGGTTGAGTATGTATCACAGAGCTCCACAGTATGTGCAGTGTTTATGGGTGGGTCACAGAGCTCCACAGTAATGTGCAGTGTTTTTTTTCAGGGGGGGGGCGCAAGTAGCTGGTCTTGTCTAGGGCGCAAAATAGTCTAGCACCGGCCCTGCTCAGACCCCCCTGAACTTTGGGTCCCACCATGGCCCGCGCCAGGTGCGATCCTGACCGTGTTTTTTTGTCCCCCCGAGTTTTATTGACCTTTTTTGGGGACTCGTTTGATTTTTATTCACTACCTTCCTTGCACTTTTGCTTTTTCGTGTAACCCCCCTTTTTTTTTTGCCATGTACCGGGCAGTCCTGAGGTGTTCCACCATGGCTCTGACTG
The DNA here is from genome assembly GCA_009667805.1 of Leptobrachium leishanense. Classification (NCBI taxonomy): domain Eukaryota; kingdom Metazoa; phylum Chordata; class Amphibia; order Anura; family Megophryidae; genus Leptobrachium; species Leptobrachium leishanense. Next base: position 151,643,304 of record CM019064.1, on the reverse strand, counting down.
TCATGTTTGGCCCTCGGGCTCCCGGGCCTTGTGACATTATCCCTCCATGGCCTCCTTTGGGAGTGTGCCAGGAGCGTCACGGTGATGGCCTTTGCCACTCCCCTCACCCCCTTTTGTTTTTTGTTTTTTCTGGGTCGCCATCTTTTAACTGGTGATGTGTATAGCACCCCCCCTCTTCCCCATTATTATTTTTTATTTTCTCAATACCCCTTGCTGTTCACGTTCGTACTATTTTCTGAAGACTTTTTGTACGCCTGCCGAATTTCTCTGAGTTTATATTTTGGGTCTTCAATTTTGTTTTAATTCCTGAGGACTCATAATTTATTCCCGAAACAATTTTTCTTATTTCTTTCCAGCTGTGCTCTCTAGATGCCTAGTTAGTATTTTAGATGTCTCTTTCTGTGACCTCGTAAGATGACATGCTATGGCCCCGCGCGGCCATTTTCTTTGATGACTCGTTTTGGCCCTGCGAGGCCTTTTCTTTATGTGTGTCATGCTGACTTTACTTCACAATAAAAAAAAAATTGAATAAAACACAAACAGTGAAGAAATATAAAAACAGCAGTAGGTACTTTCGGACAGACAATAGTAAAACCGCCTGGTCACTAAGGGGTTAAATAACAAATGCTAAAAAATATAATAAGATAATTTTTTAATTTTCTTTATTTAAAATTACATTTTAAAAATAAAATTTGTACATTTAAAAGCTCAGATTATTCCAGGAAATTAAAGTCAATTTAATAATTTTTTTTATATATATATATTTACCCTTTAATTAGGGTTATTTTTCTTTTAATTTTTAGTGATTTACTTTGCCACTTTTTTTTTTAATTTAACCCTTTCAATGCGGTGGACACGCTGAGCGCGTCCTCCCTTTGCAGCCCGCGATCAGCCGGTATTCCGGCTGATCGCTCGGCCCCCGTGTGGGCTGACATCATCGATGTCAGCCCAACCTCCGGGACCCAGGCGGGCACGATAGGATCATCGCGCATGCGCGATGACGTCTATTTCAGCAACCCCCGCCATTGCAGGGAAGGTGCCTGGAAGGGGAGGGGGGAGGTCCTTCGGACCTCTCCCCCTACCCATCCGTGCGGGCCAGAGATAAAGACAGGCACCGCCTGGAAGGGCACAGCCTGCCCTTCCAAGCGGCGGCTGTCTTTAACCCTTAGGGGGCTGGATCGCGATATGGCGCCAACATGCGCCGTATCGCGGTCCCCTCCCGGAGCTGGCCGACATCTTGGATGTCGGCCAAGCTTCCGGGATATCCCCCTAATGACTGGCGTCATCGCGCAGAGGAGCGCGATGGCGCCCCAGTTTTCAAATTAACCCCTTGCTGCCACCTATGGTGGAGATATGGGGTTCCAATGAACCCCCTATCTCCCGATCCGTGACAGCTAGGGGTTAATGTTTACTATCATTGAACGGCCAGAGCGTGGCCTTTCCAATGATACCAAACAATGACCATGTAAAAAGTAAAAAAGAAAAATAAAAAAAAATAAAAAACAAATAAAATAAAAAAAAAAATTTTTTTTGTTTTTTTTTTTTAAATTTATTAGTGCAACAATATTGTTCCCATTTCAATTATAATGTGAACAATGATGCTGCACTAACGATTTTTTCTATGGGGGCGTTTGCTAAAAAACACGTAATTTTTCCCAAAAAAAAGTAACGATTCCTCATTTCTAATTTTTTTTAACAAGCGCACCCCATAGAAAATATAACCACAAACGATCGCATTTTAAAATGTGAAAAAAAAAAACACTTTACACATTGTAAATTATTGAAAATTCTAATTTTATTGCATTTTTTGCTACTATAATATACAGACATGACATAACGTGTATACATATAATAATGGCATATTATGAATCTGCACAGTCTGCCGGAAAGAACGATATATAATATGTCTGGTCATATATTAAAATAAGCTTCAAAACGCGTTTAAACATGATGAGCGAAACGGTAAAATGAGCTCAGCACAGGGGCAGGAAAAGGCTCAGCAGCGAAAGGGTTAAAGTTTTTTTTATTATGCAATCAAAAAGTCACACATCAACCAGCAGAACTGGCCTAGCAGGACCAAATAGGCATAAAGTATACTGAAAATATGGGGGGGGGGTCTAGAGATTACGTCTGAAAATTAAGAGATAAGGGGAAAAGGTGGGAAAAGAAACGTCCTCAGGTAATCCAATACAGAAGGAGGGCCTCACAGGGCCTCATATGGTCTTCTAAAAAACATCGCTATGAATAGTGACAAAAGTTGGCAAAAAGGAAGAGTCATCAAAAATGTCATATGTAAAAGAGTGTTCAGAAATCAGTAAATCTCAGCTCATGGGGGGGGGATAGAAAAAAAAAATCTAAGACAGATTGGGGCCTCACAGAGCCATAGACGGTCATCTAAAAAACAGCACTAAGAATAAGGGCAAAAATTGGCAGATAGGAAAAGTCATCGAGAATGTTCCATGAAAAAGAAGCTGTCCATAAATCAGCAAATCTCAGCTTGTGGGGGGGAGGGGAAACAGAAAAAAGGGGGGTGCGGAACCCCACAGCAGGGGCTCAGAAACGGAATCAGCTAGGTAGCAGATAGTCAACCAGGATCCGAAGAGGGCGAACTCGAGGTTCCAACAATTGTAGAGGTTAATCACCGACTAATTGCTAGGGAGTCAAAAACAAGCCACCCCTCTCCAGGGTCCCCAAAAACATATGGCACGTTGTCAAAAATAAAAGTCAAGGTTCCCCCAGCGCCCCATCGATATCAAATTTCTTTAACCCAAAGGCAGACCACCACCTCCCAAAACCTCCGACGTGCCGCCAGGGTCAGGAACGGTATGTCATTATACAGGGATATCGCGGATGATTCGAAAGTAATGACACCTCGGGCCATGGGTAATGACATCAACCGTTGCTTCGTGGGAATTTCCCGAGCCACTGCAATTATGTCTCTGGACGCTGTTTCAGGAGTTGCCGCCGACTTCCGAACGCGAACTGCAAACCAAAGACCTCCGGGTCCCCGTGAGAGAGCTTCAGCAAATAAGCTGCCAGGCGGTTAGCATACGTCAGTACCTCCTCAGGTTGCACCGATTCCGGCACCCCTCGGATCCGAATGTTACGCTGGTGGTGTCGGGCGTCTAGTGTCTCCACAGTCCGCGACAAAGCCACGACTTGTAACTGGAGGGAGTCTACCTTGTGGGAAAGGTGAGTATGGGCGTCCTCGACGATCTTCGTACGGTCGGCAATGTCCACCAAGGTCTCCTTCACCAGGGTCACCTCTGCCTTGACACCCGCCACATCAGTGCTCCACATGGCCCGCATCTCATTCATCATCCTTTTAATATCACCTTTCATGGCAAGTTGTACATCTTCTCCCGGAGCAGCAGCCAGAAAAGCAGATGAGGCAGTCTGAACGGCATCAGCATCCGGAGGCACTGACAGAGCAGCCCGTCGACGCGCCGCCTTAGCCACTTTCTTCGCAGAGGCCTTCCTGGATTTCTGGTCCTGCAGCGGAGGCTCGGACGAAATTTGGTCCTCATCACTCGCCCTTGACCATGTAAAGCCATCTTCATCCGAGGAGCCATATCCCGGGGGCAAGATGGAGGAGGAGAGGCCTGCAGCAAGGGACCTCCCGCCGCCCAGCGAGTCCCGGATGTCCCGCTGTCCCGAACCTGGCATCAGCTCAGTCCGCTTCACCGTTTTTTTCCCCATCGCAGTAATATTCGCGGCCAATGTAAAGCACTCTGCGGCAGACCAGGAGGTGCAACGAAGCCAAAACACCTCCACAGGTTCCCAAAATGGCCGCTCGCGCTGGGCCGCAGGACCTTCCCCGGGTCTTCCCGCGTCTCACCGGGCCTTCTCCGGCCGCGAAACAAGCTCTCTATGGCAGCCCTCCAGTCAGCCAAACCTCCCGAGGCAGACAGGTAAAATATCGCCGGATAAAAGTGTGGGTAATACTCATAATCACAGTCTCTATGCTGGAGCGCTTTCAAAACACGGCCGATCCCTTCCGAGTCTGGCTCCGCCCCCCGTCAATTCAATATTTAAACCATTTGGGGTTAAATTTTTGAGGCGGTATACCCACCTCATCTCTTCACAACCAAGGTCTTTTAATAAAATCCCATCCTCTTCAATTTTTCCTCAGCTCTTTTATACTCGAAAACATTAAACTATCATGCTATCTTTTAAAATGGTCTGAAACACTATCAGGGTTATTCAGAGAGCACCAAAATGTCACTGACATTTCGGTGTGCTCTCGTTCCGCACTTTGGGGAATCAAATTCCCTGACCCTGCAGGGAATTCAGCATTCACCGCAGGGTCCCCAAAGTGCATGGACAATCCGCTGACCGCATCTGAAAATCCGCTGCCTCGAACAGAAAAAACGCCGAAAAAAACACTGCACGCATCCAAAAAAAGCTGACCATCCACCGCAAACCACTGGAAAAAACGCGAATGCGTCCGAAAAAAGCCAACCACCTGCCAAACACAGCATCAGCCTGCCGCCGGAGAAAGCATACAAGCAGGCGAATGGGGTAAGAAAAAAAAAAAAAACACACGATTGAAAGTTTCAAATTTGAAATGCTGTTTGGAAAAAAAACTACTGAATGAATATGTCTGGAATTAACATATAAAGGTCCTATGAATAATAATAACAAGGTCTGTTACAGAAAAAAACGGTATTTAAAAAAATATTGGGGGGGGGGGTTTTGCCAAAAAAAGAAATCCTAGACTTTTTGCTGCAAATTAAAAGAATGGATTAATAGAATTTCAATGTTCTTGAACCCAGGACATACTTGAAAACGAGAGAAATCTCAATGTATCCTTTGCAAATAAATAAAGGTAAAATACTTTGCAAATAAATAAATAGAATAGAATAGAAAAATAATATCTGTATGTGACATAATGCCTGTATATGTTAATTGCATTGAATCTGCAATCTGAATCTTATCCCTTTACAGCAGTGAGTGACCTCACAGCTCTCCCTATATTCTGCGAATCCCAAAATTTGCAGATGGTTTTATGTCTCTCCAGGGAGTTTGGAGAGCTATAATACAAAGGTTTTTGTTTCTCCACAAGGGACACACTCATCCTGCTTTAAAAGGGTCTGAAAATTGTCTGATATGGCAATGAGTGTTTTTTAATGCATTACAATGCAAAATCGAGATAACTCGTTTTGGGGTGTGAAGGGGTTGTTCCTCCTATATAGATTTCCAGATCCAAAATGCAATCCTTTAAGTCACACTGGAGAATTAATGGAGTGTGAACCCTCGTTAACAACACTGGAACCAGTCACCCCCATGAACAAGAGGGGAAAAACCCAAGATGCTGATGCAGTAGAAGTAACCTTTTAAAAGGCAAAGTTAGATACCCTGCCATCATAATTTCATATAAAGTGCACACCTTATTTGAGATTAATTATATGTCACCTTGAATTAAATAGGAATGGTGTTGTTTTTTGGTAAATTAATAATGAAATGATTTTTTGGTTTCCCGTTAAAAGTGTCTATTAAATCAGCAATTTCACGATTATACGTGTGCATAATAATAGCGCTGTCAAGAAACATACATTTTTAATGTGAGTGCTAAGATTCAGGATAAGAGGGCTTAACCATAATTTTTAGATTGCAGATGCGTAGAACTCCACGTGTTGACTAAAAATGATGATGGGTACGTTCACAGCATGTCCAGATCACACAAGGTTAGACAGCACCATTGCGCATCTGTCAAACTTATCGGTGGGGCATGCCGATCATGGTGATAGCAGTGGCACAGCAATCTGAGGTGCAATAAGGCTAAGGTCAGACGAGCGCAGTATTAACGTGCATTTAGCCGCACTAAATCACGGCCGCGCTAGCAGCAAATTACGTCCAATGCCGGGCAGCATATGAAGAATGTCCGCACAAAAGTGCGGCCACGTAACGCAAATGGCAAACGAACGCATTTTTTCGAGAACGTCAAACCGCTAGTACTGACGTACAGAGTGCGCTGCGTCTGCTAGCGGCATGTGTGTGAGATTAGGAGACATCAGACACTGCTAATGTCCGGCCAACATCACGTCCAGACGCAAAAAGTGTTATATTGATAACCGTACAAAATCACGAATGAAAATGCGCATCGTATGACCGCTATCGCGTATTCCGTGAAAAAATGCATCCATTCGTTCGAACGCACTTTTTCACGGACAGCGCGAAAAATGCGTTAGTCTGACCCTAGCCTTAGTGCTGCTGATGTTCACCTGTCAGATGAGATTAAAAGAGCCAGTCTATGGGAGACAGTGACAGCACGCAGCATCTGTGTATGACAGGTGCACTTTACAACACATGCCATTATAAATTTTGCCACACTCACTTGGTCAAAACAAGTGGTGATACATAATGGGTTTAATAAAATTATTTCAAAGTAAATACCATTTGCTGTATCCTGTGAGACACCGGCTGTTTGGATGGGCACTTACTTTACACTCGTAACTCTGTTTGTTATCATATCCAACCCAATCGTTGTTTTTGCAGGCATACGGCACCTTCTGGTCATTGATCCATCCTTTTGTTGCTCCATTTAGCCATGTGCAGATCTAGTGGGTAAGAGAAGAATATAGAAAAGCGAATTTACAGAGAGTATGGAGTACTGCGATGGTAATTCCAGCATACGTTGGCAGATACGTGAAATGTAAACACTATCCCTGTTTGCTCCAGGTGGTACATCAACAGTTTTCCTTGACAAGCATAAGCAATCAAAGGGGAGTAAAGTATGGCAGTTCTCTGTAGGAGTACTCATTAATTAGCTGTCAGGAACAGCTCCCTGACAGAAGGACGGCATGGACTTTCCAACGGTTATGGAACTTACCTTATCTAATAAAAGTTGTCCTTTTTTTTTTTTAATGTACACCATCATAAATAATCAGTATTTAGTGGGGGGGGGGGGTCGGTTTGTTTCATCATAGCTGGTACTTGAGTCAGTTTATCCAACTTCCGAATTAAAAAATAAAAGTAAGCTACCTACTATTTTGTATTTTATATAATTATATCTATTATTTTTTACCAGAAGAAAAGTACAGTAGAATATCAGTTAATAAACAAAATGATAGAATAAGATATTTGGTTTCACACTTTACTATGGCTGGATACAAACTCACACACACCTTTATATAATTTGTGTATTCTACTTTCACCTGCAAATGAAAGTGAATACTTTACACTCCTATAATATTGCAGATGCATCTTAAAGGTTGTATTATGGGAAAGTAATGTAATTAATGACTTCTCAAAACACCATAAACCACGAGATTAAAACCTAAATCGTAAAGTATTCCAAAACACAGACATTTCATTATTTTGCCTTAATATGCTCCTCAGTTTATGGATCATAATTAAAAAAATAAATATATTTATCAATTCAATTTCTATTGGATTTTATTATTTTTATTCTGTTATGCCACCAAAAATAAGACACGTCCTTGACTGCTTCAGCTGTGTGAAGTGGAGGGCTTCCTCTGCCAACACAGCTGTCACTCTGTAGATGGAATTTTGAATATCCCACCTGTCAGGGATCAGCTCAGGGACCAAGGATGTCAGCACACTCTACAGAATAACATCTTCCTGTCTCCCAAATGCTCACAGCAGTGAGTATTGGGGGAGCCAGAAGCCCTGGACTGCTTCTGCACCAGTGTGTAAGAGATACACAATTTGTGTAGCCTACGCACCAAATTTACCAGGTAATTTCCAAAGCCCTGAGCCAAAATGAGGAGCAGCCCAGCACTGAGGGAGCAAAGGTGACTATTTTACTTTACATAAAAGACAGATTGTAAAAATAATTGTGCAGATGGGGTCAGCAGCATCTGAACAATTAATAATTTCTAAATCTTAACAATTTAAGGGGTAAAAAATGGAGGAGTAATTTTTTGTAGAGTGTTCCTTTAAGTGTTAAATGCAGCTGCGTTCTTTGGCACATGACATTGAAGCTGACTTCATCAAGTAGAAGTTCATACTCCACTGTTACAGAGCTGCACTTCACCTCACCAAACAAACGTACTTCTCGCTTATATCCTCACGTTCTTCCAACCCTAAAAGACTGGTCTCAACCTTTAACTCGCTCCTCTACCCGCCTGCGCCACCTCCCCCATTAAACCTCAGTGCTCAAGATCTCACCGGCTACTTCATAAAGAAAACTCTTACTATTCGCAACAACACCCCAACACAAGCATTTAATACTACTACTCCTACCACAGTCAACTCCATCTCAACTCTCTGCTTCTTTGCCCCAGGACAAGGATGAAGTTCACTCTGCCTTCCTCACGTGTCACTACCTGCACGCTCAACCTTATCACTTCACATCTACTATCATCTCTAGCTTCATCTCTCACTCCTGCTCTGACTCACATCTTCAACATATCCCTGTCTCCTGTTTTTCTGGCTCATTCCCCTCTCCTTTCAAGCATGCCACTATCACACCCATTCACAAGAAACCCTCCCTTGACCAAAATTCTCCTAAAAACTAGTACCGTCCAGTATCATTATTTCAACTAGCATCAAAACTTCTATAAAGGCTATTTTACGACCACTTAACCCTCTTCCTATCCTCCAAGTCCTTCGTTGACCCCTGCAATTTGTCTTAGACTCCCAACACTCAATAGAAATCGCTCTCACCAAGGTTACTAATGACCTCCTCTTCACTAAATGCAATAGCCATTACTCTGTACTTATCCATCTCCTCCACCTAAAGACCCTCAGCTCTCTTGGTCTGTATGATACCACCCTCTCTTGGCTAAAATCCTACATTGCCAATAGATCCTTCTCGGTATCACTTGCTAGCAACACCTCCTCTTCAATGCCTCTGTCAGTCGGGGTACCTCAAGGCTCTGTCCTAGGTCCTCTGCTCTTTTCCATCTATACCTTCTCACTGTTTAAGCTCATCACCAGCTATGGCTTCAAATACCACCTATACACAGATAACAACCCAGATCTGCCTCTCCACGCCTGATCTATCTCCCTCTGTTCTCACTCAGGTCAGTGACTATCTGTAAGATATCTCTTCCCGGGTGGCCTCTCACTACCTGAAAATCAATATATGTCTAAGACTGAGCTCCTTCTAAATTCCCTCTAGCTCTACTCGAATTTCAGACTTTTCTATAACTGTTAGCGGTATCGCTACCCTTCCCTCAGCCCAAGGCCACTGCTTTGGAGTGACTCTTGACATTAGTCTTTCTTTCAGCCCCCCACATCCAATCACTCTCCTCATCTTGCCGCAATCACCTGTGCAATATTGCCAAAATTTGTCCATTTCTGACTACTCAGTTAGCGTTAAACTGAAATACCTCATAATTGGCCCAGGATCCAGACTCATTTGTGTATTTTCCAGCAGAACCTGCTCCATACGCTGGCATTCCCACTTTGCATATATCGGAGTTTGAGATCTTATATGTTCTGCCGTAGGTTGGAAAGCCAATCAGGAGTTTTTCTGCTGGAGCACCATTATCTTTCCAATAATTCATAGCATATTTCTGGTTCAGTAAATGAGATGAAAAATATTCACCTACTTTAGTCAGAATTAATAAAGTAAATTTTATACAATTGCATATGACATGGCATTTTACTGTAAAAATAACAAACTACGATAGGCTTTGAAAATGCCAGAAAAGCATGTTGTAGAGATGTGTCACTGAAGACAGCTCGGGGAAAGAGTGCAGTTTCCCGAAGCACATATTTGGAACACTGACCTTTGTGCTTTTTATGAACACTACTAGTTTTGACAATCTTTGGGAGCTGTACCAGCTTTACCCCATAAACTGCTGATGAAACCGAGACGCAAAGGAGAATTTAGCGATCATTAATTTTTTCCCCTTAGCGTCCCGGTTTTAACGAGCGGCACACAATAATGCCCAAAGTCTTTTAAGCTCCCTGTTTTATCTCATTCAGCTGCTATCTCTTATCTCAGCCTGGAGAACAATCCCTTTTGCCTTATCTAAACATTCTCTCTTCTGCCTCATTAACTCTTAAATACTTTAGATTAAATAAACAAGAGCAGTAATGAAAAGCTTTTGCAGAGATTTTTGGTAAATGTTGCATTATGGGGAAAATCTAGAAGATAGAAACAGGCGATAAAGAAAACAAATTTTTTATGATTACATGCAAATATGTTAAAGACAAAAAAACAGCAGCATGTGTTTATAAAGTGGTTTTGCTTGTAATGCGAAAGTAATACAGTCACAGCTTATGTAAGTGGTAGTGTCCCTTTAAGACTTTGTCTATTTACGTATTATGGCAGATAAAGAGAGATAGAAGGATAGCGGTAACATCTTGGTTACAGATGAAACCTGTTGGCCAATGATTGAGAAGAGCAAAATATAATTTTTTTTAGTTCATGATTTTTACAAGAATTCGTTCAAAATAAATATTAAAACATATAGAAGAGATTGGTCCTTTTAATATTGTATAGGAGGTTTTTTCTTACAATGTTGAGGTACTGCAATTCACCATAATCTGTTGAACTCTGGTACAGGGGGCTGTGGTGTCTACAAACACTATCCCATCCACCATGGAAATCATAAGTCATAACACTGATAAAATCCAATGTCCTGAAAAGAAATACAGATTAGTCAAACTTCATTGTTGCAAACATCTAAAGATAAAGGACTAAATTACAATCTTCGCGCAAACGTTTGCGCCGGTGCAAAAATGCATTAACGCGAGGGGTAAAACCCTTTGCGGTGAATGCCGTATTACATCGTCAGCGCAACAAACGCGCATAATAGTCTACCGCAGATGAAACTGCACGAGCTTACTGTACGTCGCACGTCCTATACTTAACATTGTGAGGACAAATGCGTATGTGTGCAGGTATGCGGATGGTATTACAATCTATGCTAGGAATTCACGCATAGCCTTTACGCGCATAATTTTAGCAACTCCTAAAAGCTGGTGTTAATGGCAAATCTGAACAAGCTGGCCGAACCCAAATACACCAGCCCAAAAAAAATAAAAAAATAATGCAGCAAAGTATAGTTACATATTCTACTCATACCAAACCAATAAAATTGAGAAGTTGTGTGTGCATTTATTATTGCTGCAGCATATATGCTCAGATTGACTTTGGCAGGCGGAAAAATTTAACGTGAGATAATTGTGGTTCTTAATTCTGAATTAATGCTGAATCGCTTGAAAAAAACTGCGCATACTTATTTTTGAGCGCAACGGAATTACGCGAGCATTTGTGTAAATATCGGTTTACGCGCGATATTGCTCGACGGATGAAAAAATGCACGAGGGTTGTAAGTCCAGCAGTGATTTGCACACGTAAACGTTTAACGCTTGGGGCACAAATTCACGCGTTGCGCGTGCGTTCTTGCGTGAAGAATGTAATTTAGCCCAAACTCTTTTGTGTCATTCTTTCTCTTCAAATATCAACGTAAAAGATCACAAGCCTTAGCCATGGCGTAGGAGTCTCTTCAAACAATTTAAAAAGAAATTAAAATAATTATAATCTTACTTATGTTTCAACTTATATATCCCCATAAGTTGTTTCCCTACTCACTGTCCAATCTTTGCGATTTCATAGCCAGCATCAATGGTTGCCTTTCCTGCAGACACGGCTGCTGTCACAAGGAGACGTGGACGCTTTGTGGCTTCTGCTTCTGCTTTGAACGCATCAAGCAACTCCTTTTTTTTTAAAAAAAAAGAAGCAAGAGAAAAAGAAATTGCGTTTTTGGAGTCCGGTATAAAAAATAAAAGGCATTTCTGTTATTTGATGTACAACTGGCAATATAAAACCAGCAGACTTCAGAGCCCAAGTAGGGTTGCCACCTTTTCTTCAAGCCAAACCCGAACATTCTAGTGTTGGGCTTGGGCGGCCATTTTTTTTGTAGCGTATACATTATGCCTATATATAATGGCACGTGGTATGCATGGCATGTCAGGCTGGTATTTAGGCACACTGGTATTATGCATGGCAGACTTGTAATATGGCTGGCAGACTGGTATTGAGGCTAACAGACTGGTAATATGGCTGGCAGACTGGTATTGGCTGATGCTGCGGTCGCTTACATTTAGAGTTGCAGGTCATGGAGTCGGGAGTGGAGAGGTGGTGAGTGCAGATCTGGAGCGCCACTCCACTGACGGAGAGCACTGTTATCTGGAGACTCGGGAGCACCGGCCCAGGATCGCCGCACGCACGCCAGGGCAGGGCACGCGCAAGCACGTGAACCGTTGCACCTGCGCGTGACTGCCAGCGGGCGGAGCAGGCCTTCCTTGTCTCCAATCAACCGTGAAACAGACGGAGCGAGGACCGCAGCGACGGGGGCAAGCATTGAAATGTAATTATAGGGGAGATGTCCCGGTCCTGGCTCAGAGTCATCTGTCCGGGTGGCAGAGGGTGTCAAACCCAGACACATGACTCCAAAACCGGACAGTCCGGGTCAAAACCGGACAGGTGGGAACCCTAAGCCCGAGCTAGGAAGACTATAGAAAGATATAGGGCCCTATTACAATCTTTGCACAAACAACAGCGCCGCCACAAAAACGCATTAACGCAAGGGGCAAAACCCTTTGCGCATAACGTATTACAATGTTAGTGCAACAAATGCACGCAGTTTTCTAACACAGTTTTCTATCACCCATTATTCAGACACCCACATCTCATCTGATCATCTGATCGCCTGCATATTGGTATTTTCTATTTTTATTTATATTTATTTTTGTTTTTCTCCACCATGTGCTTTGCTAATTAGCATGTGAATCTCCTGCCCTATTGACACAAGCCCATTCCAGCTTCAGGTGTTGACCTTTCAGGTGTTGACATTTTAACTGCCTGAATGCAATCAGCCCGCCCTATATCACTACTATAGCAGGCTCTTTGAGCCAGGCTCTGAGTGTCATTTGCAAGTGGCATTTTTAAGTGGACATCCAGAGTTGTTTCCTGGAGTTGCGGGACTGGAGGAAGGAACTGCAAGGCCCACTTTTACTCTGGGTAAACGCACGTCTATATCATGCTTTCTCTCACGCTTCTACTTTTACTTCTACTTTTCTCCTTAAATGGAACTCCTGCCCCTCTACCACCGACCCCTACACTATCTGCATCTCTCCTCCCTCCTCTCGTCCCACATGATGGCCTCGCATGAGCTCCTTTGTTTCCTCAGAACATGGTCTCCTCTAACTCTCGCGCTGCAATCACTCCCACTCCCACAAATCCCATTCCCACCTTCTCTTTCTCACCCTCCTGCTGCTACTCTCTTCAGGTGACATATCCCCTAACCCTGGCCCCACAACACATCCAATACTTCCCTCTCATCCTATCTCCATCGCACATAAATCACCTCCCTGCAAGCCCAGCAACCTCATCCCCATAAATCCCTCAGCGCCTGTCCTCTTTCTCCTGCGCCCTCTGGAACGCTCGCTCTGTGTGCAACAAACTCACAGCAATCCATGACCTCTTCCTTTCAAACTCCTTCAACCTCCTAGCTTTAACTGAAACCTGGATAACTCCCTCTGACACGGCCTCCGTTGCTGCTCTCTCACATGGCGGTCTACACTTGAGTCATACCCCCAGACCCGGGTGAGAGAAATGGTGGCGGGGTCGGAATCCTGCTCTCTCCCACTGCACCTACCAGCATCTCCCTCCACCCCCATCCCTCTCCTTCTCCTCCTTCGAGACACACTGCATCCGCCTGTTCTCTCCTCTGGCCCTCAGGGTGGCAGTCATCTACCGCCCACCGGACCAACCTCCCAGTTCTTTGACCACTTTGCTACCTGGCTCTCTCACTTTCTGTTTTCTAATCTTCCATGCCTAGTTCTCGGGGACTTCAACATTCCCATTGACGACGATCCTTCCGCCCCTGCTGCCTCCAAACTTCTTTCACTCACGTCCTCCCTTGGACTCACACAATCCTCCCTCCTCCTCCCCACGCGCGATGGTCACGCTATTGACCTTGTCTTTTCCAACCTCTGCTCCATTTCTGAGTTCAACTGTCGCCCTTTCCCCATCTCTGACCACCACCTTCTCTCTTTCAACCTATCTGGACTTCCTAAACACCCTGCTCCCACCCCGCACACACACTCGCAGAAATCTAACAGGCTGTGGACCCCCATCAATTCTCCAACCTACTTCACCACCTCCCTCATACCTCATCCTTCACCTGCCCTGATGCTGCCACTAATCACTACAACACTACGCTTATCTCTGCTCTAGACACTCTTGCTCCTCTTCGACTCTGTAAGGCCCCACGCCGCCAGCTTCAGCCCTGGCACAACCTCCAGACTCGCTACCTGCAAAGATGCTCCCGCCCGCAGAGCGTGCCTGGAGGAAATCCCGCTCTGAAGCTGATTTTGTTCACTTCAAGTTTATTCTCCGGTCATACACCTCTGCCCTCCACTTGGCCAAACAATCCTTCTTCTCATCTCTTATATCTACGCTGTCCTCCAACCCTAAACGGCTCTGGTCCACCTTCAACACCCTCCTCTACCCACCTGCACCTCCCCCCTCAGCTGCTTCAGCGCTCAAGACCTGGCAGACTACTTCCTCAGTAAAACTTTAACTATCAGAAGCAACATCCCAACACAAGATAGTTATCTGCCACCTCCACTCCCACAGGTCCCATCTGCCACCCTCTGCCGCTTCCTCCCAACCACTGAGGAGGAAGTCAATTCCTTATTGTCCTCCTCACATCTCACCACGTGCCCGCTCGACCCCATTCCCTCACATCTAATTCCTCCCCTCTCTCCTCCCTCACCCCTGCTCTCACACACATCTTCAACCTATCTCTCTCCACTGGCTCCTTTCCATCCGCCTTCAACACGCGCTAGTTACCCTTTACTAAAGAAACCATCCCTAGATCCCAACTCTCCATCCAACTACCGTCCTGTATCCCTGCTTCCCTTTACCTCAAGCTCTTAGAAAAACTAGTCTTCAACCGCCTCTCCATCTTCCTGTCCTCCAATTCCTACTTGACCCCCTGCAATCTGGCTTCCGTCCCCTACACTCAACTGAAACTGCCCTCACCAAAGTCACCAACGACCTCCTAACTGCTAAAAAACATGGCACTATTCTATTCTCATCCTGCTTGACCACCCCCTCCTTCTACTGACCCTCAACTCTCTGGGTCTCGGTGACACTGCACTTGCTTGGATTGACTCCTATTTATCCAACAGGTCCTTCTGTGTGTCCTTTGCTGGTAACTCCTCCTCCTCATTGCCTCTATCTGTTTGGTGTACCTCAAGGCTCTGTCCTTGGTCCTCTGCTCTTTTCCATCTACACCTCCTCCGGGCAAAATCATCAACAGCTTTGGCTTTAATTACCACCTCTACGCTGATGACACTCAGATCTACCTCTCTACCCCTGATCTCTCTCCCCTGTCCTTTCCAAAGTCAGTGACTGTTTATCTGGCATCTCCTCCTGGATGGCCTCCACACCTAAAGATCAAATGTCAAAGACTGAGCTCCTACTTATTCCTCCCTCTAATGCCGCCCCACCTCCTGACTTCTCGATCACGGTGGAGGGTATCCCCATCTCCCCATCAAACCAAGTTCGCTGTCTTGGAGTTACACTTGACTCTGCTCTTTCCTTCATCCCCCACATCAAGTCTCTTTCCTCCTCCTGCCGATACCAACTTCGTAATATTTACAGAATTCGGCCATTTCTTACCACTGTCGCCACAAAACAACTCATACACGCCCTGGTAATCTCCCGACTCGACTATTGCAATAATCTCTTATCTGGCCTCCCTCTGTCCCACCTCTCCCCCCTACAATCCATC
Source organism: Leptobrachium leishanense (assembly GCA_009667805.1). NCBI lineage: Eukaryota > Metazoa > Chordata > Amphibia > Anura > Megophryidae > Leptobrachium > Leptobrachium leishanense. Next base: position 151,627,576 of record CM019064.1, on the reverse strand, counting down.
CTGAACGCCTCCGCCAGGCTAATTCACCTCACCCGCCGCTCTGTCTCTGCCGCTCCCCTCTGCGAGTCCCTTCACTGGCTCCCCATCCACTGCAGAATTAAGTTCAAAATTCTTATCCTTACCTACAAAACCCTCACTAACTCAGCTCCCCACTACCTGTCCTCACTAATCACCAAATACACCCCAGCCCGCTCCCTAAGGTCAACAGTGACCTGCGCCTAGCTTCTCCCCGCATCACCTCTTCCCATGATAGACTGCAGGATTTCTCACGCGCAGCCCCCACTCTCTGGAACGCTCTCCCTCGTACTGTCAGACTTTCCCCTAACTTCTCTTCCTTCAAACGCTCCCTGAAAACATTCCTATTTAGGGAAGCCTACCACCCAACTCACTGACGCAACCATCAATCACTCTCACCTTACAGTCCTCTCCTCCTGTTTCCAACCCCAACCCTCCCAGATTGTGAGTTCCTACGGGAATAGGGCCCTCATCTCCTCCTGTACTGTTTGTCAAATGTTGTTCAATGTATTGTAACCCTGTCTATACTGTGCTTATTGTACAGCGCTGCGGAATATGCTGGCGCTTTATAAATAAATAATAATAATAATAATAACGGGTGAACCTGCGCAAACCCTTTGCGAGCGTACTATACTGCGCGTCCTATACTTAACATTGTGAGCGCAAATGCGTTTGTGCGCTGTTACGCGGATGGTATTACAATCTATGCACAGTTTTTAACGCACAGCTTTTGCAAGCATAATTTTAGCAACTCCTAAGGCCCCCGGCACACGAGCGTATTTATGGCTCAAATGCGCCCACACTTCCCTGCGTCCGTGGGTTTTTGATGGGGAAGGTCCTCCACCGGACGTGAAAAAACCCTCTCCGTCAAAAAGCTAAACGGACGTTGAAAGGATACAAAGCGCGATTCTCCATAGGTGGATCGCGCTTTGTACGCTGAGCGCAGAGAGTGGAAGGAACGTCCACTTTTACAGACGTTCCTTCCTCTGCTCGTGTGCCGCCAGCCTAAAAGCTGGTGTTAATGGCAAATCTGAACGACCTGGCCGAACCCAAATACACCAGCCCAAAAAAAAAATGCAACACAGTATAGTTACACATTCTACGCATACCCAAACAATAAAATTGAGAGTTTGTGTGTGTTTTTATTATTGCTGCATCATATATACTCAGATTGCCACTTGAATTGTGATTCTTGTAGCTTTGTCGTACTTAGAGTATAAGTCTGAGAATTTCATTTTGGATTCTTGGATTGAATATAAGATGATTGAGGTCAGTGTGATATGGATAGGTTATGTTATGTAAAACTAGCAAGGTTAAAATTTGAGGATTAGCTTTGTTGTTGCCAAGTCCTTGTCTGAAAATTTTTAAATAGTGAAAGCACATCTGAGTGAGTTTGAGTGAGTGCGAGCGTGTGTGAGTGAGAGAGCAAATTTGAAGGATTGATTGTGGGTATGAACGTGAGTATGAGTGTGAATGTATGTGAGACTAAGGGAGTGTGCTTGAGTGATTGCAAGTAACCAAGTATGAGTGTGACTGAGCAAATATGAATGATTAAGCGAGTCTGTGTGAGAAAGTGCGAGTCTACGTGAGTGTGTCTAAGTAAGCGAATGTGAGTGTGTGAGCGAGTGTGATTAAGCCTGAGTAAGTGTAAGTGAGCTTAAGTGAGTGAATGCAAATGAGTTAGTGAGTCAGTCTCAGTGAGTGTGATCGAGTATGAGTGTGAGCAAGTGTGAAGGAGTGTGAGTATGAGCGAGTCAGGCTTGCGCTTTTGTTTACAGATAATTGTTCCTATTCCAAGGTTGGTGTTAACCGCTGGAGGTGTCTTCTGCCTGGTTGTTACATCATACAGAGGAACGCCACTCATTTACAGCCACGGAGGTTCCGCCTGGAGCGGACGGTGATTGCAATCTCCTGGATGCGGTGACTATCGGATGTGTATTTTTACAATGCTGTTTTGCACACAGATCTTTTATTGTGTGCCACTACCTTTGTGAGTGGTTCCTGTTTTACTTTATTGTATTAAATATACAGTACTGTGCAAAAGTTTTAGGCAGGTGTGAAAAAATGCTGTAAAAAAAAGAATGCTTTCACAAATGGAAGTGTTACACATTTATGTTCATAAATGAACAAAAGAGAAATCTAAATCAAATCAATATTTGGTGTGACCACCCTTTGCCTTCAAAACAGCAGCAATTCTTCTAGGTACACTTACACACAGTTTTTGAAGGAATTTGGCTGGTAGGTTGTTCCAAACATCTTGGAGAACAAAGCACAGATCTTCTGTGGATGTAGGTTTTCTCACATCCTTCTGTCTCTTTGTGTAATCCCAGACATACTCGATGATGTTGAGATCAGGGCTCTGTGGGGGCCATGCCATCACTTCCAGTACTTCTTGTTCTTCTTTACGCTGAAGATAGTTCTTAATGACTTTGGCTGTATGTTTGGGGTCGTTGTCCTGCTGCAGAATAAATTTGGGGCCAATCATACGCTTCCCTGATGGTATTGCATGATGGAAAAGTTTCTGCCTGTATTTCTCAGCATTGAGAACACCATTAATCCTGACCAAATCTCCAACTCCATTTGCAGAAATGCAGCCCCAAACGTTCAAGGAACCTCCACCATGCTTCACTGTTGCCTGCAGACACTCATTATTGTACGGCTCTCCAGCCCTTCGACTAACAAACTGCCTTCTGCTACAGCCAAATATTTCAAATTTTGACACATCAGTCCAGAGCACCTGCGGCACCCCAGTTCTGTTCTGCACCCCAGTTCCTATGTTTTCGTGCAAACTTTAGTCGCTTGGCCTTGTTCCCACGTCAAAGGTATGGCTTTTTGGCTGCAACTCTTGCATGAAGACCACTTCTGGCCAGACTTCTCCGGACAGTAGATGGGTGTACCTGGGTCCCACTGGGGGCAATAAGCTTGATGTGTCTTTCATCTGCTGCACTAAGTTTCCTTGGCCGGCCACTGCGTCTACGATCCTCAACGTTGCCCATTTCTTTGTGCTTCTTCAAAAGAGCTTGAACAGCACATCTTGAAACCCCAGACTGCTTTGAAATCTTTGTCTGGGAGAGACCTTGTTGATGCAATATAACTACCTTGTGTCTTGTTGCTGTGCTCAATCTTGCCATGACATAAAATGGTCTTTCACAATCTCACCTTGGTAGCAGAGTTTGGCTGTTCCTTACCCAGTTTTAAGACTCCTACACAGCTGTTTCTGTTTCAGTTCATGATTGGGTTTCAACCTATGTGTGATATTGATGATCATTAGCACCTGTTTGGTATAATTGGTTGATCTATACACCTGACTATAATCCTACAAAATTCCTGACTTTATGCAAGTGTACCTATGAGAATTGATGCTGGTTTGAAGGCAAAAGGTAGTAACACCAAATATTGATTTGATGTAGATTTTTCTTTTGTTCGCTCACTTTGCATGTTGAAAATTGACAAATATAAACAATCATTATTTATATTTTTGAAAGCATTCTTTGTTTACAGCATTTTTTCACACCTGCCTAAAACTTTTGCACAGTACTGTATATCTACTGTTTTACGCTATGATGCGTCCGTATGCTCTGTAATTATAGTTCATATCAAGAAGATACTTGTGAGTCCTGTTTCTAATCTATCACTGCATGCTCCACGGTTTGTTTTTTATGTAGCGTTGGTTTAAAACACTGTTGCTGTAGTACTTATTTTTGGCCACCAGAGGGAGACAAGCGCAATGTAAGAGACACTGGACAATGGGACTACATTTTCCAGCATGCTTTGCGTCGGGAACAGGAAGTGAGTGGGAAGAAGAGACTTACATCCGCAGCCTCGTGCAGAGGAAACCCAGAGCGCGCCGAGGAGTGAAGAGAGCAAGACGCACATGAGACAGACAACGATCGTGACCAGGCCCGAGTGCAGGTGCAGCCTTGCGGAGCTAGAGATCGGTTCACACTACTTGCCAGAGACCTAGTAATCCACTGCTGCAAAGTATACAAAGATACAGAGTTGCTGAAGGACCCCCAGTGAGGAGACCGCGATGATCTAGTGGGAGTGCAGGCGGTGAGCTGAGCATCTTGTGACAGAAACGGACAAGCAAGACAAGCGGATCCGCTGGCACAGAGTCCCAGTCAAGTCGAGCGGAGAGACGTCCTGGGTCGGGCAGAGTGCAGAGTATCTGGCGGATGGGTGAGAGGCCTTCCCGGCCACAGTAAAATAATAAAGCACGCTGCAAGTTTGTCTAAACCTACAGGGCCCCAACGTGACTAGTCGAAGACACATTTAAATCGTTCACTGGCCAGTTGAATCTTGTACCCGGGTACCAACACACGCATACACATACACCTTTTTGGGACACAACCTGTACGGGACTCACATTCCAACAACAAAGGGGTTAATATTCATTTTTCTTTTCCGCTGCGCGTTTCTCGCATTACGAACTTCTGTAAATATATATGTATACCGTGCTGCTTTATATATGCCAGTTTATTTGAGATCAGTAAACTATATAACGTATAAAATCCACAACAGTGCTGGTGTATATTTATTCCCTAGTGTGGGGAGACGGACCCGAGGTTTAAATTCAGCGGCTCCTCCGGGAGTGAGTGCTACATTTATATTGCAAAATACAGTAAGCTCGCGCAAGATGCGAAGCGCAAACTGATTTCACCGCAGTGTAGCGTCAACTGAGGAATATCGATGTCAGACATTAAAAGTTACTAATCCTAGCACTAACGCCTACATATCGAGATGCTACGACAAAAACAATGTAATAGGGCCCTTAGTATATGGATGTGATAAGTTTACAACAAACTTGGAATAGGGCCCTGAGTTTGTCATTTCCACAGTCTCTTTTGTTTTCAATGGTTCTCAGCATTCACCGGATTTCACATTCACAGCTTGTCCTTTGTCATTTAAATAAAGATTTTTAAAAAGTGCAGCGCTAGGTTTTTCAGTTAAGATAAAGATTCTAAATAAATTGAACCATCTATGAGTTAAAAAAACTTCAGCTCTCACTGTGACAGTGAAATAATTCAGCTCAAAGTGTCAGTTAAAATTTGAACGAGGCTGTCAGAGGTTCGGTCCTATCAATAAGTCTATGTATATATGGGATTTTCAGAAGTCCCCTACAGTACAGCCATAAGTCAGATCAGTTAGATACGCCATGTGACGAAACGGCTGCTTCAATGTTTATTTGCATTTATTTTTCCATACATCTTATTGTGCAATATTTTAGGGTAGAGTGTTGTGTTTTCTGTGTACCTTCTATCTGTATAGTGTAACCTCTGTATTACGATCCAGTTTTTGTATGGTATACACCCCCCCGTGCAAGTAATGAATTCCTTTTGTTTTCACATGCTTACATCACCCCCTCCCCTTCCCCCAGCAACTAAGGTCACCCAGCTCACTGTTATCTGATCCATTGTTTCAATACTGGGCGTGTTTCCATTGTTTCTGTACCTTCACTGTGTGTGTCTGTTAACCAGTTGCAAAATCTAAAGTGAAAATAAACTCATTCTCCATTTTGGATTGAAACTGCATGGATCTCCTGTGTGTTATTGACTGCGTCTGGCCCAGAAGCGGTACTTCTGCGGAATACTGACTTGAAGGGGAGCATTCTGCATGGAATCCCCACGGTACACGCCAGAGCACCTCGATCAGAACCATGCAAAGTCCCTGCCAAATTTTATGGTCATTGTTTGAAAGCTCCAGGAGGAGTTACACAAAAAATTTTGGATCTCAGAAGAATAATAATAAGTTTAGAATGGATAACCGTAGAAAATTAACTGAAACCTTGAGCGCAACTATATACTGTTAGATTTTAATTTCCTGTATGATATAAATATTCTGTGTTGAAAAGCCTGTTCTAATAAAATGGGCTATGACCCCCCCCCCCTCAATTCAATACTACATGCACATGTTTTCTGGCTACACATTTCCTCTCGAGGCCGGCCAGGGGATGTTGATTAAAATAGACATCCTGTGTTAACTCAACAAAATAGAACTGCCTGCGAAATCTATGTGACGTCTGATATAGAAAAACCCATCTCTGAACCATATATGGTAATAATAAGTGTTTCTTTATCTGTGATGGTCAAATTCTGACGTAGAAATATATCTGCTCTGATTGGCTGTTATATTACATTCCTATGTGGGGTGGAAATGAACCTCTTGTCTATAACGAACGCTTCTATTGGATGTTTGAAATCTACTAAATTTGTCTGTCTGAACAAAGACATCCAGACATGATATGATGAAGCTATACTTTGTGTGTGGCTGATTTTGGTGTCTCCGCCATGGCGTGCGCGCATCCTTGCTTTTTCTTATTTGAGAAGAAACTTGAAAAAGGTTTATGGCATTCCATACATGGTAATTATGCATAGAACATTGATTTGATTAGCAAAATTTTTTATTTAACATATACTCCATACAAGTCAAGCTAACTAATGAAAAACTTCTAAAAATAAAGCATACATATATATATATATATACACACACACACACATATATACATACAAAGTAGTTTCTACTTTTTCGTATAATTTGGGATGATTTTTACCCAATGTTACCGCTGTAGAGCAGCATTTCGTATTACCCATCACATTTATATTATCAATTTTGTATTTGTATTTAGATTAAAAGAGGGTTTTGGGAGTTGCGACACCGATAAAGCATTCGACAGGATATCCTGGGCCTATTTAGAGAGATTTATTAAGTTCCACCACTTTGGAAAGGTATTCCTGTCCCTATTTCGCGTGCTTTACCGCAACCCTTCCACAGTACACAGCGAATGGACTTAATTCTGCCCACTTTGTACTAGAGAGAGGAACCAGACAGGGGTGTCCCTTATCGCCATTACTGTTTAACTTTGCACTGGAACCCCTCCTACGCATTATAGAGACGTGCCCGGTAATTACGGGTATTAGTTTGTCCTCCTCGATGACTCTAAAAGTGATGGCTTTTGCAGACGATCTGTTATTGTTTCTCTCGATCCCAGCATCTGCTATTCCACCATTGTTGACTTTATTTGATTCATTTCACACAGCCTCCGGTTTCCAAATCAATTACGTTAAGTCGGTCGCTCTGCTTCTGGGACCAAAGCCACAAGGTGATTGGCTCAGACAGTTCCTCTTCTCTTGGGCCCCTACACCTTTCATTAAATACCTGGGAATCATCCTGCCGGCGGACCTTTCTCAATTATACAGTCTCAATATGGACCCCCATTTCAGCCAAACTAAGTTACTCCTGGAAGCATGGAGCTCTCTCCCTTTATCCTATCTGGGAAGGGCCGCACTTATTAAAATGACTTTATTCCCCAAATTGCTCTATCCCCTACAGGTTTTGCCGCTACTATTAAAACCCACAGATCTCCGTATGCTAAATAGACTATATGCTACGTTCATTTGGCAAGGTAAACGAGCTCGTATTCCACTTCCTGCACTCCAACAGTCATTAGCTAGGGGAGGTATCAATTTTCCTAATATAATTGACTACAATTTAGCGGCCCTATACCGTTATGCTGTTGACTGGCTGAACGGTACTTCGCACCCTTGCTGGTCGAACAGGCACTGCTTCCTTCCTCTTCCTTAACAGCGTTCCTCCATCAAAGCTCACCCATTGTCCCCCCTAGTCTACTTTCTAACCCACTATTATACTCCACGAAATTGGCCTGGATCAAGATTCGCAGGCGTCTTCAGCTCGCCTGGCAAACGACTTTGTGGTCACCTATTCTTCACAACCCCCACTTTCAAAATGCCACCCCTGCTCCGATCTTTCACACTCTGGCCCACCGCGGTTTTACTCAGGCTTGCCGTTTTCCTACACGACCCTGAAGGACCGAGTTACGCCCTTAGACATACACCCGGTATATTACTTGCAATTAAAACAATTTCTCCTTACCCAATTGAACACATTGTCTCCTAATGACTTAGCCAATTCACTTGACATGCTCCTGTTTGCCCGCCCTCTGTCCCCTCCCTCTACCTCTACTATATACGCACTTTTACAATCTTCGCTACCTACCAAACTCACCTGGGCAGCAATAACTAGATGGACCACAATCTTTCCCGAGCTTTCCAAGCAGGATTTGATTGGGGCAACCTTATTATCCAGGCACTCCCTTCCCTCTGCTAGCTACTGGGACATGTTTTATAGAATACTCCATCGAACGTATATGGCGCCCGACAGAATGGCTCGCGCGGGATTGTCATCAACCGCAAATTGTTTAAAATGTCAAGGTGCTAATGCTGATTTACGGCATTGCTTATGGTCATGTCACTTCATCAAACTATTTTGGAACACAATACGACAATTTGGCTCACAGATTCTTCGTCTAGAAATTCCTTTTACCCCGGAATGGGCCATCTTTAATCGTCCGACCCCCCCCCCACTCCCAGACCCTTTGATAAATGCCATCGCTTTTGGCTCACCCTGTTAGCTGCAACGGGCAAGAAAGCAATCTTGTCGCAATGGATCTCAGCTGCCCCTCCTTTCTTTCGCATGGTTTATGACAGAATCTACGCCATATTTTTGTCGGACTGGATCGAGGCTGCGACGCAAGAAAAGAAGACTCAGTCCTTTTTTACCAATTGGACCCCCCTTATTCGCACCCTGCCATGCGAAACTAAGGACTCCTTACGTCATACCTTTTTCTGCACCCCATGGTACTCACTACAGATGCTGCGAGGTACCGCACCCATCCCTCAAGATCCCCCTGACCACTCCTTATCCCGTTTTCTAGCTTCCTCCCCCTCAGACCCTGCAGATGCCCACACTTAACCGACCCACTTATTCTTGGGAATTGCCTTCCCTGGTTCTAATGGGAGTTGTACAATAACTTCTTCAACCGCTGGATGCCACATTTTTGTACTAGTTGAATATCTGATAATGATGTATATTAAGATGTATATCTGTATGGTTTTTTTCCTGTATGTTGATCCAAGATGAATAAAAAATATGTTTTTTTGGACAGAGCTCTGCCACACATTACAGATTTATCTTTTACATTGGATAACAGTTTGTTGTGCATTTCAAGCCAACATAATTATTTAGGCCATCTCTGTTTTACCAGTGTCCTACATACTCTATTAGCGTATATCTTCTGGAAGCACATTAGTACAGAAGAAAGCTGAAGCCCTCATTGAAGGAAAAAAAACATGATGTCAGAATGCAAAATAAAAACATAAAAATAAATACTAGTAAACCTTTTGCTTCCAAGTTTCTGAAATTATTAGGAAATAAACAATTTGTGATTTGGCAAACATTGCCTCAGTAATCGTAGGGATGTGGTTGCAAAAACCTCATATCTCCAAATAGCCTTATGAAGGCTCGACGGGGAGGGCCACACGATGTAACATGCGTAATAGTATCTCACGTTACGCCAGACGTGCTGAAACCCTCCCCATCAAAAAACTACGACGGACGTAAAATGGGCCTACAAAGCGTTTATGCTCAGCTAGGTGGCCACACAGGAGTCTGAGTGGAGAGAACGCCCGTGCTCGTGTGACTGAGGCCTTGTTATTGCTGGGAGTTCTGCAATAACCTAAATTCAAACACTACCCTTGTTTAAATATCTCAGATATATTTTGATGATCATTTTAACTACATTGACAAGCAAACACGATTGTAACTGGAAAATTGTTGTCAATTTTAGTTGCCCACCTGAGTAAGGATGGTAAATCTCTGCTTGTCCGCTGGGGGACTGCCTCGTGACCCAGGATACTCAAAGTCAAGATCAATGCCATCAAAGTCATATTTCCGGAGATAGTCAATAACAGAATCAATAAATGTTTTGCGATTGGCAGCAGTTGACACCATCACGGTGAATCTGGAGAGGAGAGGCAATGTGATCTACTATTCCTATGCAAAGGATAAATCTACATTCAATATTTCATCCTACTTACTTCTCTGTTCCAAAGTTCCAGCCCCCGATGGCCAACAATGTTAACAATTTTGGATTCCTGGTGGAAAGGAAGTAGACATATCAAGAGTCACGGTCACGGATTCCCCCTGACAACCAGATATCAGTCCCTGTATACAGAGCCCTGTCAACCCTTCCGATCCTTGAATGGTCGGTGATTCTTTCCCTAAGAAGAACTGCTAACTTCAGGGACTCAATATAGACACAACAAGCAAGGATTAACAGAGCATACAGAGTGGTTCTAATACAAAACCAGAACGGTACCAGGATTGTGGCTTTCATACAAGCCAAATCAGTAACAGGAGCTGTTATTGATTGGAATTAATTTACAAATTTATAAGTATCCATTTGTTAGTGTGCATATCTCATATAAATAAGGTTACGGCGCTCCGCTATTGTAAAAAATCTGTATTGGGTGACATAAGTTGTACATATAAACTTATCTGTGTGAGCTGCTTAAAATGTAACCTTTTTTCTCCTGAAATTGAGCGCCATACTATCCCTCAAAATTTTATTTTTATCTTATAATCATCGATTTTGCTTGGGATGGACTGGAATAACACATAGATTGGCTCTACAGATGTAATTATTCTTTGCAACACCGTCAGCAAAAGAGTTTTGTAGTGATTACTAACTGTAATTTCAAAGCGTTGAATTGCTTGTAAAGCACATCATCGTTCCATTCGTAGGGTGCAATTTTGTTGTTGTTCATGGTGGCGAAGGCATATATGAGGTGAGTGCAGAGCTGCGGGTCAATGTCCCCTGGCGTGTACGAGGCAGGTGCTGGTCGGTACTGGGACCAACTGGTAAAATAGCAAACCAGCTTATAGGGAGTTCCTGAAACACATGTAAAGGAAAATTAGACCCGCCCTATAATTTTTTTTCAACCATGTATTCCCTTTACTTTTTTTTTATTTCACAAGACTCTGGTGTAATATTTGGTTGACCCTTTTCTTCATAACCACCCATATTAGCCAGATACTCTAGCTCACATTTACCCTTTTTAAAGTAATATGAAGACTGCACATTTAGTTCCGTGGTTCATCATTTTAGCTTTCCTATTTCTCCTCAATAAAGTAAGTCCCCCCTAAAAAATAGTCAAGCACAATTGGCTTCAAACAATAGTATTGTTTGAACTGAAGTGCAATGGTACTGCTGTTGATTTAAGCAAAGTTACACCTTCAAGCGACAGTAGTAGTGCTGTTCGATTAAACATTGTTAATTTTTTCTAACTATAAGTCTAACTGTAAACCCAATTCTAACCCTAACCCAATTTACACTTTCCTTACTAAACTACATTGATAGGTTTTTCACCGTTGTTTTAATATATTGAAACTACAGTGGATTTCTACTGTTTAGATAAATTTCAAAGAATGGCAACTTCAGACATCCCAAACGGCAAAAACAAATTTCAGGGAGCCCCCTCCATTCTTTTGATGCCGTTTTTTATGGTATTTTGTTTTTCCTCCTCATTATTTTTATTTTCAAATGAAAATTAAAAATAATTAGAAACAGCTTATATCAAGTAGGTAAAAGCTTACAGGATATAATAAGATCAGGAAGGGGTATAGGAGGATTCTAGATCAAATCTGAATAACGTACATATTTTATTTGATATATATTTTTTAGATCTTTCAACAACAAAGAATAATTTGTGCTTTATTGTTGAAATGGGGAAAAAAAAAGAAACAGAAAAAAGGAATAGAACAGAGGGATACCGGTCCTTAGAATTGGCCAGGCTACCTTTGAGCACGCAAAATTTTATAAAAGAATAAAAAAAATTATATTTTTTTTACTGTAAACTGTAATTTAGCGCTTACAGGTAGGGATGTGCACCGATTTTTTCTTCGATTCGCTTCGTTTCAGCTCGTTCGGGTTTTTAAAATTTTCGTTTTAGGATCGTTTCTGCCGATTTTCGTATCGACTTTTTTTTCGTGATATCGGATATTTTCGGGTTTTTCAGATCGTCTGTTCTCCTCGTTTCAAAGTGTCTATTCGTTTTGACTTAAACTAATGGTATTTCGGATGATCCGATATTTCTGTCGATACGGTAATTCTGCCAATTCTATCATTTTTTATTAAATAAAGATCTTTTTTTCTTATGAATATGCATTGCACAACTTTATTTAGACATATTAAAATGGTATGAAAGGAAAAAAATGAAAAAACTATTTAAAAAACACAAAAATACTGACCCAAATGGTCTGACTTTAAAAATAAAAACCAGAACAAAAGGTTTTAAAACGGAAACAAAGCTGAACAAAATTATCTAAATTATCAAAATAAAATGATTTAAAACAAAAAAAATTAAAAAAAATTAATGCAGCATATGAATCCACACACTGCTGGGAAGTGCCTCTCTGTGGTATAATTAATGCAGCAAATAAATCCACACACTGCTGGGAAGCGCCTCTCTGCGGTATTATTACTGCAGCATATGAATCCGCACAATGCTGGGCAGCACTTCTCTTCTCTGCAGTATAATAAATGCGGCATAGTTTTTTCAATTTAACCCTTTCGCTGCTGAGCCATTTCACGCCTGTGTGCTGAGCTCATTTTTACCGGTTTGCTCATCATGTTTAAATGCGTTTTGAAGCCTTATTTTATTATATGACCCAGACATATTATATATCGTTCTTTCTGGCAGACTCGGCACATTCAGAATATATCATTATTATATGTATACGTCATGTCCTGTCTGTCTATTATAACAAAAAATGCAATAAAATTAGAATTTTCAATAAATTACAACATGTAAAGTGTTTTTTTCCACATTTTAACATGCAAGCGTTTGCGGTTATATTTTCAAGTGGTTACTATCCAGGGTCCTGATCTGTAGAAATTAGTCGGCTGATGTGAATAACGGAAGACGCACTGTATCCAAGGTCCCAAAGTGAAAAAAAATAAAAATAATTGAAGTCTATCCAAAGTCCCGATGTTTCACATCGGGACCTTGGATAGAGTAAAAGCAAAGCAGAAGCAAGAAGCAAAAAAAACAGAAACAGGACGGAGGAGGAAGAGGAAACATCACAAGCGCGGAAAGAAGGCAGAACCCGGGAAGAACAAAAAAGACTTATCATCCAAGGATGTACAATCAGCGCCGTTAGTGATAAATATATCAGACCATATACTTACAGACATTGAATATAAGGTATTGTCTAAGGGTCTCTCATTCTGTCCTTCTGTTCCCATTGACCTCTTCGCTCTACGTGTGGATTTAGAGAAATTTTTTCGTAATGTAAAATTAAAAGTGTTTTTCCATGGGAGAGTAGAATCTATTGATATACATACCTCTAATACTTCTGATATTTCATTCCACGCCAAAGAACTTAAACTTTGGACTAAAAGTGATTTTTCTCCACCTACGACCCCTCCCATAGAAACGTTCATTCAGTTTGTGAAGCAGGATATTGATCACCTGCTAGATCATTTTATAGATGGTAAACATCCTAATTTTTCTAAACTTGAACGACAGGCGCTAAAAGATCTAAGAGAGAATAAGAGTCTCACTCTTAAACCAGCTGATAAGGGGGGAGCGTTGGTTATTATGAACCATGCGGATTACGTAAAGGAGGTCAATAGGCAGCTTAATGATACTGACACATATAGTGTCAGCCATTTGGGTGAAGTTACACAGCTAGAGAAATTAATTGACACAGTTATCTCAGAGGCCTTAACACAGAACATCATAGACGAAGATTTATATAAATATCTTAAAAAAGAGCACGCTATCCTGCCGGTGTTTTATGTATTGCCTAAAATACATAAAAGTCTGGAGAACCCACTAGGGAGGCCTATTCTGGCTAGCACGGATTCCGTGCTTCAGCCCATATCGGTCTTCCTGGATAGGGTTCTCCAGCCTTTGGTCATTAAGACTCAGTCCTTCTTATGGGACAGTAAGGATGTGTTGAGACGCATAGCAGAACTTTCATTCACAGGTCCCGTCATTTTATTTACATGGGATGTCACGAGTCTCTATACCTCTATTCCCAATATAGAGGGTATGACAGCTATTCATGACACACTACTTAAACACTCATTTCCAGAAGAACACATCTCTTTTCTGATGAAGTTAGTGGAGATAGTGCTCCATAATAACATATTCTTATTCGGTGACATGGTGTACAAACAATGCAGAGGCATGACCATGGGATCCAATATGGCTCCAGCCTACGCCAACCTATATATGGATACATTTGAAAATCTATTCATTTATCCACATCAATTTTTTATTAACTTTGTACATACATGGTGGAGATACATCGACGATGTTTTTGGTATTTGGACTGGGACTGAAACTGACTTGACAACTTTTCTGACACAGATGAATGCAGTTAATCCTCACATTAAATTTACTATGATCTCTAATCCACTCGAGATCAATATCCTAGATCTTACCTTGAGAGTTGAGGGAACGCATCTTATTAGTGATTTGTTTGTAAAGCCAAACAGACAGAAATAGCCTTCTTCACTATAGTAGCTTTCACCCGGAGAGCACACTTAAATCATTCCCTTGTAGTCAGTTTACCAGAGTAATAAGAAATGTCTCTAATACAGACACTCGCGATGATAGACTTCAACAAATGACAAATAAATTTACTGACAGAGGTTATCCTAAAATCCTTCTACAAGAATAATATATGCGATCCAAAACTTTGGACCGCACTACCATCATTTCCCAATCAAAAAATAAAAAACATAAAGAGTCTCGCATTCCATTTATAACTAAATTTAATGAGGCCAGTAGATCCATTAATCAGATTGTACGTAAACACTGGCAGATTCTTCAAAAAGCCTATGGTGGGATTCCATCTTTTCAGTTTGCACCTATGTTCGCTCACAAAAGAAATAGAAACCTGAGGGATTCCCTTGTCAAAGCTGATGTGGGATCTCTTAGGAAGCATCAACAAGTTACTTTAGTACCGAGGAAACATGGGACTTTCCCTTGTTTACATTGTGCCTTGTGTAATGCTGTGATCAAAGGTGACTCCTTACTTCATCCACAGACAGGCGAAAAAATACCAATTCAGGGTTTCTTCACCTGCGACTCCTCATTTGTAATTTATGTTTTAAAATGTCCATGCGGCCTCCTATATGTGGGCGAAACGACCATGAAAGTGAAAGATAGAATCAGTAAACATAAATCCACGATCCGCACTATGCGGCTAGAGTTACCTGTTGCAGAACATTTTCATCTTTGCTCTCACAGTGTAGCACAACTCCGTTTCCAAGTTATTGACCAAGTCCCACCACTTAAACGTGGTGGTGATAGGACTCGTTTGTTGAAACGTAAAGAAAAAAAGTGGATACATAAACTCGATACTCTGTGGCCAAAGGGTCTGAATAGAGAATTCGATTTAAATGTATGTTTCTGAATCCTATTCTAACTTGTATCCTTCTCTTCCTCATTCCCCTAGATAACAACATGTGTTCCCCACATTATGGGGGTTTCACGTGATGGTCATCGGGTAACAAGCTCTATTATGGTAGACTGTATGAATTGTAGAATTGTTAATATGATATATTTTGATATATAACATCTAGATTGTATTTTCTATACATCTGTTATAAGATCAATGATAGGATTTACATATATGTATACATGTCTTTCCATATACCAGTGAGGTAGTGGCATCATTCATTATTCATTATGCAGTTGCATATAAGTTACACGATACACATATGCAGAATACCATAAAAACGAGAACACATATATCTACAGATACTGATTGTTCAGTTATTGGTATGTCATATTATTCTTTTTTTTGTAAATATCTGTTTATTAAATTTCAGGGTAAACACATAAATCACAGAAACCAGTGAACTCGCAGGATCACAGTAATTGCAAACAAACATTTATGGACACGCAGGTCCAATATGGGCTACAATGCTTACACATTACTAAAAAGGGAAATAAGGGGTATGGAGGGGAAATGACGGTAGGAGCATACGCCATGTGAGCATCCTGTCATTCTCTTATATACAAAGCTCCCTAGAAACCTTCTCCTATTCGGGGAGGGTCAGTAACGCTCTGAATGAGGTGGCCGAGGATCTGAGAACCCAGTTCGACCATATTTCAGAGTATAAAGGTAGTCGGTCGGAGGCCTTGAATATCAAATGTTCGATGGAGTGAAGTTCTTCCATGCGGGTAAACCAGAGTGTGAGGGGTGGGGGGGTGAGCTGTCTCCAGAACAGAGGTATTAAGGCCTTGGCGGTGTTCAGGACCCGAATGGCCAGTGTGCGTTTGTACGAAGCTATCGAGTAATTATTATGATGTAGGAGTAGAGCAGCAGGTGTAAACTCTGGGAGAGGGTCAATGAATTCTTTGAGTATGTCATATATTCGAGCCCAGAAGGGTCGGATTATTTGGCATTCCCACCAGATATGTAACATATCACCCAGTGCATCGTTGCATCGCCAGCAGAGCGCAGGAACCTGTGGGTCATAACGATTAATTATGTCCGGTGTCCGGTACCAAAAGCTAAGTTCTTTATATGCGGTTTCTTGCAATTTGGAAGAGGTGGAGCAATGATGAGTTAATTCACATATCTTGGACCATTGGTCGTCCGAAAGTGTGATATTTAATACGGACTCCCATTTTCCCATGTAAGGCGGTGGAATGGCAGAGGTCGCATCCCTGAGCAACGTGTACAGCAGTGATAGGCCATGTGAGAGAGGTCCCGTACTGTGACATATTCTCTCAAATGTCCATAGTGGGCGCCCCAACTGATGTTGTTGGGGGATACCGTCAAAGTAGTGCCGAATCTGGGCGTAATGAAATGAGTGAAGAAATGAAACATGTCTGTCTTGCATTATGTCAGTCAGCGATCAGCGAGCCGAAGCATCAAAAAAAGTGCAGTATGCGAGGAGTGGGGGTGAGTATCAGCCTTCTGACCGAGTGAGGGTCTAGACCAGGAAGGTAGTCCTCATTGTGTATCACCGGGGTCATGGGAGAGGGAAAGGAGGTGAGGTTAAATTTAATCGCTATCCGGCGCCATATTCCGTACGTTGCCCCCACATATGGCGAGGAATTGGCCAGTTTCCTACCTACTTTCAATGGCAGCCACGGAAGAACTGTCATCGGCCTCCCCACCAATTCTTGCTCCACTGCTCTCCACAATTTAACCGATCCCTCTCTTGACCACTCAACCACCCTCTGTAAGTGACAGGCCTGATGGTAAAGGCTAAAATTGGGTAAGGCCAGGCCCCCCGCCGCTCTAGATCTAGTGAGTACCTGGTAGCTTGTCCTAGGGCGTTTACCCCTCCAAATATAGGTGGCCACTAAAGACCTGAGGGAAGCAAGGAACGCCCGAGGGAGATCAATAGGTATCGTTTGTAACAAGTAGAGGAGTCGGGGTTGTACGTTCATCTTGATCACTGCGATACGTCCCAGCCACGAGATGTGTGGGTAATTCCAACTGGCTAGGTCACGCTGTATGAGTGTAAATAGTGGAGGGAAGTTATCTCGAAAGAGGTGTGAGCTTTGTGATGAGAGCCAGATGCCTAGGTATTTAATTTTGTCGGCAGCCCATGTGAAAGCGAAGTATAGTTTTAAGGCTTGAGCTCTGGAATCAGGGACTGAAACATTGAGGATATGGGATTTAAGATTGGTTAGTCTGCTGTAGTCCCCAAAGGCCACCATGATCGCCGGTAGGGACACCTCCGGCCTTGTGACGAAAAACAGGAGGTCATCCGCGTACGCCGCAACCTTGTGGTGTTGAGGACCCACCTGAACCCCCGAAATATCCGAATTTAACCGTATGGCCTCCAAGAATGGTTCTAGGGTCAATACGAATAGTAACGGCGAGAGCGGACATCCTTGTCGTGTGCCGTTGCGGATAGGAAATGGGGCCGTGAACGTGCAGTTGCGTTTCCATATAGAGCTCCTATCCAAGCGCGGAGGTGAGGGCCCAGGCCAATGCGTGTCAGGGAGAGTGATATGAAGTCCCAGTCTACCCTATCAAAGGCTTTCTCCGCGTCTGTGGATAGGAGCGCTAGCTCCTGGGATGAGCGGCGGGCATGATGCATAAGTTGCAAAGTTCGCATGGTGTTGTCCCGGGCCTCTCGGCCAGGCACAAACCCCACCTGGTGGCATGGACAAGGGCGGGAAGGAAGGCTTGAGTCTTTCAGCTAGGATTTTTGCAGACAACTTCAGGTCACAGTTCAATAAAGAAATGGGTCTGTAACTGGAGCAGAGGTCGGTGTCTTTACCCTCTTTTGGTAGGATCGTTATGTTGGCACATAGGGACTGGGGAGGGAGAGGGTGCCCCTCTGCCAGGTCATTATAAGCTGTCAAGAGGTGTGGGGAGAGGATTGCAGTGTAGATTTTGTAGTATCGGATTGGGAGACCATCGGGCCGGGGCTTTTACCAGTTTTGGAGGTTTTAAGTGCCAGGGCTAGTTCGTCTGCTGTCAAGGGCCGGTCTAAAAGTTCTGACGTTTGACTTGAGATTCGTGTCTGTAGTGGAGTATTTAGAGAGGCAAGCCATAATGTCCGCGCGTTTACGAGCCACGTCTTGGGGCTAGTATCACCTTGTAGGTCATAAAGCGCAGCATAATAGTCTTGTGTAATTTGAAGAAGCTTTGCGGGCAACCGTTGTGTTACGCCCTGTGAGTCGCGCAATTTCGCTATGTATGTAGCTGAGCGTTTTTTAGCTATCATGCGCGCTAATAACCTCCCACTCTTATCTCCGTGTAGGTGGAAAAGGGCCTTAGAACGTAAGTATGATCTGTGATAAGTCATGTTCTTAAGTGCAGTTAGGGCTCTGCGCAGTTCAGTCAGGTGTGCTATAGTTTCAGGGTTACCCTCCCTCTTGTGATCGGAGCAGATCTGGGCTATCTGGTGCTGTAGGTCTCGCATGGCTGCCGATCGGCTTTTAGCCAGTTCAGCGCCTTTTCTGATGAAGTAGCCTCTGATCACGCATTTATGCGCCTCCCACACTAGCGGCGAGGCCACCTCACCAGTGGCATTTTCCTCAAAAAATGTCGTGAGGGTCTGCCGTCCCTCCTCAACCACAAGCGGGTCAGACAAGAGGGAATCATTAAGGCGCCAGTTAGGTGCAGTCGGCCTGAACATGGGAGAGCGCAAAGTGATAGAGACAGGGCGTGGTCCGACCACGTGGCCATACCAATAGCTGCGCTGCGTAGAGCCGAGAGGTAATATTGTGGTATGAACAGGTAATCAATCCTAGAGTAGGATTGGGAAGGATGCGCATAGAATGAGTAGTCTTTGTCCTCAGGGTATAGAGTCCGCCAGCAATCTACAAGTCTCGACGTGTGTAGGGAGTTGCGGCATGAGCGTATTATGTGTAGCGGTATGACGAGTTACCCGCGGAAGTGTCCCGAGCTGGTTCTAAGGGCACGTTGAGATCCCCTCCGAGCACGACCAACCCCTCGGCGAAGTCTCGTAGAGTACGTAGTGTAGCGGAGAGCAGGGCCGTCTTTAAGGAGGGGCAAAAGGGGCAGGTGCCCCAGGCCCAGTCATAGTTGAGGGGCCCAAAGCATGCTGCTTTGTTGTGGGCTGCTGGGGCCGTTTTACAGTGGTGGCTCTGTGTGTTTTGGAGGCCCCAGGCTTCTGTGGAAGCCCTGCAGCCTTCCTAGGCCCGGGTGCCCCCTCTGATGATGTCAGAGAGGGCATGCCACAGGGGGCGGGGCCAAACGGGAGGAAGCCAGTTGAGGTTTCCTGACTGCCTAGGCCTGGACACACCCTAATCAAAATACCTCACATGGAGACTGCAGCTCCTTGTGCTGACTCCACCCCCTTCTTCCACAGACAGAGCCATGAGCCTCCACGTGCTGCTGGAGTACAAGAAGGTATTTGAGGGGGGGGGCTGGTATTTGGGGGGGCCCTAGGAGAAACACAGGACAGGTCCTGCTAAAAAACTGGCTGCACATCACAATCTCCCTCCAGCTCTCAGCTCAGAGGCTCCTCTCCTTAATGCAGCAAGAGCTGTGCAGAGGCTGACTGTCACAATCTGTGTGTAGCAAGTTTGTGTGCACAGACTAATACAGGGAGAAATTAAACCTCTGAGCTTGCAATCTGACTCTGGGGGCTGCAGAGGTTTGGGAGAAGCAGAAGTTATCTGTCAGTGATCTGAGGCGCGTTCAGTTCCTCAGCAGCTGCTGAATTGTTCCATTGCAGCAGATCAGTTTGCTGCAGCAGTCTCATTGAACGCGTTGGCTGTGAATATGGAAGCGAAAGGGCAGAGGATTGCTTAATGAAAGGTGCTGTGTCTGCAATAGCCACTTTTGTCCATTTTATTACATCTTTAGTGTTACTGTTTTGCTCCACCAAACCTACAAACTGAACATTTCCTTATTGGATTATTTGCTCCGTAGAGGAGGTCATCTTTCGTACGTCACACTCAGCTAACCCCGCAGCACCTCTCGACTTGGATGCAAGTGCTAAGTTAGCAGTGCCGAGCGCTGAGCTGCAGAACACCATTCAGTGGCGAATTGCTAACTTGCAGCGGCTGAGCAACTGAACGCGCCTCAGGCTGTATTCCGGGAGCAGCATGTGGGGAGTGAGCTTAAACTTCTTTGGTTAAGGGAAGTTAACCCTCTCCACTCACTATCCCAGATAATGCACTTTTATTTATAGCTTACTACTGTGGTATAAATAAATGCAGGTTCTTACCTAAGCGCTCACAGTTTGCATGGAATGGGCAAACATGGATTCACATGCATTATTTTTTTCAACATTTTATAATTATTTAAATATAAATATATCATTATTTTAAAAACGTTTAATAATCATTTTAATATAGTTAAAATAAAATATATTTTCATACTTAAAATTTTAATAATATAATGAAGACTAAAAAGCAATGAACCTGAAAAAAGTC
Organism: Leptobrachium leishanense; assembly: GCA_009667805.1. Lineage (NCBI taxonomy): Eukaryota > Metazoa > Chordata > Amphibia > Anura > Megophryidae > Leptobrachium > Leptobrachium leishanense. The sequence goes on along the minus strand of CM019064.1, from coordinate 151,606,808 downwards.
TAGAAATGTGAAATGCTAATCTATAGTTAATGGCACCACGATATTATGAGTAATCCAAGGAATACAGACTCAATTTGAGAACTATTTGATCTCTAAAATATGCCATTCATACCTATATTATGACAAAAGTATATAAAATTGCATAATCATTATTAAATGTAGAATGAAAAGGACACCAGGCATAAGGACCAGTGTGATGTCCTTTGTATTCTACAATTTAATGAAGATTAAACTGGTTTACAGATACTTCTGTTTAATGAGATCTATTAATTCTCAAAGTTAGTAATGATATAATTATTAGAATATATAATTTCAGTTTTATTGCTGTGGAGCTCTGCGATGTTATGCTCACACACTGCACATTACTGTCATTGTTTGAAAGTCTGTAGAGACTTTGATCCAACCACCTCAACAGGCAGAGAATTCCACAGCTTTATTGCTCTTCCTGTAAAAAGAAAGCTATGCGTTATGCTAAATTTCCTTTTTGTCCAGACAAAAACATTATGTGTTTATGTATATAGAATGTGTGTAAATATATATATCTTCTAATATATAAGCCCATGATGTATTTGTGTATTTGTTTTGGGGTTTTTGGATGTTGGGGTGGAGAGAAAAATCATGCAGTGTGCGGGCTATCGGGTAGGGGGGGGGGCCCAAGAAAATGTTTGCCCAGGGTCCAATCAATATTAAAGACGGGCCTGGCGGAGAGGAACTTGTGTTGTGCTTTGTTAGGGGCGTAACAGTTGGCAAAGGTGTATACCTGGTCTAAGATCCGGCCCTTGACAAAAACAAAGCGGCCTCCCGCATCAGTCACAGAATCAAGTAGCTGAAACGGGACGCGTCTGTGAAATATAATCGCAGTCCCCTTAGTTTTAGCCTCAGGATTATTGCTATAGAAGCCTAGTGGGTAATAAGAGTTCGTCAGGGTGGGCGCCTTCCTTCCTGAAAGTGAGTCTCCTGTATTAGCACAACCGACGCCTTCTGGGATCGGAAGTCTCTCATGGCGTGGGAACGTTTTTCAGGGACATTTAAACCATTCGCATTTATAGAAACAATGACCAAATCTGCAGGTGTAAGTGGCGTGCCGTGTGCAGTCGACATATCAAATTCCTCAGGGGGGGGGTCGGGAAACAAAACAAGGGAAGGCAAGGGGAAACTATATACAATCACAAAGAGGCGATGAGCGGCGGGTGCGACAACGCCACTAGTGAAAACACCAGATGACGGTCGCACTCTGCGAGGCCGCTAACCTCGGCGGGGTACGCAACCGGGCCCCAGGCGGGACCAACCGGTAATTAAGGAGAAAAAAGTAAGAAACATAACAGTGTGGAGTCACTCTATGACTCAAGAAGGCAGTAAAGTAAAACATATACGGCAAACATTTAGGAGGCCGAAGGCCATCTTGCATTGAATTATTAAAGACGAACCTGACCGGGTTTGGGGTTGGGACAAGTCCACGTGCGGATTCCGAGGGAGGAGACCCCTCACATAGTCAGTCCAGCAATGTGGGATAGCGAAAAAGGGCCACCCAGTCCAGTGGTGGTATCCTGCCAGAATTAAAATAGTGAAAAGGCAGGGTGGTGAGGGGTTGTCTGCTCAGTAAGGAGCATCAACAGGTGTCCCCTTCCTCAGTCAGTAATTCCCTTTACCCTCTTCGAGAAACGGGTAGCCCCTAGGTGAGGCGGTAAGGAGGCCAGGAGGATGTTCTGTGCAGTCTGGCGATTCATTCGAGAGAGTAAAAGAGAAATAAACATCCTATCTTCGTGGCACATCACTGAAAGGGTTGAAAGTTACAGATCGCTGTCTGTAGATTGGCCCAGTCCAAAGGGGCAGCCCAACGTGGATCTACCTGATTCGGCTATAGGGCTCGAGAGGTACCATTCCAGGCAGATGGAGTCATGGCGTGGGAGCGGGGTGGATCCGGATCACAGCTGCGAGCCGGTGCGTCTCCCGGCTTGACCACGGTTTCGTCCTGGACGTGGCGGGAGAGGAGTCTGGCGTGCCCCACGTGCCGCTTGATTATAAAGAGCAAGGGGATCCGGCCAGGGAAATTGTAAAGGTGGTAATTGGAGATCTGTCGATAAGGTCGCCACATCCTCAGGGGATTGTAAAACAAAGGTGCCTTGATCCGAAAGAACCGCTAGGCCAGTTGGCGTGTGCCAGCGGTAGCGAAGCTGTTGGTCGCGTAAAAGCGATGTAAGCGGTTTCAGGGCACGTCTATAGGCCAGGGTCGCCGGCGATAGGTCTGGGTACAGTTGTAGCTCAGTCCCTGCATAAGAGAATTGCGTGGCCTCACGCGCTTTACGCAGTATGTCTTCTTTGAGGCCATAATCATAGAGGCAGCATATGACGTCCCGTGGTGGGCTCCCCGTGGTCCCCTTGGGTCTGAGGGCTCGATGCGCCCGAACAAAATCAATGGCTGAGGATTCAGGTCTGTCCAGGAAAGTATTGAAAATCGATAAGAGCATACCCGTCAGTTGATCCGCAGATGTTTCGGTTTCAGGTAGACCCCTCAGCCGTAGGTTATTGCGGCGGCCCCTGTTATCTAAGTCCGCTATGTGGAGGGCCATATTACGAAGTTGAGTAGAGCGTAATTGCAGGACTGATGTGGATACTTCTTGGGCTAGCCGCAGTGAGTCAGATCCCTGTTCCAATGTGTCCACCCTGTGTGTAAGGCCCTGGATGTCGTGGCGCACGTGTTGCAGTTCCGCCATGATGGAGGAGCGTAATTCGGCGTTTGCCTCCTTTAAGTCAGTTTTCGTGGGCAGATTGCGAAGCAGGGGGAGCCAGACCGCTGGATCAAGCGAGGTGGGTGCCTCTGCGTGTGAGGAGGTGAGCAGGGACGGTTCAGGGTCCGTTGGTGTCCTCACCTCATCCGCCATCTTGTCCGGCGGGCCCGCCGGGAGATCCAAGGGCCCCACCAAAAAGCGGCGCAAAGATGGGGTATCTGCCGCCCGATCTGATCCCTGAGGCTTCTGAGCGCCGGGGGTCTTATTTGCTTTCCCCATCGCCGGTCAGGGAGTGCAGGAGAGCCGTTTGGTGCTGGAGTCTGAGCGGAGCTCCACACTCACGCGGCCATTCCGGATGGAGCCCAAGCCACGCCCACCGTCATATTATTCTTAGACACCTTAGACACCCCTCCAATTTTCTTTTAACTTTTTAAACCCTTTTCTTCTCTTTTTTTTCCTTTATCTTTTTTCTTTTCTTTTCTACGTAATTTCATTCATTTTTTTATACTAGGCCCCCCTTTTTGCCCAATATTCTTGGGGCTGCATGTTTGTAACATGATTCATCTGCTTTAAATACTTAATCACATAATTGGTTAATTGCAGAAGCATGCAGGCAATCTAGGTGGTATAAGTAAAAGGGTTTTTTGATGTGTGTATATGTATGATTAAGACCTGCGGGTCGAAACGTCACATGATTTTGTCTTGAGGTTTGCTGTACCCGAATAAATTCTTTTTTCCTCACTTGAAGATGCCACCTCTCTTTTGCTTCTACTTATCTATGGGATTTGCGGCGCCCCCTCGGTGGTGATCTCGTGAGGTCTCTCAAGTCTGGGCTCCCTTCCGGTGGAGATCGTGGTATTTGTTTTTTGTTTTTTTGTTTTTTTTTTTGCTTGGATAGAGTAAGTCAGGGCTCAAAATTTCAAGTCCCAAGCTACTAGCCAGGATTTAAGAGTTACTCGCCACCAGTTGCCCCACCTAACCCCTACCCTGCCCTTAACTCAACCCCTAAACACACTCTTAAATTATCAGATACATATATAACCAGACATCAGAGCCTAGTGTGAGCAGAGCGAGGATGCAGCGAAGCTCATCTCCAACCCCTGCCAGTGAGGAAGGCAGCTGCTCCCCGCCATCATGCAGCCTGGGGGGAGTTGCAGGAGGCACAGGGGTCTTTGGACCGCTGAATCTCTGCTCCTCTCCCCTGCCAGTGATAGAGATGCTGGGAGCAGCTGCCTACCCTGAGACAGCGCGTCTCTGTGCTGCCTGGATCCAGGGAAGAAATGCTGCACCCCAAAACTGCACCAACCAGAACATATTCAGGGTGTGTTTGAGGTTCCTCCATATATTCAGGGTGTGTGGGTGTCTTTTTAGAGGCTCCTCCATTTATTCAGTGTGTGCGGGTATATTTTTAGGGGTTCCTCCATATATTCAGGGTGTGCTTTTGTCTTTATAGGGGCTCCTCCATATATTCAGGGTGTGCGGGTGTCTTTTTAGGAGCTCAGTGTGTGCAGGTGTATTTTTATTGGCTCCTCCATATATTCAGTGTGTGCTTGTGTCTTTTTCGGGGCTCCTCCATATATTCAGGGTTGTGCGGGTGTCTTATAAGGGCTCCTCCGTATATTTAGGGTATGCGGTTGTCTTTTTAGGCGCTCCTCCATATATTTAGGGTGTGCGGGTGTCTTTTTAGGGGCTCAGGGTGTGCGGGTGTATTTTTAGTGGCTCCTCCATATATTCAGGGTGTGTGGGTGTCTTTTTAGGCTGGGGTCAGACCAGCGCACTTTTAACGTGCGTTCTGGCGCACATAATTACGGCCGCACTAGCAGCAGATGACGGGCAATGACGGCCAATATACGATGTACGGCCGCACAAAAGTCCGGCCGTGCAACGCAAGTGGAATTTGAACGCATTTTTCTGAGAACGCTGAACCGCTAGTACTGACGTACTGAGTGCGCAGCTGCGGCATAGCGGTGTGTTTACGTGATTAGGAGATGTCAGACACTGCTAATGTCCAGCCTACATAACGTCCAGACGCAAAAAGAGTTTTATTGACGATCCGTCAAATGCCCGAAAATGCGCGTCGTCTGACCGTTTTTGCGCATTTCGTGAAAGAATACATCAATGCGTTCGGACGCACTTTTTCACATTCGCGGGGAAAAATGCTTTCGTCTGACCCTAGCCTTAGGGGCTTCTCCATATATTCAGGGTGTGTGGGTGTCTTTTTAGGGGCTTCTCCATATATTCAGGATGTGTGTGTGTCTTTTTAGGGCTTCTCCATATATTTAGGGTGTGTGTGTGTGTCTTTTTAGAGGCTCCTCCATACATTCAGGGTGTGTGGGTGTGTTTTAGGTTCCTACATATATTCAGGGTGTGCAGGTGTGTTTTAGGTTCCTCCATATATTCAGGGTATGCGGGATTGAGGGCTAAAATATACACCCCTGTAGTTTACAGATTCGTTAGTATGGGGGTTATTCAGAAAGCTGTGCTTGCTGTAGTTGCAACAGCAGCAAATTTAATCGTGTTATCAAAAAGGGAAGTTCATGCAGCAGCAGGAGAAACTTCATTGATTAAACTTCTACCATTGTTTAGCTTCGCACCATTAAAAAAGTGAAATTCTAAATCTGTCGCTGTTGCAACTGCAGGCACTCTGACACCTCCTGAGTAACACTGACTTTTTAGTACTTTAAACTCCTTTATATATCCACAAACCACAAATATTTTGGGAAACTAAAAAATAAAAAGCCATAGGAGAGCTAGTGTGACTAGGGACAGATGGAAGCGGTTTGAATAAAGGGAGCAGATGAGAGTGATAGGAGTTGTGGGAAAGCCCTCATATGAGATGGGGGGGGGGTATTGGTTGTATTAAATGAATGTGACATTTGTTAGAACGGCAATAGGAGTTTCTCGGTCTTCGTTTCTTCGGAACCTGTAAAACAAATGCTTATGCCAGCTATTGAATACGGAGATGTAGTGTATGCAGCCGCCCCACAAACGCACCTCCAGAAACTTACTAAATTGTATAACTCATTCTGCCGCTTTGTGCTACAATGTAACTACATGACCCACCATTGTGACATGTTAAAAAAGAACTGGCCATCGCTGGAATCTAGATGCACCCTTCACCTTTCCAACCTGGTGTTTAAGAGCTTTTTTGGGAAGCTACCACCCTACCTGAATAGGCTGCTTCCCTCAGCAGTTCCCTCATCCTATAACCTCCGATCCAGGACCAGCACCTTACTTGCAATACCGCAATACAAAAAGAAAGTGGCTCGATCCTCATTTTCCTACAGAGCACCGCAAATATGGAATAACCTCCCAGACGCCATCAAATCTTCCCCCAGTCTAAAGTCCCTTAAGAGCTCCCTATTAACATACCTCAAGAAGGAATGCACCTGTAAACTTGTAACATAGTGACTATATTTCCTACATATTTATTTTCTGTTAATCTGTATATTTGTTTTGTGTTAATTTCTTGCATTTTACTACTTTGTATTTCTGTAACCATGTTCTTGAACGCAGGACATACTTGAAAACGAGAGAAATCTCAATGTATCCTTCCTGGTAAAATCCTTTATAAATAAAATAAATCAGGCAAAGGCACCATTAATCTAAAACACACATGTAAGAGCTATAGGAAGTCTATAAACATTTATTTCAGACCTTCAGCCTCTCCAGGTTTAACTCTTCATAATCCCTGGGGGGGGGGGGGTCACAGAGTGATCATACTGCAGCTCTTGGCTGCTTACCTGTATCTGTGACCCCAGGGGGCAGGATAAGGAGGACAAAGGGTGTGAGGACCACCTGCTATCTGAAATCATCCAGGCTCCTGAGTGCACACTCTCCCAGCACTGAAAGGCTGGTGCTGCCTGTATAAGGGTCAATAACCTGCTTCCTGTCACCATCACCTTCTGCTGCTTGGCTCCCCTTACCTCCTTCATTGTGTGTACAGGGGCTCTGGGCCATCCTCCTCATCCTCATCAGAGTGTGTGTGTGTTTGTGCTGCACTGCAGGGGCTGTGGCTCATCCTGCCCCTTCCTTATCAGTGTGTGCAGGGTTCTCTGGGCCATCCCCGCCCCTTCACAAAACACATGCATGCAAGGGCTCCAGCTACTCAATGACCCATAGCAGACAGAGCTAGCCCTGCTGTTGCATTAACCCTAGCTCTGCCTGTCACACTTGCAGAGCCCGGTGCTGTGCTGCTCTTGCCTGACAGCCTTGAGAGTCTGTCACTGGCAGGGGACAGGGCAGGCATGGACGGCAGCCGTCCGGCACGCCCTCTCTGATGTCAAAGGGGGCCACCATCTTGGACCCTCCGGCCAGCCCAGAAAAAAAACAAACACTGCTGGCGGAATACACAGCAGCTCAGGCAGCACAAAATGATTTATCATGCTGCCTGCAACTGCATTCCCACTCGCCCTCAGGTAGTTTCCACTAGCAAAATGCGAGCAGGCTTTGCGGGCTGGAGTAAGTATTCTGTTATTCACATCAGCCGACTATTGTCTACACTGTAGATCAGGACCCTGGATAGTCGGGAAAATGTCGCTATTTTTAACAAACGCACCGCATACAAAAATCGTTAGTGCAGCATTATTGTTCACATTATAATTGAAATGGGAACAATATTGCTGCATTAACTAAACAAAAACAAAAAAAAACTTATTTAAAAAAATTAAAAAAAAATAAATAAACATCTATTTTTTTTTATTCGTAATTTTTATTTTTAAAATTTTTTTTTTTCATTATCATGTTTGATATCGTTGGAAAGGCCATGCTCTGGCCGATCCAACGATATCAAACATTAACCCCTAGCTCGGATCGGGAGATAGGGGGTTCCAATGAACCCCCTATCTCCACCATTGGTGGCAGCTAGGGGTTAACTCCTATGCACGATGACGCCAGTCCTCAGGGGGAGTTCCCGGAGGCTTGGCCGAAATCCAAGATGTCGGCCAGCTCCGGGAAAGGATCACGAACCGGCGCTTTTCAGCGCCGATTCGTGATCCGGCTCCCCAGGGGTTAATGACAGCCACCGTTTGGAAGGGCAGGCTGTGCCCTTCCAAACGGTGCCTGGATTAACCCCTGCCCCCCGGCGATCGGAAGGGAGAGAGGTCTGAAGGACCTCGCCCCCCTCCCTCTCAGGCGCCTCCTCCGCATATGCGGGGGGGTGTCTGAATTAGATGTCATCGCGCCGCCGCGATGACATCTAATTGCTCCACCGGGGTCCCGAGTGCTGGGCTGACATCCAAGATGTCAGCCCGCACCGGGGGGGCGCAGCAATCTGCCGGAATCCGGCGGATTGCTGTCTCCTGTGCATGGATGCGCTCAGCGCGTCCATAGCACAGGAGAACCACTTGGCTGGACGCGCTGAGCGCGTCCATAGCAGCCAAGTGGTTAATGAAGATAGAATCTTCCCTCTGCGGGCTCCCGGTAACCCATAAGTAGTATACAATAAGAAGGTAGAGGGTAATCCTACAACAAATTAAAATCACTTAGTATTTGAATCAATTCACGCACATCAAAAAACAAGATCGTTATCACCATTCCATGGATGCCTAGGACCTGGGGTATGATTTCCTCCATAGCCGGTGCACTTCAGGAACAATCAGCCAAGACCAAAGGTTCTCCAGTCAAAGGATTTTATTAATAAAAATAAAGATAAGACTGCTCACGCTTGATGCGTTTCGTCAAAAGACTTCATCAGGAGAAATATGTGCAGTCATAAGTACATGGTTAAAACACTTTTATTTTTTAACCATGTACTTATGACTGCACATATTGCTCCTGATGAAGTCTTTTGACGAAACGCGTCGAGCGTGAGCAGTCTTATCTTTATTTTTATTTTTATTAATAAAATCCTTTGACTGAAGAAACTTTGGTCTTGGCTGATAGTTCCTGAAGTGCACCGGCTGTGGAGGAAATCATACCCCAGGTCCTAGGCATCCATGGAACGGTGATAACGATCTTGTTTTTTGATGTGCGTGAATTGATTCAAATACTATTTGTTCATTTAACATGCACCTCTAAGTGATTTTAATTCGTTGTAGGATTACCCTCTACCTTCTTCTTATTGCTCACTAGGACCATGTCTGGGATCGCCAGATCACCTCGGAAGGCAAAAATGAAGGTGGTGGCGGAACAGCTGTTTGCAGCTCGACAGACGCTGGCTACCCAAGATGGTGGCTGTTTGAAACAGACCACCTTACAATCTACTCTGCAATCTACCCTGCAGTCTACCTTTACTGGAGGATCAGATGCTGAAGAGGTAGGAGAGGGAGGAGATGTGGCAACTGGCGTGGGCTGGGCCCTGCAGATGTCACTATCATTTTAAGGCAAATGAGCGATATTAGACATGTGCATTCGTTTTAGTACTAAAACAATTTAGTCCGAATTTTGGGATAATTTAGTTTTAGTATGACTCAAGAGATACGAAACTGATCAGTACAAAAAACGAAAGAAACTAAAAAAAAAAGCACTACAGTTTAGTTTCAATCCTTTTTGTGATATTACATTGATAAGTGAAGGAGACCAGCAATGAAGAGTGCAACTTCGAAAAGCTACAGAAAAGGTTTGAATGCCTAATCCTTCCCGACCCCTACCCGAAAATCTGACAGTGATAGAACTCCGGAATACTCACTCGCAGCACAAACAGCCAGCACAGGAGAGGAAACCTTTACTTAACCCTTGCATGTCTATGAGGCAGACAAGATGATAAAAGCAGCTGGAGAAGGAGAACATTCAAATAAATCACACTGAAAGCTAATGACAGAGGAGGGCTGGATAGCAAAAACCCCTTTATAACAAGCAGCACTGGGTGAAGAGAGGGACTTTATAAAACGTGTGTTATCGCCCCTCCCGCTCTGCATAATAGGAGCTTATGTCTGATACATTTTATATTATCCAGGAGCACTATCCCCCTTTCCTCATCTATAATACACGATTTATATAAAGTCCCTCTCCTTTCCCAGTGCTGCTTGTTATAAAGTTTTATTTTATGTCTGATACATATAGTATCCAGCTCTCACAAATACTCTGTCATTATGAGCCTTCAGTGTGATTTATTTGAATGTTTTCCCTGGATTTAAAGTGCTTTATTTTATTATAAAAAAAAATAATTTGCACCAGTCATCGCTTCTCTGAGCTTTCAGACCGATTTTACGTTAATATTTTCCCTCTCCCCTGATTTTATAATCCTGTCTGTCTCCCCCACAGAGATACAACGTTTAAGTAAATGTTCCCTCTCCTGTGCTGGATAAGCATTGCATTCCGAAGTTCTGCACCCTCCACATGCCAATGCAGTAGGATGTTCTATACAGAGAGGGGCATTAATTAATGCAGGAGGATGTTCTATACATTAAACAGAGAGGGACATTAATGCAGGAGGATGTTATATACAGAGAGGGACATTAATTAATGCAGGAGGATGTTCTATACATTATACAGGGAGGAGCATTTTCTTGAGCCCTTTAAATCCAGTGGCTGTGAGCGCTGAGGTAGGCTGCTTGTAATATTATCTCTAAGTACATTGTATCAGGCTCAGCTGTTACATTAACTGACTGCTGCTCATCACAGCGCTCAGAGTTTCAGTAAAACAAGGAAGTAATATTGTTATAACCTCTTATATATAAAAATATTATTTACTAGTTTTACTGAACCTCTGAGCGCTGTGATGAGCAGCAGTCTGTTACTGTAACAGCTTTGCCTGACACATTGTGCTGAGAGTGAGAGATACTGTAACAAGCAGCGATCTTAGCCCTCTGAGGAGCCACTACAATAGTAATTGTATCCGCTGGTTTTCGGATGAATTAAATTAGTTTTCATACTAAACAACTGAAAACGAATTTCTTTAGCAACTAAATAAATTGCATTTTAGGACTAATCCATTAGTTCAAAACGAAATTTTGTGCTGTGCACATGTCTAAGCGATATGAAATGTTTCCTGGCTGGAGAAATGGAACATAATACAAAAGTATTACAGGCTGATATTCAAGCCTTGGGGCAGCAAACAGCTGATTTAGGGAAGCGTACTGAGGAGATCACAGGAGCCCATAACTCACTTGTGGACAACTTTAATGTTATGTCAGATAGAGTGGTGGAGTTGGAGTCTCAGCTGGAGGATCTAGTAAATAGGTCCCGCAGAAATAATCTTAGGATTTGTGGGCTACCAGAGTGGGCGGAGGTTGAGCCTCTGGGAGACTTTATTGTTGCTATGCTCCGGCCTCTCGCTCCTGAACTATCCGACCATGCATGGGAATTAGATAGAGCACATAGAGCTCTGCGAGCCCGTGGTGACGACCGTCCTCGAGATATTATTGTACGCTTCTTGCACTTTTCAACCAAGGAACTTATCCTGCGGACGAATCGCACTATACCAGTTCTCTATGATGGATCTCCCCTACGGTTGTTTCAAGACATTTCACCTAACATTCTTTGCTGTCGCCGCCTATGAAAACCGGTGACTGATCTTCACTCCCACGGTATCACATTTGCCTGGGGGTCATCCGTTTAAAATTTTGGCATTTTATAAAGCAAAGACACATGTTCTGCTTCCACACTCTGACCCTGCTAAATTTTTTCTGGCTCTAGACATTCGACCTCCGGAGAACTTTATTGTACCGGAGGGGCCAACTACATCATCGCTCCCGCGCCTCCCTATTGAATGGATTACAGTGACTCGCTCCAATCGTTGATCACCGCTGATTGTCGGTGATCAGGAATGAGAACGGTTCCACTTTATCCACCTTAATGTGGCGTTTATTATAAGGAATGGTATTACTAGGACTTGATGTAGAGTTGGTGTAAATTTGGTGTGGCTTTAAAGTACTGTTTCTTTAACCTTTATGATCGAAGGAGTGTGGGCTGTTTTTTTTTCTCTTTTTGGCTTTTCTTTTTCTGCTTTATCTCCTCTTAAAAACAAAGCGCTATCTTGGTTTACCCCTGGGGTTCAGCTCAGTCCTATTTCGGGCGGAGGGTAGCATTGTATTAGGCTAATCTGGCCAGGAGGGTGTTTTTTTATGTCTCTCCTCCCCCCCCCCCCCGCTGGACCCGGCATTGGGTAAGACCGGGTTTTTTTTGTATGGTTTTTTTTATTGTGTGTGGAGGAGTCTGTTTATTATGTTGTATTTGCTCCCTGTAATGTCAAAAGTTCTGGAAAAATGTGTCTACACTCAATTATGTGATTATTATCAGTATCGGAACTATTTGACCCCAGATCAATCAGGCTTTCGTCCAAATCATTCAACTACGGCTAGGGTCAGACGAACACATTTTCACGTTGTCTGTGAAAAAGTACGTTCGAACGAATGGACGTATTTTTTCACGGAGTACGCGATAGCGGTCATACGATGCGCATTTGCATCCGTGATTTTGTACGGATCATCAATAAAACACTTTGTGCATCTGGACGTTATGTTGGCCGGACATTAGCAGTGTCTGACGTCTCCTAATCTCACACACACGCCGCTAGCGGCCGCAGCGCACTCTGTACGTCAGTACTAGAGGTTTTACGTTCTCGACAAAATGTGTTCGTTTTCCACTTGCGTTGCGCAGCCGGACTTTTGTGCGACCGTACTTCGTATATTGGCCGTCATTGCCTGGCATTTGCTGCTACTACGGCGGTGATTAAGTGCGCCTGCACGCGCGTTCGCACTGCCTCAGTCTGACCCTAGCCTACAACTGCCCTTATAAAAGTTTGTATTGATATCCAAGCAAGGAAACCTAACTGGAGCCATCTTCCTTGATTTTGCCAAGGCCTTTGACACCGTAGACCATGGCATCCTATTACAAAAACTCAAAAACTCCGGTATTGGTGATAGCACGTGTAGCGATGTGTTAAAGTTTATTGTGGCAGTACCCATTTTTGGCCACAAGATGGAGACTATCACGATTAAAGACCCTGGACACTTGAACTACATGTCCATGCATGCTTTGCGAGGAAACAGGAAGTGGGTGGGTTTGTGGAGAGCTGTACATCCTGCACCTCGTGGAGAACAGGCAGAGCGCGCCAGGGAGTCAAGGAGAGCGGATGCACAAAGTAAAGAGAGAGACCAAAGATAGGCCGGAGCGCAGACAGAGTGGATCGGGCTTTCAGGATTGGCTCACTCAGCTTGCGGGACACAGACCTCACCCTCTATGCTATTCAAGTGCAGCTGAAGGAGAGAAGACCCCAGGAGTGAGGAGTACCGCGGTCGATCGAAGCGGGGAGCAGGCGGTAAGCTGGATGAGTCGCGGCTGACAGACAGAGGGCCAGACAACAGATCCGGTGGTCGGCATCCCCGGCAACATCGAGCGGAGAGGCGTCCTGGGCCAGCCGAATCTAAAGCTTGCGCTGGATGGGTGAGAGGCCCCAAGGCCGTGTTTAAATAAGAGCGTACGCTGCTGTTAAAACCCACAGGGCCCCAACTGACTAGTCGAAGACATCGCTAAAGTAAACTCACTGGCCAGTTGAGAAGTACCCGGGTACCCTACACACACAAATACATATCACCTCATGTTCTGGGACTTAACCTGTGCAGGACTCATTTTCCTTTTCCGAACCGGGACAAGGGGGCAAAGTTAAAGTTACATTCCGAACATTTTTCCTCTTTTTGTTCCCGCTGCGCGTTCACCGTGATACGAGAACTGTGTATTTTATTGTGTCCCGCTACGCGGTTTTTCCTCGAATTTCGTATCTTTTAATTTTCTGCTCGGTCGGGGTTTTTTTCCGAAAATACGAAGCCCTCGTGTTTTCGTTTCTTTTACCGCTACGCGTTTATCGTGTTACGAAAGTACTGTAAATCTTCCTGCATATACCGTGTCTTAAGAGCTGCAAACCTTTTAGTAAACCTTTTAAATTGTAAAACTGTCCAGCGTGTTGGAGTATATTTATTCCCTAGTGCGGGGAGACTGACCCGTGGTTCATTTTCAGCGGCTCCTCCGGGAGTGAGCGCTACACGTGGGGGCTCGTTTCCGGGATTCAGTCTCTGGAAAAACCGCATCTAAAGGGTTAAATATGGATCCAGACATTGCTGCCGAATGGTGTGGGGAGTACAGTAGTCAGTTAGCATGTTGCATAGTCATGGATATTCCTGCAGACACTTGGGCCGAAGACCAGATTCGCCAGGCCGTGGCCACGCTAGCACCAGATCATCGGGGGTTAATTCTGGACATTAAGAAAAACCCAGATACCTCTCACACGCATGTTCTTCTCGAATGGAGAAAAGGTATTCCAGCATGTTTTCGGGGCGCGAGCGTGGAGCTGACCGATGAGGTGGAAGTCCAACTGATTCAGCCAAGTGCGCCACGTGGCGAAGCCGAAAGTGTTCCCGCGCCCAGTCCGTTGGCCATGATCGGGCCTGAATTTATCGTGGCTATTGGAGATTTGCTGGCTAAATGTCAGAAAACAAGCCCTCCTCACACTAATTTCGGTTATCGACGGTTAAGGAACTTTACAGGAAATGTACCAACTCCGGCGGGAGAAGAAACCTTTGAGGAATGGGTGGAACAGGCGATGCAGGCACTGGATGAGTGGGACGTCCCTGAGGCCCAGAAAAAGCAAAGGATCACCGAGAGTTTAAAGGGACCTGCGTCAGAAGCGGTGAGAAACCTAAAACTGAGTAGAAAAGATTGTACTGCTTTGGATTATCTGAACGTTCTTGAAGAAGTGTTTGGGCGAACAGAAAAGGCAGCGGAACTAGTATATCAGTACGAACACACCTATCAGAAGAGAGGTGAGAGAATGATTGATTACATGCGGCGCTTGGATAAGATTCTGCACCAAATACTCCTCAAGAAAGGGGCCAAACCGGCTGACGTAGATAAGATACGAATAAAGCAGATCCTGAGGGGCTCTCAACCGTTAGATCCGGTGATGATGCAGCTGAGAAGCAGAGCAGTCAATCAAGAGTTGAAGTACCTGGAACTGATCCGAGTTGTACGAGAGGAGGAGGCTCTGCTGGAAGAGAAATCCTTCAGGCGGGGAGAAAGGGCTTATGCACAACCTGCAAGATATAACGACGGTCTGCAGCCTGAAAACGACTCGTTAGACACCTATGGATCTGACCTGGATGAACAGGAGCAGTTAGTCGGTTTTAAATTCGTCGAAAAGGCTGATAAAGAATCGAACTCTTCTGAACGAAGCGAGTTGTTCAAGACTGTAAAGAAGGTACAGGAAGCTCAAACTGAACTGCAGAAAGCGCACGCCGAATTGTGCAGGGTGTTGATGAAGGTGACCGAGATGCAGGGGGAAATGCAAAAGTTCCTAACAGGTATGCAGACGACTGAAGTTGCCGTGGCGTCTGGTTCAAATCTCTTATCAGAACCGCAACAAGCAACCGTGTCTCCACTTTCGAGGAAGAGATGTTTCGGTTGTGGAGAAATGGGCCATTTCCGTGCGCAGTGTAAAGGCCGGAAGCCTGAGAAGGATAAAGTTGAGTGGCTGCTGAAAGCCCTAGACGGACTGTTATCTACTCCACCAGCGGGAAACGCCAGAGGGCACCAGTAAAGGAGCAACCTAGGTGCCCAGAAGTTGAATCTCGCTCCAAGAACCAATTTAAAACTAAGAGGGCAAGAGGGCCAAAGTCAAGCCAACTGCTGAGCCTGCCAGAATGGAAAGAGTCACTCCCTTAGCGTCCGGGTCTACGTCATGGGGAGGCAATGCACACCCAAAACCTGCACGGGCCAAGAAAAAGGCCAGGGTCCAGCAAACTGGGTCTAAGCGTCCGGATACCTCCACCAAGTTTCCTGACCAGCTGATAGGTCCTTCTCCGATTGTGCCAATCCAAGTGGAGGGAGTCTACACCAAAGCTCTGTTAGATTCAGGGGCTCAAGTGACTTTGATTTATAAAGACTTCTATGAGAAACACTTAAAGCACATTCCTCTGCAAGAATTGAAGGACTTGGAAATATGGGGTATCGGCACTGAGAAACTCCCTTATGACGGGTACCTGCAAGTGAGGTTGGAGATCGGATCTGAAGTCATCGGGCAGTCTGGGGGTTGTGATGCATTGGCCATTGTGTGTCCCCGACCCTCGGGTGCGAACAGAAGCTCTCTGATAGTGGGGACGAATACGGACCTAGTGCGGCGTCTCCTGACCCCCATCGTAGTGGAAGAAGGGTCAACTCAAGGAGTGCACCCCATGTTACGACCGGTCTATCAGAGGATGGTTGAAGAACGGAAAGCACCTGCTGAGGTGGGAAGACTGTGGAGACTGGGTGGGACAGAGAAGGTTCTGCAAGCAGGAGAAGTAGCGAGCTTCCAGGTTTCAGTCAAGTTGAACGGATCGCAACCAGGCCCCTATGTGGTGCTGGGAACCGATGTCAGTCATGGGAGTGAAATCGGAGTCGAAGTAATTCCTGAAATAATCTCCACAAAAGCCTTGAAGAGAACACGAGGAAGAGTCTCGGTCAGTGTGTGCAATGTGACAGATTCTCCAGTAGTCCTTAAAGCACGAATGCCTATCGGGCAAGTAGAGTCTGCTACACCCCTCTCCACTGATTTAGGAGGGGGAGTGGATAAAGAGATTTCGGATGAAAGATTCTACCCTAAAGACGCCCCCATCTCACCTGAGTGGAAGAAACGTCTTCAGTCTCAAGTTCTAAAGTGGAAAGAATTATTCTCGAAAGATGAGTTCGATGTGGGCCTGGCTAAGAGTACGGAACACCGCATTCGGTTGCAAGAAGACAAGCCGTTTCGTGAAAGGTCAAGGCGAGTTCCGCTGGGAGACTTGGATGATCTGCGAGAACAGCTAAATGAGTTGCAGAGAACCAATGTGATTCAAGAGTCCAGGAGCCCATATGCATCTCCAATAGTGCTGGTCCGGAAGAAGAATGGTTCTGTCCGCTTGTGCATAGACTATCGCACCCTGAACCGAAGAACCATCCCCGACCAATACGCCACTCCTCGGATTGAAGATGCCTTACAGTGTTTGTCTGGAGCAAAGTGGTTCAGTGTACTAGACCTTCGAAGCGGATATCATCAGATACCGATGCACCCTGAAGACAAAGAGAAAACTGCGTTCATTTGTCCACTGGGGTTCTTTGAGTTCAATAGAATGCCTCAAGGTCTGACGGGAGCTCCAGCCACGTTTCAACGGTTGATGGAGAAGACAGTCGGGGATATGAATCTAATCGAAGTGTTAGTGTACCTGGATGACATAATTGTGTTCGGGAAGACTCTGGAGGAGCATGAGCAACGTTTGGAGAAGGTCTTGAAGAGGCTCCATGAAGAGGGGTTGAAATTGTCTCTGGAGAAATGCCAGTTCTGTTTACCCTCAGTCACATATCTGGGACACGTAGTCTCGGCAGAAGGTGTTTCGACAGATCCTCGAAAGTTGGAGGCCGTAGCTTCTTGGCCTAGACCTCGAAACGTCACTGAACTTAGATCTTTCTTGGGATTCTGCTCATACTATCGAAGATTTGTGGGAGGATTTGCAAAGATAGCTCAGCCGCTGAACAAACTCCTACAGAAAGAAACCACCGAAGAAGGCTGTAAGGTCTCTGACCGAAACCCCTCCGCTCCAGGACCAAGGAAAGCTAAAGAGTCCATACAAGGTGAATGGACTAGTCAATGTGAAGGTGCGTTTGTGAAGCTGAAAGAGAATCTAACCCGAGCTCCTGTTCTGGCCTATGCGGACCCTCACAAGTCGTATGAACTACATGTGGATGCCAGCCGAGAAGGTCTGGGAGGAGTCCTATATCAGGAGTATGATGGATTGCTGAGGCCTGTGGCGTATGTGAGCCGGAGCCTTGCGCCTTCTGAGAAGAACTATCCTACTCACAAACTGGAGTTCCTAGCCTTGAAGTGGGCAGTGGTGGACAAGTTGAAAGACTATCTGTATGGAGCTGAGTTCGTGATCAAGACGGATAATAATCCTCTCACCTATATCCTTACTACTGCAAAACTGGACGCAACGGGACATCGGTGGTTGGCCGCTCTGTCAGGGTTTCGGTTCAGCCTGAAGTATCGCCCTGGGGTGAACAATCGAGATGCTGATGCTTTGTCGAGAAGACCCTACACTACAGAATGGACTCAGGTGACTCCAGACGGGGTGCAAGCTTTGTGTCAAGGAACAGAACGCCGGGTCAAGGGAGGAGTTGAAGCGGAGGCCATAGGAGTCATGGCCGCGGCTGTTCCTGAGTTCTACTGTAACCCTACGCAATTGAGGGATGAAAATCTACCTACCTTTTCCAAGCAGGACCTGAAAGCGGATCAAGCTAGAGACCCTTTGATTGCATTGACCATAAAGGCCCTGACTGCAAACCAGCGAGAGATTCTGTTAACCAATTCCCCGGATGGAGCCAGATTGGTTTACAAAGAGTGGGAGCGGTTGAAGTTGTTGGATGGGGTGGTCTACCGAAGGGGCCCCTCGACCAATTCCGAAGAGATTCAACAGTTATTTCTCCCCACTAAACACAGGGAGAGTGTGTTGCGATCATTACATGATGAGCATGGACATTTGGGTGCTGAGAGAACTTTTAAGTTGGTGCGAGATAGGTTTTATTGGCCTTGCATGAGGGCTGAAGTTGAGAGTTACTGCCATTCCTGTCTGAGGTGCATTCAGAGGAAAACTCTACCAACCCGAGCTGCTCCAATGAGCCATCTACAGAGTCAGGGACCCATGGATTTGGTGTGCATTGACTTCCTGTGCTTAGAGCCGGATGCTAGTGGGCAAGGGAACATTTTGATAGTGACTGATCATTTCACCCGTTATGCCCAAGCTTTTTCTACAAAAGACCAACGCGCTCCGACAGTGGCGAAGGTGCTGATGGAAAAGTTCTTTGTTCATTACGGCCTGCCAAGAAGAATACACTCTGATCAGGGAAGAGACTTTGAAAGTAGATTGGTCGGGCAATTGTTGGAGTTGTTGGGAATTCAAAAGACTCGAACTACGCCATACCACCCTCAAGGTGATGCTCAGCCTGAAAGGTTTAATCGCACGCTGCTAATATGCTGGGGACCTTGTCTAATGTGGAGAAGCAGAGTTGGAGTCGTCACATAGCTACTCTGGTGCATGCATATAACAGTACGGAGAGTGATGCCACTGGATATTCACCGTACCGTCTTATGTTCGGAAGAGAAGCTCGACTGCCGGTTGATTTGGCATTTGGGTTATCTCTAGACCAGACGTCGGTAGCTTCTCATAAAAACTATGTGGATAGACTTCGGAAGAATCTGGCTTCTGCGTTTGAACAGGCTCGTTTGACGTCAGGTAACAGGGAGCAAAGGAACAAGAAGAACTATGATCTGAAGGTTCGAGTACAGGATTTACAACCCGGTGATAGGGTTCTGTTGAAGAATTTGGGTGCTGCTGCGAGACACAAGCTGGCGGATAGATGGAGTTCTCAGGTTTACATTGTTTGCAAACAACTGCCAGGTTTGCCGGTGTATCAGATTCGCCCTGATGGAAAGGCTGGTCCCCTCAAGAATTGGCACCGAAATCACTTGTTACCATTGAGAGAGGCTGTGAGGGTACCAGTGGAAAACGAACTTCCTCCGGCGAATCCGCGTGCTCCACGTGTCCCTCCTGTTACTCGGTCTCAACAGACCCGGGCTGTCGAAGAGAGCGAAAGGGACAGTGAGGAAGAAAGTTTCTGTCTGGACTGGATACGTTCACCGGAGACTGAAGAGATTACCTCAGTTCCGGAACGATGGGAGAGTAATTTGAGGCCTGAGGCTCCTGAATTCTTGTTGGAAGTCCCTGAGACTGTTGATATCTCTGAGCCGCTTGAATTTCAGTGGGAAGCCCCTGAGGCTGTGGGGATCCCGGTAGCTCCGGAAGCTTATTCAGGTGATTACGGTTCTATGCCTTCACTGGAGAGATCATACTCTGAAGAAACGTCTGCTCCAGTGATAGAAAGAGAAATTGAGCCAACGCCCATAGTACTTCCACCTGAAGAGGAACGGAGGGAGCCTGAACAAAAACGCTCTATTCGGCCGCCCCAGCGTCTTACCTATGACTCACCCGGACATAGCACTGAAGAGGCCATCACCACTGTGCAGAGATTGCCCGAAGTGTCTGCTTTGTTAGCTGAGGTAGCCCAGAACATGAATCAGCTTGAGAAAGTGTTTCTAACCCACTGCATGTATGCTGTATAAACTGTGTGCAAATTGTAAAAAGATAATGTAACTGTTGTACCTCCTTGGAGAGACCCAAGAGTTCTAGGAGGGGGAGAGTGTAGCGATGTGTTAAAGTTTATTGTGGCAGTACCCATTTTTGGCCACAAGATGGAGACTATCACGATTAAAGACCCTGGACACTTGAACTACATGTCCATGCATGCTTTGCGAGGAAACAGGAAGTGGGTGGGTTTGTGGAGAGCTGTACATCCTGCACCTCGTGGAGAACAGGCAGAGCGCGCCAGGGAGTCAAGGAGAGCGGATGCACAAAGTAAAGAGAGAGACCAAAGATAGGCCGGAGCGCAGACAGAGTGGATCGGGCTTTCAGGATTGGCTCACTCAGCTTGCGGGACACAGACCTCACCCTCTATGCTATTCAAGTGCAGCTGAAGGAGAGAAGACCCCAGGAGTGAGGAGTACCGCGGTCGATCGAAGCGGGGAGCAGGCGGTAAGCTGGATGAGTCGCGGCTGACAGACAGAGGGCCAGACAACAGATCCGGTGGTCGGCATCCCCCGGCAACATCGAGCGGAGAGGCGTCCTGGGCCAGCCGAATCTAAAGCTTGCGCTGGATGGGTGAGAGGCCCCAAGGCCGTGTTAAATAAGAGCGTACGCTGCTGTTAAAACCCACAGGGCCCCAACTGACTAGTCGAAGACATCGCTAAAGTAAACTCACTGGCCAGTTGAGAAGTACCCGGGTACCCTACACACACAAATACATATCACCTCATGTTCTGGGACTTAACCTGTGCAGGACTCATTTTCCTTTTCCGAACCGGGACAAGGGGGCAAAGTTAAAGTTACATTCTGAACATTTTTCTCTTTTTTGTTCCCGCTGCGCGTTCACCGTGATACGAGAACTGTGTATTTTATTGTGTCCCGCTACGCGGTTTTTCCTCGAATTTCGTATCTTTTAATTTTCTGCTCGGTCGGGGTTTTTTTCCGAAAATACGAAGCCCTCGTGTTTTCGTTTCTTTTACCGCTACGCGTTTATCGTGTTACGAAAGTACTGTAAATCTTCCTGCATATACCGTGTCTTAAGAGCTGCAAACCTTTTAGTAAACCTTTTAAATTGTAAAACTGTCCAGCGTGTTGGAGTATATTTATTCCCTAGTGCGGGGAGACTGACCCGTGGTTCATTTTCAGCGGCTCCTCCGGGAGTGAGCGCTACACACGCTAACCTGGTTCCAATCATATGTGTCTAATTGGTCGCAATATGTGTCCATTTCTGACAGCACTTCCCTTCCCCTCCCAGTCATGTGCGGTGTACCACAAGGCTCGATACTCGGCCCCCTACTATTCACAATATTCATAAATGATCTGCCCAATGTCTGCAAAGCCTCAACTGTACACATGTATGCAGACGACACTGTAATCTATACCAGCCAACCAAATCTCCCGCAGCTGGAGGCATTGCTGCAAGAACAATTTACAGGGGTGGAAAAGTGGATTGCAGATAACAAACTTTTTCTAAATGCTGACAAAACTGTTACAATGCTCTTTGGAACCGCACCTAAACTACACAAATTGCAAACACCCCATCTATGTGTGGGGACAAGTTCAAATGATACGCTGACTACAGTCACTTCTCTCAAATATCTAGGTATGTGGTTAGACCCAAATCTATCTTTTGGCCCCACATCAAAAAACTCTCATCTAAACTCTACCCCAAACTAGGTGCCCTGTACAGAAACATCCTGCCTGAGCCCCGCGGTAAGAAAGCAGATTGTACAACAAATGCTTATGCCAGCTATTGAATACAGAGATGTAGTGTATGCAGCGGCCCCTCAAACACACCTCCAGAAACTTACTACATTGTATAACTCATTCTGCCACTTTGTGCTACAATGTAACTACATGACCCACCATTGTGACATGTTAAAAGAACTAAACTGGCCATCGCTGGAATCTAGACGCACCCTTCACCTTTCCAACCTGGTGTTTAAGAGCTTTTCTGGGAAGCTCCCACCCTACCTGACTAGGCTGATTACCCCAGCAGTTCCCTCATCCTATAACCTCAGATCCAGGACCAGCACCTTACTTGCAATACCGCAATTCAAAAAGAAAGTGGCTCGATCCTCATTTTCCTACAGAGCACCGCAGTTATGGAATAACCTCCCAGATGCCATCAAATCTTCCCCCAGTCTAAAGTCCCTTAAGAGTTCCCTATTAACATACCTCAATACGGAATGCACCTGTAAACATGTAACATAATGGCTATATTTCCTACATATTTATTTTTCTGTTAATCTGTATATTTGGTTTTGTGTTAATTTCTTGCATTTTACTACTTTGTATTTCTGTAACCACTCAATGTTCTTGAACCAGGACATACTTGAAAACAAGAGAAATCTCAATGTATCCTTCCTGGTAAAATACTTTATAAAATAAATAAATTAGGTGTATCGGGGGATCTAGATGTACTTTCTTTATGGGTTCAAAAAGGCAAAGTGATTAGCAGACAGGATTGGGATTTGATGTTGAATCCCCCTGGACATGGCGGTTGAATCTATCTCTGTTACGTGAAACTGAGGTAGTGCAACAAATACGTACATTAATGAGGCAATACTTCCAGGGAAACATAGGGGGTGAGACCTCATTATCAACGATATGGGCTGCTCATAAAGCAGTGGTGAGAGGTCAACTTATTAAAATTGCTACTTATAAGAAGCGCATTAAATTACAGTCGCTTTTAACCCTTCAGAAATCCTTTCGTAGCTTAGAGTTGATACATAAAACACTCCCTCCCCTGAGGTCTTGTCTGACCAGCTCCGGGTACGTACATCTCTGAAGCAATTAATGCTGGATGATGTGGCCAAACAACTACTATGGTCTTGTAGGTTGTTTTATGAGAAAGCTAATAAACTGGATCAGGACTGGACTGGGACAAAAAAACAGCCCTGGACTTCATCCAGACCGGCCTACTCCGATATGCAAACACGCAGGGCCGGATTAATATATTGATATGGACTGGAGCAGGGCCAGCACAAGACATTGTGCTGCCTGGATCCAAGGATGAAATGCTGACCCCATCCTATGCACACCAAAACATGTTGATACGTATCACAGAGTGCCACAACAATAAAACTCACAGTAATGTGCAGTGTGTAAGAGCGTGTCACAGAGCTCCACAGCAATAAAACCCACAGTAATGTACGGTGTGTATGAGCATGTCACAGAGCTCCACAGCAATAAAACCCACAGTAATGTACGGTGTATATGAGCGTATCACAGAGCTCCACAGCAATAGAATTAAAAAATAATTATGGATTATTAAAATTAATTGTATTTTAATATGAATTATATATTCATGTAAATGTAATTTGAACAATTAAAATAAATATACATTAAAATATACTTAATTTAAATTAGAATATTGATTAAATTATTTTATAAAAAATAAATCATATGATAAATATTAAAATATACTTTAATAAAATGTAATATCGGGTACACTTCTGAGAAAGGGGCTCAGAACTGTGACATACAGGGTTATTCAGAGAGAGGAGAAAACCTTGAGAATTGCCAGGAGAATGAACAATCAATTTGGAAAGTGAGATAAATGGGAGAATTTTTCTGGTTTGGCTATTTTGATCTAGAATTTGGACATGTCTCCCTGCTACATGGCTATGGCTGATTAGCAAATACTTTCCTGAGCTCTGCAGACTCCTCTGATAATTAACCCCTTGAGTGCTATGGAGAAAGCATAGCACTGCCATACTGTATCCGGCTTAATAGGCTATAGAAAGGGAGCAGGGGAGAGGGACTGTCAGATTTACGGCTCCCTGCATGCCTGGCTGTGAGGCTGGTCACTATACTGCTCTCGGGAGACACATCAGTGCAGAGGTATAAGACATAAGGGTGGGATTCACCCTCACTTGGCATGTTTAGTCAATACCTTAAGTATTTTCACATTTTGGGGATGGCTCCTGGTCACAGCACACAGCAAAGGCATTAGAGGTTTATAGCAACATGTGGTGCTCTGGCTGCTGCTGACTTCAAACTCTGAAGCCACCAGTCACTGGAGGGAGAAGCTGTAAGTAAAATGTGGAGCGGAATCCTCGCAGTCTCTGTGGATTCCGCTCCTTTACACACAATAAAGCCATAGCCAGCTCCAGAATCCATGTGTGGGTGTCCAAGGAAGTCCCCCTAACCCACCCCTGCAATGCAGAAGTCCTTCAGACCTTTGAAACAAGTGCTGACATTCCACACTAGCGTTATCCAGTCCTGGTTATACTAAGTGCTTGAACTAAAACCTTTTAAAAACAAGTTTTTGCCAGGCTCAGCCAGCACACTGACCCATCGGCCCCTCTGGATTCTCCCGGTGCTCCAGATGGCCAGTACATGCCTGAACTGGATACTTCATTGGCTCGCACTCTTAAACCTCAAAGTAAATTTTCCTATATCTCTGCGGTCAGATCTATAAAAGGTGATTTGGTTAATCTTCCTCATGAAATAAGCACAGCTTTTACTGAATATTACTCTACACTATATAATCATTCACTCTGCCATATAGCGACACATTTGGGTGCTATTTCTTCTTTCCTTCACTCTGTCCCTCTCCCACAACTGAATAATTAACAGGTGTCGACTTTAAATTACAGAAGAGGAGGTATGTTGCGCTATATCGGCATTAGGGGGTAATAAGGCACCAGGGCCAGATGGTTTCTCAGGTGGATATTATAAGATCTTTCAGACAGAATTGATCCCGCTTTTGACAGAGGTCTTTAATGACTGTGCTAATGGCGGAACCCTCCACCCTGACATGCTTACAGCCAATATAGCCCTTATACCTAAGGAGGGTAAAGATTTAACAGCTGTTGAGAATTATCGTCCCATATCCCTTATCAATTTTGATGTCAAAATCTTCGCTAAGGTCTTGGCAAACCGGTTGAGCCCTTTTCTCCAAGATCTGATACATCCAGACCAAGTAGGATTTATTCCTAATCGCCAGTTATATGATAACACTAGGCGAAGTGTTGATCTAATATGGTGGCTTTCTACCCAGGCGACGCCTTCACTTGTGTTATCTTTAGACACGGAGAAGGCTTTTGATAGGGTGGAGTGGCCATACCTCTTTTTCACCCTCTCTACATTTGGACTCCCAGTTCTCTACATTAAAATGGTTAGAGCCCTTTATAATGAAGCGACAGCGCAGGTACAGATCCCGGGTTGCTACCCCACTCGATTCCCTATTCAGAATGGTACTCGTCAGGGATGTCCACTTTCTCCTTTGCTTTTTCTTCTTTCTCTGGAGCCTCTTCTATCTGCTATTCGGAATCATCCGGGTATTAAGGAAGTCTTGATTGGAGGAGATACATACACTACTTCTACTTACGCAGATGATCTTCTCCTTACACTCACTGATCCGGTTTCATCTCTCCTTCATCTTCATTCTGTTGTGTGTTCTTTTGGTGATCTTTCTGGATTCTGGGTTAATTATTCCAAGTCTTTCGCTATGCCTCTACATACTGTATGTCAAGAATTGAAACATCTCTGATTGAATCTGAATATGGGTTTCGTCTTTCTCTCTCTGAATTGCCTTATTTAGATATATTTCTCACAGCAGACCCGGCTGCTTTGTTTTATAAGAACTATACCCCACTGGTTCTTCAGATTAAGAAAGACTTAGATAACTGGTGTGACAAGCCTATCTCATGGATAGGTCATATACAGAGTATAAAATGAATGTGCTCCCACGTATTCTCTTTCTTTTTCAGACATTACCTCTGTTTTTGACTAGTAGGGATCTAGCTGGACTTCAACAGGCGATTGATATATTTGTGTGGCAACATAAGAGGCATAGAGTCGCACACCGCATATTTTATCGCCCAAAGACTCGTGGGGGATTAGGTCTTCCTACTCTATATTTGTATTATTGTGCAGCCCAATCAGTGGCGTAGCGTGGGTTGTCAGCACCCGGGGCCAGCCAAGAATTGTGCGCCCCCCCAACCTGTGGACACGTTATCGATATTGCCCCAGCCAGCTCTCACCTGGATATTGCCCCAGCCAGCTCTCACCTGGATATTGCCCCAGCCAGCTCTCACCTGGATATTGCCCCAGCACACACATGGATATTGCCCCAGCCAGCTCTCACCTGGATATTGCCCCAGCCAGCTCTCACCTGGATATTGCCCCAGCTCTCATCTGGATATTGCCCCAGCTCTCACATGAATATTGCCCCAGCTCTCACCAGGATATTGCCCCAGCTCACACATGGATATTGCCCCAGCCAGCTCTCACCTGGATATTGCCCCAGCTCTCACCTGGATATTGCCCCAGCTCTCACCTGGATATTGCCCCAGCTCTCACATGAATATTGCCCCAGCTCTCACCTGGATATTGCCCCAGCGGCAGCCAGCTCATACATGGATATTGCCCCAGCTCCGGATCCAGCAGGGGTTGGGGCCCAGATGCCGGGCAGCGGGAGTGCCTGCCCAGTCCTGAACAGCGTGAGGGTCCGTGTTGAAGGGGAGGTGGCTGCGTGCGTGCGCAGGTCACGCGGTCCGGCCGGTCAGGTGGTACAGAGACTCAGTACCACCTGATTAGCCGGACCACGTGACCTGCGCCTGCACGCCGCCTCCCCTTCAACACGGACTCACACTGTTCAGGACCGGGCAGGCACTCCCGCTGCCCGGCATCTGGCCCCCCTCAACCCGCGGGCCCTTGGGCGGCACCCGAGGGCCCGGTGGGTCAGTCCAGGCCTCAACTTTTAAGGGCACAAATTTCTTTTGAAATTATGCGCCTCTAAGAAAACTGCGCCCCGGGCCACGGCCCCCCCAGCCCCCCCCCACGCTACGCCACTGAGCCCAATTGGCTCAAGTAGTTGCTTGGCATCTCCCAATGATCTCCAGACGGTGGATTGCGTTAGATGCGGCTTTTATGCATCCTGACCGTCCCGATTATTATGTCTGGCTCTCTAAAAACTCTAGGCCAGTTTAACAGACAGCATGTCCATCAATCTCGACGTCTCTGCGACTCTTTGATATAGCGAGGAGGAAATTTTCTTTGGTGGGCACTCAGTCCGTACTTTCTCCATATTTGCGTAATAGGGATTTCCCCCCAGGCCTACAAATCAAAGACTTTAAGGGACTGGAAAGCGCAGGTCTGCATAGATTTTGTGATCTCTTCCCAATAGGCCACCTTATCACGTTTTCTACACTTCAAGGTCATTGTCATTTGACTGCATTTGACCTTTTCCGGTTCTTGCAACTTCGGCATTTTGCTATGACATCGAACCTTGAAAAAATCTCTACTATTCCCCTTACTTTGTTTTAACAAATATGTACAGCCAAAGACCCTCAGAAGGGATTGATATCTCGGCTTTACCTATTGCTTAGTTCTAAATCTGGGGAATGGGCACCATTGAGGTATTGTGATAAGTGGGAGTCGGACCTAGGGGAGTCTCTGCCAGGCGATGAATGGGAAGATATATGGGAGCAAACAGCTAGATCTTCTATACGTTTAACCCCTTAACGCCGCAGGACGTACATTTACGCCCTGCATTAGGCGGGCTTTGACGCCGCAGGACGTAAATGTACGTCCTCGGCGTTTACAGCCCCCCTCCGGTAATACTTACCTCCTCCGGTCGCTCCCACGCTGCTCTGACTCCCGCGGAGTCAGATCAGTGTGATCCCTCCTCCGGCGCTGTGACGTCATCGCGCCGGTGGCACGATGACGTCAGTTTCAGGCGCCCCCCCGCCGGAGCAGGGGAAGCGCCTGAAGGGGAGGGGGGGATCCTTTGGATCCCTCTATCTCCCCATCGCCGGGGACCAGGCGGCTGTGGCCAGCATCACTGGAAGGGTCACAGCCTGACCTTTCCAGCGATGTATGGGGGGTTAACCCCTTAGCTGCCAGGTCGCGACCGAGCATTAATTTGTGCCCGATCGCGGCCTATTTCCGGTGGGGGCCGCCATCTTGGATGGCAGCCCCCACCTCTGGGTCCCCCCCGGTCAACTGACTCATCGCGCCATGCGCGATGATGTCAGTTAACCGGGGAACCCCCTAGCTGCAAAGGGATTTCCTATGGAAATCCCTTGCAGGAGATAAGGGGGTTCTTTGAACCCCTTTATCTCCTGATCGGTGGCTGCTAGGGGGTCATGTCTGATATTGCTGGAAAGGCCAGGGCATGGCCTTTCCAATGATATCAAACATGACCATGTTATATGTAAAATAAAAGTGTAAAAAAAGTAAAAATAAAAATAATAAAAAAATAATAAATTAAATAATAAAAAAATAATAAATATAATAATAAAAATTTTTTTTGTTTTTTTTAATGCAGCACTATTGTTCACATTTCAATTATAATGTGAACAATGATGCTTCACTAATGAATTATTTTTTTGGGGGGGTTTAGCTAAAATCACACAATTTCTCCCCAAAAAAAAAAATGGGTTCCCCGTTCTAATTTTTTAACAAATCTACCCCATAGAATATGACCGCAGAGCCTCGGATAATAAAATTTAAAAAAAAAAACACTTTACACACTGTGGAAGATTGAAATTTTATTGAAAATTCACATTTTTTTACATTTTTTTGTTATAGCATTTTGGCAGGGCATGACATATACATATAATAATGATATATTATTAATCTGCCGAGTCTGCCGGAAAGAACGATATATAATTTGTCTGGGTGGTATAATAATACGTGACTTAAAAATGGTCAAAATGAGCTCAGCAAACTTCTACTTCCGAAACAGCGCCGAAGTTGTAAAATTACTCCCGTCCTTAAGGGGTTAAAACACCAAGAACAATCTTATAAAATCCTTTTATGATGGTATACTGCACCGGTATTACTATATCGAATGGGGGTTACAAGTAACGATCTTTGTTGGCATGACTGTGGTGGTAAGGGTTTTTACATACATATGTGGTGGGACTGCCCTGTGGTCCAACGATACTGGTCGGTAGTGCACGCTGAATTTAAATAAAAAATTCAGCGTCAGTTTCCTATGGACCCCTGGGCATACCTTCTGTCTCGTCCTTTACCCGTTCTGTCCCGCACAGAGCAGGCTCTGTTTAATAGAATGGCCCTTGCACCTAGGCGTGCTATGGCAGCGATATGGCGCCAAGATACCCTTCTGCCTTGGAACATAGTGTTTGAGAAGATAGTTGATACTGGGCTTATGGATGAGTTATCTACCAAAGTCAAAGATACTCTCCTTTCTCATCAAAAGACATGGTTAAGGGGGGCGTGGCCGGCGGCGGACCGAGACGGACGTGTGTGAGTGGAGCTCTGATCCCCCTTCCCATATACACGGATTTTAAGGCACTTTTGGATCGGGCTACCTGCTTCTAAACGATCCTCAGCCGTCGACCATAAGGTGGAGATACTCCGGAGCCTGCTGGGATCCCCCCCTCCGGACCTGCGATTGGTGAGAGGGACGCTGCTCTGGTGGCCATCTTGGGGCCTGGTGTTGGCGCGCTTTTCCTGACCTGCACTGAGCTGCGTCTTTCCGGATGGGGAAGAAACCTAAAGCGGGTGGATCGAGGGAAGATCCGGTACCCCCGACATCCGAATTTCACTTAGCGGGGGCCTGGGGCGGAGGTTGCCGCCACGCTCGGCGCTTGACCCGGGGGCTCAGCAGATTGCAGAGGAGGTGGCTGTCCCTTTTGTCTCCCATGCGACACCATCAAGCGAGGAGGAAGATACGCTTCCCGCCACTAAAGGGGACATACGCACCCTATTGGAGGATGCGAGGAAGGCATGGCAGGCGGACTTTAAGTCACTCGAGGCGGCTGTGGAGGAGACGCGGACCCAGGTGGAAGACCTCTGGGAACGCACGCAAGTGGTGGAAGACACACAGGCCGCGGCCTCCACATATGTGCGCACACTACAGGCACAGGTTAGCGGTCTGCACTCGGCTGTGGTGGCGCTGGAGACGAGACACAGGCGACGGAACGTGAAACTACGCGGAATACCAGAGACAGTCCTGGACTCGGGACTGCTGCAGTATACCACACGATTCCTGGAGACGGTGTTCGGTTCCTCGGAACCTCTTAGGGACCCTATCCACGTGGCTCTACGTATACGAAAGGCTGCCATGGCGCCCGCGGGGGCGTCGCGCGACGTTCTCATCACCATGCGAGACATCACCCAGCATTCTTCATTGTTCCGGGCTGTGAGAAACATATCTACTGTCCCTTTCGACGGAGCCAATATCGCAGTTTCCCGGGACGTCCCCTTTTTGGTGTTAGCCGCCCGGAGACAGTTTAGGCCGGCCACGGTCACTCTCCGCACTCATGACATAAGATATACATGGGGCACCTCTGGCTCCCTTATAATTTCCCCACAGGATGGACGCGTATTAGTGGCTAATACGCTGGAGGAGGCTGGGGGACATCTTCGCACCCTGGGACTGCTGTCCGTACCTACAGGTCTGCCTGTAGTGACCCAGCCCGCTGACTCTCCCCTATCCCCGGGTAACCCGGTCTGAGTTGGGCTATTCAAATGGTCCCGGGATGACACGCTTTTCCTGACTTAACCCCTGAGTAAGGCTTCTGCCTCACCTGTTCCAACGTTCCCTTTTTGGAGTTATTTCTGTTACATAAAGACGCTTTTTGTTAGTACAAGCGATTATTATATGTCGTTTTCGCGATCGCTGTAGTTTATACCCCCCGGTTGTGTCTCTCATTTGCTTGATGCTTGACTTGCTGCTCATGGTGACCCCGCTCCCTCCCCCCCCTTTTTTTTTTTTTTGGGATGTCTCGGGGCGTGCCACCATGGCAGTGCTCGCCATGATTGGCCCTCGAGCACCTGGACTCCGTGACATATTCCCTCCATGGCCTCCTCAGGGAGCGTGCCAGGAGCGTCACGGTAATGGTCACTATATTTCTCCCTCCTCCCCCTTTTTCCTTCTTCTCTCTCTTACCTCATGTTTCACCTCTTTTCACTTGGGTCACCATCCTCGTAACATGAACCAACTAGCGCCGCTTTTTTCCCAGTCACCCTTTGATTATTTTCGCAACATATAATGAGTCAGGCCCTGCGAGGCCTTTTTTGTTGGTCAGTTTGTGACATATTCTACTTCAATAAAAACCTTGAAATTTAAAAAAAAACAAAAAAACATGGTTATTATGGGATGAATATATTTCTGGCCTTTCTTGAAAAAGTACGATTAATTTTGTTTGTTTTTCTTCTTCCTAAACCCCCTGAGAAATAGGACTTAATGCCTAAATATTGTGATATGCCATCTAATTATGATAGGATTTCTCCTCCACCCCCCCCCCTTTTTTTTGTGTGTGTTTATTTGTTAAAGAAAAAGGAAATTGTATGGTGGAACCTTATCTATTTGCATATTGTTTTATACTCTGTGTTATATGTCTATGGATATGTGTTGCCTTGAATAAAGAATAAAAAAAAAAAAAAAAAGGAAACCCTAAGGCTAGGGTCAGACGAACGCAGTTTTAACGTGCGTTTAGCCGCACGAAATCACAGCCGTGCTAGCAGCAAATGACGTCCAATGCCGGGGAACACACGACGAACGGCCGCACGAAAGTTCGTCCGTACAACGCAAGTGGCAAACGTACGCATTTTTTCGAGACCGTCAAACCTACTGACGTACAGAGTGCGCTGCGTCCGCATAGCGGCGTGTTTGCGTGATTGGGAGACGTCAGACGCTGCTAATGTCCGGCTAACATAACGTCCAGACACAAAAAGTGTTTTATTGATGATCCGTACAAAATCACGGACGAATATGCGCATCGTATGACCGCTAACGTGTATTTCGTGAAAAAACACGTCCGTTCGTTCGACCGCACTTTTCCACGGACGACGCTAAAAATGCGTTCGTCTAACCCTAGTCTTAAGATTAACCCAAAAATTCCCGAAAAATGCCCAAAAAATCCTAAAAAATTAATAAGAAAAAATGGCATATTGCTGCAGATGAAACAAAAAATGTTTTAAGAGATATTTAATACAAAGTTAAAAATGCAACTATATTTAAAAAAAAATATTTTGAAAAGTTATGTACGGAGGAATAAAGCCTAGTTTTGTTTAAAATGCGTTAGAAAGTTTAGAAACCCTAAAGATTAACCCAAAAATTCCCTAAAAATGCCCAATTTTTTAAAAAAATATAAATAAGTAAGGAGACTTTTATTTTATTAGTAGTATAGTAGAGCCCTCAAAATTTCCACTCGCCTGCTCGCATTTTGCTAGTGGAAACTACCTGAGGGCAAGTGGGAATGCAGTTGCAGGCAGCATGATAAATCATTTTGTGCTGCCTGTGCTGCTGTGTATTCCAGCGGCAGTGTTTGTTTTTTGTTTTTTTTCTGGGCTGGCCAGAGGTTCCAAGAAGGCAGCCGCCGGCCCCCTCTGACATCAGGTGGCATTAGCTTCTGAGTGTTCCTGGTCGCTGAGGATGACCGTATCGTGCACTACCTCCTCCCAGCCACGTACTAGTCCTTGGGTTTCTGGGGACACAAAACCCTCCCTTGAGGAATCCCCACCTTCAATGCCCCCACTACTTAAATATTCCTCCTCCTCCTCCTCATCCTCCTCCTGTCTGATCTGAGGACCCGCAGGAATGCTGTCTGCGTAAAGACTGGGGCCTTGAGAGCTAGGGAAGTCCTCCTCTTCCTCCCGCTGCTCTGCCTCTAGTGCCACATCTATAATTCCCCGCAGAGTGCGCTCCAGCAGGAACACTAAAGAAATTGTGTCACTGATGCATGCACTGTCCTTGCTCACCATCCTCGTTGTCTCCTCAAATGGTGACAGTACAGTGAATGCATCCTTGATCATCAGCCACTGCGGAGGGGGAAAGAACCAAGTTGACCTGAACCTGTCCTTGTGCCATACTCACACAGGTACTCATTGATGGCCCTCTGGCAATGCTGCAGCATCTGCACAAGCAGCAATGTCGAGTTCCACCTGGTGGGCATGTCACAGATCAGACGGTTTGTGGGAAGGTGGAATTCTCTTTGAATTTCTGCCAGGCGAACACTTGCTGGGAATGACCGTCTGCAGTGACTGCAGACTTTTCTGGTCTGGCTGATGTTAGATTTTAATTTCCTGTAAATATAATAAATATTTAGTCTTAAAAAGCCGGTTCTTATAAATGAGCTGTGAAATTCCCCCCCTCCATTTTTGTTAGTGTCAATATTGAATAGACCGTTCTTCCTTCTATAGGATATGAGCTGTGGCTGATTTCCTGTTATGTTCAGTGCAGGAAAATGTGCGCAGAAGCGGGAAGATGGGAAAAGGGTCTCGTGAACCATATATGGTAGTACTTTAACTGAGTGGCTAAACTTTGATGTTGTAATGTATCTGTACACTGATTGGCTATAAATTCTGTGTATTTTAATAAATAGATCTGGCTTAACGAGGAAAGCCAGACTTCTGAGAAAGACCAATACAGTTTTGTGATTGATTCTTTTTGGGGGTCTCCGCCATGGCGTAGCGCAGCTCTTATTTTGGTTTTGATATATAAGAAGAAACTTGGAAAAGGTTTATGGTAATTATAATGAATAATATAATTTTTCAGCTGAGAAGCTCTGCCAGTCCTGGGTACCTGGTTAGGAAACGCTGTACCACCAGATTTAGGACGTGTACTAGGCATGGTACATGCGTCAACTTACCCAGGTGTAGGGCGGAGAGAAGGTTGCTGCCATTATCACAGGCGACCATTCCCAGGTCAAGCTGGCGTGGTGTTAACCATCTCTGCGCCTGTTCCTGCAGAGCTGACAGAATTTCTGACCCGGTGTGGCTCCTGTTCCCTTAAACTTCCAGCTCAAGCACAGTATGGCATCTTTTTGCTTGAGCCATTGCGTAGCCCCTGGCACACGTCGGTTTAACTGCCACTTCGCCAGAGACAGAGAAGGAGGAGGAAGAGGTGGTGAAGCAGACAGACCTCATATAAGCAGCTTTCTGGAGACGTGGAGGATGAACAAGCTTTTTTTTTATGTGCCTCCTCCTCCTCACTTGACTCCTCTGTTCGATCAGGCACCCAGGTGGAGTCAGTGACCTCATCATCGTCATCACTCCCTATCTCCTCGTCACTGGAGCCAACTTGGCAGTATGCTGCAGCTGCTGGGGGAACATGAGTGTCAGTTCTTTGTGTGTCACTGGCACCCCCTCCCTCTAGGCTGATTATACTCCCTTCCTCAACCTCAGAGTTTGAATCAGAGCACTGGAGTTGCTGCGCATCCTCAAGCAGCATGTCACTGTCATTGTAGTCAAACAATTCAGCTGACTCCTCCATGTATGATGGTGAGGCTACGGCAGGAGTAGCTGTGGACATGGAGGCTGAATTAGATATTTTGGCAGCTGAGGTGGACTGTAAACCACTACAAGCCTGGCTGGCAGAGGACTCGGAGGACTCAGATGGCCTGGTTAGCCAATCCTGCAAATCCTCTGTATGTTGCTGCTGCTTAAGACGGCCAGCACCAGTTAGAAAGGACAAGCGTGCCCCTGCAGAGGATGCACCACGTCCACGACGACCAGGGGCACAGCCTTCCGACACAGAGGCTGCTTGCCCTCTTATCTGTGTCTGGGAGTGTCTGCCTGTCCTTTTTGGTCTTTCTGACATGGTGAGTGATATATAGATTAAAGATATACAGAACTCTGATTCAACTCTGGTATATAGATTGGAGATATGCAGAACTCTGATTCAACTCTGGTATAAAGATTGGAGATATGCAGAACTCTGATTCAACTCTGGTATAAAGATTGGAGATATTCCGAACTCTGCTATAACTCAGTGATACACCCTGTCCTTGATAGCTGGCAGTGCCAACACACAGATTAAAATTCCCAGAACTCTGGTATAAGTCAGTGATACACTCTGATAGCCTGGCAGTGCCAACACACAGATTCAAATTCCCAGACCTCTGGTATAAATCAATGATACACCCTGATAGCTGGCAGTAGCTGGCAGTGCCAACACACAGATTCAAATTCCCAGAACTCTGGTATAAATCAATGATACACCCTGATAGCTGGCAGTAGCTGGCAGTGCCAACACACAGATTCAAATTCCCAGAACTCTAGTATAAGTCAATGATACACCCTGATAGCCTGGCAGTGCCAACACACAGATTCAAATTACCAGAACTCTGGTATAGGTCAGTGATGCACCCTGATAGCCTGGCAGTGCCAACACAGATTCAAATTCCCAGAACTCTGGTATAAGTCAGTGATACACCCTGATAGCCTGGCAGTCAATCTCCCCTCCTCTCTGATTCACTCCTGCAGGAAACACACGCTGGGGCTGCGGGGAAGCCTTTTATAGTGTGCTGCGGGACTTAGCTCTGTGAGCCCATGATTGGCCAAAATTTGCCCAATCAGGACTCTGGCACTGTGGTCAGGTGCAAGGCTGTAGCCAATTACAAGCTTCAGGCCAGTGGAAAAGTGCATCGTGGTCCATCGTGGTGCATTGTGGGCGAACACGCGGCAAACACGCGGAAATGTTCGCTGTTCGACAAACGGTCGGACGGCCAATGTTCGATGCAAACTCATGTCCGCATCGAACCGCCAGCCCATCCCTAATGGTGACAGGCAGCAGGTTACTGACCCTCATACAGGCAGCACCAGCCTTTCAGTGCTGTGAGAGTGTGCACTCAGGAGCCTGGATGATTTCAGGCAGCAAGTGGTCCTCACCAGTGACCCTCTCACACCCTTTGTCCTCCTTATCCCAGTGACCCCCCCCCCGGGATTATGAAGAGTCAAACCTGGAGAGACTGAAGGTCTGAAATAAATGTTTATAGACTTCCTATAGCTCTTACATATGTGTTTAGATTAATGGTGTCTTTGCCTGATTGTTTTATAGGTTCCGTAATATTCAGGCTGCTATACCTCTATCAGAAACTTTACTGAAATGTTTAAAAAAAAATGCAAAAAAACGTTGATTAAAAGGAATGAAACGAAGACAGAGAAACTCATATTGCCGTTCTAACAAATGTCACATTCATTTAATAAAACCAATACCCCCCCATCTCATATGAGGGCTTTCCCACAACTCCTATCACTCTCATCTGCTCCCTTTATTCAAACAGCTTCCATCTGTCCCTAGTCCGTAAGGACAGTCCTTATTTTAGTCACACTAGCTCTCCTATTGCTTTTTATTTTTTATTTTCCCAAAATATTTGAGGTTTGTGGATATATAAAGGAGTTGAAAGTACTAAAAAGTCAGTGTTACTCAGGAGGTGTCAGAGTGCCCGCAGTTGCAACAGCAACAGATTTTGAATTCAGTGGCGTAACTAGAAACCTGAGGGCCCCGGTGCAAGAATCCACGAAGGGCCCCCCCAACCCCCCCCCCAAAAAAAGATCCATATTTTTACCTTTTTTTTTTTCTGCAATATAAAAAAGATAGTATTGCCCCCAGCTCACATGGACATATATTGCCCCCAGCTCACATGGACATATATTGCCCCAAGACCACACATGGATATATTGCCCCAGCTCACACATGGATATTTTTGCCCCCAGCTCATGGAAATACTGCCCCAACACATGGATATACTGCCCCAGCACATGGATATACTGCCCCAGCACATGGATATACTGCCCCAGCTCATGGATATACTGCCCCAGCACATGGATATACTGCCCCAGCTCATGGATATACTGCCCCAGCTCATGGATATACTGCCCCAGCACATGGATATACTGCCCCAGCTCATGGATATACTGCCCCAGCTCTGCCCCCCAGCTCATGGATATACTGCCCCAGCTCTGCCCCCCCAGCTCATGGAATATACTGCCCCAGCTCTGCCCCCCAGCTCATGGATATACTGCCCCAGCTCTGCCCCCCAGCTCATGGAATATACTGCCCCAGCTCTGCCCCCCAGCTCATGGATATATTGCCCCAGCTCTGCCCCCCAGCTCATGGATATATTGCCCCAGCTCTGCCCCCCAGCTCATGGATATATTGCCCCAGCTCTGCCCCCCCAGCTCATGGATATATTGCCCCAGCTCTGCCCCCCAGCTCATGGATATATTGCCCCAGCTCTGCCCCCCAGCTCATGGATATATTGCCCCAGCTCTGCCCCCCCAGCTCATGGATATATTGCCCCAGCTCTGCCCCCCCAGCTCATGGATATATTGCCCCAGCTCTGCCCCCCAGCTCATGGATATACTGCCCCCAGCCCAGCTCTTACCTGCTCTGGGGGGTCCCAGGCCCAGGGCAGGCTCCGCCGGCGTCTTCTCCTCCTTCCTTGGCAAGCGGCCGCTGGAAACATCCAGCTTGGCCGCTCGCCGGAAACCACCTGATCAGCGCGAGGTCTCGTGCGCTGGTCAGGTGGTTTCGCTCCCACGTGAGCGGCCAAGCTGCATGTCAGCGGCCGCTCACGTAGGGAGAAGGACGGCCAGCGCGCGGTCACAGATTCCGGCGCTTTTTGCCGGAATCTGGCGGCGGCGCTGGGCCCCCCTCCAGTGGCGGAATGCCAGGGCCCGGTCGCAACTGCGACCGCAGCGACCCTGGTACTTCCGCCACTGTTTGAATTTCACTTTTGTAATGGTGAGAAGCTAAACAATGGTAGAAGTTTCATCAATGAAGCTTCTCCTGCTGCTGCATGAACTTCCCTTTTTGTTAACACGATTAAATTTGCTGCTGTTGCAACTACAGCAAGCACAGCTTTCTGAATAACCCCCATACTAACGAATCTGTAAATTACAGGGGTGTATATTTTAGCCCTGAATCCCGCACACACTGAATATATGGAGGAACCTCAAACACACCCGCACACCCTGAATATATGGAGAAGCCCCTAAAAAGACACCCACACACCCTGAATATATGGAGGAGCCCCTAAAAAGACACCCACACACCCTGAATATATGGAGGAGCCCCTAAAAAGACACCCACACACCCTGAATATATGGAGGAGCCACTAAAAATACACCCGCACACCCTGAATATATGGAGGAGCCCCTAAATAGACACCCACACACACCCTGAATATATGGAGGAGCCACTAAAAATACACCCGCACACCCTGAGCCCCTAAAGACACCCACACACCCTGAATATATGGAGGAGCCCCTAAAAAGACAGCCGCACACCCTGAATATATGGAGGAGCCCCTAAAACAGTGGTTCCCAACCTTTTTTCACTCGAGTACCCCCTGGCAGACCATTTCCATAAATTGTACCCCTTCTATTAAAAAATCTTTCAAATTTAATATAATTTACTTTTTTATGTTTCTTTCGCCTCCATTTGTCTCACAACCATCTCTCCTTTTTCTCTGCCTTATCTACCCTGGTCTCACATCCTCTACCCAGCTTTTCCTCTTCTCCCCCTCCCCTGCTTCTCCTCATCTTCTCTCCTGCTTCTCCCCCTGTTTCTCCTCCTCTTCTCCCCATCTTCTCCCCCTGTTTCTCCTCCTCTTCTCCCCTGCTTCTCCTCCTCTTCTCCCCTGCTTCTCCTCATTCTCTCCCCTGCTTCTCCTCATTCTCTCCCCTGCTTCTCCTCATCCTTCTCCCCTGCTTCTCCTCCTCATCCTTCTCCCCTGCTTCTCCTCCTCCTTCCATGCTTCTCCTCCTCCTCCCCTGCTTCTCCTCCTCATCTTCTCCCCTGCTTCTCCTCCTCCTTTTCCCATGCTTCTCCTTCTCCCCTGCTTCTCCTCCTCCTTCTCCCCTGCTTCTCCTCCTCCTTCTCCACTGCTTCTCCTCATCCTTGTGTTAATATCTTGCATTTTTACTATTTTGTATTTCTGTAACCACTCAATGTTCTCGAACCCAGGACATACTAGAAAACGAGAGAAATCTCAATGTATCCTTCCTGGTAAAATCCTTTATAAATAAATAATCCTTCTCCACTTTTTCTCCTCATCCTTCTCCCCTGCTTCTCATCTTCTCCCCTGCTTCTCCTCATCCTTCTCCCCTGCTTCTCCTCATCCTTCTCGTCTTCTCCTCATCCTTCTCGTCTTCTCCTCATCTTCTCCCCATCTTCTCCTCACCTTCTCCCCAGCTTCTCCTCATCCTTCTCCCCTGCTTCTCATCTTCTCCCCATCTTCTCCCCTGCTTCTCCTCATATTCTCCCCCTTCTCCCCTGCTTCTCATCTTCTCGCCTGCTTCTCCCCTGCTTCTCATCTTCTCCCCTGCTTCTCATCTTCTCGCCTGTTTCTCCTCATCTTCTCCCCATATTCTTCCCTGCTTCTCCTCATCTTCTCCCCATATTCAGGCCCGGATTAAGATCTCTATGGGCCTGGAGCTGAATATTTTGGTGGGCTTTTTTGTAATTTAGTGAAATGAAAACATATTTTTGGTTATTTAATAGTGTAGATACAGGTATATCCAATCCGGCAGATACTGTGTGATTTATTTTTCATTCAGATTTTAATCATTTAAAGAGTGTAAATTTTTTTTGCCCATTATATCATCCAAACCTTTGTGGTTATATATTCTATAAGGCATTCTTGTTAAAAAAAAAAGTGAAATAGGAACCTGTTACTGCATTTTTCTGAGAAAATATACAATTTTAACCAAAAAATGAAAAAAAAAAATGAATTAGTTCCCTTGTGTTTTGGAACATATTTCATTACGGATAATATGACTATGTATAAACCACTGACCTTTCTCCCAGTGTGGGAAATGAGAAGGTGAGTAATGGCAGTAGTATTGTTCATTTTATACGTGATATATGGACAATGCCATCACTTTGGAGCTAAAAATAAATAAAAAAAGTTTGTTTTCTTTTAGATTTTACATGGTTACGTTTGGTATTAATGCAAAGGCCAGACTCTGCCCTGTCCAATGACACCTCACTTGACCTTGTGAGGTGTAAAGATTAGTAACGCAGGGGTCCAAAGTACCCCGCAGTGCTCTTCGCTGCAGTGCGAAGTGAATCCTGGTGAATTGCCTGCACATACGGTGCCTGTTCGGTGCCTGTTCGAGGGCAGTGAATCCCCATAAAAAAAGCAATGCTTCGGCTATTCAAAGAGCACAAACCAGCAGTGAAAGGTTCCCGAATTGCCCTTCCATTCGGTGGTTTAATTTGGCAGGTTTTTTCAGGCGAATCCCATAGGCTTCAATGTTAAAAATATTCCCATTTTAATTTAATATCTAATAAACCATTCAATATAAAATTATGCAGTAAAGAGTCTCTTTATTTAAAGATTTTTTAGGATATTTTAAGCATTTTTCTTTTTTTTTTTAAAAAAAGTCAGAATTCTTTTTTTTTTTTTTTTTTAAGTTTACTTATTTTTTCTGTAACAGCCCTTTATCATTCCATGGACCTCATATGTAAATTTCAGACATTTTCGCTCAATAGTTTCTTTGCAAACAGCGTTTCACTTTTCAAGCATCCAAGCAAACTGTTTTGCTAATTTATTGACTCCATTCATCTGCGGTGTCGGCTTTTTCCGGCGACTTCGCTGCGTGTGATCGGCCCCTGCTCGGGTTTTTCTGGCGTTTGACGGGTTTCCCGGCCTTTCTCTGCAATTCGGGGACCCTGCAGTGCTTGCTGAATACATCGCAGGGTCGCCAAAATGGGATCGACAAAACTAACTGAATTGAAGAGAACGAAAAGTCACCGAACGTGCGGTGACTTTTTGATTCTCTTTGAATTACCCTGATAGTTATCCTTTCTCTGGGCCTATTATGAGGCATGGGCCTGGAGTGTTATGTTTTGTTTATATGCAACTCTATGATTTATCTCTATGGCACTTGTTTCCTGTGATGCGTTTCCTGTTCTGTTCTGTGTGTCTCTTCTAGGAACATGACTTCTGTTCACTAATGGCTTGCACTGTCATTATTATCCACATAAAACATGGTGTCAGACAGTGGCGTCGTGTGGGGGGGGGCAATAGGGGCGGGAGCCCCGGGCGCAATTTTCGTAGGGGGCGCAAAAATAAATTTGTGCCCCCTAATAGCTTGAAGCTTCCAGCAGCTGGTATCGGCTCACAGGGTCCTCCCATTGGCTGTGCGGGTCATGTGACACCTCAAGGAGGGAACAGGCAGCTGCGGGAAATCCCTCTGACTGGTCTGGAAGGACATGTGACTTCTCATGTCACTGCACCACGTGGGCTCTGAAGAACGCGAGATGCCTGCACTGAGTGGGAGGGCGTGTGAGTGGCTGCATGAGGAATCCAGGAGAAGGAGCATGGAGGGAGCCGTGTGTAACTGCTGGCACCTCCCCTCCGTGCACGGAGCTCTGATTTTTCTCTCACCTGCCAAGAACTGAAAGGACCAAGGTGTCTTGTGAGTGACCCAACAGTCAGGGATGTATTATTTATTGTGTGCACTAGGGATGCACCGATACCACTTTTTTAAGACCGAGTACGAGTACCGATACTTTTTAAAAGTACTCACCGATACCAAGTACCGATACTTTTATTTAATGTCATGTGACCGCTTTCCAATAAGAACAGACCATATAAAAATGCCCCCCGCTCACATGTATATCCCCCCGATATATATATATATTCATACTGCCCCAGCTCATGGATTTGCCCCAGCTCACTCATGGATTTGCCCCAGCACATGGATAATGCCCCAGCACACACATGGGTTATTATGCCCCCACAGCTCACACATGAGTATGCCCCCCCAGCTCATGGATATGCCCCATCATGGATATTGCCTCCAGGTCATGGATATGCCCCCTCATGGATATTGCCTCCAGCTCATGGATATGCCCCATCATGGATATTGCCTCCAGCTCATGGATATGCCCCATCATGGATATTGCCTCCAGGTCATGGATATGCCCCCTCATGGATATTGCCTCCAGGTCATGGATATGCCCCCTCATGGATATTGCCTCCAGGTCATGGATATGCCCCCTCATGGATATTGCCTCCAGCTCATGGATATGCCCCATCATGGATATGCCCCCCAGCTCATGGATATGCCCCCTCATGGATATTGCCTCCAGCTCATGGATATGGCCTCCAGGTCATGGATATGCCCCCTCATGGATATTGCCTCCAGGTCATGGATATGCCCCCTCATGGATATTGCCTCCAGGTCATGGATATGCCCCCTCATGGATATTGCCTCCAGCTCATGGATATTGCCTCCAGGTCATGGATATGCCCCCTCATGGATATTGCCTCCAGCTCATGGATATGCCCCCTCATGGATATTGCCTCCAGCTCATGGATATGCCCCCTCATGGATATTGCCTCCAGGTCATGGATATGCCCCATCATGGATATGCCCCCCAGCTCATGGACCCCCCCCGACGATACTTACCTTCCTGGGCGCCGCCGAGAATGTCTCCGCGCGCGCGCTCGTTGGAAGGACCCCAGCCGCGACCACGTGATCCCGGCTGGGGGCCTTCCAACGAGCGCACGTGGGGAAACTTTCCGGCGGCGCCCAGAAATGTAAGTATCGTCGCGGAGAGCAGCTGCAGGGCCTGTCTGAATGCTCTATCAGCATTCAGACAGGCCCTGCAGCTGCTCAGTGTGTTTAATACTTACCTTCCTGGGCGCCGCCGGGGAATGTCTCCGCGCGCGCGCTCGTTGGAAGGACCCCAGCCGGGATCACGTGGTCGCGGCTGGGGTCCTTCCAACGAGCGCGCGCGCGGAGACATTCCCCGGCGGCGCCCAGGAAGGTATGTATTGCGGAGAGTGCGGGGCCGGCTGTCCGAATGCCGATAGAGCATTCGGACAGCCGCCGCAGCCCCTCGGATGCCGGAAGCCGGCTCAATGCCGGCTTCCGGTATCGGAAAAAATATCGGGGGTACTGCACGAGTACCAAGTACTCCTGCAGTACCCAGTATCGGCCCCGATACCGATACTAGTATCGGTATCGGTGCAACCCTAGTGTGCACCCGCTGACTGCTCCCCCCCCTCCTCCCCCTCATGCAAGCACAGAGCTCCTCACCCTGCGCTGTCAATTCTGCAGGAAACACTAAGAAGGCGTGGGGGGGGGAGGCACAGTTGTAGGAACAATATTAATCATTATATTAGTTTAAAAGTCCTTGTCTGGTCTCACTTAGGATACAGGCACTGTATGGCACTGTATAGCAGCTGTATGGCACTGTATAGCAGCTGTATGGCACTGTATAGCAGCTGTATGGCAGCTGTATGGCACTGTATAGCAGCTGTATGGCAGCTGTATGTCACTGTATGGCAGCTGTATTTCACTGTTACTATTGCAGCTGTATGTCACTGTATTGCAGCTGTATGTCACTGTATTGCAGCTGTATGTCACTGACACCTGTATGGCAGCTGTATTTCACTGTATGGCAGCTGTATTTCACTGTATGTCACTATTGCAGCTGTATGTCACTATATTTCAGCTGTTTCTCTGTATGGCACTGTATTGCAGCTGTATGGCACTGTATTGCAGCTGTATGGCAGTTCAGGCACCACGATAAGCCCTCCCCCCCTTCATAAACACACACAGAATCACTGTCCGGGTCCTGCTTTGAAAAGCAGGTAAGACCTAGAGGTATCTGGGTGAGATTCTTCATAGCGTGTTAATGTGTGAATGACAGCTGCTGAGGTTACAAATAAATGGCAGGTGACCAGGGCAGCCATCAGAAATGATGGGGCCCCTTACTAAACCTCACGATGGGGCCCCCCAGGGCCCCCCCCTCAACCTCTAACAGCTTTTCTCCCCCTTCAAAAAAAAAAGGACATAACATAGCACCACAGCAATAAAACTCCCAGTAATGTGCAGTGTGTATTAGCTTATCACAGTATCCACAGCAATAAAACTCACAGTAATGAGCGGTGTGTCTGAACATATCACAGAATCCACAGCAATAAATCTCACAGAAACGGGCTGTGTATGATGGCCTTTGGGTCTGGGTCTGGGCCTGAGCCCTGGGTCTGGTCCCTGGGACTGGGCCTTGGGGTCTGGTCCCTGAGGTCTGGTCCCTGAGGTCTGGGCCCTGAGGTCTGGTCCCTGGGGTCTAGCCTGGGCCCTGGTCTGGTCCCTGGGCCTTGGGGTCTGGGTCCTAGGATCTGGGGTCTGGGCCTTGGGGTCTGGGCCCTGGGGTCTGGGCCCTGGCTCTGGGCCTTGGGGTCTGGGCCCTGGGTCTGGGCCTTGGGGTCTGGGCCTAGGGGTCTGGGTCCTGGGCCTTGGGGTCTGGGCCCTGGGTTTGGGCTTAGGGGTCTGGGCCCTGGGTCTGGGCCTTGGGGTCTGGGCCCTGGGTTTGGGTCTAGGGGGTCTGGGCCCTGGGTTTGGGCCTAGGGGTCTGGGCCCTGGGTCTGGGCCTAAGGGTCTGGGCCCTAGGGTCTGGGTCCTGGGCCTTGGGGTCTGGGCCTAGGGGTCTGGGCCTTGGGGCCTGGGTCTGAGCCTAGAGGTCTGGGCCTAGGGGTCTGGGCCTAGGGGTCTGGGCCTTGGGGTCTGGGCCCTGGGTTTGGATCTAGGGGCCTGGGGTCTGGGTCTGGGCCCTGGGTCTTAGGGTCTGGGCCCTGGCTCACCACTCGCTGTCTTCTATCTTCTTTTCTTCTG
Organism: Leptobrachium leishanense; assembly: GCA_009667805.1. Taxonomy (NCBI): domain Eukaryota; kingdom Metazoa; phylum Chordata; class Amphibia; order Anura; family Megophryidae; genus Leptobrachium; species Leptobrachium leishanense. The sequence goes on along the minus strand of CM019064.1, from coordinate 151,562,647 downwards.
TCTTCAGCTCTTCTTTTCTTCACCTCTTCTTTAATTTTCTTCTCTTCTTTTCTTCTGTCTTCTTCCTGGTCCCTCCAGCTCCGGCGCGCAGCTTCACTGAGTGGAGGGGCGGAGCCAAAGCAACGTGCTTGGGAGGCCCCTCACACGCTGCTTGGCCCCGCCCAGCCAGGAAGTGAAGCTGCCAGGAGCCGGAGGAGACACAGTGTCTCAGTCTCCTCCGGCTCCTGCAGCAGCAGCAGGGACACAGCTCCGGATTCGGACTCATCGAGTCCGATACCGGAGCTGTTAAAGGGCGACGCCGCTGCCGTCGGTGGCCCGGGATCCTCCCCCCAGGCCCCGGCGGCCCGGGCCCCCACCGGGCCCGGGCCCCTTACGGCAGTAATGGGCGTAATGCCCTGATGGCGGCCCTGCAGGTGACCAATGGGTTTAAAACCCAGCAATGTGTGGCTTGTGTCAGACGGTTTTTCTGCTTTACATAGGAGTGTGAGAGTTTCTGTGTGCATCTGTGCATGAATGTGTTTATTTATAACCCAATGTTTGTGTTATAGTGTGTGTTCATGAGCAGGTCTCTATATTAAATTGATTGCATCATATGAGAAGAAAGTCTGGTATTGTCTTTTATTGATTACCTGTAGGTTTATCCATTCCTGTGTGCACCTGAATGTTTTTCATCCGCATGCATGCCTATATGTGTGTTTGTTTCTGCCTTTATACGTCAGTACATATGACTGTCTCTATGGTTATATTTTGTCAGTATATATATAATGGGGTCTGCGTGAAATAAATATTTGTCAATGCTTGCTGTCTTTGTATGTTGTGTCAGAGTGTGTCTTTATGTATGCTTACCTGTAAAGAAATAATTTTTATTGCTGTGGAGCTCAGTGATACCCTCATACCCACTGCACGTTACTGTGAATTCTGTGATATGCTCATACACACGGTACATTACTGTGAGTTTTATTGCCGTAGAGTCGATATTGTAGACCTGGAGGGGTCCAGTGCGTGGGGGCGCAATTCTTGCTTTGCCCCGGGCGCTGACAACACACGCTACGCCACTGGTGTCAGAAGCACTTGAATCTGCGCTGTTTCTACTCATGGGACACTGAAAGCTGACAGTCTTGCAGTGAGAGGCCTTAGAGCTGACTGTGCCTCCTGTAGTGATTGCAGTCCTATACTGAAAGCTGAGCACTGGAAGCGAGAAAACCAGCATCATGGCAGCTGCTCACAGCATTCCACTACCTGAGACAATGAGGGTGAGTGGGGATTGCAGCAGTAACTGGGATAACTTCAGAGCTGAGTTTGAGGATTACTCCCTAGCAACAGGATTACATGAGAAGCCAGCAGCAGTGCAAGCAGCTACACTGAGGAGAGTGATGGGCAGTGAATGCCTTCATGTTTACAAGCATAATCTGAACCTCACAGAGGAGCAGAAGAGTGACACTAAAGCCATCCTGGATGCATTAGAAGATTTTTTCAGACCCTCTAAAAATGTCATATATGAAAGATATATATTTGGCTGCTGCAAGCAAGAAGAAGGTGAAACAATAGATAACTTTGTCACACGGCTAAGAGAAAAAGCTGCAAGCTGTGAGTATGGGTCGCTGAGAGATGAACTTATTTGTGACAAAATAGTTCTAGGTATCACTAGTGAAAGCACATATCGACGCCTATTAAGAGAACATGATTTAAATCTACAAGCAGCAATTGTGATATGTCGTACTGCAGAGCTTACTGACAAACATATGAGAGCTATGGAGCAGGATAAACAGACTGACAGTATTAATGCAGCCTCCAAGCAACAGCCAAGCTTGAAGAACCACCAGCACTAGCTTCAGCACAAAAATCACCTCCGCAACTCACCTGGGAGCACGCTTACATCATGCAAGTACTGTGGCAATGTACATATATGAGAAAAAGGACAGTGTCCTGCATATGGGAAAGCTGTAGAGCATGTGGTAGATTAAATAATTTTGCTGGAGTGTGTTTGTCCAGTAAAAGAAGCAAGGAACCTGCACACAGGTCAGATCTTGAGGATGCACACTTGCTTAGCACAGATGTGGTTTACACTAAGGAATGCATTGGTGCTGTACAATCTAAAGGACAAAAATGGTTTGTAAATCTCATACTAAATAATATATGCCAACCCTGCCAGCTGGACTCGGGTGCAACATGTAATGTCATGAGTTTAAAAGACCTCTTCAGCCTAGTGGCACCAAATTGAAATTATATTCAGGGGAGCTAATGGAATCATTGGGACGTTTCCGAACAGAATGCTGCATTCGTGGACATACTGTATGCACAAACTTGAATTTGAGATTGTGGAAGCCGATCAGAAACCGCTACTGTCTGATTCAACATGTGAGCACCTGGGTCTGATGCAGTTCACCATTCCTGCTGAGCTCCACAATGTCGATAATCTGTCTGCGAAATCCTTGACTAGGCCACTGACAAAACAGCAAATCCTTAAAGTCTATAGTGATGTGTTTGATGGCCCCATAATATCTGTTCCAGGAGAGGTTCACTTTGAACTTGACCCTACCATTCCACCAGTACAATGTGCACCACGCAATGTGCCAGTAGCCATTAAGCCGCAGGTCAAAGCGCAACTGGATAAGTATGAAGCTGAAGGGCATCTTATTTCAGTATCAGAGCCTACGGATTGGATAAGCAACATGGTAGTTATTAGGAAGCCTGAGAAGATCAGAATTTGCATCGATCCCAAGTTTTTGAATATGGCCCTGAGACGGTCACACTACTTAATGCCAACACTTGACAATGTTTTTCACAAACTACCCAAAGCATGGATTTTTACCCTTGTTGATGCTAGAGATGCCTTTTTGCAGTGCAAACTAGATGAAAAGAGTAGCTACATGACCACATTCTGGACTCCTTGGGGCAGAAAAAGTTGTCTCAAACTGCCATTTGGAGTCTCTGTAGCACCGGAGGTATATCAGCGAAAGCAGCATGAACTATTATGTGGGCTCCATGGAATTGAGTCAATAGCCGATGACATTCTCATAGATGGCTGCGATGATACAGATGAAGAAGCTGTGCATGACCATGATGAGAAGCTACCAGCACTACTGGATCGTTGCAGGCAGGTGAGGCTGAGACTCAGCGTAAAGAAATTGTAGTTCAAGGTGCAAGAAGTCCATTTCCATTTACATATCCTGTCCTCACAAGGCTTAAAAGCAGACCCTGATAAGATTAGAGCCATTGTGGAGATGCCGATGCTAAAGCATTACAGCGTTTTATTGGCTTTGTCACATATCTAGCTAAATTCATGCCATACCTGTCTGAGGTGTGTGAGTCGTTAAGAAGACTTCTGGATAAGGATGCAGTTTGGCACTGGCTTCCCAAACATGACCAGGCAGTGGAGAAAATAAAACAATTGGTCACTGGTGTTGAAATATTATGATGTCACAAAGCCTGTTACAATACAAAGTGATTCAAGCAAAAATGGCCTAGGATGTTGTCTATTACAAGAGGAGCAGCCAGTTGCATATGCGTCCAGAGCTCTTTCATCAGCTGAGCAAAATTATGCTCAAATTGAAAAAGAATGTTTAAGTATTGTGTTTGCCTGTCAGCGCTTCCATCACTATCTTTATTGCCGGGATACAATCACAGCTGAAACAGATCACAAACCACTAATAGCCATATTTAAGAAGCCTCTTTTGTGTGCTCCCAAACGTTTGCAGAGCATGATGCTTACATTGCAGGATTACAACCTCAATGTTGTCTACAAGCCAGGAAGTGAAATGTACATCAGTGATACCCTGAGCAGAGCTACTATGAATCATGTGACACCCAGAAATGAGCATGAGCATTTTACAGTTTGTTTGCTGCAGCAGGAAAAACTTTTCTTTGCTGAAGTCAATCAAGCAGAGTATCTTAACGTCACAGATCAGCGTCTACATCAGCTTCAACAGCACACAGACCGAGATGAAACTTTACAAGCGCTGAAGGCTATTGTTCTAAGTGGGTG